>JAEIGN010000752.1:5592500-6192500 GCA_018903745.1 Drosophila repleta | reverse complement strand
ATAAAACACACACGCATGCACACGTACACACATGCACGCGCTTACATATGCATGCGTGCATGTTTTTATGTGAAAACCTTAGCGGCGAAAAAAAATTTCACTAGAAATTTTGAAAGCGTTGGGCCGCGAAAAAAAACCGGATATGATACTCTAAAGCTAAGCTTTCAAACGAAATGAAATGAAAAAATTACCTGAGTGTAGCCGTGTGGTTGTGAGTGTGTGTGAGTTGTGCCTGTGTGTGTATGTGGGCTCGTGTGCGTAGACAAATTGTCGCGTGTCTGGCATGCAATTAGCATTCAAATACGCGCATGCATGTGTATGTATGTATTTGTATGCACATACATATGTATGTATGTCTCCATGTTATTTTTCCTGCCCGGCACCTGCCGCCAGCTCGAGTGCCGCTCGTATATAATGTATATTTTTCGCGTTTCGTTTTGTTACACATGTTTCATTTTCGACTGTAAGATAGAGAGAGAGAATGAGTGAATTGGACGAACGCAGCCGCCAGACTGTCGCGTGCCTGCCTTACCTCAATGTGCCCCTCCTCCGTCTTTGCTTACTTCCCCTGCTTCAGATCCTCCTACTTAGCTCGTACCACTTTTAACATTCATGCGACAAGTGCATGGAGGCGACTGACGAAGGTGTGAAATGCGGAAGACAAAACAGAAGAAGAAGACGAAGCAAATGCAAAAGAAGAAGAGGCAGCAGCAGCAGCCGCCACTCATGAATGGATTGCATTTGCGCGCCTGTTTGTGTGTGTGTGTGTGTGCCAAGAGAGCAGCGGCAGGCGCGCTCTCTGGCTCTCCCCCTCTCTGTCGCACTCGATATGTGTTTATGCAAAATCAATGGACCCAACTGGAAGGTCACTCTCAGCAAGTCACGAAATTTATGCACGCTTTCTATTTGTCAAATGCGGGTCAAAGTTTAAGATTATAAAATAACAAAGCGAAGAAAACAAAAAAGCAACATAAATAAATAAAACTAATTAAATAAATTAAATTGTGCATGCGTGTGATTTTTGATAAGCCTTAGCAGTCTCTATAATCAATGTCCTATATTGTTTTTCTCTCTGTAGAACTCGCCATCACACAAACACACACATAGACACACAGCTTATCCTCCACTCAGACTCCACACACCAGCAGCACAATGATCAACATGGACATTAGCGTAACGCCCAACTATTCGTATATCTTTGATTTCGAGAACGATTTCATACACCAGCGCACGCGCAAGTGGATGCTGGAGAACTGGACCTGGGTCTTCTACTACTGCGGCATCTATATGCTGGTCATATTTGGGGGTCAGCACTTCATGCAGAATCGACCGAGGTAAGTCCAAGCTAAGCCAAGTTATATAAAACATGTGTACAGTGCTGACTCGCTAAAGCGAGCGGACTAACCAAGAGAGGGATCTTTGAGTGAGCCTTAAAGCAAGTATTTACTGTAGTTAGACAAGACATGACCACTCAAGTCAATATTTACTGTAGTTAAAGCTGTTCATTGTCCTCTGTTTACAGTCTCACATCTTTCCTTTAATATAGTTCTCACTGTACGTCTCTTGTGGAAGTATTCGCTGTAGCCAATTGCATTTCCCTTTGATCTGTTCCGCAAACAGTCCGCACCTTCTGCTGCTGTTCGTTGGCCAAGCTTTCACTGTAGCTTATTTTGTCTGTTTGA
This sequence comes from Drosophila repleta, assembly GCA_018903745.1. Classification (NCBI taxonomy): domain Eukaryota; kingdom Metazoa; phylum Arthropoda; class Insecta; order Diptera; family Drosophilidae; genus Drosophila; species Drosophila repleta. Next base: position 6,190,818 of record JAEIGN010000752.1, on the reverse strand, counting down.
GTTTCGCATGCGTTGCATAATTTGCCTTTTTCTCGCTCTTCCAATCTGTCTCTCTCTCTCTCTCTCTCTGCGTTTTGCTCTTCTATTGTTAACTGCTTTTGACATTGGGCCAGAAGGCTGTCCCAGACACACATATCCGACCGTCCGTCAGAAACCCTGAACCCACTCCAGCAGAAAATTTCTGGCAGAAGAAAAACAGTTTGAGGCGCGTGCCATGTGCCTCGTTTTCCTATTGGAGCGTCCCACGCCCTGAACGTTTGTCCAATAAGATTTGATTTTTGTGGAATTCAGAAGATGTTCATAATGCCAATATTGATTGGTCGTTTGTCTGAGGGCCTGACTAAAGCGAAGCTAATTTAATTTTCTGATTCCTTAGTTCTGCCTGCCAGAATTTAGTTTTTTAGTTTTGGGCCAAAGTAAAGTTTTCTTGTCTACGCAAGGTTCAGAATATAGTTTTGCTTCTTATCTGTGGGAGCATTAACAAAATATCCAAAGTCAACAAATGTCAACGGAACGACTTTAATCAACATTTTATCATTAACATATTCAAGTTCCAATTGGACTTAACAGCTTATGGAACCAACTCAACACATTATTCAGAATATAATATCTGGTATCAAGAGCAATTAGGATTCATATTAACTAACTCAAGTGCAATTGAATTTTAATTAAAATTAGTCTCTCGTGAATATATATAAGTATATATCTGAAATAATATGGTATTCCCGTACAGCTGTTTCTCAGGTGCTTAGGCGTAATTATAATTAGTTTTACTCCCTCCCGACTTTATTACCATGAAAAGTATGTGCAATTAATCTTTAGCCGGCGGGAGGCACTAGCCCTCGCCTGTTTATAATTTCCACCTGCCCCGGCTCTAATGAATGTAAATTATAGAGTGTTGCGTCTCGGTAGGGTCACGTTAGGTGTCCAAGACAAACTCTGCTTAGCGAATGGCTGACTAAAGCCAAACCCGATAAACAAACAAACCAATTTTCCATGTCAATTTGACCTCAAAAAAATTGTTGCAATTTTTCCAAATTTTCAAAGTGCAATTGGAATTGCAATTCGAATTGCGACTGCGATTATGCAATTTGGACTGTCGAATTGTGAATTGTCGTTGACTGTTTGAATTGACAGTCGACATGCCAACCCGCTAAGGGCGCACGCTATATATGTATGTATATAGCCAGGCAGAGATTGGCTGTATCGGAGTAAGAATTGCTTAAAACAAACATTCCAAATGCAAACAAAGTTATTACTGTGAAATATAGATGTCTGTGGAGCAAGCAGACTTTCCGGAACTTGGAAACTTAAAACATTTCTGTTCGGTATACTCAGTCAAGAGGTGAAAGGAGTATATTGGCTTTTTGCAATCTCTGTCTAATGACTTAACTATATTTGCCTGAACAGAACTATTTTCAGAGATGATTCATTGGATTCAAATTTAAACTATCTTTACCGTTATACTTCAGAGTTATCTCTGACTTACTTCGACCCATTTTTGCAGCTGAACTGATGAATAGGCCAGAAACCTATTTATATATAAGTTATATAGTCCAAGCACCTTATATACCATTTTAACTGCTTTCTACTTGAGTTCTCCAGCCATATGGCTTGGCACTCATTGTGAACCAGACGCTTGTAATCTATACCAGATTCACGTGTTTTCCACTGCTTCAAGTGAAACTGTTGAGATTAGCTTTAGGCTAAGATTTCAACCTGTTACCGACCAGATAAAGTGCGTTTTCGCTTCGATTCCCATCTTAAGATACTTTCCTTATAAATATATATAGATGCTATATGAAAAAGTGAAAGAAGAATATGAAAAGTTTCATTTGCTGGCGACTATCGACTGCGATTCCGTTTGGCCCCCCATCAAAGTCAGTTCCTTATCGCAAATGTTGTGACTCTTGTCAGCAAGACATTAGTTTCAAGGCGAGGTCGACGAATATAGCTCGTCGATTCTCTTATTAATTTGTTGCTGTTTTGAAGTCGTCTTATATAACGATTATGAAGCGTGTCCCACACTTGAGGCAAACCCACGCTCCTCTCTCGCCCTCGCTCTGTCGCAGTCTCTATCTCTTTGAGATTGTCCAATCTGATGATTTCGCCCAGGGGCTTGGCTCACACGCTTATGCCTAGATTTCAAATGTTGACCAAATATATGTATCTGTTTCTGTATATGTCTATACATCATATGTATATATACATACATATTTATTCCCTATTTGGTTTGCTTTACACTTGAAATCTTGTTTCAATATTTGCACAGAGTGGACTTGGTACAGAAAGGTGCAAATGGGATAGGTTGGTCCGGTGCTCAGCAGGGATCGCTGATCTGCGTCAGTCGAATGGGCTTTACACGAAAATAATAAAAAGTGCATTCAACACGCTTTATAAATCGCACTGAGATCATCTTGCGATATTTATTTTTATCTGCCCACTTTAACCGACGATCTTTGAGTTGCCCTTAGAAACTTGCGAATTCTACGAGCTCTGTGATTTCCATTGCAATTAACTTCAATATATATAAGCTATAGACCATATATATATATATATATATATATATATATATATATATATATATATATATATATATATATATATATATATATAGTATTCTTGTGGCTCCGTTATCAGCCTATGTTCGCGCCATGTGGAACGCGCTCTTATCACACGAACTCAGCACAATGTTGGGGCAGCAGAGACCGAAAAAAGAGAGCCACAACACGCTGGCTGTCGTAATTGTTTATGATATCATTTGCTATGATTCACGATAGGGGTAAACTATATAGTAATTCGATCACCGGTCGCACACACAAGAACAACACTAGCTCGTACAGTGCGCGCGCGTTAATGAGAATCGCATAGAAGTATTTGTTTACTTTATGAACCATAGCATATATACAGACTAATAAATAAACTTAAGATATAGATATATACAGACTAATAAATAAACTTAAGATATAGTTTAGAGTTGGGCTGACATACATATATGTATATATTATAATATATTCTAAATGTTTCTATAAGTATTATATAAATTCTTAATTGATATCAGATAAATCAGCTATAATGCCTCCATTTCATACATTTGTCGTTCTCTTTATCGTGCGCACACTGTACATTTACATATATCTGACACAGTCGTTTTCCACTTGGAGCCTCAATTCAAAGTCATTTAAATGTGGCCCAAGTTTTTACCCAAATGCGAGTGGAGCACACACACATGGCCATTCACATTGCACATACACACCTACACCTACACTCTCTACACTAGTTGTAAATTCCACCTGCCCTCGCCCCTAGACTACGAGAAAGATGTCACAAGTGGGCGTGTCTCTGGCTGCCTGGCAACAAATGTCGGCGAGGGGGGCGCAGGACATTCAATTACCGCAAGGCAACGTTGCTGCATGTTTACACTGGCCAACATAGAATGCAAACTCAAGTAAAAAGAGGCAAAACAAAACAAATATTTAACACATTATAATTAAGAGGAACAACAACAAAATATCTGAAGTGTGCAAATATTTTGTTGCTCAGTGTAGCTCGGCCTCGGCGCGTGTTGCGTGATGGGGCCACAGAATCTACAGCCCGAGTGTGTGTGGGCGTGAAACGTCACACACTCAGAGAGAGAGTGAGAGAGAGAGCGAGAGAGATGACATAGTGAAGCCAAAGTTCTAGGTTTTAGCCATATAGGGTGCGTGTGCTAGCCACATGTCAGATATAGTGATATTTAGCCAAAGTCGTAAACAAATATTTGGCATTAGTTTTTAACTTTGCCAATTCCAGTTGAATAACAATGAGTCGCTTTATTACAACATGGGCTTCAGCTAAACTGAGAGAGAAAGAGAGAAGAGCGACAATTATTTCAATGGTTCTTTGTCAAGCGTGAGAAATACTTGATCTTAATTCAAGTGAATTACTGAGGCGTTTCTTAGAATAACCTTTAGACTAGGCAGCAAATATGGAAATGCTTAATAAAAATAAATTATAAAAAGAAATAATTAATATTAATTATCATTCCTAACTCTAGTATCTTTAAAAATTTCGATTTTGATTTGTTTATTTAGTGCCTGAAGGGAAGCGCTGAGTAATTGTGGTCAAACCACTGTAGAAAATAAGTTTATTTTCGTACCAGCCCACATAAAAACCAAACAATAACTATAACTGTGTGTGTGTGTGTGTGTAAATTACAGAGAAGTACACACGCCTGTCCTATAAATACGCCCATCCCCCAACTACACTCAACCCAAGCTAGGCAAACGGTAAACCAAAAAATGTCCCTTTATGCGCTGCCAGCACGCAATCGACTAAATTTCCCCCGCCGACGCACAGTGTCCTGGGAGCAGAGGAAATTATATTTAAAATATGAATAATTGCTGCATGTGGAATGACGTGTCGAGTGGGCGTGTAGACAAAATAATTACCGCAAAGCATTCGCAATTACCAGCAGCAACAGCGACAATAACAGTTATTCAGGCGCAGATCGAGGGACTTACATATGTATATTAAGTTTTTATTGAGCGCAAACAGCAATAAACTTCGGATGCCATGTGTAAAAGTGAAACTTGAAAGGTTGCCAGCAAATCAACCGTTAGCAGTCAGAGAGCGAGAGAGAGAGGGAGAGATAGAGAGGGAGAGAGTATGTTACTAAAGTATGTCATTTAAATATTTACGAAAGCCTACGTAACAACAACCAGAAATGTAATCAAAGCACAAATTCAATTCTGCTTGCGAGCGGCTGCATCAAAAGCTCAGCTCGCTCTCTCTCTCTCTCTCTCTCTCTCTCTCTCACACTCTCTCTGTTGCTCTCTTTAGCAGCATCAGCAGTTGATCATGCCACATTTACGCTTTTACTTTCGACATCAATTCTACTAAACATACTCTCTGCCTCCTCTCTCTCTCTCTCTCTCTCTCTCTCTCTCTCTCTCTCTTCTCTTTGTAGAGAGAATAAGACTCATTATGTTTTGGGAACTTATGGATAAGATAAGAGACATGAGTCTAGACAGTTTTTGTTTTGTTAGGAATTTTGAATCTGAATCCCCGAGCACACCTGTTGCCTAATCTTGAACTCTAAATCAACTTTTTGGCCAAGCTTATCAAAAGCTATCAAAATTGCTTAAAGCTGCCATCTCTGACCCTGTGCAGATTACGCAAGTCCAGCATAAATATTGGTCAATGGGTCAACTATAATAATTATGCATAAACAAATTTAAATTTTGAGTTAAAATTAAGTTGACTGCAACTAAAACAGGGAAACCGCAAAAAACAAATGTTGCAATCCAAAATCAACAACAACAAAATGTTGGCCAAGTTAAAATGAGAGAAACACAAAAATTGAATTGCCGTCAACTGCTGCTGCGAGACAATGTTGCGAATCGTGGCCCAAAAGGCAAGGCGAAACCAACAAAAACTGCAAATCAGCCATAAAGAGCACATACTATATATATATATATATATCTATATACATATGTGTATCAGCATGTCTGCATAAATCAAGTCCGAAAAGAGCAAACAATAGTCAGCTGAAACAAGCATTTGATTACGTTTGCTTCATTATAAGTTGTGTTGTCGGGGCTGCTCTCTTTGACTCTCTCGCCCGTTCTCTTTGTGAGTGCCCACTCTCTCTCTCTCTCTCTCTGTGTGTGTGTGTGTTTACTGTTTGTGCAGCTTGCATAATTCCTAAAAAGTCCAACGCATTGCAAAAGCTGGTTTCGCTCATTGTCAAGGAGGGTGGAGCAGAGAGGAAGAAGGAAAGAGACACTAACTACATTTCCCTCTCGCTCAAACACACGCAACTAGCCGCTGCTTATGCAATTTTCGCAAAGTGAAAACTACTGACATTGGAATTTGGGCATTCCCCCTCTCTCTCAGTTTCCCTATATCAATTGGGCAGATCGCTACACCCAAGATGCGAGCACAGCAAACCGAACGCAAAGTAGGCGCCGGCCCGCCGCGCTGCACACCCAACGAGGGGACGACCTGTGCCCTATCAAAAATTGAGCTTCTAAGGGACTTTGCAGCCCCTTATGCCGAGAAGCCAAGCTGCCAAGCGATTAGCAAGGCCTATTGGTTTTCCTTACTCATTATGTTTTGGCACAATTCGACCGGTGCGGCCACAGCACGAGTCATGAACTGGCGGCAACAACCGTTTGGGAATTCTAAGGGCAGCAAACGTGTTGAAATTCCCAACTGCAGCATCGCTGAGCGCTGCCGTTGCGGGAAGTTGCCTTTGCTTGATTCGTTTAAGTAAAGCGAATTAAATTTGCTTTATTTCGTTGCCATTTACTGAATTGTTCCAGAATCTAGATATGGTTTGATATAGCATAGCTGTAAATTAATAGAGCAGCGAGCAGCCGTAACAGCAGCAGCAGCAGCAAAAGCAACAGCAACAGAACACGCAGCTTAATTGTCCATTGTCTCTGTGTGTTCCTTATCTGAGGCAATTTAGTGCTATGATAGATATGTATATATTATATAGACGACCAGACCAGAACTGGCATGCAAATCTTTCGACTTGTTTGTTCCCCGAAGGTTTATCAATCCGAATCCAGCTGTGTTTGAACTACTGATTTCATAGTATTCACAAATTGCTTACTAGTGTTGAGTAATTCCTTCAAAAATACTATAAATAGTTGATTGATAGAGTTTACGGTTTCCAGTTTATAAAACTTAATCATAAACTGAAAACTTTGGACTCAAACCCTACAAAGAAATTTAACACTTGGAAATATTTACTAGAAACTTATTGACTTATAGAGTTCTAAGGAAATAAATGAGATATATGGCATGTGTACATACTATGGTACAATATAATGGATACTATTTTGTTTATCTAGTAACTGCAGATATTTTTCAAAAGAACTAGAGATTGAATTCAATATTCTGACCCAGTAATCTGTGTGCAATTACGTATAATGTACAGAACACGCCACATTCCGTCGAGCTCCTCTGCCATCACAGTTTCGATAAAAGCCTATCAATATTTTGTTGGAGTGATTTTTTATGAGTAATACGAGCGATAAGATTTGAGGCAGACAAAAGTTTCTTTTTTTTTTGTTTTTGTTGTTTTTCAAGAGGTAACAAAATATTTATTTCAATTGTATTTTAATTGCATTTTGCGTTGGATGGAAATACTATTGATAGATTAGCCAGCTGACTAAGTCGTTGACTGATTGCCACAATATTTACTATATATGCATATACATGATTATATATGATTACATAGTATATATATATATATATATATATATATACATATAAGTATTTTTTCTGTTGGCCGGCTTTTGAGTCAGACCCGGCACGCCCTTGAGTCATGCTCTTTTCATGTTGACGATTTTACGGGCTACTCAACAGTAAACAGAGATCGCTTTAAAAGTGAGATACATATATATATATATATATATATATATATATATATATATATATATATATATATATATATATATAACAGTTTAACGCTCATTAAACAGGCGAAACATGTTTGGCGCACGGGGGAACAAAACTTCATTAAAAGTAATCAAAAATAAATTATTATCTTTGGGAACTTTTTAGCACATGTTTTAGCTATATAATGAATATATATGATAGGGATGGAAAAATTGTAAAATAAATATATGCAAAATATCAGTTTCCTATATGAAAGTTGAATGATCGTTCAGTTGGGATCTGGTTGCTAAGTAAGCTTCATGATGTGTCTAACTTTGTGAGTTAGGACTGATTTCCGGGATGAAAAACTTATATCGGGATTAATTAATGATAGAGCTCTCTATAATATATCTGTACAACTAGAAATTAGTGAGGTCAATAATCTAGCATTTCTGAATGACAATGATCAGTTTATATGGATCAGGAATTGTAAATGAAGTGTTGCATGGTTTCAGCTGATAATACCTCCTAATCACTGATCAGTCAGAGCACTTACGATCAGCATGAATGATCAGCAAATACTCGTATACGATAAGGGTAACCTAATCGATGCACAGCTTCATATAACTAAGTCTTCCATAAGCATAAACGATCTCAGCCCTCCGATCGGCTCAAGTAACAATGAGGGAAGTTCAGTTTATGAAGAAGACTTAAAAGCTGTGCGTAGCCGAGCACCTTGTCCTTCTTGAAGGGTATATATACTATATAAAGTATATATATATAGAGAATGATCGTAAATGATGTGTCGATCGCGCCATTTGTTGATTCACAAATGCTGAGAGATCTGATAATTAAAATCAAAGCGCTTTGACTTCGTGTTAACCTTTAACGATTAGCCAGCTAACATATGTATATGTATATATATATTATGTTATATATGTATATATATATAGCTGTATGTTTCATCAGTAGGGGGCATGGAGTGTAACGCGTGTCGTGCAAATTAAGCTTGATCTTTAGGCCAACTAAATAGCTAAATGATAAACACTCCATAAATGCTAAGTGTATGGGAATGACGAATGACTGTTGCATAGATTAATATTGTTATTGTTATTATGGTTAGCTCCCACTGTGACAGCCCCGCCCTAACTTCGCTAAAAATTAACTTTAAAGTTTGTTGATCTTTGCTTATTGCAATGCAATATTTGCATATTCATGATCACTCAAAGTCACAGAAACTATGACGAGCGACAGACAGCAAAGTCGAGAATATTTTAGAATCATGCGAACTAGTTCATACTCTAACTTGAATTTGGATGATAGTACCTCAGCTAAGCCTATATCTCACTCTCTCTTAATCTCTCTTACAGATTTCAACTGCGTGGCCCGCTCATCATATGGAACACCCTGTTAGCCATGTTCAGCATAATGGGTGCTGCACGCACTGCGCCGGAACTGTTGCACGTACTACGTCACTACGGACTCTTCCATTCGGTCTGCGTGCCCAGGTAAATATATTTGCATACCTTTTGGCCAAGCTCAAAGCATCATCTCTCTCTCTCTCTCTCTCTCTCTCTCTCTCTCTCTCTCTCTCTCTGTCACTCGCCTCCAGTTACATTGAGCAAGATCGCGTGTGTGGCTTCTGGACCTGGTTATTCGTGCTGAGCAAACTGCCGGAGCTGGGCGATACGATATTCATCGTGTTGCGCAAGCAGCCCCTGATCTTCCTGCACTGGTACCACCACATCACCGTGCTGATCTACTCGTGGTTTAGCTACACTGAGTACACCAGTTCCGCCCGCTGGTTCATCGTGATGAACTACTGCGTGCACTCCGTGATGTACAGCTACTACGCGCTGAAGGCCGCCCGCTTCAATCCCCCACGCTTCATCTCAATGATCATCACGTCGCTGCAGCTGACGCAGATGATCATCGGCTGTGCGATCAACGTGTGGGCAAACGGATTCCTGAAGACGCACGGCACCCAGTCGTGCAATATCTCACAGCGCAACATCAATCTCTCGATTGCCATGTACTTCAGCTACTTCGTGCTGTTCGCTCGCTTCTTCTACAAGGCCTACCTGTCGCCGGGAGGCCACAAGAGCCGCCGCATGGCCGCCTCGCTGGTGGCGCAGAACACGGCCAAGTTGTCCAGCCCCACATCCACATCCGATGCGAATGCCATGTCCAGCAAATACGTCGGCGAGGATGCACAGGCTGCCTACATGCGCAAGGCGAAGGCACAGTAGAGCCCAACTATAACCTACCACGCGCCCCTCCGCCCTCTTCCCTCTGGCTAAAGAAGGCTAAGGACATTTAATTTATGCATTAGCGGGATGTAAAGTTGTTTTTTTAGTTTTAAAACCAGGCGAAACTCAACACACACACACACACACACTGGCGCACATCCGAGGGGCGTTTGATCAATTTTAATTATAAGTTTAGAGTTTTACCAGGCTGAACTGGCTTACACACCCCCATCTATATATATTTATTTATATATATAACACATATATATATATATATATATATATATATATATATATATATATATATATATATATATATATATATATATATATATATATATATATATATATATATAATGTCATGTACATAATGAAATTGAAAATCTGAAGCCAAGCCAGGAGTCAAGTCAGTTAGGTGTTTTTTGTAAAAAGTTAGCTATGGATTGGACGAGCATTTGCCAGCCCATAGGAAGAAGAGTCAGCTATATATATATATATATATATAGACTTTATATATATATATATATATATATATATATATATATCTATATCTGTGTAATCAGCCCCGAGTCGTGTGCAGTTTAAGCCTCAAGTTTTTCTCCTTCGAGCATAGTTTTCCAATTTGTTTTCTTGCTGTAAAAAAGAAGAGAAATAAATAATATTTAACATTTATGTTTAACACATTCTCAAATGATGTTCAATCCTACAAATACCTATCTATATATACAATTAATTATATACACATATATATTCATATATAACTCTAACTGTTTGTGTTAGCCTTTCGGTTCTATTCGATATTCTGGGCAGAGAACTCGAAACTCAATGAGAAAATTCCAATTTTCTTAGGTTAGTTTTCAAATTGCGCAAATTGTTAAAGAAAAAAGAGAATAGGAAGAAGAAGAGGAAAACATAAACTATATTCAACAACTAATTTTTGATAAAGAAAAAGAAAAAAAATAACAACAAAAAAAACGTGGCAGGGGCATGCATTTAGTTTCGATTTTTTAATTTTTGAAGAACTTTTTAAGGAACCAGATCAAAAAAAAAAGTTTCTAACGGCAAAGAAGAAGCAGAAGAAGAACGTAACAAAGCAAATGTTTAAATTATATATTTATATTTGTAAGAAAAAAGATAAAAGCAAGAATAAGCAAAAAGTCCTACTTGAAAAGTTAATTTAGTGTAAACGAAGCAGTCAACAAAAGAGACGTAGATAACGAAAGCGAGAGAGAAAAGAAGAGAAAGCTGAAGTAATAAGGAATTCGCATGCGTTCCTAACAGACAGTCATAAAAGAGAAAAACAAACAAAATGTGAAAACAAAATTCAAAAACAAATGGAATTTTTTGTCGGGTAACAATTTAGTAAACAACAAAAAGGAAAAAAGCTTAGAAAACGGATAAATAAAACGTAACAAAAGGAAAAGGAAATATCAAATGTGTTTCATTTTGTGTGTGGGTTGCTAAGCAAGCTTGGAAATGTGCAACTTGGTAAGGAGCAGTCTAACAGATGTTAAAAGAATTCCAATTGGCAAAGCTTAACATTTAACATACCACTCTGTGAAAGGTTGACTTATGACATACCACTCTGTTAAAGGTTAAGCTTTGCCAATGGTAGCTTAACAGCTGTTGCAACTATTCTTATTGGATATATGTATGTAAAAGGAATTACATTATAATGATAATGTTAAACGCGAAGCGCTCGGCATAACATCTGCTAAAGCTTTTCCAATTGGGTGTACACCATCAATTGTATTTCTGTCCTTTGCTCCAGTTGCGAAATGGATAAAATACCGGCAAAACAAAAAATTGTAATCTCATTTTAAATATAAAACCTTTTCTTATTGTATATAATTTCAAAGATCGAAGTTCTTAGCTTGTCGCCTTGACATTCACATTATTCCAGAGACCGCGAATAATTGTAAAATTAAAGTTGATCCAGGTTCACCCAAGCCCAAACCTCACCTAGACCCAAATTACTGTTAATAGAAGTCAGTTCGAAACGAAATGTTTTAGTGGGGGAAAAACATTTATTTTTCTGGAAAAATGTTTTCTACTACATTGATGTATATATATATATATATATATATATATATATATAATATATATATATATATATATATATATATATATAATATTAATTTTGTCTTTTTCTTTAGCGAGAAAATGTAATTCTCCAAAAATGTTACGATAATTAAAATATCGTTAAAATTTTGTAATACTAGACTAGAAAATGTTTAGCTAAAATACTTAAAAAGTATCTTTTGCGTAAATGTGTGTGTGTGAGAGAATGTCTCTGTCTGTCTGCCTGTATGTGTGTGTGTAACTGTATCTAAGTAAACGCACATTTAAAGACCCTAGAACCTAGACACTAGTATTATATTAATTAGTATTATATGATAGATTACAAAAAGATCCGGCTAAGCTCTAAAGTATTACACATATACTACATACATCCATATATAGCACATATGTAGGTATTTTATGATGCATGCATATTAGTATATATACTATAGTATATAGTATTCTTATGTGGAAAACAACCGCAAGTTGAGTCCAACCTAAATTCCAGTTGGAATGAGTCAAATCAAAAGAATGTCCTTTGGCTAATTTATGTTTTTTCTTCGAGTGTATAATTCAATGATCTTCGCTTTAATGCATATAAACAGTATTCATTATAAATAAAAACAATAAATTATAATAAGTGTTTAAAAAATGCCAAAAATGAGCAAAATAAACAAAAAAAAAACATGACCACAACTTATTCGAGCCATTTGCGACTTGGTTTAATCAATTGTTTTTTGTTTTCTTATCTTTTGTTTTTCAGTTTAGTTTAGTTTATAGTTTGTTGTTGCGTTTGCGCATTGTCCCGTGAGCTATGCGTGTTTGTTTTTGTGTTCTTTTTCTTTTTACCAATAATTGAATTACAATGTTTGAATTTTAGTCGTCAAATCAAATCGATTAAAAGTGAAAAGCAAATGTTGGCAAAGAATTTGTTGTGAATGTTGCTTGTGTTGTTGGAGCTCATGGTAGTTAGCTTGGATTGGTTTTAGTTGTTGTTGTTGTTGTTGGTTTCGTAACTCGTTCACTCTCCTCCTATTGCTGCTGCTGTTGTTGTTGGTAAACAGCCTCCCGATATTTGCTTCATTTGCGTCGACTGCACACAGTGCTCCAGCCGCCAGAGTCCGATGGCTGTTGCTGCCTCGGATTCGGCTTGCTGCTGGTGTTGCCGCTGATGTTGGAGCTGCTGCTGCTGCTTTTGTTGTTGTTGTTGTTAGTAGTGGAAGCAACGTGTATAGTAGACGCAGCAGCATCATCTCACTTTTTACCGGGAGGCGCTATTGGTTGGCCGCGCTCCTTGCCACGTAATTTTATGCCAAGCACCCGCTCCATCTTGCCAAGTATCAAGTTGTTGGGAATTCCACGCCCAGCTTCATAGTCCGTAACGACCTGCTGTTTCTCGCAGATTTTCTGTTTAAAATATACATATAAATTAGCAATTATTTTAAATAGTTTAAGAAGTTTCATCACAGATTTACCGTGGCCAAGTCCTTCTGGCTCATCCCCTTGCCTTGGCGTCCTTGCTGAATAATTTTCCCAACGTCTAACGGTATCTTGTCATGTCGCAATTCCTCAGTCTCACGGTCCAGCTTGGCAGTGTTCTTGGTAGTCACATGCTGCTTGTTGGTGCCAGCACCATCTAAGTAGAAAGGGGAAACGTGTTCTGATAAGACCAACCAATAACAGTCAGCCAACATCTAATCCAACTACATTTGAAATATGTGAAAGAACTGGTTCACAAACCGAATTACCATTAATCTATATCAGCTGAAAAATCCAATTAAACAACACATACTTTCTTATTAGATCCATCAGTAGCAGATTGCAATGCAGTGAAGAATCGAATCAGAAATACGTTTCAAATATGTTCAGCAACTGATTCATGAACTGAACCAGCAGAGCGAATGATCTTAAACGGGTACAAACTCAGATCTGATTAGAGAAACGATCCAGTTGGCATAGATTCAAATTGTTAACAGAGCATGCAAAAATTGAGTAGCAAGAAAGTCGAATTTAAATATTTATATTCAAATATGAATTTAGTCTACACACAAATATTCGCCGCTTGCTATTCGTTATTTGCAGCGTTCACTGTATTTCGTTTGTAGGTCAGCGCCAGACTATGGCTAAAATGGCCGGCTATCACTTAATTGAGGAGTCGGAAAGCTTTCAAAACTTTGCGAAAATGCTAAAGTATTGCGAAATGGAACGAAACTCACACATACGCATACATACATATGTATGTACTTCTACACACACATACACACATGCCTAGCGAGACACTTTTAAACCGCTAACAACAACAACAAATGCCACGCCATTCACATTTAATATATATTGCAGCCACAGCAGCGGCAGCTGCGTCTTCCACCCACCGGCCCCACTTAAAATAAAAAATGAAGGCACCACAACTGCCGCCCGCAGAGGCTAGAAGTTTGGTTACTTTCGTCATGATTTACTTTTACTCACATTTTTGCTGCGTGTCGACGGCAACACCTTGGCGGCGTGCCTGATTAACAGCTGATTCGGTCTTCAGTTGGCTAGACTTTGGGGCCTTTTTCCTTAAAACAGTTACCGTATCCCAGTCCGACATCTTTTTATTTTTGTATGGCGTAAATATGAAATAAACATTGAACGTGTAGCGAAAAGCGTGCTGCACATTGATGTGAATGACATATAACTTACATTTGACTGCTTTGTTATTAATGCTTTACTTAATTTGAGTATATATAGTGACTATTTTGTAATTAAAACTAAAAATTCCAGAACTATCTATATAAGTGTGTGAAATATCTGTACGGTGTGACTTGAAGAGTCGCAACAGAACTAGTTCGATAACCTGCAATTTAACATATTTTTACTCACGTGAAATTGGCTGCGCGCAAATGCGGCACTCACTTGAAGGTGGTTGCGCGCATTTCAGAGCCAACGCAACACTGTGCGCGCCACCATCACAGGTTGTGATATTTGTTCGTTAGCTAAGTGCGGTCACACTGCCAGCTAGTCGTCTTGAAAATTTAGCTGAAGTTGGACGGGTACGCTCTGTCGTGCGGGTGGTTCATTTTTCTGTGCGTGTGTGTGTGTGTGTGAGTGTAATTGGAAAAATGCAAAGATATAGATAACTTTAAAGCTGCACTTACACACAGCGACGAATAAAATAAAAGAAAAAGAAACGAACAGCAATTTCAGTTTATGGTGCTGTAAATGCAAAAAATGCGAGACGCAGACGCAGCAGCAGTGCGAAAGACGTAAGACGGGCAGACAAAGTGCATTTTAGGGCGTGTTTGTAAGCCCTAGCCAGACTCCCTCTACTCCATCTACCCCCTGAAACCTGAAAGCACTGGCGCACTCAACAAATGAAAAAACACAAATTTTAATTGTTGTACCCCCACACACACGAAAAAGCTGAAAGAAAAAATCTTATTGGCAATTTCGCAACATCCTTGAATTTTGTCTACTCTCAATTTGCAAATTGGAGTAGCAATACGAGTGCGTGTGTGAGTCTGTGTCGGTGTGTGTGGAGAGCGCATCTCGTGAAAGAAAGAAAAGAGACGACGACGCACGAAAGAAAATGTGTAGAGCAGCAAATTAAAATAAAGCAAGTGTAAATGCGATAAAATATATATGTGTATAAATATATAAGAAGAAATTATTGCAGCTGCAGCTAAACCGAAATTGTGTGAAAAAAAATATATAAAATATATAAGAAAAAGAGTTAATAATAGTGCATAATTTGGGGTGCATGTGATTGATTGGAAGGATGGGCGCACAGCAGGGCAAGGAGCGCGGCTCCCATTCGAGCGGTGGGGGCGGCGGCGGTACCGTTAGCTGTATCGGTGTCGGTACCAGCAGCAGTCCCGTTGCATCCGGCTCGCCGCACTGCATCAGCGGCGGCAACAGCGGCGCCTCCGTTGGCGGCCTTAGCTCCAACTCCACTCTGCGCAATTCTCGCATGAAATCGCATCAATCCTCAGGACATGGCAGCATCACTTCGAGTGGCTCCTCGGCGCATCGCAGCGGTGGAGGCGGCGGCGGGGGCGGAAGCTCGAGTGCGAATCACAAGGATAATCGCTGCAATCCCAGCGTCGGCTTAAATATATTTACCGAACACAATGGTAAGTCATCCTCATATATCTATGTATGTGTGTGTTTTACATATAAATGTACACCAACACATGCATACATCCAAATGCATCTTTACATACATACAAATGCACTTACTGTGTGTATACACTAACATATACATAGCCTTTGACAGCACTCACTCTCTCTCTCTCTCTCTCTCTCGCGCTATCATTCTCAACCATGCTCTCATACATATTATCTCTCTGTCTCTCTTTGCCTTATGTTTCTTCCTTCTGCACTCTGTGGGCGGCCGCTCTCTCCAATTGAGCCAATTTCTACTATTTCATTGCTTCCGTTTTAGGCAAAGAGCGGAATGTACGCTCTCTTGTCGTTGTTGTTGTTGTAACTGTAGTTGCCGGCATTGGCCATAGCTTGCTTATTGTTGTTGTAGTTGTAGTTGCTCGCTTTTGTTTACAAGCGTAAACAGAATTTCGTGGCACGCGTCAAAGAAATGAGACGAATTTGAAATTATTTTTGAGGGCGGTTTCAACTGCTGCTGCCACTGGTGCTGCCGCTGTTGCTGCTCCTCACCCACACCAACACCCTTCTGCAGTGGTTGAAAGAGCAGCAGCAGCCACCACGACATACATATATACATAGAAACTAGTCGACAGGCATTTCCTGCGTTTTTCCTTACTCACGCATTTTATTTGCCATCCTTCCTCCTCCTTTGGGTTTCCCTTATTCCGTTGTTTGCTTTGGCAAGTTGTAACATTTCCCCTCTCTCTCTGTTAATAGCTTTTTTATGTTCCTGTTGCTGCCCTACCACAATGGGTGGGGTTGGGGTGCTAACTGTATATTCAAGTTAAATAGAAAGCCAATCAGCTGGAATTGGCATAATCTGATAGGGAAAGAACATATTAATCTACAGCGAAGCCATTAATGATGATCCTAACAGACACTTTAAATACATTTCTATTAACATTGGCTCAAATTGGACAAGCATACACCTGCCAACTCGTAACTCTTTAAGCACCTTCGACACTTTAAACGAATCCAATTAGGAAATTGCAATCTGACGTGAAAGTAGTTTCAATTCGAGAATTTGTTAAATTTGTATGATTGTTTGCTTCGTTTATTGTTATTGTTGGTGTTTGACTGCAATTTGTTTGCAATTATAATTATTTATTTATGGGATTAAATCACTTTGATGATGAGTATTACGAGCGGGCGCACTCTCCAGCTGATAAGCGGCCCGTTTAACTTATTATGTGACCGCATTGAGTCACAGATTGCAATTTGCTAGAAGCAGCTCAGTATGCAGTTAGCACAAGAAAAAGAAACTTTTTATCAAGTGAAAAAAACATATATACATATTTGTATATGTAGAGTTTATCTGGTATTTTATTGCAGCGACAAGTTTGATAAATTGCATGCAATTAAATATGCAATATATATATGTATATATATATATTATATAAATGTATGTATATCTATAAATGAAATTCTAACCGCAAGGCTTGCTCGCATATTAGAATTTATATAAATATGTACATATGTAATATGCATATGTATGTATGGTTGTGTGCTTATTGTGGCATCGAATAACCCACAACGCAAATAAAAATCAATTTGAACACGTTTCGTGCTTTTTATCAGTGTGCAAACTTTTTGCTCGCCTTCTACGTGAGCAGCATACTAGCCTCAGCAGCGTAAAGTTCAGCGCCAAACTAGAAATCTAGGCAACGTTTTCCCACACGACACAAATGATTCAAGTAAATTGGAATCGAATGCTCAAATTCACATAGAAGATGCAATATTTGTTGCTATTGTTGTTGTTGCTGCTGCAATTACAAAATTACATTGTAAAATTGTGGGCGGCTGGCAGACAGATTACAAGGCAGCAACCGCAGTCGTCGCGACCAGGTCGAATGCGACAGACCGAATGGCAGCCGCGAATTCAAAATGAAATCACAGAGATAGAGGGAGAGGGAGGGAGAACGAGAGCGAGAGACTAGCAAACAGCTAAAATTGTTGGCAACTGACAACTAGAGGCACAGTGGAACAAAAGAGCCAAAGGGACTTTGTTTTTATAATTTAATTATTTTTGAAAATATTTTTTAGTTTTTTTTTTTTAATTTAAAAAAGATTGCTTTTATTTTTATGATAAAATTGTAACTAAGTTGAACATTTCGTCACAAGTTGTAGGCGTTGCCGTTGGCACACTGTTAGGAATTCGACCAAAGTAAGAGCCGAGTTATACGAGACTCCGTAATTAGATACTTTTTAGAGGCAATAGAGCAATGGCAAGATATACAAATGGATATTGAATTTTGGATACCGCTGGGAAAGCAGCGACGACTGCTGCTGCTTCAGTGGAGCTGTCAATTGCAAATAGTTGGGTGTGGGAATGAGCTACGATGGAAATGGAGAAGAACGTAAAGGGAGCAGAGAGACGAGACGGAGGGCAAGGTGGAGGAGGAGGAGGAGGAGGAGGAGTAGGAGTAGGAGGCATGACTGTCTTTCATTCGCATTCGGCGACGCGTCGCCGTGTCTCAAAATAGCCTCGAAGTGAGTTGCAAAACTCCTTGAGTGTGCGAAGTGCTTGTCACTCTCTCCCTGTCGCCCTCTTTCTCTTTGGTAATGTGAGCAGCCTGTACGGTAGAGGGCGGCAGGCGGGCGGGAGGAGGCGTCAATGGCCGTTGGACTGGACTCTGCTTTTTTGCTGTTTACTTGCAACATGCAAGCGGCAAATTATGAGACGAGGCAAATGAACTTTTCACATGGCTAATGGACGCCACACGCACAGCCACTAGATGACGATGATGTCTGAGTGTGCATGTATGTGTGTGTGTGTGTTGTGGACTCACGGCAAACAGGTGACGCGTGTGTAGTTGGATTTGTGTTAGCTTTGCAGCTTTCCCACTCGCTTACAATATATAAATATATTATGCTACTTGTTATAGTTGCTTTAATAAAAGAAAAAATTGTAATAAAAATATTTCTCTTTAGGTGCGGGCTTTAAGTATATTAAAATAGTAATAGAAACGTATAATATGGAATAGATAAGGATTTGACTATGTTAAGCATAGTATTTTTAGAAGTTTTCAAGAACTGTGCTATAGTTACGATGACGGCTCAGAGTTGCCATACAATATAACTTGTCTTGGCTCTATAACAGACAATTAACAGCTGTTGCTGGCCTTCAAAGTTCAATTATGTATTTATGTTAGCCATAGCAAAAGTCAGCTGATACTTGACTCCCCACTTAACAGCGTTAAACAGCTATCAGCGCTTTAACATCCAATTAACAGAAGTGCCAGAAAAGTCAGGCGGCGTTGCAGCTTTTTGTGACTTTGTGTTATTTGCCTTTGCCTTTGCACTCGATGGATGCATTCTTTCTATTATTAGCCGCCTCGTATCTCTGTCCCTCTTCTTCTTTTAGTTTCTTTTTATAATTTTCTTTACTTTTACTTCGACTTCATCGCTCCCGTTGCCGTTGCCGTTGCCTGGCATTTCCTGGCATTTGCCAGTTCCACCAAAGTGCCACTCATCGTCATCATTATAATTGTTTGTGTTGTTGTTGTTGTGGCTGTTGTTACTGTTGCATGTCGTTTCGTTGCTTTTTTGGGGCCAAAGGGCTGTTTTCGATCAAGCTCGTAAATCCTTTCGTGCCTCGCTTTGCGTGCATTGCAATGCACTTTGATGTTATTTTTAGAGCCCAATGCCAGTTCCAGCTCCAGCTCCAGTCTGTCCCTATCTGCTGTTGATTGTGTATTCACTGTACCATGTATGCCCTACAATCCAATAAGACCATTAATTCCACAACAAACATATGTGCGTACAAAGTCTAATTAGCATTTGGAGCATATGTAGGAATATTAATAAGAAGTCATTGTCACTGTTTGCACTTGGGCCTATCGAAAGTGCTCCAAGTGGATCAGGCAATCGGAGTAGAAATTATGTTTACAAATCTAGAGGAATACGGGTACATACTATATATCCATAATATCTGTCACTAGCTCTGCTTAGCCATTGTTCTGTTAGGAGCTTTGTTTATTTTTAAATTTGTTTCTTAAACGTTTTGCTGTCGAAAGAGAATTATTGTTTATTGTGAGGGAAAAGAGATCACATAAACCATAAATACTCTGCCTCCGCTACCTAGAAATTCTATATGTATCTAATAAATATAGTTTTTCCACATATTTTTGGCTACAACATAAAATTGTTTGAGTCTTTAATCTGTCTTCTATTCTAGATCTTCTCGATTAAAGATTATACATCATTTTTGCAACATCATAATAATTTCTCGACTTTATCGACGACATTTTCAGGCATTTCTTAGTTTATGTATTTTCTAGCGCATTTTCTACATTTTTGTTTTCCGTTTTCTATAACTTTTGCATTCTCAGTAGATCGCGGTACACGCCCACACACCCAGCCCAGCCCAGCCCCTGCTTTACCCCATTTTGGGGAGCAGCTTTTCATTTCATGCGGTTCCCTTCGCACGCTGCGGCTCATTGAAAATTGTTTGCATAAATTAGCTGACGAGAAGAAAAGAAAGAAAAAGAAAACACCGGAATGAGGCGGCCAATAGAAAAGCCAAACATCATTTGTAAACAGCCCCAAAAAAACCCAAGAGAACTGAATATTTGTTTAGCTGGCAGCTGGGCCAGGGAGCAGCGGGGGGCTCGGAATGCGTCAACTAATTATAAGCGCATGAAACGCTTCACTATATATATTTAACATACACAGTTGTTGTGATTATGTTTGAGGTCATAAATTTTGACGCCAGTTGATTGATTGACAACGGAGAGCCACAGATACACTCAGCGAAAATGTCGTGCAAATAAACACAAAATTTTCGGAAAATAATAAAAATTATTCTTGATTCACATTGAAGAATTTTTATAAAATTATTTCAAGCTCACAAAGTTGACATATTAATAAATGGTATTTTCGCTCAGTGTATGCACGTATAAACATGTTTATAGAGAGTGTAGATCTGAACGAATTAAACACAATATATATTTATGTGCCGCCCCCCAAAACAAATAAATATTTATGGGGATATATGTATATATAGCCTTTTGTGTGTGGGGGCACACACAGACACCCCAGCCCCTGCCGCCGCTCCTCCGATGCACACTTCCTGCACTCTTGTGCAATTGATGTGTTTATTAGGTTTAAGCAGTCGCCAGTGATCCAGTGTTTGGACGTTAACGAGTCCACAAGGTCGCGCACAGTTAGCATGTGCAAAAATCAACAGCAAACTGTTTTTTATTATCATTCATATATGTATATGTATATATATTTTGTCTGTATTCATATGTATATATACAGTTTATGTACTTCGAGTGCAAATTAAACATAAACAATCTGCAAAACGTTTCAAATGCTACAGAAACGGAGAACAGAGAACCGAGAATCGCTTTCACGGCAATCCAACCAGAACCAGGCAAACCTGTTCGACCACGAGCCGCACTTGTGCCGCAGAGGCTTGCCCACCCCCTTCACGTCTCGTTCTCTTCATCTCTTGGAGAACTGCATTTTGTTGCAGCCACAGCAAATCCATCAATGAGCGGAGAGACTGACTGCGGCACAAATCACGTTCGTAATTGTAACTGTAATTGAGAATAGAGAATCGAGTTTACTCGGCACGTTCAGCTGTCGTTGCCGCAAAAGTTAACAGCTTTCCATACCCAGATATGGTACAGAAAAGATATATGCTCCTCTCACATGCGCCCCAATCTGTGGTTGGGGCAGCAGTTGCCATGGCCACCAGCAAGAGGTGCCGCGCAATCTAGGAAATTATGCCTAAAAGCCAAATAATTTAAGCACAGGCTATAAGAACTGAAATTTGAACGATAAATGTATATGTATGATGTAACTATATTTTACATAAGAAATACAGCCCGAGAACAAGAAATAATTAATTTTAGTTGTCCAATTCGAAGACTTCGTCAATCAAAGCTCATGAAGTATTCGACTATAGCGAAAGTGATTTACTCTATAATTGAAAAGATCAATAATAGCATTATTTATAATAGACTTTATTGGACCAACAATAGCCCTGCCTATGAAAGTTTATAACTTACTTAAATTTCACTCAGTTTCACCACACGATACAATAAATAACATTCTTTCGGCCAAAAATAGCTTCAAATTATGTGCCGAAAAAAAAATAAACAAAATAAAAGCGAATTAAGAAAATTGGCAAGTATTTTTGGTATCAAAGCGAGCTCCAAAGAAAAAGCATAACAAATGCGCCCGAAACGAAGCAAACCTGTTCTCCCCCCATACACACACACACACACACACACGATACACTGGCAGCCGAAAGTATGCACACGCACACACAGTGAGGGTGTCTCTCTCACTTTATCTGTCTACATTGCCAGCTGACCGGCGTCTGGTGGTCAGTGAACCATCGTTAGTCGGTGTGAAAACATGAAATGAAAATTGTACCCAAAAAAAGAGTGTGAAATGGCACGTTGAAGATGAAATGCTCTTTGTGAGCTCATCTTGCTTCATGTAATATGTGAGAATGAAGTTGACATTTGGCAAATTGATAAATATTAAACATATGTTGCACATATGTTACTTCAGACAATTGTATAGTAATAGAGTTAATTAATAAGAGTTAATTAATAATGATATAATATACATACATATGTATATGTATGGTCTGATCAAGGTTTTCTATAGTACTCTAATTCTGTTTATTAGATATTTGTGTAGTCTTCTTTGTCTATACCTCACATACTTTATGACAAAACTGATATACCCTCTGTTAGAGTATAGCTACAAAATTAACCAACTACAAAGCAACAGCACCAAAAGCAGCCGCAGTTAATTTCAACTTTATGAGCAGCTCTTTGTGACGTTGAAGCTGTTATTCATATATTTATACCCTAAGCTGAAAAATGTATAAAATATATATACACTCTTGATCAGCATGACAAGCTATAGCAACTGGATATTCATATTGCACAAAATTTATATACCCTTCATTCCCATCATGATCAGGCGCAATAAACAACCATAAAGACAATGAAGTAGGAAACTTCGATAATGACAACTTTGTTAAATTATTGCATTTATTATGGGTGCAGGTATCTGCTAGTCATGAACGTCCATCGAGCTCAGTCTCTCACTTGTTTTAATATATATTTTTTGTATTTTCTTCTTTTTTTCTTTAAATAATTAATGTGAAATTTAATTCATTTAATTGCCGCCTAATGGCCAAGCTGCTGGCTTTGTCCATGGAAATAAATTTTGGAGTTGTCGCCACTTTCAGTTTTTTTTGCCTTTTGTTTCTGCGTTTTATGATATTTTTGCCCGGCCTTTCAGAACTTTGACTTGTATGTGTGTGTGTGTGCGGTTTTTATTTTACATTTATTTTTTGGTTGTGCGACGTCTGTCAATTTTTACGCCGTCTGGCCATATTTAAACGACATCCACATCCGCCGTGTCGCACGGTCTCTGCGGTCTCTGTATCTTTTCTCTACTTATCCGTAGCTGGCTGGCTATTGCACTTGTTTCCCCAGAACTCAACACTGAATCACCAAAGACTTGATATGAAGTATCTTGACAATACTTATAGATACACACAGACTCAGATACACATACATATATATATATATATATATATATATATGTATGAATGTTTTATTCCTGCTGCGAGTTTTCAACTATTTGCATTGCTCTGGATGTTGCTTTTCTCTGCATTTTATTTTATACGGCTAGGCACGAGGCCTGATTTTGAAGCCAGCTCGACCACACCTTGTCTGGCCAACAATTTTAATAAGACATGCCAGCCACACTGCCAGGAAAAATTGCAAAGATTGCAAATTACAGAGAGTGCCTGATAGATATATACGTAGATATTTTATGGAAAGTATGCTGGGATTGAAGGTTAGCATACGCAAGCCAAGGGAGTGACCAACCAGCCGATACCCTGAACTCACTGCAGAGTTATATAAGAATAAATTTGCATACATAAAGAAAATGCGGGCAAAAGAGCCTCGACATGAATTTTCTTCTTTCTCTTTGTATACAAAATGAACAGAAATTTATAAATATAAATAATTTACTGTTACGGCTTTATTTCCACCCCAAGTTCAATATTTTTGTTGATTTTTGACAATTGACATGAATTATTTGCCCTTCAACTCCATAATAGTTCAATAAGCATCCATTTGGACGAGAAACTCTTTGAGTTGGGTTGCGCCTGTCACTGAAATGTAAAGCTCAGAGACGTAATTGCCTATGTGGAGTTACGACACTGAGCGGCGTTGCCAGACCTTTTGATGTTTGCATTTCGAGATCAAAGTTTCATTTTTTACGTATTTGAGTGGAGCGTGTAATTAGAGAGCCACATAAAATGCCACACACTCTCTCTCTCTCTTTCTCTCTCTCTCTCTCTCGCACACCCAACAATCAATTTTAATCTAAGCACTCACATCATATTTTCAAATGGTTTTTCGTATTATTGCAAAGTGTGCAATAAAAATTTGATTATCTCTGTCTTTTGGGGACGGTCGGGTAAAAAGGTTTTTATATAAATATATATATGTGTGTGTGTGTGTACAGAGCCCACTTAGTGTAATTATATACGCTTTTCCACATTTTATCGTCGCGTCATTGTCAAAGGCGTTTTTTTATTCAGTTTTGTTTTTACAAATTTTTATGTAATCGACCGTTAGCTGGAAAATCTCTCTGTACTAAAGTATAAACAACAACCGGAATTAGTCAGGTTCCGCTTCGCATCGTCGCATCTAACGTCCATTTATAAAGCTAATTGCGCTTCATGACAGACATCGCAGCTATAATTATGCGAACTAAGCAGCATTTTGATTAGAATGACGCACATTAATAAAGCTCAACTGGGCTTTAACTTCACTTTAAAGTCTATACTCTCAGCACTGGAACGGAAGTCCTCACGCACACATTTACGAGTCTTATATAATTTGTAAATTACGCACTTTGAAGCTCTTCCTCTCCTCCACTTCACTCTTATTCTGATTCGAAATTATTATTCATTTTCATGGCAAATGATTTTCTGGCCATTTGCTTTGCTCTTTCGCTTTGGCGCTTTTTGGCTTTCAGCTTCAGTCGCGCGTGGCGAAAAGAAAAGCGTCGAAAACGATCTTCATTTGAAAATCGAAACAACTTTTGATTTCTACGAGTGGAGAGCGGTCTGAATAACTGACTGACTGACTGATTGACTGATTGATCAACTATAAAATGAAATGAAATGAAATCTGCGCGAGGAGAAAGTTTAGCATTTTTTCGTTATTTGCACACATTTTGCACCTGCCAAAAGGTTGAACGAACTTTGTTTTGTAAACAGCTGGAAACAGCAGAAAACTGAGCTTGTCTCGTAGAGTAAATGTTTAATGCTAACTATTCTGATAAGACAATCTAGATTGTAGCTGCTGGTGGCCTTGGTCTGATAAAAAGTGTTATCATCTGGCTCTCCGGCTTCACTTCTGCTTTCCATTTGCATAAATATAATAAATTGTCTTGTAAGAGATGCACAAACAAAAGAGCCACAAGTTGTCTTTATCTCACCCACCCACACACACGCACACACTCGTCAAACTGACCTCAAAAGAGCAAAGCAAAGACAACAATTCACAATAGCTGCATAACAGTCACAACAATTGAAGCCCGAAGAGAAGAACCCACGGATTTGTTGTTTTGTTATACTTTCCCATACTGTGAATAAGGAACCAAAATCCATTGTCATAATAGGCTATCTATAGACATACTTCCCCCTAACATCTGGTTTTTTTCTCTCGTTCTCTCTCCGACAGACGACGGGTCGTATGAGGTTTTCCTTTCATATTCGCTTATCTTGAAACGTTTTATGGTCAAACGCTTTTTATCGCTTCTTAAATTTATTATCTGTAGAATGCGCCCACGCGAATTTGAATTCGAATCCGAATCCGAATGAGAAGTTCAGCTGTGAATGAGTGGAACTGTGAATGTTTTATTCATGACAGAGCAATAACAACAACAACAAAGGAAAATGCAAATATGAATAAGTAAAAAGAAAAATTGCTGAAAAATACTTGACAAATACCACGCACTCGCTGCCTGCATAAACAATAAGTCATAAAAAGTGTAAACAAAACCAGCGATGGGAGCGAACAGCGACAAAAGAAAAGCGAGAAAAACGATGAACCACAGACAACAAAAACGTGGATATCATGAGGCCAGAACGGGGAGAACAATGCACAGTGGAGCGAGCGTAAATGAGAATTAGATTAGTTAGATAAATGATCATAAATCAAAGTGAATACCTTTTTCCTATCTACGCGGGAATTGAAGCAAAAAGAGATCATGTTTAGGTCGGGTACTTCTATATATATATATATATATATATATATATATATATATATATATATAAAAGGTGCCATATATATATATATATATATATATATATATATATATATATATACAAAGACTTAACTATAATCGAATATTAGTTTCAATGTTCTCAGCTCTGGCTCCACTGTGCTGACTCATTGAATTGCTGTTTGTTTGACCAACGCGTCGTATACGTGTTGTCCTCGCTCTCCCGCTCTTGCACACTCTGTGAATCAGCCTGGTAGACAATAGCAGCAAATTATTATAAAATAGCAAAAACAACAAATATGCATGCCAATGTTTCATTTATACATTTTTGTTTTTGTTCTCTTGATGGCCGACGACGCGACGCATCCGCCGTCAGCCAAGTCAACAATTAAAAGCCAATTTCATTCACAACACACACATGTGTGTGGCCGGTGGACAGTGGCCAGTGGCCGACAGGCGGACACGTGATGTGAGTGCAGGCTTTATGAGTCTGATGTCTGTCTAGGGGATAAGCACGTTTTCCTTCCTTACGATTACCTTGACCGCACACCTGGATCGGAGCCAAAAGTATATTTAAAAGGCTATCAAAACAAATATATACGCATTTATGAATAAAGTACGACAAAGAGAGGGAAAGGAAAGGAAATGATTGCAGATATTTATATAAATATAGATGTGGATAGGATAATGGACTTGGACTATAAATAGAGATTTAAATATGTAAAGAAGACAGATGAGAAGGGAGATGAGGAATGAAGATCTGAATATAGATGTAGATATAAAGAAGACACAGAGAATGATAGCGATAGTAGATATGGCTCATAGACAGATAAATCTGTAAGCTCCTATATACGCACACTTAAAGCGAATTTTAAATTAAAAGCTTTCTGCTGCACTCTGTGCACCCTTTGATATACTTATTGTCCCCCTAGCACGTGCCACCATATAAATATATACAATATAAGCACTAAAGGCAGATGAAGTGACCTTTCGCTGCGCACTATATACAAATATAGCCATAAAATGCAATGGCTTTTAGGTCACAGCAGCTGGGTGTGCGCACTTGGGTGACCTTTAAAATTACTTTCGAATAGTTGATATGAATGGGCCAATGTGACGTCATTCGCTCTCTTCCTCTCTCTCTATCTCTAGCTCATCTGCCACCTTACACCTATCTGTGTCCTTTATTGTGCATTCAATGGTTTGGCTGCACACAAAAGCCGAGTGCATAAAAGTGTAATTAGGAGCATTTGTTGATGCTCTGCTTTATGCAGGAGGCAGGGGGAAACTGCCTTTTCAATGCCAACAATTGGCAGGCTCTCAGGCAAGGACACGCTGCCATAGATGTTGCCAAGTAACCGAGCCTCGACCAGCATGTGTCGCATGCAATCGATAGAGGAAACAATTTCATCTACACAATTTCTAGTACCAGCCTCCAGTTGGCTTCTCAGCTGCTCACCCTCTCTACCGCCGGCTGGCATTCAATTAATTTGCACTCGCAATAACATACATATATATGTGTATAAGTAATGAGGGTTTCTGTCGGCGTCTGCCCTCTAAATTTTTGTCTTTGGGGTAAAGTTTTTCCATTATTGATTTATTTCGTGACTGGCTCTTTAAGTATATACGTATTCATTGCACACACTTGATTTTCATCTGCTGCTGCTACTGCTGCTGCTGTGCACAACATATGGCTCTCTCTTTGTCTGTGTGTGTGTATGTTTGGGGAGGAGGCGTGGCAATGGTTGACGTTGCGCCTGGAGCGCTGCGTCACAGAGCAGCAAAAATGAGACGCATATTTCACGCTGAGGACACGGAGCAGGACCAGGACTAGCCTTGAGTGGAATCCTTACAAAAGTGGTAAAAATTTGCCAGCGGCTTCAGTCGAGTCACAGTACTCACTGCCAAGGGTGGATTTTCGCCAAGTGCAGACTGCGCGCCTTCTACCCTAACCCATTCCCAAGTCTCGATGCTCTAGCCGAGGCGGAGGGACCTCGTCCCATTCAAATGTTTTCCTTTGTTTCTTCCATCTTCTCTCACACTCTCTCCTTCGCCCTCTCTCTCTCTCTTTCATATTTCGCATTTACTTTACATTTTTTACTTTAACAGCATTTCAGTTGATTCTTATTCTTTTTCTCTGTTTTCGCAATTCGCTTTAGTTTTTCGCACTTTGTTGGTTTTCTGTTTGGCCTCCAGGTGAGGTACTTACCTATGCATATATATGTATAATATGTATATATGCATATACAAATTGAGTTCCTTCACAGTCTCGACATTATGTCCGAGTGTCAGTTACTTAGCATGCGATGTCAAATTGAAAAATGAACTTGGACTCGCAACTAGCCCCAGGGACATACGAAATTGTCATGATTCGTTTGGTAGATATCCATATGGCATTGTCCTTACATAAGAACAAATATATTGGGTAGTAGCGGCTGACTGAATACGAATAAGGGTTTCAATATATATACTTGACATCTCAGCAGTTAAGTTAGTTAATCCGACTAGAAATGCGACTAGTCAGTTAATTAAAACCACGTTAATGGCATTGGCCTTAGGTAGAAATCAGAGCAAACTTTATTTAGCGATCCTTCCTCCACAGCTACAGCGGAAGCCAGAGAAATGACTAATTAAATGTAAACCGTAAAAGTTGATTACTGTTGACTGTGTTGGCCCTAACTGAACTTAACTGGCCAAAAGGGGCTGGCTACCTGTCTCAAAGGCGAAAATGGGAATGAAATCGGACAAGCGAAGCAGAAGCCAGACGGAACGAGAATGAGAATCCAGCTAAAGCTGAAAGACAGAGCCAAAGTCAAAGCGGGGCACGACACAAAAGCCCTTGAGCAGGGCGTTCAAAATGAGGGCGGGACACGAAGAGATGTGCATTAATAAAAAAGAAAAAGAAAAGTTTCAACTGTAAACTGAAAACTAAAGCAAAACTAAAACGAGAAACGTGCACAGAGGCAAAAGCTACAAATGAGCTAAGGGCAACAGCCAAACACAAGACACAAATATAAATACGAATACGAATAGAAATGCGAATGAATGAATGCAAAAGTGAATGAATGAACGAGCTGTGAAGCAGCTAATGAATGAATGACAATGTGACTAATGGCCCGGCGGACGCTCTTGAGTGAATTATTGAATGAAACAGACATTTCGTTCAAATAAATCAGACATCGAAGGCGAACGAGACGCGGCAGGGCTACAGGCGGACTGTTATAAATGGCAACTGCATCAATTTTAATGCGCGCCGACGAAGTAGCGCCAGGGCGTGGCATCCGTTGAGACTTATTTAATATTGTCTTAAGATAAAGTTCAACAATACGAGACTGAGACTTGAATCGATTGCATTTCTTTCAGTTTATTATCAATAGAATCCAATTGAACTTTGCTTTGTATAGGATATATTTTTATATATCCTTTACTCATGTCTCATATCGTATCCTTTCACTCATATCTCAAGCCAACTATCTTTAGCCATTGTCGCAGCTGGAGAGGCACGTTAAGAGCCATTGAATCTAGCTGCAAGATTATATCTTATTTATATACATATGTATGTATATATTATCTATAGTATGTAAGTATGTATGTATGGACCGTTATCATTGTAGTTAAAATCGGGTCTAGTACAAAAAAATGACTAAAATGACTTTAGCTTGGGCATTCTTTGCCCAATCTTCGACTCAACTATACTTTTTGGTTCGCAAGAAGCAATACCATCGATCGTCATTCGAAAGTTGCATTCGAAAAATTTGGCCATTTTGGTCACCTATGCAGGGTGTCCGCTTACAACTGCAGTAAAAGTCTGGTCGAGTGCAGAAAACTTGACTATTTTTCAACTTTGACAAACTATAACTGAAGTATTTTTCATCCAATTTTGGAATGGCATACCATTTTGGAAACATATTTAATTCTAGTATCGATCTGTATTTACAGATTTTCCATCGCAAAATAAGGTTGCAAAATATTCACTTGAGTCTGATAAAAGCCTTCTCTAACTTTGCATGACGCTAGCTAGGGTATTCTTTGCCCGATTTTCGACTCAACTATACTTTTTGGTTTGCTTGAAGTAATACTATCCATCAGCATTCAAAAGTTGCATTCGAAAATTTTAGCCATTTTGGACATTTTGTTGTGTAACCCTAAAAATCGGGTTCAGTATAAAAAAATGACTATTTAATCCGTGTATGATATTTAGAGCATGTCAATTGCCTCTACTCAGCGTTAGATGGCGGTGCACTTGCAGAAGCTGACAGCAGATTAGCCACAGTCGCGGAGAGAGACAACTCACAAACTCCCATCGCCCACTCTAACTATGATTACTGTGCGTCATTTCACAAAATCTGAGTTTAAGTCGTAACTCTCTCTATGCTCCAATTCCCGCTAATGACTTGCTTTCGTTTCTAGTCGCAAGTATTAGGAGCTGAGTGAGGCATCTGTGTGACTTTGTCTTTGGATGGCGGCAACTCGGCTAGAGAGTTCGTTGGCCTCAATTCATGTTGGCAACACACTTTAAATCGCATTTGATGAGGGCGAACCAACTATTTTGTCAAATGTCTGGACAGGGATGATGAAAGGGAGGGATGGAGGAGGCAGGGCGTGATCGCGTAATATCTCCAGCGGTTGAGCTGTAAAAGTTGCTTGCGCATCCGTCAGATACTTTTCTTATGCTCCACTCAAGATTACAGCATTTAACATTGTTGTTGGTTGTTTGTTTGCTGTTTGTTGTCAGCATGTTTGTACCCGAGGCTCTAATTGGCCTCCAGCTTTGACTTTCTTGCTAGAACTCATATATGTATATACTAAGTATCCATCTCTTTTTATGCTTAGCCGCTTTGATGTCATTCTAACTGTAAATAGATTTATGTCTATATATTGACATGTGTATATAAATATAGTTTAAACTCATATTTCTGGGCAGCCCTTCACAATCATCATACAAGTCATTGTACAAAGTCCATTGAAAAGTAGCATAAAAAAAAACCAAACAAAAATTAAATAAAATAGTTTTAAATTAAGTTTTGATTCTTTGATTTGAACCCTTTTGTTCACCGAACTTCGTGCTTCTTTCTCATTCTCTCTCTATTTTCTACAGGTACCAAGCACAGATCTTTTCGCGGCCATCCCGGCAAATATCACATGAATTTAGGTAACAACAAATTTAAACGTAGTGTCATTGTTAATAATTATAGAATGAATCCCATTGAAACTTTATATATGTATAATGCATGATTTGAAATTGGGGTCTTAACAAGGGGAATTCGAAACGTTAAGTGTGTTTATTTAGGCCAGGTTTGAGATTTAAGATGGCTTACTGCATATTTATGATTCTCCAATTAGAATCGCTGAGTGTTTTGCTAATTGGAGTCGACTTTTTGACATACGTTAAGAAATCTCTGCATAGATCTAGTCGAAATAGTTCATAGAGTAAGAATCCCAAAAAACTTCTTAGATTATGGGTTATATCTCGAGAGTTACTTGATGTTCTATGGCTATGACTTAAATCCTCTGTATATTCTATTGGTAAAACCACTTGAAAAGAGCAGCAAATCTTTAAAATTTAGCAATTATCTCAACTAGAAATTCGTAGAAACTTTTTCTCTTAAGAAAAATCTCAGAAAATAAAGTGTAAAATTTCTGAGTCAACTTATTGTGGCTGTGCGTTGATTATAGATAAATATATAAATCATAGAGCCAATTCCACTCTAGTACGCGTGACTCAGCACAGACTATATGTATTTATTTAAATATGTTTCTTTAGTTGAACATATGGTCAAAGAGAGAGAGAGAGAGAAAGCGAGTGAGAGATAGGGAGAGTGTGGGACACAGGTTAATCTCTAATGCATTGGCCAGACGCGTTGCGTCAGCTGCGCTTCGATGCGCTCCGATTTAGCAGACCTCCATGATAAGCCCCCCTTCTCCACGACTTCTAAAGAGGCCTCTAAGCTTCCGCTCTCCGTCAGTCTATAGCTGCATATGTAGATATGACCACTCTACCTATTGCTATTAATATTTCCTGCCTCGCGCGCATAAATTAACAATTGAAAAGGAGAGACAGCGCGCTGACTGTGAACAGACACAGACAGGGTACAGAGAGAATTGGGAACCCATCTCAAATATTTTTATTGTGCTTTATTATTTGGGTTTTATGGCTCTCGGAATCGCAGCGCACCCACATTCGAGACTAATTTGAAGCGGCTCTCGAGTGTGAGGAAAATATGTGTGGAAAATGGTGAAAACCAGTTGCTGACTTAGGGTGAAGTAGGAGGAGGAGGAGGAAGAGTGGGCCAAACACTCGCCCAGAATTCGAGTGCCAGCGGAAGTGGCTGCTTAATAAAAAAAAAACGAAAATGAAAATAAACCGTTGTGAATTTCTCAATTATTTCATTGTGTGATGCCGTCAAATGGAGAAAAGATCATGATGCGGATAAGCTGGAGTTGAAATACTCTAAATACGCAGAAGTACCTTAGATGAAAAGCTTCCGAGTGGGAATCTAATTTTGTTTTATGCATTTTAGAGAGTATCAAAGTCAGATAGACATACCTATAGATATTATATATATAATTACTATACATATTTAGCATATATACATTAAAATATCAATTGCAAAGCTCAGCTAAAAGCTGAAATGCCTTTTGAGCTAGGGAATAAATGCCAGCCGCACAAACCGCTTTGCTGTGGTGTTTCGCATCCGACAGATACATTTACAGATACAGATGCAGTTACAGATATAGATCCAGATAGAGATACAGTGCACAAGTGCACAGACAGATACACAGCTCGGTGCAATCTGTTAGAAATTCTCCCACAATCATTGTGACGTCGAGTGGGACGATTATTTGTGCTGTTTGTTCCTGTTGGTGTAATTTTGTTGCCGCTCTATGCATAATTTATTTTTTCAATGAAAGAGAGTTAAAGGCATCCAATCTCTCGCCCATCCCGAGGTAATGCCCGCATTCCTGTGTGTGAAAAACGGGTTTGCCTTGCCAGTTAGCCAGCCAGCCGGCCAGCTCGCCGTGCGAACGGCGAGTATCGAGCTCTAGCAAGCGAGTTGCAATCACATTGTTTCGTGACCAGGCAGATTGATTAAACGTTCACTCACCTTCAATTCTCTTTCTCTCTCTCACTCTCTCTCTGTTTGTCCCATTCATTTTGCAGAGGCGCTTCTCCAATCGCGCCCATTGCCACACATTCCAGCCGGGAGCACTGCGGCTGCTCTGTTAGCAGATGCGGCTGAGCTGCAGAGCCAGGATTCGCCAGTGCTCGCTTCGCTAGGTGGACTGCACAGCTCGGCAACGTCTGTGTTCGAGTCGGCTCATCGCTGGACTTCCAAGGAGAATCTGCTGGCGCCTGGACCCGAAGAGGATGATCCTCAGCTGTTCGTGGCGTTGTATGACTTCCAGGCCGGTGGAGAGAATCAGCTGAGCCTCAAGAAAGGCGAACAAGTGCGCATTCTCAGCTACAACAAGTCCGGCGAGTGGTGCGAGGCTCACTCTGACTCCGGCAATGTGGGTTGGGTGCCCTCCAACTATGTGACGCCTCTCAACTCACTCGAGAAGCACTCCTGGTACCACGGGCCCATCTCGCGAAATGCTGCTGAGTATTTGCTCAGCTCAGGCATTAATGGAAGCTTCCTGGTGCGCGAGAGCGAAAGTTCACCCGGACAGCGAAGCATCAGTTTAAGGTAAGTTACACACCTGGCTTATCACTTGAAGTCCAATTAATCTCAATGAATATTATGCCAGATATGAGGGCCGCGTCTATCACTATCGCATCTCGGAAGATCCGGACGGCAAAGTCTTCGTCACGCAGGAAGCCAAATTCAATACGCTCGCCGAGCTAGTGCATCATCACAGCGTGCCACATGAGGGTCACGGCCTGATAACACCACTGCTCTATCCAGCGCCCAAGCAGAACAAACCCACAGTCTTTCCATTGAGTCCCGAGCCAGATGAATGGGAAATTTGTCGCACAGACATCATGATGAAGCACAAGCTGGGCGGTGGCCAGTATGGCGAGGTATACGAGGCGGTATGGAAACGCTATGGCAATACAGTGGCCGTCAAAACGCTCAAGGAAGATACGATGGCGCTTAAAGATTTCCTCGAAGAGGCCGCCATCATGAAGGAGATGAAGCATCCCAATCTCGTACAGCTAATCGGTGGGAAACTGGAAACCCAAGCAACCCTTGCTCATTGACAACTGAGACTCATTTGATTTCTTCTCTTCCAGGTGTCTGCACCCGTGAGCCGCCCTTTTATATCATCACAGAGTTCATGTCACACGGAAATCTACTAGACTTTCTGCGCTCGGCTGGCAGAGAGACCCTGGATGCGGTAGCCCTGCTCTATATGGCCACCCAAATAGCATCTGGCATGAGCTATCTGGAATCCCGAAACTATATTCATCGGGATTTGGCGGCTCGCAACTGCTTAGTGGGCGACAACAAGCTCGTTAAGGTGGCCGACTTCGGTCTAGCGCGACTCATGCGCGATGATACGTATACGGCGCATGCGGGCGCCAAGTTTCCCATCAAGTGGACGGCTCCAGAGGGATTGGCGTACAACAAGTTCAGCACTAAGTCGGATGTGTGGGCCTTTGGCGTGCTGCTATGGGAGATAGCGACATATGGTATGTCGCCATATCCGGGCATTGATCTCACCGATGTTTACCACAAGCTGGAGAAGGGCTATCGCATGGAGCGACCGCCGGGCTGCCCGCCGGAGGTGTACGATCTTATGCGTCAGTGCTGGCAGTGGGATGCAACGGATCGGCCCACATTCAAGAGCATACACCATGCGCTGGAGCACATGTTTCAGGTGGGTGACGGTGACGGTGATGTCGAATTCGAGGTGTGGGATGATGATGATGATGACCTCGATGATATCGATGATGATTACGATGGCGACAATGACGACAATGATGACGACAATGGCATTGAGCTTTGATTTCAATTGGCGTCTGCATCACCATCGTCGCTCATGGAATGCCAGCGCAAACAATGTGATAGTCTCGCAATCATCAGTAGTGATAATCGCAATAATGATCCACGTGCTGCACGTCTCTCCTTCTTCGCTCCGCAGGAATCGTCCATCACCGAAGCGGTAGAGAAGCAGCTCAACGCCACAGCTACAGCCAGCGCCGGCACAGGCTCCAACTCCGGTTCCATTTCCACAGCAGCGGCTGGTGTAGCTCCCCCAACAGCGACGGCCAGTGCCTCCTCCTCAGCGTCCGCCTCACTCAGTCTGACGCCACAAATGGTCAAGAAAAGTCTGCCAAACGTTGACCAACAGCAGCAGCAGCAACAGTTGGTCAGCACGCCCATGTCAGGTGAATCATTGTTGTCCACAAATAAAGCGAATTCAGACTGATCTCATCTCACACTTCCACACAGAAACTGGTTCCACATCCACCAAGCTGAGCACCTTTTCCAGCCAGGGCAAGGGCAACGTGCAAATGCGTCGCACCACCAACAAACAGGGCAAGCAGGCGCCAGCACCGCCAAAGCGTACCAGGTAAGCCTAAGCTTTGCCCTTCGACTACCAATAAAAGCTATTCATGATCTCTCTTTATTTAGCCTACTCTCCAGTAGCCGGGATTCCACATATCGCGAGGAGGATGCACGCAATTTAATCGATGAGCTCAATACGAATGGTAGTAGTAGAAACTTCCACTTCAACTCCAACAACATTTTAAGCCAGACCCTATGTAGAAATTTTAAAACCCAAATTCCAACCCAGACACAAATACGTACACAACAACAACAGCAACAAAAACAACAACAACAACAACAGAAAGAACAATTATTACAATCACCAATACAACAACAACAACAAACATATTCAATTAAAAAATCATCCTCCTGCAGTAGTTTCCTTTACGACATCCTATTTCGAGGTATTTGTCAATGGAGTAAGAATTCCTATTTACAATTTATGTTACGTTTTAATTGGTTTGTGTTGCACAAGGAACAAAACTTTGTTTTTTATTATATTTATTTTGTATTTTGCTTTTATAATTGTTAATTCATTTGAACAAAGCTTTAAATGGATTTTATAATGAATAAGTTTCTATTTTAATACTAAATTTTGATGTTTGTTTAAGAATATTTACTAGTGGAATTTGTCTATTAGCAATCATTACTCTTATATTAATTATGACATCATTATATTAATAAATATTTCAATTCCGTCTGTCCGTCAAAGATACTATATTTTATAGTGTGTATAGATACGATACCTATAACATCTTCTGAACAACTTTCCAAGTTTTTTCTAATAACTCAATTAGACACGTATTTAATGTTTCATTACCTGTAGTCATTATTTGTTAAAGAGAGTTCAGTCTCAGCTTTGACCTCTTGCAATTCCACTGTAAATACATAAGAAAAATATATTTATTTTTTATATTTTTCTTTGCAACTATTATTTGGTGCTTTACTTTATTAGTTATAATTTGCTCTGTGTTTCATTCTGTTTACCTTTTACTATTAATTGGTTTGTGTAGTTTAATTTTAACTTTTGTTTTGTTTTGTTTCGGTGTTGACAAATGAGCCAACAAATGGGTTTGTCGCCACGTCCACAGGTCTCCGCACTCGCTAATCCAATTCCATATCCAAAGCACGAGCATGTAGTTCGCCTTTAAAGTTCGCTTTTATAATAGAGATCTTTGTGCTTGCAGGTCTCACTCGTGACATCAATAACTTGACGCAGCGGTATGATTCGGAAACGGACCCGGCTGCCGATCCGGATACGGATGCCACTGGCGACAGCATAGAGCAAAGCTTGACTACAGTCACACCGCCCAACAAGATGCAGCACTCGCTTCATGCTGGTGTCTCGAATCTGTCTGGCGGCATCGGGCCACGCTCCTCGCAGCAGCACAGCTCATTTAAGCGTCCGGTAATGGGCAATCGCGGCCTGGAGACACGTCAGAGCAAGCGCTCGCAGCAGCCAGCACCGGGTAGTTTGACAACCAATGGCAATGGAGGCACACCGGTGCTACCTGCTCATCCCATCACTGTGGGCGCTTTGGAGGTGATGAACGTTAAGCGAGTCGTCAATCGCTATGGCACCTTGCCCAAAGTGGCTCGCATTGGCGCCTTCCTGGACAGCCTGGAGGACAGCAGTAGCAGCAACAGCAGTGGCGGCGGCACTGGCTCTGAACCACCAGTCAATGGACACACAACACCAGCAGCAACTCGTGCTTTGCCCGCTGTACCCGCCTTGCCTACAGCGACTAGCAAGGCGCAGCAGGTGCCACAACAGATGATTCGTAGCAATTCCTCTGGCGGCGTGACCATGCAGAACAATGCAGCGGCCAGCTTGAATAAACTACAGCGACACCGCACCACCACAGAGGGCGCCATGATGACCTTCTCCTCGTTTCGTGCTGCTGGCTGCAGCAGTTCACCTAAACGTGGTGGCATCACCCAGCCGGCGCTGGCCAATTTGGAGTTTCCACCACCGCCGTTGGAGGAATTTGAGGCATTGCCGCCACCTCCACCACCGCCAGCGCCAGAGAGCGCCGTCCAGGCTATACAGCAGCATCTCCATGCGCAGCACAGCAGCAGCAACGATGTTAGCAATACGGCGCCCAGTGTCGAGGAGGCCAGCTCCCGGTTTGGTGTCTCGCTTCGCAAGCGTGAGCCCTCCACGGATTCATGCAGTTCACTGGGCACACCACCTGAGGCATCAGCAGCAGCCGAAGAGAAGGGTCTCAATCTCAAAGAGAAACTCATCACAGAGATCAAGTCAGCGGGCAAGCTGACCGATTCGTCCGTTGACTTTTCCAATGGCAGCGCTCCAGTCGTCGTTGATCCTGTTGCCCAATTGGTTACCGAGTTGGCCGAGAGCATGAATCTGCCCAAGAATACAAAACTGACGAATGGCAATTGCAACACCAACATCAATACCAACAACTCCAACAGCAGCAGCAACAACAACAACTTTAAGGCACAGCTGAAAAAAGTAGAGCCGAAGAAATTGAATACGCCGATTCCAAAGGCCGAGCAGCCCACGAATATAATTGACTTCAAGGCGCATCTGCGCAAAGTGGACAAAGTGGAGCAGCAACAGCCCAAGGAGCAACAACAATCGCCCAATGCCAATTGCAATACAGCCCGCAAGGATGAAACCAAAAAGTTTAGTGCCGCAAATCAAAAGACTGAAATCAAAATCGATGTTAGCAACTCCAATGCGGATGCGTCGGATGGAGGCGACGCGGGCACGGGAGCAGGCACAGGAACTGGCAATAGCTCTGACGGTGGCAAGCGACGCAGCACAGGTAGTATTAATAGCTTAAAAAAACTTTGGGAGCAGCCTAGTGGCGACTATGCCAGCACCACAATCCCACAGACTATGGCCACCAGCAATGGCGCCCAGCTGTCGCCCAAATATGGCTTAAAGGCAATGCAGCAGCCAGTTAACGTTAATATCACTGGGCATACCAAAGTGTTTGGTAATAAACCGCCGCCAGCGGCTCCACCACCACCGCCCCCAATTAGCAGCACTCCAAGCACGACAGCACAGTCCAAGCCAGTCCAAGCAGTAGCTGCCACCACCAAATTAGCCACCACAGCAATAAAAACATCTCTTTCAACGCAACTCTTCACAGATGCCGACGGCACCAGCAGCAATGGGGAGCACCAGCAACTACAGCAGACAGTTGATCAAACGGAGCTCATGACGCAGTCGCTCTATGGCGATCAGTACAGCAACTCGAACTCCAACGCCAACTCCTCGAATCAACAGTCGTCTCTACCGAGCAATGCCAACAACAAGCTGAGCACCTCCTCCTCCAGCAATAGCCAGAATAAGCCTGCCGTGCCGCACAAGCCTACCAAGCTGACCATTTATGCCACGCCCATTGCCAAAATCGCTGGGATCGGAGTCGGCGGCGGCGACAACATCAATTCGACGCAAATATCTAGGGAGAGCATCCTGGAGCTGGTTACCTTGCTGGAGGGCTCACTTAAGCATCCAGTGAACGCCATCTCTGCCTCGCAATGGCTGCAGCTCAGCGATAAGCTGAACATACTCCAGAATTCGTGTGTGGTCTTTGCGGAGAACGAGTCGATGCCGCCGCACTCGAAATTCCACTTCCGTGAGCTGGTCACCCGAGTGGAGACGCAGTCGCAGCACTTGCGCACCGCCGGCAGCAAGAATGTTCAGGACAATGAGCGGTTGGTCGGCGAGGTGGGTCAGTCGCTCAAACAGATCTCGAATGCGCTACATAGGTAAATGATAAGAACGGGGATGGACGCACAACGGAGCGGTGTTGCACTAGCAGCTGACAACAGCGGCGCCGGCATATGGCTGGATGCCGAAGGCAATTTTATCAAGCGCAAGCAGCAACCCCACTGATCAACTATACATATACATATATCCATACCCATATATGTATTTGTCACACATTGCTCCCACCATCCCCCTCACCCTCTTCCAGAGAAGGCGGACGACAGAAGACAACGAACTGGAAACGGATTAAACGATAGCATAACTACAACATGAAAGCCCAGCGAAGAAGCTCAGCAACAGACAAACAACAGCGACAACAAAAACAAAAACTACAAATATAATTATTTACTATATATATAATATAAGTAGTTGGTAGCATGTAGTACCAACTGCAGTAGTATGTAGTAGCCGTAGCGATTATACATACATCTAGTCATATATCTGATGCATCTGCTTATATCTAGAGATAGACAGAGAAAGAAAGAGAAAGTGAGAGAGAGAGTGGGCTTCGAAACTGAGTTGCAAAGCAAATTTATCTAAATAAGGCATTGCTCGTATTAATGCCGCCTTCTACTATTCTTTTCTGATTTCAATTGTGAATTATCTTTATCTATATACGCATTATCCTTTTAGTTGTTCGCCACGTTTTCAAGTAAGCTTAAGCTTTGTTCTAATTAACATTAAAAGACATATAAGTGCATATATAAAGGAGGTTGATACTGACAACTTCTTGATGAATGAAATATATATATATATATATATATATATATATATATATGCTAGTCGGTAAAAGTGTTTTAGTATACCTATACAAGGTAAAAATATTTACATATATACCTATATATATATATATATATATATATATATATATATATATATATATATATATATATATATATATATATATATATATATATATAAATTTTACGTCATACGATGTCCGCTATAAATCGGAAAAACTCAACCTACAACGTTTAGACTTTTCTTCGTGTTTTAGTACTCGTAATATCTACATAAATACATTGATCTATGTGTACAACTTGGCATAAATTTAAACAGTAGCAAAGCCCAAAGATATTATTAACGACTTCTTGAAAAACAATGGAAAATAAAAAGAAGTATAAATAATATATTATATATATATATATATATATTATATTATATTAGTTGCAAAAGACTAAAATTGATTTGTTTTCGTTGAACAAAGCGAGGTAAAAATAAATAGAAATTGGTGGCAAACGCTTTTTAAACACATACTTATACACGAACAAAATTGTAATTATTTGATATTTTATGGATTTTAAAACTACTTTTATACGTAACAAATACACACACACATATATATATACAAAAACACTTACACAAAAGAAGAAAAAAAACAACAAAAACCAAATAGATATTCATTTCATAATCATAGCTTCGGATCAACATTAGGGCGGGCCATATACATATAAAGTTGGCATTCATATAAATATAGATGTGCAAAACGAAATATTTATCCAAGCAAAATATCTCCCTCTAAATAACAGACAAAGACAATGTGCATTCAAAACATATATTTATATATAAATATAAATACTATATTTATGTAACTTCTATAACTCGTGCGTATGAAAGCGCTTAGAGTATATATATATATATATATATATATATATATATATATATATCTTTTTATATATATATATATATATATATATATATATATATATAAAAATACGATAAAAAATTTAAAACATATACAATATTTACTCGAAACAACGACAAACGGATCAAAAATACTTCCAAGGAGAAATAAATTGAAATTTAAAACAAAATCTTAGTTCTATTCGTTTGAAAATACTGTTTACGAAACTCAAATTCCGTGACTTAAACCACAAAGCCTAAATTTCGATAGATTCAGAGTAATCGATTTATATTGTGAAGATAAGCCATTGAAATTTCACAGCACTATTTCGGAACTTCAAGGAGAAATAAATTGAAATTTAAAACAAAATGCGTTGAGTTCTATTCGTTTTGAATGAATACTGTTTACTCGAAACTCAAAATTTCCGTTGACTTAAACCATCGAAAGCCTAAATTTCGATAGATTCAGAGTAATCGATTTATATTGTGAAGATAAGCCATTGAAATTTCACAGCACTATTTCGGAACTGAACTAGTTTGGTTTTTAAA
Source organism: Drosophila repleta (assembly GCA_018903745.1). NCBI lineage: Eukaryota > Metazoa > Arthropoda > Insecta > Diptera > Drosophilidae > Drosophila > Drosophila repleta. The sequence goes on along the minus strand of JAEIGN010000752.1, from coordinate 6,149,296 downwards.
GCAGCCCTGTTGTAAGACACAGGGCCGGCGCACTTTACTTTATATGAACACTTTTAACTCTATTCAAACATAAATTTGTTCATTTTACAATCTCGCTTTAAGTTGTCTTATTAAATTCTAACATTTCTGATTTTTAATAGTGGTAAATACCGAATAATCGAATTTCTTAGGGCGGGTGAAAAAATATCGCTCTAATAACAGTTCCGCAAGTGGTAATGTTATTACCGCTGTTATGTTAAATAACATATCTGTTTTGGCATTCGTTCTTTTTTTTCATAAAGAAAAGAAGAAGAGAAAGAGGAAAAAAGACGAAATAATATATAATAATAGAATATTATTTATACTGTGATATATAACCAAGCATTGTTTTGTGTCTGCAAACCAGTAATTGAATAAAGAATCAGCAGTAATCGAGAACGACCAGCAGCAAACCTATTGCGACAGCAACAACAGCAACAGCAGCAACAACAAGGAGAGGAAATCAGCCAGCAGAAGCAGCAACAGCAAAAGCAGTAGTAGCAGCAGCTTTTACAATGCCACTCTTTGGTAAATCACAGAAAACGCCAGCTGAATTGGTCAAGTCGCTGAAAGAAGCGATAAACGCATTAGAAGCAGGTGACCGTAAGGTGGAGAAGGCACAAGAGGATGTTAGCAAAAATCTGGTATCGATCAAGAATATGCTGTATGGCAGCAGCGATGCGGAACCGCCAGCGGACTATGTAGTTGCGCAGCTATCGCAGGAGCTGTATAACAGTAACTTGCTGTTACTGCTCATACAGAACTTGCATCGCATCGACTTCGAGGGTAAGAAACATGTGGCTCTCATATTTAACAATGTGCTGCGCCGGCAGATTGGCACACGATCGCCCACAGTGGAATACATATGCACGAAACCGGAGATCCTATTTACATTGATGGCTGGCTACGAGGATGCGCATCCGGAGATAGCCCTCAATTCGGGCACTATGCTGCGTGAATGCGCCCGCTACGAGGCGCTGGCAAAGATCATGCTGCATTCGGATGAGTTCTTCAAATTCTTTCGGTATGTGGAAGTGTCAACATTCGACATCGCCTCCGATGCCTTCTCCACGTTCAAAGAGCTGCTGACACGCCACAAGCTCTTGTGTGCAGAATTCCTGGACGCCAACTACGATAAGTTCTTTGCTCAGCATTATCAGCGACTGCTGAACTCGGAGAACTATGTGACACGACGCCAGAGTCTGAAGCTGCTCGGTGAACTGCTGCTCGATAGGCACAACTTCACCGTGATGACGCGATATATATCGGAACCAGAGAACCTGAAGCTGATGATGAACATGCTGAAGGAGAGATCGCGCAACATACAATTCGAGGCGTTTCATGTCTTCAAAGTGTTCGTCGCGAACCCAAACAAACCGAAACCGATTCTGGATATCCTGCTGCGCAATCAAACGAAACTGGTCGACTTCTTAACCAGCTTCCACACAGATCGATCCGAGGATGAGCAGTTCAACGACGAGAAGGCCTATCTGATCAAACAGATAAGGGAGCTGAAACCGCTGCCCGAAGCTTAGTGGGCAGCTATAACGAGAACGAGAACATTTTGGCCTTGGCTGTATGGCAGGATGACGATAGCGAAGACGAAAGCAGGAGGACGACAGACTAAGGACTTAGACATAGATACAACATATGTGTGCAGGGCGTGGATTAATCACAACCAAATACAGATGCATAAGCATGAGCATTGGCGACTGCAATACACACACAAGAAACGAAGACAACGACGATGACGATGACCGATGACGACAGCACTTGTGAGTAACTAAACAATAATTTAGACAAAGCAAACAACAAAATGATAACGATAAATAACGATAAAGCAGAATACATAAGTAGTAACAGCAAGTACACACAATATATTGTATGTAATAGCGTAAAGGAGTAAATGCAGCCGCAGCATGTCGCGAATTTAACTAAAAAAGGAAAACAAAACGAAAAACACACACACATATATATATATATATATATATATATATATATATATATTTATATATATGCCGATACACACACACAACAGAAATATACACACATATAACTTTATTTTCTCCCATCACTGAGAATATATAGTATATATTCGCTCCAGCTTCCGTCTAGTTCGCTTTAAAAAATTGTTCAGAGTTCGGTTTGTTGTTGTTCCAGTTCCAGTTCCAGTTCGAGATCCTCGTGGGCTTGTAGACGTATATAGACCCTATGTATGTACACCTCTACCTATCTACTGTTACTACTACTTTTCGTAAAAACAGTTTATTATTATTTTAATTTCCTCTTTATTTTGTGTAATTCTTTTGCTATTTAAATAGTTGTTGTATTGAAATTAAAGCGTTTTTGAAACGTTATAACCAGGACAATGAAGATAATATATATGAGTTTTGACTTACAATTTAGACATTAAACATTTCAAATGTAAGCCGAAATTAACAATTACGGTAACTTAATATTAAATATGTATGAAAGAAAACTAAATCAATTGTAATTTCACGTAAAACTTCATTCAGAATACTGCATAATAATTATAGTTATAATTAAAAAAAAAAAAAAAAGCATTCAAAAAACACACTCCACTCCAATACATACACCACACACACACACTGAACATCCATACATGCATAGTAAAAAGGGAAGTAAAACAACAACATTACGAACAGCGTAATAAATATATGATTATTATAATTTATATTATTCCCAAAATTAAAGATAACAGCCAAAAAAAATCCCTTGTGTCATTCTGATTGGAAAAATTGTGCAAAAGTGGAAGGGGGGGTAGAAAACATACCGTCGCAGAGGTTTTAAGCTACTGAGTCATGTGGCCAGTTCCAGGGTTGAACTGCTGCAATTACTTAGTTATGCCAACAACTTGTAAAAGCTCTTAATATGAAAGAGCAACTCAATATGGAACGCATTTTGTATAAAAAAAACTGTTAATTTGAAATGAAATACATAGTTAATATTTAAATCGCAAGCAGAGTTTCGTGCAGCCCTGGTACAGATCAGCTGTCTTCAAAATTCGGCGCCCTAATCAGTGCCTAGTAAATTGCGTTTTATAACATGCATAAGACATTCCACAAAATAGCAAACAAAACAATTATAGATGAGGAAAATGTAAATCTGAAAAATAATCAATCGTTAAAAGCTGAAAGCAAAGAAGAAGACATCGAGGTAATTATTTCGGAAACAAGCAGCGATGATCTCAACCAAGATCAATTGGAGGAAGAGAGTTGTAAGTGGCTGCCAAATCTTAAGAGATATAGTAGCGACCCCAAGCCTCTAACACTAGCGCAACATAAAAGGTATCAACCTTTGTCGATATCCATCACGTCTCCATCTCAAACGAACCCGACAAATATACTGGATGTATCCAGCTATCCTGCTGGATTATCCACATCCGCTCCAGCGGCATGTCGTGCTGCGTACAGTTTTCGGCAAACATTAGCAGCACTGAACCGCAACAAAAATATTGTGAATGTAAATCGAAAAAGGACTAAAAGATTTGTGTCCTCCAAATATATGCGACTAAAGCGAAGGAATTTGGTTGATGTACACATTTCCGACATAAGCAGCGATGAACTCAGCAAAGAAGATCAATTGAAGGAGAATAAGTGCAAGAGGCTGCCAAATTTTAAGAGATACAGTAGCGATCCCAAGTCTCTAACACTAACGCAACACAAAAGGTATCAACCGTTACCGATATCAATCACGTCTCCATCTCAAACCAACCAAACAAATGTATTGGGTGTCTCCAGCTGCCCTGCTGCATCATCCGCATTCTCCTCAGCAGAATGTCAACCGGTATCGAAGTTAATCACGTCTCCATCTCAAACCAACCCAACAAATGTACTGGGTGTCTCCAGCTGTCCTGCTGCATCATCCGCATCCTCTCCAGTAGCATATCCTGCTGCATATGATAGTTTTCGGCAAACATTAGGAACACAAAACCACAATCAAAAGACTGTGGGTTACACAAAAGGCGCCGAGGAGTCAAATGTAAATCTGAAAGGGACTAAAACATTTGTGTCCGCGAAATATATGCGACAGAAGCGAAGGAGTGTAGCCGAGGTATACATTTCCGACACAAGCAGCGATGATCTCAGCAAAGAAGATGAATTGAAGGAGATACCGAGTCTTAAGAGATACAGTAGCGACCCAAAGCCTCTAACTCTAAAGCAACACAATAGATACAAGTCGCTATCCGTGTCCATCACAGGTAACTCTCCATCTCAAACGAATATATTTGATGTATCCAACTGCTCCACTGAATTACCCGTACTATCACCAGCGGTTCGCCCTGCGGCTTCTCACACTTTTCGGCAAGCATTAACACCATCAAATCGCAATCTGGAAACTATGAATGAAACATCCGTGAACTGCGCGCCAATGGCCTCCTTAGTGGCAAATATGAGCAGGATGGTGGACAAGCAGCAAATGTCTCAAAAACTTGTTACAAAGAAGGAGCGTTGCATCAAGGGTGGATATCTAGATGAATTCAATCAGGTTATGCTGAAGGAGCGATTGTGTCGCCGGAGCTTGGCACAAAATAAGCGTATGGGCCTAAGCTCTAAACAACGCGTCCAAGTGCTGGCCATATCTGAATCCTTTGGAGTGAAAATGGCACAAGTGAAGTCAGTTGAGGGCCTTCAGGATCATGGCAAATTTAACATTATTCTCTCCCCCGCCATGGCAGCTGAATGCAGTGTGGGCTCTACTGTGGAGCTTTACTTTGAGTTGAAGCCGGAGACAGCACTGAAGCTGCCTAATAACGAGCTGGTTTACGTTCATCCAAATAAATTAGTTTTATTATAAGTACACACAATTAGACCTAATCAAGAATATAATACGTTAAATATAATGGAATATTACTGAATGCACCTAACGTCGCCATATCTGATTCCTTTGGAGTGAAAATGGCACAAGTGAAGTCAGTTGAGGGCCTTCAGGATCATGGCAAATTTAACATTATTCTCTCCCCCGCCATGGCAGCTGAATGCAGTGTGGGCTCTACTGTGGAGCTTTACTTTGAGTTGAAGCCGGAGACAGCACTGAAGCTGCCTAATAACGAGCTGGTTTACGTTCATCCAAATAAATTAGTTTTATTATAAGTACACACAATTAGACCTAATCAAGAATATAATACGTTAAATATAATGGAATATTACTGAATGCACCTAACGTCGCTTCTTCTTCTCCAGCTTCCGTATTTTGTGCAGGCGCCGGGCCGCAGTGCCGCTGCCCTGCGCTGGCTCATCGATGAGGCGCGCCTCCTCCTCAGTTGTGTCCTGGGAATCGTTGCCGCTCATTAGCACCGCAGCGGAAATGCACACAAACTGAAATATGGCGCCCACAAAGAGCCCATAGCGTACTAGCACAGTGAAGAAGTCTTCGTCTCCATATTTATCCAGAGCTGCTGCAGCTAAGCCTCCTATATTGTCAGCAGACATTTTTTTTTCACAAAATTTGTTTATTTTTTGTGTATGCGGGGCACAGGTTGGCTAGTGCACAGAACAGCTGCGGCCACTGCCAGAATTAGAAGAAGAAGCTAGAAGCATTAGCCAAATTCCACATTTTTTATTTGGCTATCTTTTCTTAACTCTTATTATTTTTTAGAGACCAATAATATCACAACTTGATTTCTTGAAGTTGTTTGCAAAAACCTATGTTGACCTTGTTTTTGTTTTGTGTATGCGCCGCACAGGGTGGTGAGTGCAAAAAACAGCTGACTTGACTGTCAGAATCAGTAGAAGAAGCAAGAATTTTCTTGCGGTTGCGGTTGATGACTTCAATCGATTTTTGCATAATTCGTTTTTATTATTTAAGTATTTTGTAGATAGCATAAATATGTCGAGCTTTCGTTTACTAACCGCACTTCGTGCCAACCGTCCGGTACCCCTCAACAGTCAAAATCTGCGATTTGTAGCTAATAAAACGAATGGATTTACATTTGCCCGCCGCCAATTCTGCAAGGATGTGCAAAGTGGAAGTGCGACTGCAAAAACAGCTAAAGCTACCAATGGGACGTTAAAGCTGACATTGTTGGGTGCGTGCATTGGCGCTGTCGCTGGATCCACATACACAATCTACACACGGATATGTGACAAGAACTCGCACAAGGAGCACGAGCGAACGCCGCCAAAGGTGGTGGAGCATTTCCCAGCGAACGTGCGCATTACAAAGCGCTTCATAAATCCCAATGATACCTCCGGCCTGGACATAGTGCTTTTTCAATACCAGACATGTCCATTCTGCTGTAAAGTGCGTGCGTACCTAGATTACATGGGCATATCCTATTCAGTTGTGGAGGTGGATGCGGTGCTGAGACAGGACATCCGATGGTCAGATGTTAAGAAGGTGCCGATGGTACTGATTCGTCAGAAGGATGGTCAATATGTACAGATGACCGACTCCAGTGCCATTATTTCCCTAGTCGCTTCCAGCATCAATGACAAGCGCATCGACGTGGGAGAGCTGGCGCAATTCTATCCACAGATTTCCTACTTCGACGACGAGGGCAAGAAGCGTCAAGACATATTGAACAAATACTTTCTCATGTACCAGGATCGCACACCCAAAAATATGACAAAAGAAATTGAAGAGTGAGTGTAATTGGTCGTGAGTATCTAATTAATCATCAGTCCATTATTAACGAGATCTTTTTGCAGAAATGAACGCAAGTGGCGAACCTGGGCTGACAATCATCTGGTGCATCTCATATCACCCAATTGCTATCAGACCTTTGACGAGGCGCTGGAGACATTTGAGTGGTTCTCCCTAGCAGGCGAATGGGATGTCCATTTCCCCAAATGGGAGCGTGATTTGATGGTTTATTGCGGCGCGACAGCAATGTGGGCAATAGCCAAAATACTGAAGCGGCGGCATCAGCTCACCGACGACGTCCGCTCCCACATGTATGACGCCCTAAATAAGTGGACGGCGGATCTTAAAAGGCAAAATACTAAATTCATGGGCGGCAAAAAGCCTGGACTCGCGGATCTTTCCGTGTTTGGCGTGCTCAGCAGCATGGAAGGCTGCCAAACATTTAAGGACTGCTTACAAAATACAAACATTGGTAACAATATTTCAAACAAACAAGCAAAAATTATTAATAACATTTAGTTTTATTCTTTTTTAGGTAAATGGTTTTACGATGTCAAGGAAGTGGTGCAGCAGAATCGTGGCAAACTGCATAGGGAGCGTATAGTTGGTGTGCCAACGTTAGCCTAGTACACGTTTTGTGAAACATTTACGCCCAAAGATTTAGAATTGTTTAAATAAACACCTTTTTTATCAATTCAAATGTAATCGAAGTTATCGATATAGTTGGATTAAATGGCAACTGCGACGCGTTGCTTTAGAAAAATATCGATTATTCGATTTCCAATGCACATCTCTAATTGTGTGAAACGCCGCTAGACGGAAACTTGCAAATCATTTCGGGCTGCTTTTCGTCTTGGAAATTTAATAAAAGCTAAAAAAAAAAATATGAATAGTTTTGGCATAGAACAATTCCCGGACTATAAAGTGCCCGGAGTGCAGCACGTGGATTTTTCTCCGTACGAGTCCAATGGCGGGTGAGTGCTCAAAATAAAACTACATCGAAACGCCAGCAACATAAAATATATTTTACAATTGGCAGTTCCATTGTTGCCATCGCCGGAGATGACTTTGTGGTCATCGCCGCCGATACCCGCTTAAGCAGTGGCTACAGCATCCACTCGCGTGACCAGAGCAAACTTTTCGAAATGTCATCGAAGACAGTTTTGGGGTCCACTGGCTGCTGGTGCGACACCCTGTCGTTGACAGGGCTGGTTAAAGTGCGCATGCAAATGTATGAGCACACTCACATGAAGACCATGACGACTGATGCAGTGGCACAAATGCTTTCCATTCTCATGTACAACCGCCGCTTCTTCCCCTACTATGTGTCCAATATCCTGGCTGGTCTGGACAAGGATGGCAAGGGCGCAGTCTACTCATACGATCCCATTGGCCATTGTGAACGTGCGACTTACCGTGCCGGCGGTACTGCTGGAGCCCTGCTGCAGCCAGTGCTGGACAACCAGATTGGTTATAAGAACCAAAACTTACCCGTTGATCAGTTGCAGCTACTGACCAAGGAGCGTGCGGTTGCAGTTGCGTCTGATACGTTCATATCGGCCGCTGAACGTGATATATATACCGGTGATTCGGTGCTTATAAATATCATTACTGCGGATGGAATTGAGGAACGAAAGCTCCAATTGCGCAAGGACTAGAAACACTAAGGTCAAGGGTAACAAACAAAAGAAAGAAATTGCATTCAAATATTACGTTCGACTTAAATTTGTTGTAACTCTATCAATAAAACAAAAATCTACAAGATATATTATGTTCCAATTGGATTAGTTTTATGGTTTAACTATTTGTTGCACGGAATCCGTTCCATGATTGTGTATTTTTGAAGCAAGGGAAATTTCAAGCGGATTGAATATTTCAAAGCCTGGCAACTCTAGCAATCAGCTGTATGTTTTTTTTACTTGGTTTCCTTGGAGTGTGCGCACACAGATCCCAATGACCAGTAAATTGTTTATATTCGTAGTTTTATCAATCTGTCTGCGACTCTCCCATAACGGTGCAGGTAAAGGTATAGGCATGCTGGCGTCAATTGTGAAGCCTGGTACATTCCGGCACATCATGTGCCGCAACAATGTATATCCGCGCAGTAATGTATCGCGTTTCTTGGTGCCGGACGAATTTGTCTTTTGGAATACTTTCTATGAATCGTATTGCCCGACCTGCTACACTGCCCCGCACATCAACGGGCAGCCTTGGGCAGATGCGCCGGTGCCAAGCGAAGCCAAGTGGAATCAGAATGACGGCTTGGTTAATCGCGTCTCCTTCCATGGCGAATATCAAATCAAAAATGGCCTGCCACAAAATCCCATTGGCCGCACGGGGATGTGTGGGCGTGGCTTATTGGGACGCTGGGGTCCCAATCATGCGGCAGATCCAATAGTCACGCGCTGGAAGCGAGATGAAAAGGGCGAGGTTGTGCGTCACACGAATAGCGGAAAGTAAGTAAACCTTGAGAGTTTTAAGCTGTTCCCTTATGTATGCCTTTTGCAGGAACATACTTCAAATGGTAGCCATACAGCGCTCTGACAATAAGATGTGGGCTATTCCAGGCGGCATGGTTGATCCGGGCGAAAACGTCAGCGTCACACTGAAGCGGGAGTTCACCGAGGAGGCGCTCAATTTTGATGACAAAGGAAACATGGTGGAACAGTTCTTCAAGCAGAAAGGAGAACATGTCTACAGCGGCTACGTGGATGACTTTCGCAACACAGACAATGCGTGGATGGAGACAACAGCACTGAACTTCCACGACGAAGATGGCAGCAAAGTTGGGCAGCTGCAACTGGAGGCCGGCGACGATGCCACAAACGTGCGCTGGACAGACATCAGCAGGGATCTCAAATTACACGCCAACCACGCGGACATTGTGGGAGACGTCGTTGCCACGCGGAATGCACATTGGTAGACAATAAATAATATAAAAATAAAAATTTTAACTCATTTCCTTATTTATTTGAAGGATTTTCATTCGAGTCGATATTTTATATGATTGAGAACCCTTTAGATTACATCTGGTTAGTTTTCGTATAATAATTTCAGACTATTTGCTATATATAGATTTTCACTCTTGCGCAAATTATTAATTTGAAAAAAAAAATGCATAATTCGCTAGGAAACCATTTTTGAAAACATATATATATTTTTTTCTTCGTTTGGAATTCATTTATCAAGCAACGCATTTCAATCTAAAAATCAAAATAAAACTTAAGTGCCATTGTGTGTATGTATGTGTGTGTGACGGCATATGATTATAGTGTGTGTGTGTGTGTGTAAATTTGCATATGTGTGCGTTCACAGAGATTGAAGGAAGTTGTACGCCTCTTCACTGGAGTTGGCCACGTTGTTGAATTTGTCGGGGTATTGCTCGCGTATATCCAAAATTAAATTACGAGCGCTCAGTTTAATTTCCCCTTCGGGCATTTGCTCCTTGTATAATGCGTCTATGGTGATTTTAAGGATCTGTTCGATATATTCCACTATGGCTGGACGCGCGTGCATGTACAGAACTCGGAACGCCTTGTGCACCATGTCGTTCTCATCCGTATCCTCGCGTAGGGGCAAATGCGAGAGCAAAACGGGTAGCACTTGCGCCAGTGGAACGATATTGTGATTCGTCACGATCATTCGGCAAACGGCGCCACAAATATTATCAAGAGCCGAAGCATTTGACTCAGAAGCAATGGCACCAGAAAGAGCTTGCAAAATTACCTGGAAGGATCTAAAAGAACAAAAAACGAAATAAATAATAAAAATCGTATCGTTGTCAATTATGTAACTCACTCAAAGGACTTCTCTTCAGCGTTCAGCACAAGCTCGCCTAGACCAAAGAAACAATTCTGACGAGCTTTTGGCTCCGGATCGTTCACGCCCTCCACAAAAATGGGGCACAGCGTATCAAAGTAGGGGTTTACACAGCTACCCAGCGATTGGAAGGAGTCAGCCAATGCACCATAGACAAAGGTGCGCTGATCTGCCGAATCATTTCTCTTGGCCTTGTTCTGAAAGACAAAACGTGATACATAAATCAAAATTGATATAGGCTTTTGAGTAGTTGACATACCAGTTTGGTCAAGTAGAACTGATAGACGCGACCAAAGTACAAAGAGAATATTTCAGGGTTTAGAGCTCTGCCAAAAGAAGGCAAAAGATTACCAGCGTTCTCAACAAGCAGTTCATCAAATTCGCTGTCTTCGGGATCCTCCTCATCCCCACCACCGGATGGCTCATTGAACTGACAAGCCATTTTACTGTCTATTACATCCTTGATGCAAGAAAATATCAAGTCGGCGATCTCCTGAGTGGGCACCGCAGGGTGCTTCACTTCAATAAATAATTCGCTGAGCATGTCGAGTAAATGAATGACGACGCCCTGTTCCTCATCGTTGCGAATCATGTGCGCGAACTTGTACATAACAATCAAGCAAGCGCGGTTGACGCCCTCAGTATCACCCATTTTGAAGAGTGCGGAGATGAAAGCGCAGATGGCCTCGATGGCGGACTTACGTATGTTCTCCTGGGGATGCTCAATCACCTTGTAGACATTCTCGAAGGATGTCTGAAGGTAGGGTGCAAAGGCGCTGCCTGTGTTAATGGCAAACTCTTTAAGCGCTAGTATGGCCTCCTCCTTTTCAAACACATAGTCATTCTCCACCTGGTAGGCGTCGTCATCATCGTCATCTTCATCGTCAGTATGATCCAAGTCAATGTCGTTTTCAGAGGCCGTCTCAGCATGGAACAAAGTTTGAGTAGGATTTTCCTCCTCAATGGGAACCATATCTTCCGTCGATATAACCGATTCAATAAGACGGTCCATAATTTTGGGGAACACAGTCGACATGCTCTCGTTGACAACAATGGACAGAGAACCCATCAAGTTGTAGATGGCACGCCTAAAGTCGGGATCATTGGGCCCATCATCCAACATCATCAAGCAATAAGCCATGGTATCATTAGCCAGTGGTATGAAGTTTTCCTTGCCAACGACGCGAGTTATCGAGGCCAAAGTATCGATTGCCTCGTTGCGCAAGTCTTTCATCTCTTCGGAGCAATCCTTGACCAAATAATTTTTCAGTATTTCCACGATTTTTGGAAAATACGGCATCAAATGCTCCTTGGCAGCCAAAGCTGTTGCTGAAATAGCCGAGAGTCCCAGTATACGAAGATGAATCGAATTGTTGGTATCCAGGGTATCGAAGAGACTGGAAGTATTAAACATTTGCTAAGACATTCAAATATAACATATGATATTAGAGATAGCTCTTACCGACTCATCAATAGTGGCAAATGTGGCACGATGTCTTCCTCTAGATTCTGGCAGTAGGTTTCCAGAGCATAGAACATGCGATCGGTGTGCTTCGGTTCTGGGTTGCCACTCTGTAAAATTGGTTCAAGAAAATACGTGGCCAAATAAGCAAGATTATATAGTCAACTTGTGCTGCCGTAAGTACTGAGTGAGCATGCTTCAAAAAATGTGCTATCCTTTAAACTTTGCTCTTAATCCCTCATACACCTCATGCTCCTTTGATTTAAAATCATTTATATTTACAGGGCTTAAATTTATAGATAGTTTTCTGAGAGCATAACCGATATAAGGGCTTAAGAACAATGTCGAAAATATTTAAATAATTCAAACTATTCTACAGCATCGACTATAATCTTGCGGAAATCACACTCAATAAATAATATAAAAAACAACAACTATTAACTGTACAGTTCTATTCGGTTTGCCGAAGAAATAATACCCTTGCAGATATACTTTTGCTAGATCCATATTAATAAGATACAGTTGCCCTCTTGAAAGAAGGAAAGGAACGTTTCAGAACTGACGGAAGGCAAAGGACTTTCTATAATAAAACTAAATTACCCTCTGCAAGGGTATATAGAAGTGAAGTGTGAAAAACAAAGAATGTGAATTGAGGGAGAGAGAAAAGGCACCCTGTATTTGGTGAGAACTGATTTGCGTTTGATTTGCAGTTGATTTATGTACTGAATGGTGTCTTTGCCGGGCACGGGATTCGGCTCGTTGCCATTGCTGTTTTGCTCAACCTTTTTTGATGCAGCACAAACAAAACAAGATAATTATCATGTAAATAGACATGAAATTGTTGAGTGTAAACAGTTTACCTTCAGCTCAATCACCAGCTGCTGCAGGAAATCAAACAGCACGGGCAATATCTGTGGTGCAAACTTCGATATCTCAGGTTGCAGATGCTCCGAGAACTGTCCCAGAGCAAAGAAACTGCCGATGCGCACGATGGGCGAGCTGTCAGCAATGCCGCCCTTAATGATATTCAGCATGACTTCCAAGTACTTGTGGCAAATGGCCTCAGAGCATCCCTCGGCGATGACAGCAATGCAAAGGTAGGCGGCACGCCGACGCAGAGGTTCAGGACTCTGCAATGCCGGCTCAAGTATTTGCAGCAATGGAGGAATCAATTTATCCGGCGACATATTGATGGCCAGCAAATCGAGTGTTTGCGTGGCTGCAGTCACCGGACTGTTGCTGCTCTCACCAGTGAACAACTCATCTGTCAAGTATAGTACTTCATATATGTATATATGTATATATTTGTCTGACTTAATAATAAATGGGTGATTCCTTACCATCGTCCAGTTCAGTTTCAGAGCACATCATCTCAAAAATGACTGCAAGGATTGGCTCAAGGAGCTTCTGTTTGACAATCGCCTTCTTCTTAATACGTACCACACGCCCAATGAATGTAACCACCTGGACACGGATCGAGTCATCGATTTGCTTGTTGTTTGCAGTCTCGAGACAGAACTCCATCAGATGCTTCACATTGTTATTGAGCAGCTTTGGTACATACTCGGCGATGCTATCGATCACATCGAATACAACGCAGAACTCCTGCTCGTCGCCCTTCTGGGCGAAGGCAAACACAGTTTTTATGATGAGCGGCAGTATTTTGAGAACAGTCTGCTCGGCACTGGTGTTGCCGCTTACAAATGGCATCAAGTAGCTCATGCCCATGGTTATACTTGCCACAGTGGGCGTAGCCAAATTACCCTTTGCCTCGGCGGAAATTAGAACAGCGGCAAACATTTGACAAATTGCGTCCATGTGAGAGACAAACTGATCAGGTGCCGCATCGGTGAGCGTAGCAAAGATAGAGGAGCCCAGCTCGCTCTCCTTGGGGTCATCCATGCTGCAACGGCTGAAGATGAAGTTCAGCAGCTCGTTCAACCACGAGTTTTTCTTCTCCTCCTCGTGACGCACCAAGGAGCCAATGAATTGAGCTATGGCATTCTTAACAGACTTTTCCTTTTCGGTAATCAACGCCTGGAGCATACCAGTCTTAATGCTGCAATACGAAACAATACAAATCTCAATAATCTTTGCAGCTGCCTGTTGACCGTACCTTTCCTTCTGGTCAGCTGGCACCATTTGCCAGTGACGCAGCTTCTGGAGCCGCTTGTTCAGCAGCACAGCTGCGAATTGTCGCACCTGCGGCTCGCGCTGTGAGACAACGATCTGACATAGTGCCGGCAAAGTATCCGGACATTCGTAAGCCTTTCCCAGCTCATTTGTGGCCTAGCAACAAGAATATAATATATATCAAACACATAAGAATTTACTCATCAATTAATTAATAGTCTGCATATGCATGCTCACATATGTATTTGTGTGTGTATATAGATTTGCCAACGGCGTGTTTTGAATTATCAAGACACTTCACACACACACACACAGACACAACAACAGCGAAGAGCATCTGCCGGGTGCAAATCACTGCTAAATGCTCTATTAACAGTGCAATAACGGAATTGTAACTCTTAAACTATTATACAATAGATAGATAAATAGAATGGTATATTTTAAGTTGAATTTCATACTTATTTTGCTGATTTTCATTAAGGGTGTGGCTGCAATGATGTTCACTATGAAATACCCTAGAACAGACACAATTTTGGAGCCAAACTGTAAACTTTAATCCAATATCCTTTTGCTTGTAGGCACGACAGTGAGAGGTTTTTATATTTTGTGTTCTCCATTAATATAATCGACATATACTAAATATGTTTCATTTGCATATTAAATATTTTATTTGCATAATGCTTAAATAAGCTCCCTTAGTCTTGTCTAGGTGCACTTTATACAAAATCAATATGCCCTACTTAACTTTACTTTACAGAGTATATAAGAGTATATGTGTAGGAATGTGAGTGTCGGTGTAGTATAGAAATGTGCACATGGTATGTGCAATTATTGGGCCTATAAAAATAATATTAAGAATTATGGGAATTTAATATTCTTATTCTGCACATGTGCAGAATTACTCTAAAAATAAATTAATTTGAGACGTCTGATGACATTCGGAAAATGGGCGCGTTTTAAGGCGTCGGTACTTTTTATTTGGCAATTGGAAGGATTAAGACTAATTTGCCGGTCGCTTACCTGACGGATTCGTTCAGTATCTGTACACAATAATCCAGCAATGATTTTATCTAGCGCAGCATCCATGTTTAATGCTGTTTATTCTAAATCAATTGCTTTCGCACAGCAAAAATCAAAGGAGCACGTATTCTATATGCCGCCGGAGCACGAACACGAAACGACTTTTGGCGATATTGCAAAAATTAAAGTGTGGTGAACCAGGGCTGATAAGAACGGCAGCACCACGTTTTAAAACTTGCAGGGATACAATTTAGCCAGTTATAATATATTTGTAAATGCTCGAAGTTTTTCACTTTGTGAAATTTTTGAATTTTGATGTAGGATAAAATTTAACAAGCTTGCTTACTTTGTAAAATCATATTAAACTTTCAAAGTAAAATAACTTTAAATTACTTTCGATAGAAATATCGATAGCTGAACAAAAATCGCAAAGTGTGCCCAGCTCTAGTGACATGTCAGAAGTGTCGTGAGGCACGAGCACCATTTTGAACGCCAACGTCGCGCGTTTTCCTATTATAAATAATTTTTCCCAGTTTTGTGTTTGTGTTTCTGTTATAGTTGTGCGTTAAATGGATAAAACTGGTAGGAACCACAGCAGCGGTAGTCAGAGAGATAATAATTCTTTAGGCATATTAAGTATGGATAATCTCAGAGGTAAATATAGTGTCCTAGCTGCATGCGGAATTTCAATGTCTTCCCGTATTTCTAGTTTTTGGGGATATGTCAAATTTAAGCAGATGCGGCAGTGAAAATGCTAGCAGGGAATCATTAAATGTCCACGAGCGACTCAAGGTAAGATTTAAAATAATAAAAATAATTATCAATTAAAAACTCGCGTTTTTATCTGTTATAGGCTGGAAGGCTAAAGGCTTTGGAGACTTTGGGAAAGCCGCGTCCTCGCTCGAGTTATGCATTTGACGAACATGAAAGTAACCAAGGAACCAAGCTTAGAAGTGAGAATGGGTTTTTGTTAATAAAATTCATATAAAACATCAATATCATTTTGTAGGCGATAGTCGTGCGAGCATTGCATCCAGCCGCCACAGCAACAACACAAACATCTCCGATCTAATCACTGAGGAAACCATCGACCTAAATTCAAGTGGTTCCGTTATGTTGGCAACGCCTGCTCCTGCGGGCACAAACATATTCTTTGAGCCGGGTGAGATAACAGGACGTTCGACTTTGTGCAAAGGTGGCAAAATTGAACCTAAGCGTGGAAGTCAAATCTCTGTTGCTGATATACTGAGATCCTCGTTTGTGGAGAAGGCGCGTGTGCAATTCGCCAAGCAGCTGGAGAATGTGCCAAGTACTGAGAGCACCTTAAGTGATTCGTTTAGTTGCTCCCGCAGCTTGCCGCGCACAGCAGATCTGAGCAACTCGAGCCTCAATGGAGGTTCGGGCATTTCCTTTGGCTCTGCAGCTGGCCAGAGCTGTGACGAGAGCTTTGCTCCGGCTGAGATGATGCAATCACAGCTCGTGATGGGCGAAATATCGTGGGCTCAGGAATTTGCCGTTGTCCCATCAGCCACTCTCAGCAAGCAAGCATTGCAAAAGATTGCAGCGCCGCCTCCCGCGCCTGAAATTGATAATTTAGTGTCCAAGTAAGTTGAATAGACTTATTTAATAATGGGAAATTTGAATAACAATTGCATTTCGCAGCTCACTCATAGCTGGAGACCCCAATTTCTCGTTGGGTAACTACTTTCAGATGCGCTCGGAGAATTTATCGTTCATTGTGGGGCGATCTAGCCGAGGCGTAGATCAGCAAGCTGATCCGCAAAACACAACGGTAAGCAGTGCTGGTGAGAAAACGCCACAAGTGGATAATAAAACTTACACAAAGCTCGAGAGTAACGCCAAGCTTGAACGCAACCTGATGAAGAAAATGCAGCAGGATAATTTTAATAAAGCCGTGCAGGCTGAAAATAAGAAGCAGCCAAGCACCTCGGAACTATTCAGCTTGTCAGCAATCGATGCAGCTTTACGTAAGTTTTAGGGGAATAATCTTGTGCCTAGGCTAACAAAAAACCTTCCTTACAGGCAATCTGGATGTGAATTCGGATACATCTGTCGGCGAGGTTGTCAACAGGCTGCGTGCACGCGGCTATGACTACGAACTCGATGATGAGGATAAAGAGAATACGTTGTGCAAATCCAAATCCCGATCGAAGTTCGCAGACACCATGAGTTTCACAGATTCGGTTTTGAATTCAAGTGACTTCCAGCAGTTGCAGAAGAGCTTGGCATTCACAACGGAACGAAAGCCGTTGAGTCCGCTGGCGGACTATATGCCAGTCCCTCCTAGTATACTTGTCACAGCTAGCGAGGGTCACGATGCAGACATAGATGAATGGCCATCGACACCGGTGAAGTCGCCAGGACGTCGTGTGCGCCACACAAAATCTCCGAAGAAACAGCGCAGTGTGAGTCCAACAAGCAGCGACGGCGTCAAACCATTGCCCACCACGGATGAGGATGGGGATCTAGACGAGGATAAGACGCCAGTCAACAAAAAGCGCAATAATACTCTACCTACTGTACGCTCTCAAAATTCATTCTGTTCCACGCGTGTGGATGGCTGCGATGCTGTGGCATCTTCATCCGAATGCGACTTTGGGATCTCCCCTAATCTGGCCCAAAGTGCTTCTGTTTCCCATTTGCAACACGTATCGCCGCTATCGTCGCCTCGCAGCTGCTTGTCCTCGCCGATGCTGGACAGCACAACTAGCTCGGAACGTCGACTTTTAACCAGTGGCAGCTTAGCTCGCGCAGTCAATATCTCTCCGGCACCAAGCGACGCAAGCTCCACAAGTGGATTCAATGCAATGCGGAAAGTGGGCAGTGGTACGCAGGTGAGTGGAGCACCGCGCAGCATGTCGCGTTGCTCCAACTCGAGCGAGTTCAGCCATCGCGACGGCAAATTGCTGCCTTTGAAGGTGACCCACACTAGTCTCTGTTGGGGCAGCACGAAGCTTCGCACAGATGTGCGCAAATCCATGCAAATCAAGAATACAAGCGACAAACGACTCGTGATTCGTCTGTGTATACAAGGACCTGGATTCCAATTGGTCAGCGGTGATAGCAACTCCATCACATTGCAGTCCATGGAGTGCCGCAGCATTGGCATCAACTTCTGTCCGACGGTCAGCGGAGCGGCCATTGGAGCACTGAAGTTCTATGCGCCGTTCGGTGCCAACACTTGCCAGCAGCCAGGCTTGGAAATTCCTCTATATGGCTATGGAGGTAATGCCTCTATTACAATCCAGGGACTGCTGAAAGGACCTGTTGGCGCCAGCTTCCTAACCATTGGCAATGTATGCGAGCTCGCCTCGGGTCCACTGATGGCCAGCTTTAAATTCTACAACAAGGGACCGCTGACAGCCTTTGCCGGCATCTCAATCGATTCGACGGTGTTCTTGAAGCCACGTCTTAATGCCGCCTTCGAAGTGCGCCCTAGCAAGATTGTACTTCCTCCTCAAAGTGAAGCTGTCGTTCAGGTTGTATTCCGACCGAATCGCGACGATGTCAAGAACATTCTGAAAAAGACCTCGCAGGTCCTCACTTTGGCTAACATGCGCATTTTCTGTGGGGATGAACCCAATCGACAGCGTATGCGATCCTTGGTGCACCGCATGACTGGCGAACAGCGGGAGCAATTGACGTCATCCATGCTGGACAACATCCTTTGCAGCTTTCCAAGTGAGCAGCCCATACGTAACATACCCATGCTCAACGAGCCCCCAGAGTTTATACTTGATCTGGTCACTGTTGTCCGGATTATTGATGTGGCATTAACTTTGAATCGTGACTTCGATGAGTCTGCTGACACTTCGCATCTTTGCTTGCCTGACGCCGAAGAGACTATTCTATTTCGCACTGTGTGCGCAGCAAACTCACCAACGCCCAGCCAAATGCTGGATCCCGTGGATGAGCTGCACGAGGCAGATACGACTTCAGCAATGGAACAGCCATCTCAGGAGCGCAACTGGTCTGTCCAGCCTGCAACGATTGAGATAGATCTATCCACCAGTGGCGGCTTAGACGGAACTAAACTATTTGTCAAGAACAGATTCAGCTCCCGCCAATATATTGAGTTGAATTGCAATGTCCCAGACATTTTGCACATTTCCCCCAGTGAATGCTATGTGGCCCCCGATGGTGGCCATGTGGAAGTTCTGGTACGGCCATTGCGCACTCCTAGGCGTCAAATACTTAACAAGGAAATCCAAGTCGTTGTCGAGGTGTCCATGGAAAGTGAACGTATTAATGTGCCCGTTACTTTTAAAGTTTAAATTTATATAACTTATTGTTAAGGCAGTTATCTTTTAGCACCTTTGTTTGAATTATCTTATTATTATTATTTTAGTTGTGATTGTATTACTCATCATTTTCATATGTCATTCATCAAAATGGAAAACGGTTCATTCAATTTAAATAAAGAATATAATTTGTGCATTAAATAACGCATAGAAAAAGTTTAACGCACTGGTCACACTGCTCGCTTTAGCTAATGAATGTGAAGTTATAAAAGGCGCCCGTTACTTTTAAATTTCGATTAATATGCGATGAGTTATGAATAAGAACTTTGTTTTTGGATTAATACTGTATTATTTGCATCACAGTTAAGGCATTCTTATGAAGAATACACTTCAAATATTTGAATTGCGTAGCAGAAAAGTATGCCACATAAGCGTAAAACAGCTGATTTGGCATATTTGTTGTATTTTGAGCTGGTTACACTAATCGCATTAACAAATTCTTATTTACCTCTCGGAGCGATTCGTTTTTAATATAAAAAATATATATAATTAGTTTTGCAATTACATTCTATTATTTATTGTCATAAGCTAACATGCCTTCATATGAATTGACGCTGGTTCTGCGGCAACTTCCACGGGTTTGTATGCAACAAGATAAAAGCACCGGTTATGTAAAGTAAATAAATGTGCGTCTTCTTTTAGCCGGAGTTGATTTCAGTCATCAAGCGGACAGCTGAGGCAATCTTCGACAAAGGCGGTATAATCCGAAAGTTTGAAAACCTTGGATCACGTGCACTGCCCTACAAAGTTAGCGAGCACGGCGTTGTGCACCGAGAAGCAACCCATTTTACGATTTTGTTCGACTCGGCGCCCACAAAATTGTCAGATCTAAAGGAGGAGTTTGGAAGAGACATCGATATCATCCGCAGACACATTTTCAAGGTGGAGGAGCCAGAGGAATACAAGTGCACTTTGCAGGAGGAAATGCTGCCGCCCTCTTATCGCAAGGATGTGCAAGATATAATTAACATTGCGAAGAGAAAACAGAAGTCGAAATTCAACTACAACTCAGGATTAGATTATTACCCCTTCCAAAAATAGAATCTATAACCTTTAAATAAAAGCCGTGTATGCATGATGAATTGCTAAAATCATTTGTGTACATTGCGATGTTTATAATTCGAACGCATTATGAAGTACATGATGAAATATTTAGTTTATCAACCAAGTTCATAGTGTCCGTTTTTATTGGTTTTATGGCACACAATTACTGTTATCAGCAATTGATAAACAGCCTTAATCAAATCAGCTATAACTTGTATCGTCTACGAACTTGTTAATAGTCACAGTTCAATATTCGATCGTTGAGGCACGAAAGTTTCTCAAGGAATTAATATGGCACCTCAAATTCGTCCGATTTCTGCTGAGCTGCAAGAGGTCGCTAGGAAGCGCCTGAACGAGGATCCTGATCGCATTGAGGCGGATCTGGAAGCATTGAAGACATGGATAGCCCAACAGCCCCATCTCAATCCACGTACAGACGATCAATTCCTCGTGGCTTTTCTAAGGGGCTGCAAGTACAGTCTGGAGAAAACTAAATCAAAATTGGATAAATATTATACGTTGCGCACGAAATATCCAGAATTATTTAGCGTAACCGACGTGGACGATCCCTTGATACGCGAAATTCTGCACTTGGGGTAAACCAACTTATAACTTCTCACGAAGGTCATTTGATAAAGTTTAATCTATCATTTATAGACCCATAGTCTACCTACCCAATACATTCAATGGAGCACGGGTAGGTATGTTCAGACTCGGCGTTACGCCTGCTGATAAATATAAGATAACAGATGTAATGCACGTCGGGCAAGTAATGCAAGAAATTGCTCTTCTGGAAGATGATGAAGCTATCATTAATGGAATAGTGCTGGTCATGGACATGAGTGGAGCAACTGCAGCGCACTTATTCCAAATGACTCCTGGCCTAGCCAAAAAGATGACTGTCTTCAATGAGGAGGCTTTGCCTATGCGGCCAACGGCTCAGCATTTTGTCAATACGATTCCTGGATTTGAGACCATATTCAACATGATTAAGCCAATGATGTCCAAGAAGCAGCAGGAACGACTCTTTATACATGGCAAAATGGATTCACTATTGCAGCATGTACCTCTGAAATATCTACCCAAGGAATATGGTGGCGAAAATGGTTCAATTCAAGAGATCACACTGGAGTGGCAGAAGAAATTTGATCAATATAGAGATTACTTTAAGGATAACGATAAATTTGGCACCGATGAAAAACTGCGGCCTGGTAAACCAATTGATTTTGATAGCCTTTACGGTACGGAAGGTTCATTTAGAAAACTAAATGTTGATTGAGGACGAATTTTTATTTAATATGTTTAATTGGTAAATATAGAAAATAATTTTTACAGTTTTTGTATACAAATAAAAGGAAACCAATTTTAAATTGTAAGAAAACTCATCTAGTAATATATCGATACGTACGATACATAAATATCGATGATGTGAGAAAATTGACAGCGCTAGCCCATGTGACTTTGGCGTATGGAAAAAAACAGCGTTTTACGTTTTGCTACAGACAACAATGCTAATAACAGAAGTAGCTCTGCAGCATACTTTTTGGCAGTAATATTATGTTAAACTAAAAAAGTTTTCTCGCAATTTATTACGCTACATAGCAGTTTGTTGTTCTTAAACAACAGCGAATATACTATCAATGCAATTTATATCACAGTTGACTTTTCAAATTGCCTGATTTGCCAAAATTCGAGTAAGGTACTGTTCGCAATGTTAATAACAGTGTGATGTTAATGTTACAGTCCCTAATGTGTTAATTAACATCCCTGTGTGTCACGACGTATGTGACTTAGACGTATGGAAAAAAGTGTATCACATAACTCTGTCGTAGTTGTATTTTTTAATTAATTGGAACGTAAATTTTTCTAAATTAGTGGCTTGCAACTGGCTAAAAACAGTTGTGTATGCCAGCAGATACGTCGGAGTTAACGAATTAATCAACACACCTTGTGTTAAATCGATATTATATAATATATATATATATATATATATATATATATATATATACCTATGTGTGCGTAACGAGTGTACGATAATTGTAAGCACGCGTTTTGTAGAGTATTTGCGTTGCAAAGATGCATTCGCTTAATTGGACTTCGCGTCTGATATCTCGAGCGTTCCGGAGCAGCTTCTCAACGCTACTTGACTCCGCGTCAGGTGCCACAACGAAAGGTGCTGCAAAGACAACGCCAAATCGATCTCGGCCGCGATTCGTTTCGGTGGTTTGTGGCTTCGCCAAGGACAATCTGCGACACAAATATAAGCCTGGCAAATACGGCGAGGACTCCTGGTTCAAGGCATCCACAGAGTCAGCTGATGTGATGGGCGTGGCCGACGGTGTTGGCGGCTGGCGCAGCTACGGCATCGACCCGGGGGAGTTTTCCTCATTCCTCATGCGCACATGCGAGCGGCTGGTGCGCTGCACCCACTTCAATCCGCAACGTCCCGTCAACCTGCTTGCCTACAGCTACTGCGAGCTCATGGAACAAAAGAAGCCGATTCTGGGCAGCAGTACAGCCTGTGTGCTAATCCTGAACCGGGAGACTAGCACGGTGCATACAGCAAATATCGGAGACAGTGGCTTCATGGTGGTGCGAGAGGGCGAGATTGTGCATAAATCGGAGGAGCAACAGCACTACTTTAACACGCCCTTCCAGCTATCCCTGCCCCCGCCCGGTCATGGGCCCAACGTGCTCAGCGATAGCCCCGAATCAGCGGACACAATGAGCTTTCCCGTGCAAGAGGGCGACGTCATACTGATTGCCACTGACGGTGTCTTCGACAATGTGCCCGAGGAACTGATGCTGCAGGTACTACGCGACGTTGAGGGCGAACACGATCCGGTCAAGCTGCAAATGACGGCGAATACCTTGGCTTTAATGGCTCGGACCCTCTCCCAAAACAGCGATTTCCTGTCGCCCTTCGCCATCAGCGCTCGTCGCAACAACATCCAAGCGCGCGGCGGGAAGCCAGACGATATAACCGTGGTGCTCGCCACAGTGGCAATGTGAAGCAACCAACCCGTTGTTGCCATTGTTGTCCTAATCCCTAGTTCTTAAATGTGTAATTAATTGTAGCTCGTACTCGTTTAGTTATTAGGAGTCAGTTTGTTCCGGTAGTTATATCTATATACATATGTTTAAGCTGCATGTTGAGATTGTGAGGACAGACACTCAATTGTTAGATACCCAGACCCATACCCACTGACACTCACACTCTGACTTACAGTTACACACTTGAGTAATCGACGCATCCTGGTGAAGCGAACCCAAAACAAAACAAAATAATCGAAGTCCAAAGCGCGTAAGCAATGCCTTGAACTATATATATATTATTATTATAATATATATACGTTATGTATAAGTAGAAACGCTTTTAAAACGAAAAAAAGAAAGATTATCAGCCGAAATGATCGTTGTCGTCAATGGCAGCGAGTTACGAGAGAGTTCTAATCAATAATAAAATGCGACATACATTACATGCATACAAACAAACAAACAAATTAATTACGTTCATACATTCATACCTATATACCCCCTACACACACCCCCAATCAGTTAAAAGTTGTGGGATGCTATGCTAATATTTGAACTGAGGATTTATCCAGGCAAACCGTCTGACGGACGAACTGTTAGTCAAATGTACTCACTGATATTGCGATTTAATAAAAAAAATATTTACTGAAAAAAATAAAGGCTAAAGAATTTTTAATTACTTATAATTACGCTGCTGTCGTAAAAGGTTTAAAGGTCAATTAACTTTTTCGAAAACCCTTTTGGATATGCTTTGCATTTGTTATTTCTTCTTGTGTGCATACACTTGCAGATACTGTGAGTGGACTCACCTCGCTAACAATCGCTCTGCGAGCCAGTTTTTATACTGCGCAGTCCCACACAGCGCCGACATCGTGACTGAGACGCTCATCTCTAACTGCTAGCGACAGCTGTTGCGCCAAGTGCAACGTTAGCCAACACTCAACTGCGAATCGCACCACAACAAAAGCCAGAAAAACAACGAAAAGTTCTTTTTCAGTCCAAATGGAGCCGTAAAATATAAAAATCAGCAATAAAATGAAGCTCTACAAGTTGAACACGCACACAAGGGGGTGCAATAAGTCTTATGGTAAGTGGGGCAAAGAAAAATGATTAGAATAAAAGCTTTCAATGTGCATTTGTGCAGAATCGGACTTGGTATTGAACCCACAGGATCACCCAACCGCCAAAGTTGGGGATGTGGTGGAGATATATGCACCCGACGATGAGAACGGCACGCACTTGCTGCTGCAGATAACTGAACTGAATGAACAGAGCAAGACGGGTCGCAATGTGATAAGCATAGAGTCGGGCATTGCGACAGCATTTAAGATGCGCTCCTACTCCAATGTCGTAATGCGGATTGTGAATCCCGCGGACGTTGCCCTCGACTCGATAGAGATTACGTTCAAGGAGCAGTATATGGGCCGCTCTGAAATGTGGCGGCTGAAAACCTATCTGGTGAGTTCTCTCTGTCACTAGTCAAGTCGCTCGAGTCGGAGATAAATATGAAATCTTCTCTTTTGCTTGCAGACAAATACCTGTGTGTATGCAAACAAGAAGATTGACTACAATGATATGCAGATCCGCTGCCAGGTCTATGAGATGTGGTCGCAGGGCGAGCGCGTGGCCAGCGGTGTCATTACAGACGACACCAAGATCGTTTTTCGCAGCAGCACCTCGATGGTATACTTATTTCTTCAGATGTCATCGGAGATGTGGGACTTCGATATACACGGTGATTTGTACTTTGAAAAGGCTGTCAATGGCTTTCTCACCGAGCTCTTCCAGAAGTGGAAGAAGCTGAGCTGCAACCACGAGGTGACTATTGTGCTATTCTCTCGCACCTTCTACGCGGCCAAGTCCTTGGATGAGTTTCCTGCTCACATGCGGGACTGCTTGCAACAGGACTATAAAGGACGCTATTACGAGGACTTCTATCGGGTGGCCATACAGAACGAGCGCAACGACGATTGGTGCACGGTGCTAGCGCAGCTGCGCAAACTGTTCACCTCCTACCAGGAGACTGTGCTGCGGTATCATGAGCGTGAGAATATGGTCATACCACAGGCGACCAACTCAACAGCCACACAGGGCAACTTCCTGGAAGTTCTCAACATTTCATTGAATACCTTCGAGAAGCATTATCTGGATCGGACGTTTGATCGTACGGGTCAGCTGTCTGTTGTGATAACACCCGGTGTAGGCGTCTTCTCCGTGGATCGAGAGCTGACAAACATTACCAAGCAGCGCATCATTGACAATGGCGTAGGCAGCGATCTTGTTTGTGTGGGCGAGCAGCCGCTGCACGCGGTGCCGCTGCTGAAGTTCCACAACAAGGACACGTCCATAACATCGGCTGACGACTACTCTTTGCCGCATTGGATCAACCTAAGCTTCTACTCGACTAACAAAAAGATTGCCTATTCCAGTTTCATACCACGCATCAAGCTGCCCTTTTTGTCGGCGGTTGAGGAAGCCGACGTGGAGGAGAATGAACGCAATTTCCTTAGCTGCAATCAGTCAGAGTATATCCACAACTCTCTCTTTGATTACGATGCATACGATGAGCAGATCTTTCAGCCACTGCCAGCGCAGAGCACCTGGTAAGATCAATAATAATCTGTGCAGTTTCTTGTCACCTTACTCCTTGTTCCTTTGCAGCTCGTTGCAGCGTGTTGTGCGTGCCAAGAAGACGTCGGTGCCCAGCTTTGAGACATATGCGTATCGCAACAATGACTGGGAGAACTTAACGCCCACTAAGATACCCAGCTTGCGGCGGAAAATGTCCGATCCGGATATACATCATGGCACCTCAGGCATGCTGGCCACGCTGACAGACACCGCCAACAACTTATCCGAGTCGCTTGCCTCGGAGAAGAATGCCAGACGCACGATTGTCAGCATTGCTCCAATTGTGCGTCCTGGGCGTGCATTAATCAATCCGTTTGACCCGTCTCATGTGACCATAAAGCTGACTTCCAACCGACGTCGCTGGACGCACATATTTCCCAAGGGACCCACGGGCGTGCTCATACAGCAGCATCATTACCAAGCGGTGCCTGCCAAACCCTTGCCCCCTGTCAGCTGCAATCGACAGCTGCAGCACTCTAACAGCAACGGGATTGGGAACGGCATCAACAATAATCATAGCAATAATAACAATGAGCAGGACTTTGGCTCAGCCGCTGGCGAGCATTTCGATGAGCTGTCCAACCACTCGCTGTTGAGCCAGACCAAGTCCTACAGCTCACAGAACGAGGAGAAATCTGATTGTAAGTAGACTTTTGGATATATAGCCATGTCAGTCAGTAACTTACTTCTGTCATCGCTTTGTCCCCTTTCAGTTTTCAAGCGACGCAATCCTTCATTGCTGACTGCCGCACCCGCTGCGAACGTTCCCAACCTGACGGCCACACAGGCCAAGTCCTTTTTGTGGGGCGCCACTGGGGAGCAGGAGTGGACACCGGCAATTACGACGGGTATGTTTGTTTAACTTATTTACTTTGGCTACTAATTCAGCTGTCATGTGGGGTTTACTGAGAGATCTTATCGCGCGGGTGGGTAAGCAAGTCCAGCTGCATTTAGTTGCAGTTCGATTTGTGCAGCATGTTGGAAATGTTGCTGCTGCTGCCGCTGGCTACGAACGGCACACAGTTGGGCCAGTTCTTGGATCGCATTGGACGAAGCAATCAGCTGCAGAGCATCTGCCTCGTGCACAACTCGGATGCCACAGAGCCAGGACTGTGGGATGAACTGCAACTGGATCTGCACTCGGAGCACAACCATTTCAATTCGCTGCCCCAAATCATATCAACCGAAGACTCGGACTGGCCATACAGCAGTCTGACGAATCAGCAAACGCTCTTTGTGATAGTTGCCACAAAAACAACAGATCCGATCATCGAGCTTCATGCGGAGCGGGCACACAATCGTCGTCACTGCAAGACCTTCATTCTGCTTAGCATGGATGAGGGAGCGAGCTCTTTAAGAGCCTTCTTTGAATACCTGTGGCTCAAAAGCTTTCGCTCTGCGTTGGTCATGGTGGCCAGGCAACGGCTCTACCACATGGACCCCTATCCCACTCTGCGAGTGCTGCAAGTGAGCTTAGCTGGGAACGAGCGCTCAATCTTCCCATCGACTGAACGCTCTGATTTCATGGGCTACGCACTGCGGGTGCCAGTTCAGCTGGATGTACCAGCCACCTTCTGGTATGCCCGCAGCGATACTGCGTCACGTAAGCTGCAGTTAGACGGAGCTGGCGGCACTTTGATACGGGAATTGATGCGGCATCTGAATGTGTGCCTGGAAGTCTATCCGCTGATCATCAATGGCTCGAACAATATCAACATGAGCGCACTGGTGCACATGGTGGCGGAGGACTACATCGAACTGAGTCCGCATCAGTTTACGACACTGCAGCGATCCGACAAGGTGGACTACTCCTATCCATACTCCGTGGTGCCACGATGCTTCATGTTGCCCCTCTCTGCTCCCTTTCCACGCAGCTTGTACGCGATAAAGCCCTTTCAGCCGTTGGTATGGCTGAGCCTGCTCCTGATGGTGCCCGTTAAGTGCCTGCTGGGATTTTTCAGGCGACGCTGTAGGTGGCACAGCAACATGACCTTGTGGACGTTGATTGGTGTGCCGGGTAGCCTGAAGGGTAGCGATGCCACCACAGCACAACATTCAGCTTTATACTGGCCATTTCAGATGCTCGTTTGTGCCACCCTGGTGTTCAGTGCCTTCATCACGGCGCAGCTTTATGTCACCAAGCTGACATCCTTACTGACAGTAGCTCTAACTGCAAAGCCAAGAATAACGCTCCCGGAGTTCTTGCAGCTGCCTTATCCCATTGTGGTGCTGCCTAGTGATGTGAACTCGATAGTCGCTTCCTTTGGCAATGACTCGGATCTGAGACACCACTTCTATTATATGAATGAAATCGACTTCTATAACCAGCGCGTAGAGATGAGCGCTGGCTACATTTATCCAATCAGCACGCTACGCTGGAAGTTCTTGAGCTTGCAGCAAAGATATTTGAAGCAGAAGCGCTTTTGGCTCTCCCCATTCTGCTACGGCACCTTCCCAAACCAGTTCCAATTGCGCATTGGATCGCATTTCAAGGAGCCACTGCACCGCTTCGAGCTCCACGTGCAGGAGGCGGGCTTGCCGGACAAGTGGCGCACCCTCTACTACAGTCGGGCGAAGCAGTTGGGCTTCGTGCGCGACTTTGGCAGCATCGAGTATTATGAGCGTTTGCACGAAGTTCGTCCATTGGCACTCGATCTGCTCTCGTCCGTCTTTTATCTATATCTATTGGGGATATTCGCTAGTCTACTCGCCTTTCTCTTCGAACTTGTTATGTAAATGTAGAAATACTATTACTAACTGCATTATTTATTTCGATTTTAAGGCATTACGTGTAATTCTCAACTAATTAACTTATGTATTTTGGATATATCTTTCATTTCTTAACACATTTGATACCGACGAAAATTCAACCAAAATTTGATTACACTTAACCGTATATTTATATATAACTATGTATAAATATACATACATGTGTATATGTATTTGTTGGCCAATTCACAAATCCCGCTACTCCACCAACAAACATAAAAAAATCCAAAATTTTAAACTCAACGGCAACCAACGACAACAATTCAAATATTTAAATCAAACCCCGATTGGATAAAAATCAAACATAATCTAATTAATTATCGACACTCACAATAACATCGAACTTATCGACATCGACAAATCATCGACGCCTCGTAACGGTTCTGTAGAAAATGGCATTGCTCTACATTTTGGGAACG
Source organism: Drosophila repleta (assembly GCA_018903745.1). Lineage (NCBI taxonomy): Eukaryota > Metazoa > Arthropoda > Insecta > Diptera > Drosophilidae > Drosophila > Drosophila repleta. The sequence goes on along the minus strand of JAEIGN010000752.1, from coordinate 6,120,017 downwards.
CAACGGGCAAACACATGAAAGCAATTGTCGAAAGTGAACTTAAAAATTATGGAACATCACGGCTTGAGGCTACGAACGAAGCTGTCGGCAAAGGAAAAATCATCATAGGTTTGGCAATACAAAAAAATTATCACAATTTTGTATAAAGCAATGCATCCCACACATACAAACACATACATACATACCTGCATATACACACATATATATACACCTTGTACACAGTAGTTTCTCTGTAGTTAACATTCTTTAATTCTGTAGAGTTTACACATAATCGTGATTGTAGCACTACGTAAATGCTAGTTATACGTTTGTATGTAGTGTATATGTGATCGTTCTAACGTAGTTATCGATAAAAAAAAAACAGTTTAAATTGAAATTTAAATAAGAAAATAGCCAATCTGGAAATAACGTTGTTAAGGATTCGATATATTATCATAGATCTCTCTAGTCTTAAGTTTATATAAGAAATCTAAATCAACTATCATTTTTAATACTTAAAAACCTTTGTCTGTCTGATTGAAAGTAATTAGAACCGTGAAATTGGTAAGCATTAGCCTGTATATATAGCTCAAGCGTAAATGCCATGTTTCCATCGACAACATTTCATTGTAGCAGAAACTTTGGCTATTGCATTTCATTGCGCCGCACTCACAAATCGCACCCGTAGCTAGTTAACCTGTAGCGTATCTTGAGTATACACCACATACACCGACATACTACCTGACACCCACCCGCCCCTTGCACATATATTCACACAACTTGAACCAGGTGCTGGGGATGCTGTACTATTATATCTTCAGCCTGACGCATGAGGCATGAGCTGCACAAGTTTTTGCTCGCAACTATACCTTCTTTGTTATTTGTAGTGTTCGCATGCTTTTCAGCCACGCTCACTGATCATTGCACGCACGCACGCACCTGCCTTTCAGTTACTGTTGACCATAGATCCTAAAAACCCGAAATTAATCTATAAAGAACATTTGAAGCTGGTCTTAATTTTCGTATACTTGGAGCAACTGGTCTTTTAAATATATAGAGCTTAAGCGATTTGAAAATTGTGTAACTATTATAATTATCTATATATATATATATATATATATAGATATATATATATACAACCTATATATATTTCTATATCGTATCTCGTATCGGCGTTGGCTTTTTCTATTTGCGTACCTTTCTTGAACACCTTTGCCCAATTGCACGCTGCGGCGTTTTCCGCTTTCCTTTCGCTTGTGTTTTTATCACTTTTGCCGCTTTCAGGCGTCGACTGGAAGTCTCTGTCCATACCCGCCTGTCTGCCCATAACCACGGACTACTTTCCCGACAAGCGTTCGCTTCACAACGACTATGTCATCTCCGATTATACCTTGCTGCCGGACGATGTGAATCTGGACTATGCCAAGAGTCGTGCAGTCTATCGCAAGCCCTTGTCCACGGAGGAGGTGTGCAAGGAGATTGTCTCCCAGCGGCTAGCCCAGGGCTTCCAGCTGATTGTCGTCGAGGAGAAGCAGCCCAGCTCCAACAGCTGCTGCTCAGCAAATGGGAGCTGTGCTCCTCCATCTAGCAATGTGGCCACATCGGCAGTGTTGCCCGTAAAGCCGCCCTGCGAACCGAACAAGGAGTACCTATTATCCATAGGACGCATCTTTCACAAGATCTCGCTAAGTGGTTCAGTCATAACCGTGACTGGCTATAAGCCCAGGTGAGATTCGGCAGAGTTTCTAATAGGTTCTCCATTTCCTAACTCTTCAGTCTTTTCTCTTTATAGACACCCGTATCCGCCAATTAATGTCGATTATCGCTATCGCTTCCACGCGCCACAGCACGAGACTTATGAGATCTCAGGCGTTAACTTCACCACTGAGAAACTGGAGAACTTCAGCTGGAATCACATGGACTTATACATATGCACGCGTGGCGATGTTGACTATCCACTGATGGAGGTGAGCATGCCGATCCAGTAGCCACAATTTACTCATCCTGTTTGTGCCTTTGCAGAGCCTCAAGTACTGGCGGTTTCGCATGTACCTGTTGCCAAAGGACACAGTGGTCAATAAGATCGTCAACTGTGGCTGTCAACGTTGCGACATCTTCACGGATGCTGTGGTGGACAATACCCGTGACCAAATCGAGGACTTTGTACGACTCATCGAGAACGTCAGCAAGCTGAGACGGCAGATTTGTCGCAAAGCGCGCGTAAGCTGGTTACGATTTTACATTTAATATCACATTTGTTTAGTTTGTTATTGTATTTTATTGATTTAAGTTTGGCGGCAATTGTTATCGATTGCTTATAGATTTCTAGTTCCAGTTCCAGTTCCAGTTGCAGCTCTAACACTTGCAGTGTGTTAACCGTGCTGTGTTTCGTCACTCACATTCGTTTATGTTAATTGTAACTGTAACTGTAAATGTAGTGCTTACCGCTTAACCAAATGTCCAATTGCAGGATAGCCCCACCACCCACAGCTTTACTAAGCGACGACACAGTACGAGCATTATTTCCAGGCCTCTCAACCAGGTTATCTATCCACTTTACCAATCTAACTGAATATTCTTATGTATACATATATTTACATATCTGTGAATTGTTTTCTTTTTCGCGCTGCGCACATTTTGTTTGTCTTTTTGATTTGCGCACGCTTTGATTTTCATGAAGTTTATACTTTACAAATACGTAGTCCATATCATGTTTCTAATGTTATTTAACTTGTATTCCGTCTCGCCTGTGCCCCGCCCCTTCAATGCCAACCTCTCTGTCTGTGTATCCTGCGCAACTGCAACACGCCCTCGTCTCGTCCTCGCAGGGACTCACGAACTCGCCGTTTCGTGAGCGCGTCGGCAGCAATCGTTTGCCAGAGAAGAGACCCAGGTTTTTATATCGTATCCAACAAAAAAAACAAAAACAAAACATTCACACACACACACACATACACTTTGATTTGCATCTGTATATGTATTACTGCGCTTGCGGAGCTGAGCTTGATCGTAACGCCCCTATTGCCTCCTGCCCTGCCCCTACACAAATTGGTGATTGACTTTTGTAGCTCTCCTATGTTAGCTGTGCACTTAGCTTGTAGTGTATTTTATCCTTACATACATATATTAATTGCAATTTAATACCTTTTTGTTTATATTTCTTATTACTATTTAATTTGGTATTTGGCTTTCAGCAGCATGATACACCCACACCTAGAATCACAGAAAAGAATCATAATCTATTAAATTCACCACAGCAAAGGTTTGTGCCAATCCAGCGTATTTATCAAACTAGTCCTACCCAATTGCATCCCTTTCCCAAAGTACCAAATTCCCCACACTATATTGATTTGCAACGAGTGGAGCAGAAAGAGAGAAAGGGAGAGAGAGAGAGAGACAGCCGAAGACTCCACTTTTAATTTTTCACACATTTCGGCATTTCTACACACACACACACACACCCATGCATCATTCACCTCAACTCAAGACTCTTCTATTGACGGTGTGGTGAATGTTAAATGAGTGAGAGTGAGCGTACGCTTAACATTTGGCTCAGTGTTAACTCAGTTTTGCTCAACGCACACACACGCATCACATTTACGAACTCACCACACCTCTTAATAGTTCATTTTAATTTTATTGGATGCTCTTGTAATTTTCACACGCACATTCACTTCCTATCCTCCTACAACCACTCCACGGCAAAGGTCACTATATGCTAGCAGTTTCGCCAGCTTTACTTACGCTAATTCTTCCTTCGCAGTATCAATGTGCGCCCCAAGGTGGAGCCGGGTCGCATTTCGCGAAATCTGCCCGGCACAGATGCAGCTTCAGCCGCTGTCGCTGGAGCTTCAAATGGAACTGGACCACGCGACGATCAGGATGATGGGTAAGCAGCACATTGGCAAGAGGCCTATGTTCAGTGGCCAATTTTTTTTTTGCATCTTAGCTTTCCAGTGGATATAAAGTTTAGTGCGAATGCCACTCTGGCCGAGATGTTCGAGGCCATGAAGCACCCGGTCAGTGGCGTTGGCTTCTTTACCCAGACCCAATCGTTGCCCTCCTGCACCTTCATCTCGTACGATGCGTTGATGTGGCTAAAGGCTCGAGTGACAAATGGTCGTCATCCCATGGATCTGCTGGAGGCCATGCGAGCGTGAGTGGATAACTTTAATCGTTTGCTCAGTTTGATTGAATTGCCTTCTGTAGGGAGGGCATGATTTGCCACGCCTCTGGCGATTGGAAGCAGCCCATTGTGCCAGGCTTTGTCTTTTACTATGTGGTGCAGCAGGATAGGAATGCTAAAGGTCAGTTCGCCAAGTACACAGAATCCTTTTAATTGGTCTCATCTGAGTTGTCGCTATAGATTATGCCCCGCCCCTTAACGACTACAGCGCCTTCGTCAACGAGTGGCTGGAGATTGAGCTGCAGGGCTGCAACTTTCTGTGGCACGACGAGCCTTCGCCTTCCAATGTACCCAACTTTTTACGTGATACCCCAGCACCTCAGTCCTGGACAGCTTACTGCAAGAGCAGTGAGTATAGAGATTGCCTTTCATATAGAACCCTTTCTGATACTCCATTTATTTGCTTGCAGAGCGCGTTTGTCGCAAATCGCATTTGGAGATTGATGTGAATCAGAAAAGCGACCGAATGGAATGGGGCCATGTGAAGCATCACACTGTCATGCAGCCAGGCTTTGCGTTTGAGCTGGTCGTGGAGTGGGTTACCTCGTCGGGACCCATTGTATCCGATTTGGTATATCATATAAATCATATACATGAATCAAATCTCATTCATATGCTTTTGGAATTGCAGATCGCTGGCTGGATGCGCAAAGCAATTCAATGTGGCTATCAGTTGGTCTCCGTGCCCGCTGATCCTATGGCTGAGCCGTTTACAGAAAAATCAGATCCGTTGCGTGGCCCCATTTTCATTCCCTTGTGCGTCAACTTCTTGCCAGAGGGCAAATGCCTCTTTGATGGTTTGTGTGCCTTGTTCCAGCTCTCTGATTGACCACTCTTTAATTGCTTCCTATCTCACAGAATTTCCAGAGGAAAGCCGCTCGGATCGCATGCTCTTCCTGCAGGAGGCGATACTGGCTAGATTTGGTTTTTTGCCCTGTGTTTTGGAGGAGAAATTCAATCAAAAGAAGGACGTAAGCAGCTGAATATACCATATCATATCATCAGCTTATATAATCTTTCTTTGCAGCTGCCGAAGGAATATCAGTATGTGCACTGCACTGGCAACATGTTTGCCCTAATACGGTACGGATCAGATCACACACTCCTCCCTTTATTTATTGTTTGATTAAGTGTTTCATATTTGTTTTGCAGCTGCGCCAGCAACAAATTCCAGGTGGAGTCACCTAGTCGCCAGGAGGCGAATGTCACGCGTTGTGTCTATGGCCATACCAACAATACGAATGTGCCCAAGAAGGTGGGCTTCCTTTGGGCCTGGAACCACATGATACCCAACAAGAAATGGAAAACCTTAACCATCAACAATTCAGCGGACGGGGAACTGTTTCAACTAAAGATGTTGAAGGATTTCCGCGAGTTTTGCTCGAATGCTGATCAACGCTTGGCCAATTTCTGGTCGCAGTCGCAGGAGCTTAAACGCAAGTCCCTTAAATTTGAATACAACAATAACAATGATGAACCAAAAATTATGTAAGCAAAATGTTCCAGACGAAGCAAAATTAAAAAATTATCATATTAAGGAGAGAAAAATTTAGAAATTGAGGAGTCTGCTAGGATATTTTGTTTAAGGCCCATTTATTTAATTTAAACTTGAATTGCATTTATATATCGTCATAAACTCAACATAACTATTTTGTGTATGTAAAAGAAATAGGTGCAGCATTCTGTTCTCTGCCTTGGCCCTCCGGGAGGAGGCGCAGGATAGAAGGATGTCGAGTTGCTGCCTAATATCGCTAATCTATTTAGGAGTGGGAGTACAGGGAGGAGGAGTTAGTTGTGACAGCTTTGGTCGTGATCTGGTTTGCGGTTGTAGTTGTTTGCTAAATGCTTTGGTATCCGTTACGCACGGTGCGGCCCCGCCTATTCATTGCGCAGATATTTCGTCAGCAACTCTCGATCGCGATTCAGCCAGGCGGAATTCAGGCGGATTGTCTCTACAGCCTGCGAGACTGTGCGGTCACAGCCTGGTATCTGGTTGGTCCTAAAGTAATCCTCCACCTCGCGCGCCTTATCCTCGCTGGCAAAGTTCTCGATCAAATATTTGATGAGGCGTGTCAATAGAAAGCCGCCCTAAAAACACATTAAGGCAGATTGTTAGAGAATTGATTAGCCTATGGAAGCTAGTGTCTTACCTGATATTGCTCCAGAAGTTGCTTGCTGTTGTCCTTGAAGAACTCCCAGGCGAGATCGCGACCCTTGGGATTGAGGGCCACGGCGACAATAACAAATACCGAATCCTGAGCACGCACTTCACCCTAACAAGGAACAAGACGTAGAAGCAATATAATCGATATATATATATATATATATATACTATATAGAAATGCCGATCACTTACAGACATAGCAAAGTCGATGACACGTCGCAGCAGCTTTACATCGCCAATGCAGCCAAGAGCGCGCGAGATGCGATCCTGTTCCTCGTGCAGATCGGTGGAGCGATACAATTGCAGCATCTCCTCGAAGATCGCTGCGTCGCCGTCCTGCAGCACGGCCTTGTAGCAAGTGCTACGCAAATCGGCAGGCAGTGGCTTGGTGCCGTTGATATGGCTACGGAAACGTTGACGTGCTGTCTCTGAAATTGTCGGACTGCGGAAGGAGACGAGACGTGTGAGTACCAGGCTGCGCAGGAGGGTATCCAAGTGGTTTTCATTTTCGCGTGGTTCCCAGCCCAGACGCTCGGCCACCGGCTCGTAAAGGCTGCGTCCAAAGCTATTGAAGTCATCCATGAGATCCGTGTGGGAGATCAGAATGTGCAGATTGGCAAGCGAATTGGTAATGGCTGTCCAGACGGTATAGTTCGTCTCGTTCCGATAGCTCCCCACCAGGCGCAGCACATCCACGGTGCTGGCCTTGCCAGCCTGCACCATGGCAAACATATCATCGATAAGGCCCAGCCTATCAAGCGGTGGCAACTGCATATTCTCCACAGCGGGCATCAGTTTCTCCAGCATGTCCTTGGAGTAGCGCGTGCGATAGTAGCCAACTGTACCCGGATTAATTTTGATCCAGTCATCTGCGGTCACATTATCTAGGACAACTTCCATAGAGTCCTTCTCCAGCAGGAAAGTCTTCGCAATCTGATTAGGATTACGCGACGTGGACACCGATATGGGAATCACCCACAAGTTATTTTTAGCCGGCTGCGAGCCATCAGCCGTAAATTTAGTCTGAGTCAAGCGCAGCACACGCTGAGTTTCGCTCTTCTGCGTGGACTCAACGGTGACAACGGGAAAGCCCTTAAACTTGATCCAGCTAGACATGACGGAGCCCACATTCTTGGAACTGGCCTCCTGTAGAGCCTCCCACAGATCCTCGGTGCAAGTGTTGCTATATTGATGTCTGGTCAGATAAATATTCATGCCCTTGCGGAAGTCATCCTCGCCAATGTAGTCGTGGAGCATGCGGATGACCGAGGCGCCTTTGTTGTAGCTAATCTCATCGAAAATCTCATCAATCTCTGATGGATGATTCACTGGCACCTCAATGGGATGCGAGTTCTTCAACGAATCTAACTCCAAAGCCCTGGTATACATGTCCGTGACGAACTGAGTCCAAATGTCATATTCAGGGAACAGATGATGCACGCAAAGAAACTCCACAAAGGAGGCGTAGCCCTCGTTCAGCCACAAGTGGGTCCACCACTCCATGGTGACCAGATTGCCTGGAATATAGCATAAGATTAGCAATGATTACATATATTTCGACTATGATCATTCGCTTACCGAACCACTGATGGGCAATCTCATGGCCCACAGTGAGGGCAATCGATTGCTTTCGCATCAGCGACGTATTCTTCGGATCCACCAGGACGAACGTTTCGCGATAGGTGACCAGACCCCAGTTCTCCATGGCGCCCGCCGAGAAGTCCGATATGGCAATCAAGTCCATTTTGGGCAGCGGATATGCAATATTGAAGTAGCTCTTGTAGTAGGGCAGCACTCGGGTGGCCACCTCCAGTGCGAATTGGCCTTGCTCCTTCTTGCCGACAGGTGTGAAGACGCGTACAAGCACGCCATCGTCCGACGTGGCCTCCACAAAATCATATTCTCCCACTACGACGGCCACTAGGTAGGTGGACATGATGGGTGTGCGATCGAAGCGCACGCGACGCAAGCCGCTGGGCAGGATATCCTCCTTTTTCACCGGCATATTGGACAGAGCAACACGATCCTGCGGCACCGTCAGCGTAATGTCGAAGGTGGCCTTAATGGCAGGCTCATCCCAGCAGGGAAAGCAGCGCCGGGCATCTGTCGCCTCAAACTGAGTGACTCCGGCATAGCGTTCCTCGCCCTCAGCCGTAAAGTATTTGCTCCTGTAGAAGCCCTTCATCTTGTCATTTAGCTCCCCGGTGAAGGTCATGTAGAGGACGCCGGGAGTGCCCACGGGCAGCTGCTTCTGGAAGTCCAACGTCGCCGTCTCATTCTCCTTGGAGTAGATAATCTGCTGCGCCTTTAGCTTCTCGCAATCATATTGAAATTCCGCTCCCTCGATCGTTATGTCCAGCGCATTGAGAGTGATGCGAGTCGTTGGCTCTACGACCTGCCAAAGATAATAAGCATCATAATAATAATCAAAATAATAATAATAATAATAACGGGACATTTTAAGTGCTTCGACGAACTGCAGCGCACAGAAAACGGGGCAATAAGTCAACGATCGTATAGTATATCTACATTTACATATATTATACAAATATCTATTGAGTGCTGTCATCATTCATCATACTAACAAAAGATAGTACAAGTGTGTACTGAACTAGCAGATACCCTATATAAAACACAAGACTGAGGACAATGCCTTTCTCTGCAATTCTCATGAATTCATAAAGATAGAGAAGAGCTTTATGGCTTCAACGGTGCTTTATGTATCCACATACTTTTAGCTGTTATTAAGATAACATCTGACTGCTGATAAGGAGACCAGATACATCCATATATATATATATATATATATATATATATATATATATATAGGACAATGGTTGTCGAATAGAAAGTTTATACCCAGCTTATCATTTTATCATTTAAAGGGTAGATGATTATGTACATATGTATATAAAAAAAAGTGCATATGAAACGAAGCCCGAAACCGAATAGATTCGATCCAAGCAAAAGCAGATTCACAAAAAGCCGTTATTTCAAGGTCGCAACTGATGATACCGTGCATATTGCCTAAGCTAAACACAATAACATGTTGCCTATTATTATTTTTGTAAAGCTGGCTGAAATATGTGTGTTTCACACATATGGAGTTTCTACTGTATTAGTCATATATACATATAAGTATTTATTTTTTTGCCAGCCCGGTTTCCGGGCCGCTTTAAACTCGTTTTGGCCAACTTTTTATTTGTATTTCAGTTGAAACAGCAGCCGCCGTCGTTTAGATTTAGACAGGCATTTTTTGTTGTTGTTTTGCTCTTTTTTACTATATATAGTGCATTTGATGAGCGATTTAGAGTTAAGGCACAAAACCCGTTGCAGCTGCGTCTTCCGATAAACGTAAACACAATGTGTGTACCGTTATGAGATCAGCAGAGGCGTCGACAATGTGAACGAACTAGAGAAGGGAGTGAGACTTCCTCAAATGTTGAAGCGCACTGCGCTCGAAATGTATATACATATATGTATATATGTGCAGATATATCTGCATAATAAATGCTTGTCATTGCTGTTGGCAATGCATAACAAAGAAATATTTCCTTTTTGAACGTAGTATGTAGCCTGAATGCAAATTGCAACATAAAGAGAAAATGGCACTGGAACACACACATACATACATGTATGCATATAAATGCACACATACAGATAAGTTGGCGCGCGCGCGCTCCTATGTGTGTGTAAGGGAGAAGGTATTATTTTTGCACACGTCAGAAATGAAATTCACCAACAGGCACAGACAGAGCGAGCGAAAGAGAGAGAGAGAGAGAGAGAGAGAGAGAGAGACCCGCATACATATTTATGATTTGTAGTCAAAGTGAAAGCGAAAGTTGCCAGAGGCTGCAAAGTGAACGAAAACAAACCAAAAAAAAAATCAAGCTAAACAAACGTAATCCAACGGTACTTACACTGATTTGCACAATTGTCTTGCCCGTAAAATTAAATGCCTGCAGATCGGGCTGCAACATTAACTCATAATGCGTTGGCACCACGCATGTGGGCAGCCGCTGGAATTCGTGTTCATCCACTGCGGCCATGTTGTTGCGACCGTCCGAGTTCTCCAATTGACGACGCTTGCAACAGCTGTGAATGCCTCGATTGCTGGTTAGTTGGGAGCGTGGCTGCTGCTGCTGCTGCTGCTGTCCTGCACGCGGATCTAGCAAGTCGGCCGATGTGCGGGCGAGTATATCTCGATAGCGATCGCAGAGGTCACCCAGCAAGGGGGCGTCAGTGGTCTTCAGTGGTGCGCCCAACGAGACGTCCGAATAGTCGCGATAGAACTGCTTTTGTACCTTCACAAACTGCTTCGACGAGACCAAGGTACCAAGGTGGCAACTCTCTGCACAGAGTAGATACGCAGAATGCTTATCAGCGCTATTAAGGCACAGGGTATACAGGCAGAGGCGTGGGCGCGGGCGTGACCAGGGGGCGTTAGTAAAAGCACTAGCGCAGCGACCAAAGCTCTTTAGAGCCAGATTCCACGCTGCAGTTGAATATGGTTTAGGTGCGGGTAAGCAAGCGGCGGTTAACGGATTGCACACTGAAACTAGAACTGGAAGAATGCTAACACAAAGGATTATTATTATTATTAATATTAATACTATTAAAAGTATATAACACAACGTGAAATGCGTTTAGCAGCGCTTGTTAATTGTGTTTATCTTGTTACGATTGGAAACGAGCTGCGGGCTGGTGTGGGAGAGAATGCAAGCGAAAGGGAGAGGGAATTACAGGGTCTGTTTAGTTGGCTGTACTCTTCTCACCTTCACATAAATGCTGCTCAAAATCAGAATTCGCTTTGGCTAAATCTAAATTGAGTTTCCCAAGTTCTGCAAAAATGTCGTTTTAATGCCCGTTAACTAATCAATATATAGGTATATATATTTATATATTTGATAATTTATAGAACAAAAATTTATATCGAGACTGAATGAAATACTGCAGGCAACTGCTGGCGGCTTCTGCTGCTAGCGAAAAAAACAAAAAAAAAAAAACAACAACACGCTTTCAGTGTGACCCACTTGCGCTTGGTACGTTTCGGAACTGGGCCGCACAGCTGATGTACTTCGTGTTATGCAGCTCGTATTGTTTTGGTTTTATCCAAAAAATTTTTGAATAAAATTTAGTAAATTAAATTACCGTTTCGGAATTTCCAGGCCTGCTTTGCTGTACGTATACCTCCTTTTAGCACATTTTTGTACATGGCATTTATTTTTAAATATTAAACGTTATATTTGGAGAGCAATGCGTGAGTTCCACTTTCCACTGATTAATTAACACTGGATCCCCACACACGCTGCGACATAAATGTGCTTGATGACAGATTGCAGCTCGCATGATATTAATAATCGATATCAAACGTGTCGGCACGAGTGTGGGAGAAGGTGAATTTAGTAAATTAAATTACCGTTTCGGAATTTCCAGGCCTGCTTTGCTGTACGTATACCTCCTTTTAGCACATTTTTGAACATGGCATTTATTTTTAAATATTAAACGTTATATTTGGAGAGCAATGCGCGAGTTCCACTTTCCACTGATTAATTAACACTGAATCCCCACACACGCTGCGACATAAATTTTGCTTGATGACACGATATCAAACGTGTCGGCACGAGTGTGGGAGAAGGTGAACACTGAACGTGTGAATAGGTACCGTTATGGAAATTTGGCGGACTTTTCAAACTAGACATCTTAGAAAGATTAGAAAATGTTATATATCTTAGTGGACACACAAGTCAGAAATAACTTATGGATGAAAATAGAGAAATACTTTTTTTTCATAGTTAGAGAGGAAAAAATTTTGCAGGTAAAAAAAAAAACGATTTTCTCAATGATTATGATATTTATTTCTCTTACAGTTTATTTAAATTTAATGGATATGAGGATTACAGTAAAAATCTTATTTCAGCTCCCATTTTATTTATTTTTCTCGCTCATTTTTGCGGCACATTTAAATCAACAGTACGGCAACACTGTGATAACGAAAATACACTAAAAATAACCACGGACTAGGGTCTGCCGTTGATGGCGGCTCGTGAATTCGATTCAGTAAATTAAAAGTGATACGGGCTTGTGGTACTTAAGGTAGCGCTTGAACCTCGACGGTGAATTTTGAACGTAAGATTAGGCACCACATGCTTCCCGCTCTACGTTTACTCTAAACTCCCAGCTGCAAGTGCAACGGCGAGCTAACAGGATTAAGCATAAAATAAATATCGTCGTGCGTCCATTTCCGATATATACATACACCAAAATTCATAAAAAATGAAATTGTGTTCATCGCAACAGCTTGGTTGGGCTGCCTTGTTTATAGTTTCTAATATTTGCTCCCCACTGGCTGTCGCATCTCCAATTGGCTGGGGTAAGTGTAATCTGCAGCGAAGCTATTATACAATTGCTCCAGTATATATTTTGGTTAGGAAAATGGTAGCTCTCTGCAATTGCTGTGGCAACGCTGCACCTGTCAGACGGACCGAGCGTGGCCGTCTAATAGAAATCAATTTGCCATCAATTTGGCAGACAATGCACATAGTTTATGCTTATGTAATCGGTGGACATTCAAAATAGACGTTCTAGACTATTTTCAATTATGAATTTGACCGTCCGTATGTCTGAGCATATATCTGTATATACATATATCTTTTGGCCATGTTTAACGTGCTTTACGTGACATGCGTGCCTCTGCATGTACATATGTATGTTTGCATGTGTGTGTGCTATCTATCAGCTGATTATGCCATTCTGTTTTCTTCGTATCATTCTGTGTGCGTGCGGTGGGTTTGGCGCACTTGTGTTATCACCTTCTCGATGTTGCTTTATCAATTCAAGTTCAATTATTGGCAATTTCATAATGCACAACACAAATCTGTTGGGGCATCTTCTTCTCCTTCTCTGTATATATATATATATATAACCATGTCCATCATCAATTGGTTATGCGACTTTCACCCTCTCTCAATAGAGCGCGAGAGAGCGAGCGAGACAGAGAGAACGTCCAAGTACTTTGCCGCCTGCAGCATTGAAAAAAATATATATGTAGCCTGCCTGGCTGCCATTTAGAGTTGCTTAATTGTCACGTATGCCACAAATTTTGCCGGTTTTTGCTGACTTTAATGATTGTTTTTTTATTGTCCCCACAACATTTCAGTTTCTTCATTCACTCAGCTTCTGTGAGTTTTTGTTTACTTTTTCCTCTCATTTTACTTCAACTTCAGCGGCAAAAAGCTGACGCCAGCTAAATTCAAACATTTTGCTTCTATCAAGTGGAATTTAAACCACGCAATTCGAATCGAATTCTGATAAAGTGTCGTGCACATGTATATACATACATACGTACATATGTATGCATAGCTGTGTGATTTGCTTTTGTACAGCTATTCGTGTGAAAGATCCGTGTAATCGGCTTTCATGTATTCCCACGTGCTAGCCTCCTCTAGAGCCACTTGTTGCTGCCTGAAATAAATACAAGTTACATTAGTTGTTTACATTTTCATTAATTAGAATTACAATTGAGCAGGTTGCATAACTCGCCAGTGAATTCTAAGAGATCAATGCACCTGCACTCAGTGAAATCTATTACGATTGATCTATAACTTATCTCGGCGAGTGCAACAAACAATCCATTCCAGGTCAATTCCCAATCCATATGCACAAATGATAGATTTATCGAACTCCCATATGTTCTTCAACAGTTTTTACTGCAAAATTGAGATTAAAGATTATTAAATACAATTTATATATATATATATATATATATACTCACAGGTGCCTCCAAGTTAATAACTATGCAAACATCTGTTGATATTTACCAGGTAAATGTTAGGCGAACCCTTTCCTAATTAAATATGTATCGTAACAGCGAGCTTTGAATACAGATTTGACGAAACAGGTTTTTCTCTTTGAAATTTTAGACATTTTTTAATGATTTAGAGAAAGTTTTCTCTAGTTTGATGTTATTCCATTTTACTTAATATCTGAAGTTGGAAGATAAAACTATATAGTATATATATTGATTGGTCTTAGGACTAGCTAAATATATTCAGGTTCATCTGGATTATCGGACATAGACATTTGGTCTATGTCATTGATCACTGGATTATCTTGTATATATTACAGATTTTGCGACGCAAATTAGCTCAGTATAAACCAGAACAACAATTTAAAATTATATTTATAGTATAAAAAAAATAAGCTGAGAATTTTGAATTCCTTTGATAATTAGTCCAAATTATAATTCACGCTTTTTGCTCAATTACTTTTCAAAAATTCCAAAAAAAATGTTCTGACTCAAAAATATAATGGACTGTTTGTTCAAGTATGTGAGTCATAGATCCACAACTATAAATCAATATGGTTTTTTTTATGGCAGTTATCAAATATTATATATTTAGCTAATGGGTTATAAACATGTAAATTTATTTAAAAATTCAGCATTTTTTCTGCATCGATAAGCCGTTGACCTCAAAGCGAAGGTTAAACCACGCTCAAGACCCTCGGACCCACTCGAAGCGTTGGAAAGGTTCGCGAAAAACGTTTTACAATCAACAATTAGAGACTCTGACGTATACGAAAGAAGAAAAAAAACAAATAAAATGAAACAAAACATGTGTATGTGTGGGTATATATCAGTATATAGACATCTAATCTATATATAACTATATGTATACCCTTGCCAGGGGGTCATTATCAAATGTTTACGAAAAGTGTAACACAACTGTGAAACCTGGCATGGGATGGGTCTCACTGCTCCTCTTCTCTTTCCTATGTGTAGAATTTGATCTCTTAGGAAATTGGTTAGAGATGAGCGATTATCAATATTTCATAATAGTTATCGAACAAATGCACATACCTAAGAATGAAGCAGACAAAAGGGAATAATGAAAAGTAATCGGCCATAAATACTTATCTATCCACAAATTATATATATATATATATATATATATATATATATATATATATATATATATATATATATATATATATATATATATATATATATATATATATATACATATATATATAGCTGTCGGGGAGATTAGTCTTTACAATCTTAGCCAACACTTGGGCGATATTGCATCATAGATCTTATGAACATCACAGTCTATGGACTATATTTAGGGTATTTAGTCTTCGTCTAAGCTGTCTCTATCGCTCTCTCTCTCTCTATCTCTTTTGCTATTTATTTTGGCTTTAGTGGAGTCAAAGCGAGCTATAGCCACGCGATACTTGGCACGCAACAGTGACCCACAAACACTGGCGACTAGAGCCAATGGTCATTGACCCAAACGGCCAAACAATTATTGACCGCAATACCTCAATCTGTATATCGATATACATATTCGGTAATATGTTTGTATTTAGATCGTGTGAGAAAGTGAAAGCCAATGCGCCGACACCTGTTGCAGCCTTCGCACGCGAACAAACAAACAAACATTTGTATATCCGTTACGGAACTGCTGTTGCTTTGTCTTATCCATCAGGTAGTTCTGTGCCCGTTTCAGTTTCTGTTTCCGTGATGCCTGTGTTTGCTATATTTGTTTGGCCAGTGCACTTAATCATAATGTATTCAATTAAACGCCTAATTAACAGCTGCGATGTTGGCCCGGCCGCAAAGTTGGGCTTTTTTCGGGCTTTCAACCGGTTTGACAACAGTGCAAATTGATTTTGTTAATGACTTTGTTTTGGGTGTGCATTTTGTAGCAGATCTGGATTGTTGATGATTCTCAAAATCTTGAAATGCTTCAGGTTCTTTTTCTCTCATGCATTGACGTTCCTCCTGTTTATTACGTCGTAATTTACGTGTTTTGGTGGGCGAGATGCAACAAACCCACCTTTGGCCACCTTTGCTCATATTACACGTTGAGTTCTGGGAATTTTCACTTGGGATTTTCATCTGAGCCCTGGGTCAATCGATCGTTATCTTATCAATCGGGCACGTTCAGTGAGAAAGTTGTGCAACGAAAAGTCGTGCATTTCATTACTTGAGCGGCATTGGAAAGTTTCACTAACTGCATAAATCAACTAGAATTCCAATTTAATTTTCATATTAAATATATTTAAATAAATCAACTTTCACTGTAATCAAGGACAATTGAATGAAATGCGAGTCTAAATTCTAAATTTATACGAATTAAGCGAATATTGATTGAAATACTATATGCCATCTAATGATCAATATATGTAGAAACAGACAGTTGAGCGGGTGTAGTAGAGATGTGGCGCTAACTTAATTGAATGCGATTGATTGAACTTAATTTTCAATACGGCTGCTCCTGCACCGGCCGCCTCCCATGCTCAACACTTATTTATTAATAACGAATGGCATTCTCTTTCGATAGTTATCGATAACGATCGTTTGTAATAAATTTGAGTACATTCCTTTTGCTCCTGAATAAGTGAACTGAACCAGCTCTCTTTTACAACACTAATTGCCAATGGCCTTCTCTTTCGATAGTCATTGACAACGATACTTTGTTCCCTTTGCTCCTGTATTAGCGGTTCCTTTGAGTGAACCAAGTTCGATTGCTGCCGAAGCTGCTCCGCCCCCCTTTTCAACACTTATCTAAAAATATTTCAATTGTCTTCAATAGAGATTGTAATTGTCAACTAATGCCACACGTGCACTTCAGTATTTTCTTCTAGCTAATGTAATGGCATTTCCAGTCTAGTTTTTCCAAATACCCGGTTATAAATATCCATCGGCCACCTTATCTTATCTTATCGATAGTGATCGTATTAATCGCCAACTAATGCAGATTTTGCATTTTTTATTTATTGCAGACTTTGCCGTTACGCTGCGCGACAAGCTTCTGTTTCTCGATAGCAAATTGAACACAATCACCTCTGCCGCACATGAGTTCGAGGAGCTATCAGCTTTGGCCTTCGATGAGGCCGAGGAAGTGATCTATTTCAATGATCAGCAGCATCAGAATGGCAGTATATTTTCGTTACGACGCGACGCTGCGGTTGCCTCGCATATTGTGGAGCAGGCAGTGCATCGCATTGGCAATGATTCCGTATCCGGATTGGCTTACGATCCGCTAAACCGGAATCTATTCTGGGCGGACATGCGACAGAGCCGGATTTACTTTACCAGCATCGATTCGCTGGCCACGGAACCGCCCAAGGTGCTCGTAGATCTGAGCGCTGAAGGCGGACGACCAGATGGCGTGGCTGTTGACATATGTCGCCGTCAGCTGTACTGGACAAACTCGAAGATCAATCATGCTTCCGTGGAGCGTATCGGATTGAATGGCACGGGCAGGCAGACAATCATCAAGGAGGATATCGATATGCCGCGTGGAATTGTTATCGATCAACAATCGGATCGCATCTTTTGGATCGATGACAAGGTGGGCATTTTCTTTGCGATAGAGAGTGCTCGGCTAGATGGCAGCGATCGCCAGTTGGTGCTCAAGGACAAGCATCAGAGCCCCATACAACTGGCCATCACAGATGAAACGATCTACTGGACAGACAAGGCGGACAGAGCAGTCTGGAGCTATCCGAAGCCAGTCAGCAAAAAGCTAGATTCGAATGAGACTGAGCCACAGGTGCAACCAACAAAGCTAGCCAGCTGGAAAGAGGATGTCTATGGCATAGTCGCACGCACTGGATTCTACCAACATCTGCAGAAGGATGCCCATTGTGCGAGCGTAGTGAGAAAGGTGAAGCAGCGCCTGGACAACAGGCTCAATAGCAGGTCACAGCAAGGAACCGCTGTCGACGATCGCATCGAGGAGTTGGAGCGGGAGCATTGCCTGAACGGAGCCACCTACATGGTCAAGGGTAACTTCTGCATCTGCCAGGTGGGCTTCAAGGGCGCACGTTGCGAGATATCCGAATGCCACAATTACTGTGTGCATGGCACCTGCGAGATCTCCAGCATGGGCTATCCCAAGTGCTATTGCCAAACGGACTTCTATGGCGAGCGCTGTGAATACTACAAGTGCAATGGCCACTGTCTGAACGACGGCCATTGCATTGTGGATAGGGACAGTGGAGAGCTGAGCTGCGATTGCCAGGAGAACTATACGGGCACACGCTGCGAGCACAACGAAACGGCCCACTGTGGAAGCTATTGCCAGCATCTGAAGCAGCATCCGGATGCCTTTGTGCCCGCCCCCTGTGTGGACATGTGAGTAGCTTCAGTGGCTAAGCAGCTGCGTATACTAAACTATCTGAAATTCTCTTTAAACAGTTGCGAGGAGTTGCGCCTGACCAATGCCACAATTGTCACAGAATACCAATCATCAGCTCTGTGCAACGATCTGCCCAGCTATAGACAAGGCTCTTTGATAATTGTACTAGTTGTGGGCGTCGTCTCTAGCCTGGCTCTGGTGGCCGTCATTGTGCACGGTTTTCGTCTCATCCACAAGCCTAAGCGGCCACGCATTAAGAAGACCTTCGTGGTGCGTAAACAGGCGCGCCTGAACTCCACTAGCGATACACCTCTAACCAATCGTCCCCTGGCCACGGAGCAATGCGAGATTACGATAGAAAACTGCTGTAACATGAATATTTGTGAAACGGTTAGTTAATCCATACTGCTACAATTAATACTAGTTACTAACTTTTATGCCAATACACTCTCTCTAGCCCTGCTTTGATCCTAAGCTTGTGGAGCAACAGTTCTCAGGACGCGACAAGAAGTCGCCTTGCGTTAAGGAGGATAAGAAGATACTGATACACAACATGGAGGACGATCTGCTGAACTAGATGAATATACATATACGAATAACGTATAACGTCGTGCAAGAAACGAACCAACGGACGGACGGACGGGCGGTATTCGAGCTTGAAAAGCTGCTATCGCCGCCGCCAATCCTCCAACACATGAAATACCCGGATCGTCGACGTCTTTGCTCAACCAAAGCTCCTACAAAGACCTAGCAAAAGAATTAATACTTAATTTGAAAACGGAAAACGTGTACTTAGCAAACTTTTACAATTAGTCTGGTCTCATTTATTTATTTTTTGTGCAACCCGAGTCTTTAGACTTGGCCAACAGCTACAACAATTGTCATTAGAGAGGGTTTTACAAAAATTTTCAATCATATAGTTTTTAAGCTTTGTTTTTAATTAATCTTGAGATCGGTTGAAGGAAATTTTAATTTGGAGACATTCGGCAATGAAAAGATGATTTGAAATGAAATGAAAAACTGAAAGATAAGTCATGATACGACTGAAACACTAGCTTTAATCAATCACACACACACAAACATCGGTGGTGCACACGTGCACACATGCATATACATATACATAAACATAGATATGTATATTATACAGATACAAGCGGCTGATTTCATATATAATTGCCAATTGCGCAAAGAGGCCAAATGTGATTCATAAAAACGGTTAAACTGTTTGTAAATAATAATAATAATATTAATATGAAAAATTGTAAAGAAATTTGAATTTGTATTTGTTCGGAAATAGTTCCTTTCTGATTTACACACAAACTAATTTGTTGTTTTAGTTTCTCTAATATGTCATGACATATACACATACAACTGCCACACACATACACACCCGCATGTATACATACACACATACATACATTCAGCATATTTGTTCGCCTTAAACTGAATTAGAAGACCAAAAAGTAGAGAAATAACTGCGAACGGAAGTTGTACATATGAGTAAGCTAAATATTAGTTGTTATTAATAAGACACATTGGTTAAACAATAAAAGGGAACGTACCTTCGCAGTAGAATTTACAAATTGTATCCACTAACTACACAATTCTTACTCCGCACCATCAGCTGTTGCAGTTGAGCGTACTGCAGTTGAAAAATGTCACAATTAAGATTAGTCATTGCAGATGTTCAAACTAGTAACTAGTAAGATGATGCTCTTATTATCTTATTTAGAATACTGAACGGTCACGTTCGCCAGTGAGGGCTTACTAGTCTTCATATGTAACGTGCAATAATCGAAACAGCGTGATATCGATGTTTTACTTTACAGCACTTCAATGTTAGTTAACAGGCATCGATAATTTACAGAAATAAGAGTATCGATGTCATTCGAGTACTTTTTGTCGTATCCATTTTTCTTGACGTCACTCATATTTTTCGCAAAATATTGAACTTTAATTTAAATCCTCTATATAACTAACTAAATACACATAAACAAAGTTTTATTTGTGCACACTAAAAGGATGGTAGGTTTCCAATAATTAATCTCACAGCTTTGCCGTTTATTTCGCTTGTTTTATGAACTTTTGCATTTGGCGTGGCCTGCGGTGGCGGCAGCTGCGGTGCCCTGTTAATAGTATTCCGCAGTTGATCCAACATTTGTGTGAATGCGAATTATGAAAATTGTAGTTGGCTATGTTTGTTAAAATTTAACACACACAAGTTTTACTATTAGTTATCGTACAATTTATTCCGCGTGTGTATCTATATATACATGCACAGATATATATGCTATATATGTATGTGAGTGTGTATGTATACATATACATATGTATTAAACGTTTGCGGTATACTTACCCTAAACGTATATACTTACATATATATGTACATGTAATTACCTAGTGACCTTCGGTTTTGGTATTTTTTGAACTTGCAGGGAAGCAACGATAGAGCCTCCAGATCGCCACGTTCGGATGACCAGCGCGACATCGGCGAAATGCCAGTCACAAAGCGTTCGCGCTCGGACTCGGGTAAGTGTTTCGTCTCGTTGGTGATGCACAAAATTCTCTTTAAGCATATAAGTATGAATCAATCGAGTGTATATGTACATATATATATATATTTATATATGTAAGTTTATCAAAGAGCAAAATAAATATATACATATATATATATATATATATATATATATATATATATATATATATATATATATAGTATATAGGTAAATGAAACGTAAGGCAACAAAAGGAAATATGTATATAAATAAATATCATTATTATAATTTTTTGTAAACATACATACATTTGCATACACATCTCTCTCTCTCTCTCTCTCTCTTTACTACTACTTCGTTGCATTTAAAGGGCCAGCACAGACGTTATTAAATAATCGGTTTTTCTTTTTGTTCTGCTTAAGTAATTGCAGACTTCATAAACGCACGATGATCTCAAGTGAGGTGAGGTGAGAGTCAAACAAATAACCAATACGAATACGAAAACGAAACAAATATCGAATCAAAGTCAAGTCAGTCCAAACCGCACGCGCGATATACCCAAAACTAATTGCGAATCAACTCAAGTGTCCACACAATACTATCGGTATGTGTGTCGTCTTTATGAGAGAGTGCGAAACACAAGAGCAAAATAATAAGCACCAAAAATCACCTAAAATAATAAACCAATTAATATCTAAACAAGCATAAGTGTATGGCTTGGCATACTAAATAAATACTGTCTTGTAACTAGGGCAAAAGCCACAATGTATGAGTGTATGTATACAAACATAGTGAATCTTCGCCGCATCAACACTGAATCGCAATGATCAAAAACTAATCTTAAAGCATATAACTATTCTCTCTCTCTCTCTCTCTCTCTCTCTATTTCTTCTATATATATATCTCTCTTCTTTTTTCATTTATTTTGTAAGCGTTTTTTCTTATGTTTGTTCCGACCAAACGACTTGGTTCTTTTGACTCGCCAATCAAGAATTGACATCGATCAAGAGATGCCCTATATAGAGAGTATTGCCAATACCAACTGCTACTACCCAACAAGATACAACAACAACCGAGTTGCATTTACTTGCTTTTAACAACATTTTTTGCCGATTTCAACGTCCACGTCGCGGTACCCGTACCCTGAGCAGCGTCGTCGTCGTCTCCGCCTCTGCCTCCGTCTTCATACAATGTGCTGCGACAACACGTTGGACTGATTGATCCGCCCCTGCATCTAGAACTAGTCTTCTTTAAATACCACAAAATATTTAAATATGAACAACATTATAGTTGGGTGCGTGATCTGGTTTCTTGTACGTGACACGAACATGTCGTGAGTGTTGCCACACTAGCTAATACAAATCTAACACGCGTCCATCTCTAACACACAAGTCTATTACTGCTAGTTGTTTATAGAGCAAATCAACAAGTTTTGTCCGATAGTGTAAAATCTTTTCCAATATAGTGCTGAAATATTTCACAGATCTGAACGATTTTTAAATGATGTGTAGAGAATTCCTTAGCTGGCACACGTCTGCTGTCCATATATATACAGGAGAAAGCAAAAACAGTATATTTGAAATATAGTAGTATATAAATAGTATCTATATATGACAACTACACACACATATATACAAATACATACACACAACATGATTAAGGTACGGCGGAAAACTTAACCAACTTAAAAACATATTGTTGCTCTTATTATCGTTTCAGCGTCTTGTTTTTCTTTTTATTTTTCTCTTTTTTATCACTGAGCAATGTAATGTGTGACCCTTCAAGTCAATATACCACGCCCCCAACTCATGG
The DNA here is from genome assembly GCA_018903745.1 of Drosophila repleta. Classification (NCBI taxonomy): domain Eukaryota; kingdom Metazoa; phylum Arthropoda; class Insecta; order Diptera; family Drosophilidae; genus Drosophila; species Drosophila repleta. The sequence goes on along the minus strand of JAEIGN010000752.1, from coordinate 6,097,229 downwards.
AAACCGTATCGAAACGCACATATCTAAGGTCGCTTATAATTTCTATTTTTACAAATACATTTACAGGAATTGTGCACACCGTTAAGTCCAGCTGCCCAACGCGAACAGTGTGTACATATTAACTGCCTTTGCATTTTAAATTCAAATATCTTGTTTCGTGTCCTCTTTTTTGGGTCGTGCTGGAATTTTTCAGTGTGCACAACTCTTTAGTATTTTCTTCTTTGGTTTCGATTTGTGCGGCGACGATTTGCCGGCTGGATGTCCGTTGGAAGAGTTTTTTTTTATTGTTTCGATTGATATACTTGATATAACTGCATATATCTCTTAATTACACACCACACACATACACACACGCAGTCGTACTGTATTATTAGCACAGCTTACGTATATCGGAAACTTTAAAACTTAGGCTAATTTATGTTTTAACTTTTACGGGTGCTTTCTTTTTATTCTTGCATTTTCCAGCCTTTGCGAATGACAAATCAAATGCCTTGCTATCTGTCAGAAACTCTATTTACGCAAATCCAAATCATCTTTTTTTTTACCAAACAAAAATACTTAAAAAGAACAAATCTTACTCGTGATGCAAAAGATGACCAAACACAAAAATACCGATAAACGATAAAAGTTGAAAAAAAGAGTACTGAATTTAAACGTAACGAGTAATGCATCGATAGCTTTTAATTGTCATTGTGTTGTAGCCACTCGATTGAATCTCTGTGACTGAATCATCTGCCGGTTGGCAATTGGCCCGCGTACAAGCAGTTCCAGAAAGATCTTCTCCAGAACACACACAGTTGCATCTATATATACATATATATATAACTAGACATATATGTATGTATGTGTGTATGTAGAGTTCGCCGGCCAGCAAAACTTTGTTTATGATTAATGATTTTTTTTCTCTATTTTTCCTTTTTGTCTTTATCTTTCTTGCAGGCGTCGGTTTTTGTTTTGTATCGCTTCAAATTGTTAACTTGAGCAACTATTGCTCGAGTTGCACTTTGAAATCGACACAAAACTTATGAAAACTAAAGAAAAAACAAATCAAACTGAAAAGAAAAACAAATTGCTTAAACGATCGCTTAAATCTGATCGGATTGCTGAATGATGAGCCCATTATCCACACATCGTATGAGATGCACTAATCCGTTTTCCCAAATTCTAGGCAAGTCAGCGGACACGAAAATTCCCTACCTTTCGCAGCCACTGTACGACCTGAAGCAGACGGGAGATGTGAAATTCGGGCCTGGCACACGATCCGCACTGCTGGGACTGCTGGGAGGAGCTCTGCCCAAGCTGACCTCGGAGCAACATGATCTGGTGAGCAAAGCCAAGAAGTATGCCATGGAGCAGAGCATCAAGATGGTATTGATGAAGCAGACACTCGCCCATCAGCAACAGCAATTGGCTACCCAACGCACCCAGGTGCAAAGACAACAGGCGCTGGCTCTGATGTGCAGGTAAAGGAATATATATATATAGATAAAGCTAGACACCTATCAACTTTCGTGATGCAAAACCTAGAGAGTCTAGTGAATAACTTCATTGTGTAATCCATGACTTCGCGTTACTGAAGCTGGAACCATACACATGTTGTTAGCTGTGCAGCTTAGCTGATAAGATCTGATCTCTAATGTGCCTTGAAGTAAATCCTTATGTAGACCATTCACTTTATTATCATCGATTTCATTTCCATTTCAGGGTCTATGTGGGCAGCATTTCTTTCGAGCTAAAGGAGGACACAATCCGTGCTGCCTTCACACCCTTTGGGCCCATCAAGTCCATCAACATGTCCTGGGATCCCATTACACAAAAGCACAAGGGCTTTGCATTTGTCGAGTACGAAATACCAGAGGGAGCCCAGCTGGCGTTGGAGCAGATGAATGGCGCTCTGATGGGTGGCCGCAATATCAAGGTGGGTCGGCCGAGCAATATGCCCCAGGCGCAACAGGTCATCGACGAGGTGCAGGAGGAGGCCAAGAGTTTCAACCGCATCTATGTGGCATCTATACATCCCGACCTATCAGAGGATGACATTAAGAGTGTATTCGAGGCCTTCGGACCTATTCTCTACTGCAAACTAGCTCAAGGCACATCCGTGCACACGCACAAGGGTTACGGCTTCATTGAGTATGCCAACAAGCAGGCCATGGACGAGGCCATTGCCAGCATGAATCTCTTCGATTTGGGTGGCCAGTTGCTGCGGTAAGTTGTGGATAGTTTTATAGCTTGAATCCCTTTCTTATCTGATGTAATCCCGCAGTGTTGGTCGTTCGATTACGCCGCCGAATGTATTGTCCTGCCCCGCAACGAATTCAACAATGCCAACGGCTGCAGCGGTCGCTGCTGCGGCTGCCACAGCTAAGATTCAAGCTCTGGATGCAGTCGCTAGCAATGCGGTGCTTGGTTTGGCGCAAAACACACCTGGCTTGGGCATAGCAGCCAAGGTGAACGCCATGCCCGTAGTCAGTGCGGTTACCTCGGCAGCTGCTCTGCATCCAGCTCTAGCAGTGCCTACGGCGCCAGTCGCTGCTCTGTTGCCTCCAGGCATGTACCAGGCTCCTGGCTTGGGTGGTCCCAGTTTATTGGGCGTGCCAACTGGCCTGCCCACTCTACAGAGTGTGGCGCCCACACTTCCGCCACCTGCGCTGCTTGCAACGCCGCCAACCGCTGTTGCCTTAGCAGCCGCTGCTGCTGCTGCGGCGGTGCCCGCCGCAGTTTCAGCTGTGCCTCTTGGAATCGTAGAGGCCAGCAACGGAGCACCAGCTGTTTTATCAGCAGCCGCCAACAATGCGGCGGCCACCGCCGCAAATCTTTCCGAGAATATCAAGAAGGCGCAGGAGAAGCAACAGGAGGAGCTCCAGAAGAAGCTAATGGATGAGGGCGATGTGCAGACGCTACAGCAGCAGGAGAATATGTCCATCAAGGGCCAGAGTGCACGACAACTGGTCATGCAAAGGCTTATGCGGCCACAGGACTCGCGTGTCATCATCTTACGGAACATGGTCGGACCCGATGATGTGGACGAGACATTGCAGGAGGAGATCCAAGAGGAGTGCAGCAAATTTGGCACCGTCAGTCGTGTCATCATCTTCAACGAAAAGCAAACGGAGAACGAGGACGACGACGAGGCGGAAATCATTGTGAAAATCTTCGTGGAATTCTCAGCGGGTGTTGAAGCTGTGCGTGGCAAGGACGCCCTCCATGGACGTTTCTTTGGAGGACGTCGAGTGGTGGCCGAGCTATACGACCAGGCGCTATTCGACCAGGGCGATCTCTCCGGTTAGGAGGAAGAGGATGAGGAGAAAATGAAAACAGCGATTGTATCTTTAGTCTTACGGAGTCGGACCTTTCTCTGGCAGCAACAGCCTCTTTTTTTACTTACTTTAGAACTCAAACGAACACTTATTTATTATTACTTGGCGAGTAAGAAGATTGTACATTTTTGAGCATTAACAATTATTGAGCACACACAGTATATATTATAAAATAAAACGAATTAAAATGAAAGTGATTGAGGCATTACAAGAAAATCCAAAAAAATTGTCGCCAGTATAGTATATATTACATGTTCTGCAGTTGCATTTGGTAACAAAACATAAAACTAACAAATTGTAAATTTTATTCATTTCTGCGCTTAAAACTTACAATAAAAATATAGTTTCCCATAAAGCACAAGAAATTTCTTTTGAATTGCTTATTCAAATTCTGTGCCAAAATTTGAAATAGATAATCGATTTTCCAAAGCAATCGAGAATCAATGTAGCAATACACTGTTAACACTAACAGCACCAATTGGCAGTGCTAAAATAATGTGGTATGTTATTTAACAGCGCTCTGTGGTTTGCGTTAACAGATATCAATTTGCGTTAGTTCAGTGAAAGAAGAAGCATTGTATGAAAGAAAAATAGAAAATATGATGCCAAAAAGTGAATAATCCAACTGATTCGGCCGTTAAGAAAAAAAACCAAATAAAATTGTTGTGCTTGTGCGTGGCGCAGTTGGAATGTTAGCGCGTTCCAAACATTGTGGCGCCTCCAATCAATCGCAAACGCAGCCAGTTGACGACATTTTTGACAAAGACATCGCAGCAGCAGCAGCAACAATCATCGACAACTGGTCGCGACTTGCGTAGCCGTTGGAGAAAAAAAGGTACACACAGAAGGAAAAAAAACGAATACGAAAACGAAAATATCTGTGCTCCTTTGTTTATGTTGTTAATAATGTGCTAAACTTTTTCGCGTACGTGTGTGTATGTGCTGTGTGTATGTGTGAGTGAGTATGCTGCACCTGCTGCACACAGCTGATATGCTCTACGACGGGGGCTGTTGATGATGTTGGCCACGAATTTCTCACTGGCCTTGCCTTGATAAGCGCAGACTGGCTGTGGCACACACGCACACGCACAATCACGCATACAGCTTCTAATAGACAAGCCCAACAGTTTCTTATTGTTACAGTTAGTATTTACATGGCTACGCACATAACTCTCTATAGCTATGTACATATGTACGTATGTGTTGCTGTTTATGTTAAATTTCTTGTTTTTCTGTGGTTCTTGCCATTTGCTTCCTTCCGTTAATTTGCATGCGCTTTGGCGTTGCCAACTCGATCGTTGTTGTTGACATTCGACGTGCGTCCTGTGCCCCACGCTCTCACACACACATGCATATATGCACACTCCAACACACACACACACAGAGTCACATAGATACGCACACTGTTGCAAGTAATTGTTTCAACATATTACGTAATTTGTCTCTGGCAGCACCCCTCAAAATAAATTTAAGACATTTTACAATCACGTGTAGCATGAGTTCAGCACTTTTCTTTATTTACAATCAATAGTAATGGTCCGATAAGCTGAGAAACATTTCATGGACTATGGCTTTGCTGTGGACGATCCTGGATTAACATTGAATTCGATTGGCTTAAGTAAATCCTTGAAGTGTGGCAACTCCTTTTATGCTTAACATTCTTAAACGTACAGCAAATCAGAAATGTATAATGAGAAACATTTCTAAGAATTCCTCATTGTCAGCTTTAGTCTACAGCATAGTAAGTGATGCGCGTATTCGTTTTCGTTTTCACTTTTAGTCATCTCCGCTCCGATTCGTAAACGTTTCACTGGCTGTTTGCTTGTTCAATCTCGAGTCGTTTAAAAATATGTCATCATGTTGGCGCTGTAGTTAATGTTTGATTGTATCGATTCGTAAATTCCAGTTTTTCTCCCTCTCAAATATATGTGAAGCGAACGTATTGTCGTCTAATACCATTCTAGTTCCCTCTCTCTCCCAGTGACCAGCACCACAGATACCGATAAAGACACAGAGAGAGAGACGAGTCGAGAGCGAAATCATAATCATTTTGGTTCGACAACATCGAGTCACAGAGCAAAAGCATAAGCAAAATAAGAGGAAATTAGAAAATACAGTAGAGATTAGTTAAGATGAGCTGCAAGGTGCGGCTAATGGAGGATGGGTCATTGGACGAGGAGCCGCTAACACTAAAGGAGATCGCTTATCAGAAGCTTTGCAACAACCTGGACATAATCAGTGGCTACACGGAAAGCGGCAATCGTTCGCTGAATGCAGGCGTCGTCCTCACAAATGAGATATGCGATGCATTCCTGGAGAACTACCAACGCTTCCACAGGCCACTCGACGATGAGGTGATCAATCTGTTCAGCGATACGCGTCGCACATCGCTGAAGATTGTGAACCTGCGCTATAGCACGCTCAGCAGCGTAGGTGGGTACCACGGACAGACTCTTTTTCTATACATATAGACTCCATTATTAACTTGTTTCTCTTTCGATTAGGTCTGGAGACGCTGATGCGCCACAAACTGTTTGCTTTGTCCATGTGGTACTGCGATAAGATCACAGTGCACTCACATCACCTGCTGGCCCATTACGGCGACAGTTTGCGCTCGCTGGAGCTAGGCATCAGTTCGCACCTGCTGCAGAATGCGGAGCCCAATGAGAAGGACCCAGTTGACTTTCAATTGACCTGCCCACACTTGCGCCGTCTGGTGCTCAACGGTGTCGTCATGCATCATCGATTGCAGTTTGCCCACTTGCAGGACCTCAGTCATTTGGATCTCACATCCTGCGTGCTCGCCAACTTCAGTCTGGAGGCGCTTGGCATGCTGCCCAACCTGCACACGCTCATACTGTTCAATGTCTGGCCGATTGCCAACCAGCTGCATGCGATTTGCTGTTTGCGTCGCCTTTGCACGTTGGATATCTCCATATCGAGCTCGGGCAACGGTCACGGCACCTACGATCTGCCCGATCAGACGCTTGTCATGCTCATGGACAATCTGCGTCACTTAACACACTTGGATATCTCGGGCACGAATTTGGCGGGCAACGGCGTGGCCACCAAAGAGTCGACGAGCATGAACACCAAGACAGAGCAAAACTTTGGACCCACCGATATACCGGGACTAGCGTCTCGTACACAGCGGCCGCTGCAATTCCTGGGCCTGTATCATACGGCGCACTGGGCGTGCAAGCGACATGATATACCCGCCCTGGAGGTGGCAGGCGATGCCAACGAACAGCAAATACTCACAGCGGCGCGTTACTATCACGACAGGCCAGTGCTGCTGACAAGGGTGAGGCGAAATCAAACCTAATCTAGTTTGCTGGTATACTAATTGTGTACTCTATTGTTGCAGGTTCTTAATGATCTGTATCATCTGTTTCGATTTGAGAACTGCAAGGACATACACACAGCGCTGGATGTTGTGCTCTGTGCTATGGACAGGCATCTGAAATTTAAGCACATGCAAATATCGGGCAGGTGCGTGACAGCAGAAGCTCTATTAAGTCTCTTGTTATATAGACACCCAAAAGCTAATAGGCCAAACACACACAGAAAGTTATAACCATTGTAATGCCTAATCAATGTAGAGGTAGCAAAGCCCATGCCCGAAGCTTTACAGCCAAACTCTTATCTTGTGTGTCTTTACAACTTGTTATCGATTACTCAATGACTAAATCTAATCTGAATCTCTTGTTTGCAGCGCCACACTCTTCTACATAGTCAAAGGACGCGATCGTTCAAAGTTCGGCACTCTGCTGCGCAATCACATTATTAGAACCCTGCTCAATGGCATGGAGATGCATCTGACCGATGACACAATGCTGCGCAACGGCTATCTAACACTCACCCAATTTCACATGCCAGTCGATGTGGTAGGTCTCGAGGACTCCAGTCCAAGTCAACTCATGCTAATCCTCCTCTTCTTGTTGCCAGCTGTTTGAGTATGAGCGGCTGATTAAGATATTGCTGCATGGCGTATCGAAAACGGAGCAAGAAGGCTTTGTGCAGCGCATTGCCATCTATTTGCTGAACACACTCGCCTGCCAGGTGGATGGCCGACAGAAGCTATTCCTAGGCGAGCTCGGCGTGGTCAGCGTAAGGCTACACAAACTGACACTATTCATGTAGGCTATATACTTATTTGTTTGATCTGTTTCGTAGACAATGCTGACACTCATCAAGGATCGGCTAACGCGCTCTGTTTTTGATGATGTCATGGAGGTGGCGTGGTCGACCATGTGGAATGTAACCGATGAGACTGCTATTAATTGTAAGAGATTTCTGGACGGGCGCGGCATGGAGTATTTCCTTAAGTGTTTAAATGTGAGCCATCAACACTATTGCAGCTTTATTCTATTATAATACCTAATTTGTATCTATGCTCGTGTAGACCTTTCCCGATCGTGACGAGCTTTTGAGAAACATGATGGGTCTATTGGGCAACGTGGCCGAGGTTAAATGGCTTCGGCCCAAATTGATGACGCAGGAGTTCATTGAAGTGTTTGCTCGGCTGCTAGATTCATTGAGCGATGGTATCGAGGTGGGTCCGCTTGGTGGTGGAAGACTAGCCAATGACAATCCTAACCAACTGCGCTTCCAGGTCAGCTACAATGCGGCTGGAGTGCTGGCGCACATTGCATCCGATGGCGCCGATGCGTGGACCATAAAGACGCCAACACGACAGCACGTCCTCGAGCGCATGGTCGCTGCCATTCAGCGTTGGAACATCAAGAGCGAACGTAACATCAACTATCGCAGCTTTGAGCCGATTTTGAGTCTGGTGCGCTGCTATGAGACGCCCGAATGCCAGCACTGGGCCGTCTGGGCGCTGGCCAATCTCACACAGGTATGAGAGAAAGAGAGATCAACTAAATAGAGTTATCCATTGGTTAACTTATCGATGTTTGTCTTTCAGGTCTACCCGGACAAGTATTGCCAGCTAGTGGAGCAGGAGAATGGCATACAGATCCTGACAGAACTCATCGAGCACGAGAGTCCTTACTGTGAGATCAAACGCATCGCTCGCCTGGTCATCGAGCAATGCGACATGGGCATAGAGCGCATGGTGGAGGGTTAGATCACATCCAGTTGCCAGTCGTCTAGAATTACGAGTTCAAGTTTGTTGTACTGTTTTGTGTATGTTCTGAGAGGCAACAGCGCAAGTGTTATCTATCTATCTATCGTTCAGATTCTTCCTCGATTTTTTATGTTTACTTCAAAACTAAAGAAACAAACTAAAAGAAAAGAAAAACATTTTTAAAATATGGAAGTAACTTAGCAACGCGTGTTTAACAGAGAATTAGGTCAAATACAAATGAAACGCTAAATATATCTATTATAATAAATATTATAGATTACATATATATATATATATATATATATATATATATATATATATATATATATATATATATATATATATATATATATATATATATAACGGTATATAGCTATATATCATGTTGTAAGCAAGCGAGCGAGCGATTTTTTTTAAGACCAGATTAAGGCACTATCGGAAAAACTGTAAATATTGTTAACGAAAAAAGAAAGCAAGAGAAGAAGAAGGAAAAGGAAAAGGCAAATGATGTAGCTGCATATTAAATAGAAGAACTTTAACTAATCCCATGCAACGGAAGTCTTTCGTATATCTAAATATTTATAATACACACACATATATATACATAAATGGGTTTAGCTATTGAATATGTCTGCTCGATTTGTTTTCTTTTTTTTTTAAATTTAGAACTAGAATTAAGCATAAATAAAACGTAGCTTAAGCTGAATGCGAAACCGTTAAACTTGTCCCGCTTTGTGTTCAAAAATGCAAATGTTTTTCGATTAGTTCCTTTCAACAATAATAATAATGATAATCTTATGTTTTCTCCTGTTTACTGCATGTTCCACGATTTCTTCACATTATGCTTAAAGTCTAGGCTAATTAAATGTATATATGTATGTATGCATACACAAGTGTGTTTCATTACAAACACACACACACACACACACTCTATATATATATACCATACATATTTTATTTAAATTTTTTGTTGAGTCTGAAAATTTTTCAGACTGCCCTCGTTTTTAATTTAAATTCTTTTGTCAACATTTGATGGGCTCATTCCAGGAGTTTTCCTCCGGGATCGACAAAGGCTCTCTAACAGCCTTTTACCCATACCAGCATACAAACAGACACACAGATGTCTGTAGTGTGTGTGCAAATTGCAGCAGTCTGCAAATGCCTTACAGCTTGTCAATTACGTCATAGGGTAGTTCTTGCAAAGCAGAGAGAGAGAGTGTGGGCAATTGTTGTTGTTGTTGCTGGTGGGTCACGAAATGCCAATGAGTTGAAAAGCGAAGAAAACGTGTGGCGCATGTGCAGCAAGTGCAAAGTAACCCCACACACACACACACAGAGAGAGAGAGAGAGCAAGTCGCCCACCCACTGGCAACCCTTCACCATACGCTGCTGCCTTTGCTCTCTTCTGCTCTTCCGCTCTCACCACAGCCTTCGCTGCTGTCAGTTGCAATTTTGCCGCCCGGCCGAGAGTTCGTTTTGTTTTGTTGTTGCGTGGCAAACACTTGGCGAGGCTAACACAATAAACGCGCGATTAAGATGTGATTACAAGAGACAATTTTGCCAATTCATAGTTTGTTTATTGCTTTCCCTCTTCGAGACGACGACAATTCATAAGTTTATTGAACAAAGTCAACAACAGAGAACAAGGAAGAAGAAGAAGAAGCTGAAAACAAAAGGCACAACAAAACGCCCGAAACGGATTCTGCGCAGTTCGCATGGCAACGGAAGTGCTCGAAATGTGAGTAAAGCAAAGAGTGAAGGGGGGGAATAACAACAACGTGAAAATGCATTTGTCGTCGTGTGTGTTTGCCTATTTTGCCGGCCCTCCAAGCTGAGTTCAGTTACTTCCGCCAGCGCAGATCAATAACCTTGCTAAAAGTGGGGGAGCTGCGGTTGCCATGGACAACGCACAATAACTGTAAACAAAAAACAAACTGTATTCCGGGCATGAAATAGGCTAAGGTATTGAGTACCGTTTTTAGTCTATGATTAAACGGAATATCATTTACTCTGGCCCATCGCAAAGCGTTTGCAGCAATTCCAAACACGACAAATTGCAGCGAAAGATGTTTGTAGGGCGGAAATAGATAGAAATAAAATTTATAAAAATCCTCGTGGCTCTATTGAGGTTCGAACTGCGAGCTGCAGACGCGCGATGTGGCAACTCTACACGCGCAGCTAAAACAACGTCAGCTGAATCGGCACTACTCGAGTATTTGGACTCAACGAGTTTTCAGAAGAGTGGAAAGCTCGCTGAGGAAAAAAGCTTTCACAGTGCTTTTTGATGTGAACAAATTGAGGGAATTTTGAAAAAATAAATTAAAATTTGTAATAATATGGGAATTTATATGTAAGGAAAAATAATATAATTTTATAGATCAGATTTACCCAAATTAAGGCAATTCGAATTTTATTTATGCATATATTATATAAGCTGTATCTCATCTATATTTCTCTTGCAACAGCGAATTTTAATCGCAATCACTGCCCAGATCATCTTACGCACTTAGTTGACAATCCTGGAGCGCACGAGGGACTCTGGCAGAGATGTGGCCCAGCTCCGAGCGAGGCAGCTCGCGAGCCTTGGAGTTGCCCACCAGCCAACAGAACGCGGGCGGTAGTAGTCAACAGGAGACGCTGGCGGACATTGAGCACATATCGACCATAGCCGGTTCATTGGCCTCCATAGGCACACTCTCGCAGACACAGATGCGCTACGTGAGTATCCCGTTTCTGATTGGCATCCCATAAGCTAATTAGATTGATTAATTTTCCTGCTTCCGCAGTGCACAAATGATGCCGGCTATGATACGGAGCACACCTCGCTGAACTCCGATTTTGATGAGGCGGAGCTGCGCCGAGAGCTGCTGAGAGATGTGAGTTTGAGGCACTCATAGAGAGATACAGTCAGAGAAAAGGGGTGTGAGATTGAATTAATTATGATTAGTAAATAGAAATTGAAATGGGATTAAGTAGAAGGGAAGCTTAGATTACCAAGTTGCTTGACTTTTTCTCTGAGTGTACTTCTCATATAGATTTAGAAACTAGTTTTATTACTCTTTTTCTTTCTAATCTCTCTGCCCAACAGAAATGGAAACTTTTATTTGATATGGTAAGTAAGAATCAAATAGAAGCATAAATATATATCATATATATTTAATTTATAATACAACAGTTCGATCCGGAAGGCTTTGGCGAAATATCTGTTACTGAGTTTTTGGTCGCCCTGAGATCGCCGGAGTTTGTATCCCAAGTGCCTATGAACAAGCGTGAGCTGCTGCTGGAGCGCGCGAAGAAGGCTCAGCTGCCCAGCGGGCCGGGCTATGTGACGTTCCAGGACTTTGTGAACGTGGTAAGTGCATCTAAATCGAATAACCATGTGTCCCCTCCACTGTTGCACGCATCTCGCTTGTCTCTCGTGCTGCACGAAACAAACAACGGGATTTGAGTGCAAACACAGGTGCATGTCCCATTTGCTGGCCGTTACGAAGTGTAGGCTCGTGTCCAAACAGCAGTTGTAGCTGCAGCTAGCGTTTTTGTAATACTCTGGGTATGCACTGCAGAGGGGTATATTGGCAGGGACGAGTGCTGCAAATAATGAGATTTGATCTTTAAGTTCGAAAGGATTGTTATCATATAATATCAGATTCTTGATCTCAGATCCGACCTGGATGGTTGAGCAAATATACTCTTAGCAAGGTATATCTCTTCTGCTCAGCTGCTGGATAGTTCTTCTTCTATTATACTCAGCAACAGCTGCTGTCAGAGTATTATGCAGTCGTTGCTCTATGGCCAGTTCTCCTTTTTCTTCTCCATCTTCTGTTTGCACTGTGGCGAATGCAAAAAGTCCATTCGCACTCGCCAAATAAGTGCAGTGTTGTCCCTTGGCCAGGACACGTTGTTAGGATTTGTGTTTACCTCCGGACAACAGCATAGCCCAGTGGCCAGTTGTCAGTTGTTGGCTGTAGCACAGGGGTTACGAACATGCCCATGCCACGGCCTTAATTCGCATTTCTTGTCTTGCGGAGGTCCTTCGCTTCGCCGATGTATCCTGTAAAGGGTTTCCCTCTGAGTAGTTTACAATATTTCTTTTTCAGTATTTGCTGTGGCCATTGACAATTCTATTGCAATTTGATTGATTCCACGCTTGATTGGCACACCCACACACGCACGCACACACACACACACACACACATGCATAATGATTGTCAAGTGTGTTTTGGTCTTCGTCTTGCTTTTCAATTGTTTGCCCAAAGAGTCCTCAAAGTCATGAATTAGCCGGGCCCAGCACAAAGCCTCTGTTTACCCTTGTGTGTACTCTCTCTCTCTCTCTCTCTCTATCTGTGTGTACGTAACGGTAATTTGGAATGGCACAGCCTCAGTCATCTGCCGTTTGGCCCAAACCCAACCGCACAACGAGCCATTGATGACATCTGAACTGAGCATTAGCTTCTGTTAATAGACCGCATTAGTCCTACGACTGTTTGTATACCCTTTCAGTGTGGCCAAATGGGCATATGTGTTCGTCTCCCATCTAGTATTAGCCTGCAAACTGGATTATTGATTAAGCAAACTTCCAAGTGTATTCAGGCATAACTTACCCAAACTGCTCTGAAATAACTCTATTAATAGTTGCATCTAGTCTAGGGCTCCGTTCCATCTTTGGCATCTCGCAGATCCTGTCGCTGTTGTCCTGCTGCAAAAAGCATCAATGGCAATCTCTTATCGTTGCAAACGATCTGCAGCTGCCTCATAGGCAACATTTTACACGACATTTTTGTACTTAATTATAAATTTCAATGATTGGCCGGGCGGGTGTGTGCTCGAGGAGGCGTCGGGCGTCGAGCGTTCGGCCATATGGACGCTAGGAGTAAGTCCTTGTTTGGGTCGCTGCCTGAATTAAAGCAGGAATGCCGCTACCAACCAGCCAGCTAGCCAACCAGGAGCTGGGCCATGTGCCATGCATAATGCAAACGATGCCGATGGTCGCTGGCCGATGTCCGATGGCTGATGCCGACATCGATACAATGGAGAGATTGCGATTGCTTGGTGATTGCTGAATTTTTAACAAAAGCTCGCACGTGACAAATCCTTTTATGGAAGCGCAGAAGCAACAGCCCGGCCTGGAGACGGCGCCGGGTGCAGCCAGCCGCAGCCACAGACGCGGGACGGCAAACGTGTTGAACGTTATGACAACTGTAGGCACGAGGCTGTCGGCTTTCAGCTCTTAGCTCGCAGCTCTCGGCTGTCGATCGTCAGTTGTGCATCTGGTCACACAGACACGCACACTCGCACACACACACACACACAGCGGGCGACGCCAGAACCAGTAGGAACTGCAGCTGAATCCAAGAATTTAAGCGTGCAAAGCTCTTGATCCATATCGAAGCGGGAATGCTCTAACCCAGCAGATGGAAGATCTTCCGACTCTTGCAGAACTGAACAGTTGAGCAAGCCTTAGAGTTCTTGATGAACTAGTTCTTTATGAGTCAGTTCCAGACTGTTGGTTGTTCGTTGACATGATTGTAGATCCTTTAGATTATTCCTTGCTGGTTCGCATTTCAGTTCTCTCTCCCACTCTTCCATCTCTCTGTGCCTCCCTAATATGGTATGGTTCTTGAACCAGTTCTTTGCTGAACAATTTATCTTGAAGCTCAACCATTTCTTTATCTAGCTTGATGCTCCACCTTGAATCGTATCCAATGCCTAGTTATATGGCTCATGCTGTAAAGGAGATATTCGATTCAGATTCTTAGTCATAAATAATACTTAAGTCTTACCCATTCGAGTGCTCCAAGATATATACGCAGATATATAGTATAAGAGTCAGCCGACCATATGCAGTGGAACTCCTTGAGCCTTGGGCCGCGCTCATGTAGAGCTCATCAGGCATTTGTGGCATGATCGTGTGTATATAATGATTTGCACACTTGCCATTTAGCTGGCTATCGAAAGGTACATGGCTTTTAATTGCAGGCTGATCGGAGAGCCACAAAAAAGCCAGCACAGGGAGAGGAGAAGCTGGAGCTGGAGCTGCAGAGCTGAAGGAACGCTGTGTAGAATTCTTGCATTAATCAGAAAGTCAACGGAGCTGCCAAGCATTCGATCATAAACGAAAGCAATTGGCGACGAGCTGCGGGCTGCGAGTGGCAAGTCGAGAGTCGCCTCCATTATCATAATCAGCGGACGCAGTGCGGCGGCGCAGCTGGCAGACGCCAAACGCAGCGTGCTGGAGCCTGAGCCTGGGCACAGCCTGAACCTGTGCCAAGCACGCACCAAGAAATTCCAGCGGCTTGTCTTGAATGGGGAATGTCTGGAGACGGACGGACGGCAGCATCGCCAGCTGGCGGATCGGGTTTATTGAATAAACATTTGCGCAGGCGCTCCAATGACCAGTCCCTAAGTTGCCCCAATGCCCACTTCGGTGGCGTCTGCTGTGCTGATCTGGCAGCGTTGATAAAACGAGCGAAGGAATCAGATCAGCTGCGTACGTACGCTGTTCATATATATATATATATATATATATATATATATATATATATATATATATATATATATATATATATATATATATTTCGAGAGAGATATATGTATGTAGGTAGGTGCAAAATGCCTTGCGCCTCGGACTCTGGGGATGGGAGTCATCATCTAGCGCATAGATCGTCTCATGGATGCGGTATTAAATCAATGCCAATCCATAAATGGACCAGACGACGCGTCCCGGTGATGCTGCTTGATGTTGCAGTTGGAATCTCTTTAGCGATTCCATTATTCCACAATTATATCGCAAATCGCATGACAAAAAACCACAACGGACACTTTAGAACGTTCAAACGGCTGCCTTTGTGCGCGCTTCCAGGTAAAAGCCAACTGCAGCATGAAGGTGTGAATGTGCTTCGAAGTTCTAGAAGCTACCCAGACTTGGTCTAGTTGGGGGCATCATAAGTCTTATAATAATGTATCCACAGATCTTAAAGGTCTTATCATAGTTCAATCCTACCCTGGTGCAAGCTGGCTTAAAGCCAATCGTTTGTGGTTTATCCTTAGGCTAAAGACCCAGCGTTCGATTATATAGCTATCTGGCTATTCAACTATCTATATCCAATCACTGCAGCATACACAAAAATTGCCAAGTTGCCCAAACTGCATGTTTGGCTATTTTTTCTCTCATTTTTTTTTCTGACTTGTGGCCCTTGCCAAGGACGTGACAATGCCACAGAGGCGGCGTGGGTGGGGCCGGCTAAGGATGGCGACTGCAGCTAGCTACTGTTGCTGTTGACGATGTTTGGTCAATGGTCAATTTGGCAGCAGTTTATTTTGATTGTTGTGCATCCGGGGCAAGGATAACGACGTGAACACGAATTGGCACAGCACCAACTGCATCTGCCACCCTCCCCCCCCCCCCACACACACACACTCGCAGATATAGTATTGGTTGTGCTGCTTCTATATTTTTGGCCATAGTCACGAAATGCGCTGATAACGATTCCTAACATCCATTTTTTGGCCTGTTTTTTGCGGCACATTGATGTCCTGCGGCCGAGCACGCGCACTCTACAAATAATCGGTTATGCATTTTTTGTTTTTTCCCTGTTGCCTGTTTTCTTCATGTCCAGCACGTGAACGAGGGGGCGTGGCAGCTGGCAGGTGTAAATGCTTTAGCTTCTATCTTAAATCATGTTGCTGCCCAGCCAGCCAGCCACATGGCCAGGAGCAAAACCAATTTATTTGCTCTGTTTAGAAGGTGACAATGTGGGGTGGATGGGCGTGCGGGCAGACTTCCAGCCACTCCTCCTCTCCTTTGGCTGCTCGTGCCCCGCTCATTAGTCACAATTGGTCCGAGTTTCAAAATCAAATTAGCCGACGCACATTGTGCCCAGCGTCTGCTATAATTGCCACAACTAATTATGTTGAATAAATTTTTGGTGGAATGACCTACGCACCTGACATTTATGATGGGACATAAAACCAAGCTGGAATGGTTTACCTTTCGCCCCCCTCGCCCCTCGCAATCTGGCATTTATAGTTGCTTTTTGGCAGTCGCTGCAGAGGTCAATGAAACGACCCCGCGCTCGCGCTTCAAGCTCAGCTGCCTCGCATAATTGTGACACACGGAAGCAGGCACAGAGCGCGCATCATTAACCTGTGTGAAGCATTGTAATAATGAGACATCAAGTGCGCGCCACTTCCTTAGGACACGCGCTGGCCATGTTTACACCTTGTTGCAACAGCAGCAACGGCAACGGTGATGGCAGCTGCTGCTGCTGCAGCGCGCGCTGATTGTGCACACAAAACACGAGCAGGGGCAGGGACAGGGGCAAGGGCATTAGCATGGGCCTAGGCTGCATTGCCGTGTGCAGTCGCTCGGAAAACTCTGTAAAGAATATATATTTTTGATTGTTAGTCAGTGGCAATCATATCCGATTACTAGCCATACACACGCTGTATATGTGCACATATAGGTATTTACTATAAGCCCAACAGCCAGTCCGCGTAGCCCAGACCTCGCCCGCTGCTCCTGCTCCTGCTCCTACTGCCAACAATGCGTGTGTTTAGTGGAATAGATTTTGCTTTCCATTGGCGGAGGGTCTGCTGCATTTGTGATGAATTTTGTAACACGCTGAAGAAGTAAAGTTAAGATATATGAATAGTAGGTTTAGTTTGAGATAAATATTATAAGCACTTACCATGACAATCGATGGGATATGAACGAATGCACTCGAATAGAATGTCTCCAGCTTAACAGATATATCAAGATGAGCGGTGCAAATATGACTTAAAATAAATGTATTAATCGATAGGAAATTGAGTACATGACTAAGCTTGATCTGTGCTTTACCTTGGCCTGGGTATTTGCATACCAATGTAGCTAAAGATTTCACAGTCAAGCAATATATAACACTCTTTCCTCAACTCTCACTTAACTATTTCTAGGTCATTCTCTAATCTTAAGCAAGAGTATTCCTAGTTCAATTTCAAAGACTTCTGCGTTTTTCTTGTATATTTCGATTTCCATTTTGCCAATCTTTTTGCGACGAGCTGCCAAACAAAGACGTGGAGTGGCTGGCTGACTGACTGACTGGTTGGCCTGGCCTGGGCCGCTCTTGGCTGTCGGGCTGCCTTTGTGCCTTGCGTGTCATTCCATTTCCGCCAGCGTCGCAATCGCAAATCAAACAACGGCGACAGCTGCTCCTTGGCAGCGCTTTGCATATATGCCCAGATCCTTTGCGTCTCTCCCTCTAGATATATATATATATATGTGCACAAAGGAGGGCAATCTTAATCTATATAGCTTTTGATTTGCGAATATATCGCGCGCTCGCGCCGCCCCGTTCCGTTCCAAGACAAAGGAATGCGGCGTCAAAGGCCAAACGTCGAAGTAGCGCAAATCACAAATGAAGTCTTGACATGCGTGTGCTATATACAAACATACTCCTATGTATATATATGTACAGATGTGTGAGCGTTTCTATAGTTGTTGTTGGTGGTGGTGCTTGGCACACACAGGAAACTGCTGAAAGGTGCAAACGAACTTCCGCTCCAAATCAGTTTTCGATTTGTTGTTTCGCTTCAGCTACAGCTGCCCGCTCTGTGTAGGTTTCTTAGCCACGCGCTGCATTTGCACAGTTGTCGCAGCTGAGCAGATGCAAAAGATGCTTGGCCTACATAAGAAGCTCATCGTCGATTGACATAGCTTGGGTTGCCTTGGCTTGAGTCGACTCGACTTGCCCAGTGCCTAATCAATCATCATCAAGCATTTGCCCTTTTAATACGGTAGCTAAAACGACTGAAAGGCTGATTACCAAGCGAGTAGCAGACGTCGGGTGCCTCTTGGCCCTATAATTAGGCAAGCCGTAGGAGCAGCAGTAGCATCAGCAGCAGCAGCAGCAGCCAGGACTCCCAGCGACAGGTCCTGCAAGGCAAATGTGACTTTAATGAGTAAAAATGTGATAATTAGTAGACGCCAAGAGGCCGACAAATACAAAGAGTACAAAGAAAAAACGAAAGAGAAATGTTCGTAATTACAGCAAAAACCATTTGTCCGGCAAATTGCGCACTGGGCGGCCGACCCGACAACAACAACAACATCAGCTCAAGTTAGCTAAAGAAGATTTTACAATAATATAAATGATACAACTGCTGGCATTTTCACCTGCGGCAATCACTCAGGCTCCTTGCGCTATATAAACAATGCAAATTGAATTGGTGCGTGCAAAAATATTTGGATTCAATTAAATGAGCCTGCCTCCTTCGAGTCCTGCCAAGAACAATAAATACCGGAATGTTTGTGCATCAATTAACAGCGAATTAGCTTATAAAACAGCATAGGGTGAGAGCTTAAGCGGCAGCCTATTAGCAGCAAGCAGTACGGGCTTAAGATGAGTTGGATTAGCTTCAGATTAAAAGTAGAATATCTTAAGGACATACATACATAGCTTATTGGTCCCTGGTTCAGGTGAATTAGCTTATCAAACAGCTGCATCGAGTTTCCTATTGTCAGCTAAACTGTAAGGACATAAAATGATATAGATTAGTATATCAAATCAAAGTCTCATATAGGACTTCTCTCGCCTCTTTACATACCTATATATACATATACAGTTTATTGGACTCTCACTCCGCATGTAGTTAGTTGTAAATATTGCTTAACTGCTTGGAATAAAAATGTCAACAGACACTGAATGAGGGCGCACATAAAATGCATAATGGAGTGCACAGCCAGCGAAGATGTCCTTTTTTGCGCATAGCTCAGGGCCTAACAAAAAAACACGCACACACTCACACACGCACACATACACAGTCAGGCACACACACGCGGAGCCTGGCTGGCAGGCGCTGCAACAACGTAATTCAAAGGAATTTTTTCGTAGGTGTTCCACCATCAAGAGAAGCCGCCAACGCCCTGCTGTAGGCCCTTCCACGGCCCTGTTGACCATGTCCTGAACACTGCGCGCTGTGGTCCTTGTTGGGGAGGGGCGGGGCACTGTGTGTGTGTGTGTTTAAATGTTTTGCGTCAATTTGTCGCTTTATGTTTGTGACCTACAAAAAAATGTGAATGAGGCATAAATAGAAATATCCAGTATAACTGTTAAAAGGACAGTGGTTTCGGTGAGGGTATCCAGCGTTTACCTGGCGTGGCTGCGCTGTGACGTCATGCGGTGCTCGGCCGCTGGCTAATGTCATTATCAGGCTCAGCCGCAATGGGACGACGGGACGACAGGACGAGGGCAGTCACTGGGTCCACGGCTCGACTGTAATTCGCACACCCCGTTGTGCATGTCACAAAACAAATGATAAACATTTTATTTGTTAGAAATTGTTACGGCCTGGGCAATCGGCCCTGCTTCTAGCCGCCGCCACATCTCGTTTGATCTCTCTGTTGTGTTGTGCGTGTGTTTTTGGCCAAACCAGATTTATCACAATCTCACAATGCATTTGGGTGTTCCATTGTTCCTTTGTCAACAGCTAACAATTTAATACGTAGAAGCGACAAATCGGAAGTAAAATTGCCCTATTTGATTTTGTCCTCTTTATTTAATTTAAGGAAGCGCTCAGAAAGAGCGAAGATATAATGCGAATGCAACTCTGGGTGGCGGGCGAGTGGGCAACACTGGCAAATTGAAAATCAAAGCAAAGATCGTAAACTTAAGCACGGCGCGCGTCGGTGGGTGATATTGTCGTTTATGTGTATATAGCATATATGAATTAAATGTTTTATGTACACTCGTGTTAATTGTGGCTTAAGTGCAATATTGAGCAGTATGTTAGCATTCGGTGCCAATCGCTGAGCTGGGAATTGTGTCAGTGCCACGAAACTTAAAGCGCGCCAAGTTAAAATTTCGTTGCGTAAGTAGGCTGTCTAAAAGTGGATTAATAATAATACAGTTGCATTAGTTAAATAATTGTATATTCCCATTTAACACGCGTCTTCAATGGGTGAAGCATGCCGTTATAATTGTGATTATACGCATGCATAAACTTATGTGTATGTGCATGTGCATGTGTGTGTGTGTGTGTGTGTGTGTGTGTGTGTGTGTGTGTGTGTGTGTGTGTGTGTGTGTGTGTGTGTGTGAGTGTGAGTGTCTGGCGTTGCCACCTTGCTGCCACTGAGTAGGAGGAGTGAACAAATGCAAGTTAATGGTCACCGCAGGCGATTCGTCAATTAAAATAAATTTGATAATTACTAATATTAGACTGTCGCGCAGCTAACTAGCATCAAACACTTGTTACCTCCCACGGCCCCCACGGCTCCGACCGCAACAAGCATGTTTGCGGTTGCGAGCGGAAGTAACTATTTTATTTGGCTTCCCTTTTGCCCATTTAGCGGACAAGCTTAATTTGTGGATTGTTTTTGCTTTGCTTGCATACCCTGCAGTTGGCTGATTGGCGAAATGGGGTAATATGGGTCACGAAAGTGTTGTGCAGAAAGTAAATTCAGTTTATTTTTCTTTTTTATATAAATAATATATGACAATTTTAATTTATCTTATTTTTATTGATGGGTATGTGCTAGTCGATCAGTTGTTCTTTGTTTAACGTTTCATAATCGTGAATTTTAATTGCGCGTAGGCTTCATTTGGATTTTCTTGTCTCTGTCTCCGTTTTAATTAAACACAATACACATTTTCCGCCTTTTGCAGATTTTCGTGTTGTTTTTTTTTCAGTTTTTTTTTTTCTGTTAGTTTTAATGCGCGCCTTAATTGCTCCGCCCCGTTCGCATCTTTTGTGAACATCTTAATTACATAATAAAAATTATTTCGCTTTTGCAATTCCGCTCAGTCCCTAGCTCTAGTTTGGACTTGTTTTCATAATTTTATGGCTCGTTTAGTTTTGGGGTTAAGACGAATTGTTTTCCTCACTGATTTTGGCCAACAGATATGATTCAATTGGAACGTGAAGAAATATAGTGCCTTCATCTTTGTTTGCATCTGTCTTACAAGAATTCGTAGAGTTTCAGTCCGATTCTGATTGGAAGGTGACCCTCAAATTTGGCCCCTTTCTTACCTTGACTAAAGTCTCCGCAGCATAGAATATATTTGCATGAAACTTGAAATTTGCGTGACTCTATCTCGGGTATTTCTCGTCCGATTTCAGACTTTTATACCATTTTCGATTCGTAAGAAGCACGACTATCGATCTGTATTCAAAAGTTGAATACTTAAATTTTTGCCATTTTTGCCAAAAATGTGATATAACCCTTATCATTTTTGTCAAAATCGGGTCGGGCATAAAAATGACTTTTCTTGAACTTTGCGTGACTCTATCTCGGGTATTTCTCGTCCGATTTCAGACTTTTATACCATTTTCGATTCGTAGGAAGCACGACTATCGATCTGTATTCAAAAGTTGAATACATAAATTTTTGCCATTTTTGCCAAAAATCATTTTCATTTTTGTCAAAATCGGGTCGGGCATAAAAATGACTTTTCTTGAACTTTGCGTGACTCTATCTCGGGTATTTCTCGTCCGATTTCAGAGTTTTATACCATTTTCGATTCGTAAGAAGCACGACTATCGATCTGTATTCAAAAGTTGAATACATAAATTTTTGCCATTTTTGCCAAAAATGTGATATAACCCCTTATCATTTTTGTCAAAATCGGGTCGGGCATAAAAATGACTTTTCTTGAACTTTGCGTGACTCTATCTCGGGTATTTCTCGTCCGATTTCAGAGTTTTATACCATTTTCGATTCGTAAGAAGCACGACTATCGATCTGCATTCAAAAGTTGAATACTTAAATTTTTGCCATTTTTGCCAAAAATGTGATATAACCCCTTATCATTTTTGTCAAAATCGGGTCGGGCATAAAAATGACTTTTCTTGAACTTTGCGTGACTCTATCTCGGGTATTTCTCGTCCGATTTCAGACTTTTATACCATTTTCGATTCGTAAGAAGCACGACTATCGATCTGTATTCAAAAGTTGAATACTTAAATTTTTGCCATTTTTGCCAAAAATGTGATATAACCCTTATCATTTTTGTCAAAATCGGGTCGGGCATAAAAATGACTTTTCTTGAACTTTGCGTGACTATCTCGGGTATTTCTCGTCCGATTTCAGAGTTTTATACCATTTTCGATTCGTAGGAAGCACGACTATCGATCTGTATTCAAAAGTTGAATACATAAATTTTTGCCATTTTTGCCAAAAATGTGATATAACCCCTTATCATTTTTGTCAAAATCGGGTCGGGCATAAAAATGACTTTTCTTGAACTTTGCGTGACTCTATCTCGGGTATTTCTCGTCCGATTTCAGAGTTTTATACCATTTTCGATTCGTAAGAAGCACGACTATCGATCTGCATTCAAAAGTTGAATACTTAAATTTTTGCCATTTTTGCCAAAAATGTGATATAACCCCTTATCATTTTTGTCAAAATCGGGTCGGGCATAAAAATGACTTTTCTTGAACTTTGCGTGACTCTATCTCGGGTATTTCTCGTCCGATTTCAGAGTTTTATACCATTTTCGATTCGTAAGAAGCACGACTATCGATCTGCATTCAAAAGTTGAATACTTAAATTTTTGCCATTTTTGCCAAAAATGTGATATAACCCCTTATCATTTTTGTCAAAATCGGGTCGGGCATAAAAATGACTTTTCTTGAACTTTGCGTGACTCTATCTCGGGTATTTCTCGTCCGATTTCAGAGTTTTATACCATTTTCGATTCGTAAGAAGCACGACTATCGATCTGTATTCAAAAGTTGAATACATAAATTTTTGCCATTTTTGCCAAAAATGTGATATAACCCCTTATCATTTTTGTCAAAATCGGGTCGGGCATAAAAATGACTTTTCTTGAACTTTGCGTGACTCTATCTCGGGTATTTCTCGTCCGATTTCAGAGTTTTATACCATTTTCGATTCGTAAGAAGCACGACTATCGATCTGTATTCAAAAGTTGAATACTTAAATTTTTGCCATTTTTGCCAAAAATGTGATATAACCCTTATCATTTTTGTCAAAATCGGGTCGGGCATAAAAATGACTTTTCTTGAACTTTGCGTGACTATCTCGGGTATTTCTCGTCCGATTTCAGAGTTTTATACCATTTTCGATTCGTAAGAAGCACGACTATCGATCTGTATTCAAAAGTTGAATACTTAAATTTTTGCCATTTTTGCCAAAAATGTGATATAACCCCCTTATCATTTTTGTCAAAATCGGGTCGGGCATAAAAATGACTTTTCTTGAACTTTGCGTGACTCTATCTCGGGTATTTCTCGTCCGATTTCAGAGTTTTATACCATTTTCGATTCGTAAGAAGCACGACTATCGATCTGTATTCAAAAGTTGAATACATAAATTTTTGCCATTTTTGCCAAAAATGTGATATAACCCCTTATCATTTTTGTCAAAATCGGGTCGGGCATAAAAATGACTTTTCTTGAACTTTGCGTGACTCTATCTCGGGTATTTCTCGTCCGATTTCAGAGTTTTATACCATTTTCGATTCGTAGGAAGCACGACTATCGATCTGTATTCAAAAGTTGAATACATAAATTTTTGCCATTTTTGCCAAAAATGTGATATAACCCCTTATCATTTTTGTCAAAATCGGGTCGGGCATAAAAATGACTTTTCTTGAACTTTGCGTGACTCTATCTCGGGTATTTCTCGTCCGATTTCAGAGTTTTATACCATTTTCGATTCGTAAGAAGCACGACTATCGATCTGCATTCAAAAGTTGAATACTTAAATTTTTGCCATTTTTGCCAAAAATGTGATATAACCCCTTATCATTTTTGTCAAAATCGGGTCGGGCATAAAAATGACTTTTCTTGAACTTTGCGTGACTCTATCTCGGGTATTTCTCGTCCGATTTCAGACTTTTATACCATTTTCGATTCGTAGGAAGCACGACTATCGATCTGTATTCAAAAGTTGAATACATAAATTTTTGCCATTTTTGCCAAAAATCCTATCTTTTTGTCAAAATCGGGTCGGGCATAAAAATGACTTTTCTTGAACTTTGCGTGACTCTATCTCGGGTATTTCTCGTCCGATTTCAGAGTTTTATACCATTTTCGATTCGTAGGAAGCACGACTATCGATCTGTATTCAAAAGTTGAATACATAAATTTTTGCCATTTTTGCCAAAAATGTGATATAACCCCTTATCATTTTTGTCAAAATCGGGTCGGGCATAAAAATGACTTTTCTTGAACTTTGCGTGACTCTATCTCGGGTATTTCTCTTCCGATTTCAGAGTTTTATACCATTTTCGATTCGTAAGAAGCACGACTATCGATCTGCATTCAAAAGTTGAATACTTAAATTTTTGCCATTTTTGCCAAAAATGTGATATAACCCCTTATCATTTTTGTCAAAATCGGGTCGGGCATAAAAATGACTTTTCTTGAACTTTGCGTGACTCTATCTCGGGTATTTCTCTTCCGATTTCAGAGTTTTATACCATTTTCGATTCGTAAGAAGCACGACTATCGATCTGCATTCAAAAGTTGAATACATAAATTTTTGCCATTTTTGCCAAAAATGTGATATAACCCCTTATCATTTTTGTCAAAATCGGGTCGGGCATAAAAATGACTTTTCTTGAACTTTGCGTGACTCTATCTCGGGTATTTCTCGTCCGATTTCAGAGTTTTATACCATTTTCGATTCGTAGGAAGCACGACTATCGATCTGTATTCAAAAGTTGAATACATAAATTTTTGCCATTTTTGCCAAAAATGTGATATAACCCCTTATCATTTTTGTCAAAATCGGGTCGGGCATAAAAATGACTTTTCTTGAACTTTGCGTGACTCTATCTCGGGTATTTCTCGTCCGATTTCAGAGTTTTATACCATTTTCGATTCGTAAGAAGCACGACTATCGATCTGCATTCAAAAGTTGAATACTTAAATTTTTGCCATTTTTGCCAAAAATGTGATATAACCCCTTATCATTTTTGTCAAAATCGGGTCGGGCATAAAAATGACTTTTCTTGAACTTTGCGTGACTCTATCTCGGGTATTTCTCGTCCGATTTCAGAGTTTTATACCATTTTCGATTCGTAAGAAGCACGACTATCGATCTGTATTCAAAAGTTGAATACTTAATTTTTTGCCATTTTTGCCAAAAATGTGATATAACCCCTTATCATTTTTGTCAAAATCGGGTCGGGCATAAAAATGACTTTTCTTGAACTTTGCGTGACTCTATCTCGGGTATTTCTCGTCCGATTTCAGACTTTTATACCATTTTCGATTCGTAAGAAGCACGACTATCGATCTGTATTCAAAAGTAGAATACTTAATTTTTTGCCATTTTTGCCAAAAATGTGATATAACCCCTTATCATTTTTGTCAAAATCGGGTCGGGCATAAAAATGACTTTTCTTGAACTTTGCGTGACTCTATCTCGGGTATTTCTCGTCCGATTTCAGACTTTTATACCATTTTCGATTCGTAAGAAGCACGACTATCGATCTGCATTCAAAAGTTGAATACATAAATTTTTGCCATTTTTGCCAAAAATGTGATATAACCCCTTATCATTTTTGTCAAAATCGGGTCGGGCATAAAAATGACTTTTCTTGAACTTTGCGTGACTCTATCTCGGGTATTTCTCGTCCGATTTCAGTTTTTTATACCATTTTCGATTCGTAAGAAGCACGACTATCGATCTGTATTCAAAAGTAAATTTTTAGAAATTTTGTTGTTAGTTAATTATTTTATATATTATATATATCTTTATTGTTTGCTTTTAGATGAGTGGCAAGCGTTCGCGCAGCTTCACGACTATCGATCTGCATTCAAAAGTTGAATACTTAAATTTTTGCCATTTTTGCCAAAAATGTGATATAACCCCTTATCATTTTTGTCAAAATCGGGTCGGGCATAAAAATGACTTTTCTTGAACTTTGCGTGACTCTATCTCGGGTATTTCTCGTCCGATTTCAGAGTTTTATACCATTTTCGATTCGTAAGAAGCACGACTATCGATCTGTATTCAAAAGTTGAATACTTAATTTTTTGCCATTTTTGCCAAAAATGTGATATAACCCCTTATCATTTTTCTCAAAATCGGGTCGGGCATAAAAATGACTTTTCTTGAACTTTGCGTGACTCTATCTCGGGTATTTCTCGTCCGATTTCAGACTTTTATACCATTTTCGATTCGTAAGAAGCACGACTATCGATCTGCATTCAAAAGTTGAATACATAAATTTTTGCCATTTTTGCCAAAAATGTGATATAACCCCTTATCATTTTTGTCAAAATCGGGTCGGGCATAAAAATGACTTTTCTTGAACTTTGCGTGACTCTATCTCGGGTATTTCTCGTCCGATTTCAGTTTTTTATACCATTTTCGATTCGTAAGAAGCACGACTATCGATCTGTATTCAAAAGTAAATTTTTAGAAATTTTGTTGTTAGTTAATTATTTTATATATTATATATATCTTTATTGTTTGCTTTTAGATGAGTGGCAAGCGTTCGCGCAGCTTCAAATGTGCGGTTCATCAGCGAGATCGTGAAGTTTGCTCTGAGAACGACTTTCAGCTGGTGTTGAGCGAGCCGCCGCTCTTTAGGAAGATGGTGCATGCGGTGGCCATGGAGGTGCTGCCGGAGGAGCGCGATCGGAAATATTATGCAGATCGGTACACATGCTGCCCGCCGCCCTTCTTCATTATATTGATCACAATCGTAGAGGTGGGTTAACCTGATCTCGTTTTATTTGAATCTCAATTGAAGTGGATTGATTTATAGCTGGGCTTCTTTGTGTATCACACGTTGGCCACGGGCGAGGCGGCGCCAACAGGTCCCATACCCAGCGATTCCATGTTCATTTATCGGCCCGATAAGCGACACGAGATCTGGCGCTTCATTCTGTATATGGTGCTGCATGCTGGCTGGTTCCACTTGGGCTTCAATGTGGCCGTTCAGCTGCTCTTCGGCCTGCCCCTGGAGATGGTGCATGGGTCGACGCGCATCGCCTGCATCTATTTTTCGGGCGTGCTGGCTGGGTCGCTGGGCACCAGCATCTTTGATCCCGAGGTGTTGCTCGTTGGCGCCAGCGGTGGCGTCTACGCTCTGCTGGCGGCGCATCTGGCCAATGTGCTCCTTAACTACCATCAGATGCGTTACGGCGTGCTACGCTTGGCCTTCATAGTGATTTTTGGTAGGGATAACGAAGATTTCTCCTCTGCCACGGTTTCCTTCTAACATTGACTCTTGCAGCATCTTTCGACTTTGGCTTTGCCATTTACGCGCGCTATGCTAGCGAGGATCTGCCGCCTGGACAGCTGGCTGCCAGCTCGGCAGCCGTCTCCTACGTGGCCCACTTGGCTGGCGCTGTGGCCGGCCTGACCATCGGACTGCTTGTGCTGAAGAACTTTGAGCAGAAGCTGCATGAGCAACTGCTCTGGTGGATCGCATTGGGGACCTATACGGCGCTCGTCGTCTTCGCTGTCGCCTTCAATGTGCTGAATGGAGTGACTTTGTTCAATATGCGCGTGGAGAAGATCAGGTTCACCCAGACCTACTTTAACGACTTCAAGGTGTAACTAGAAATTGTGCTCGAAATCGATTTTTGTTGAAGTTTTTTGTTATTTAGTTTATTTGTTTACCAACTGGACAGTGAATCAGTTTATAGTTTATAAATTTTGTTTTTTCTTTCGTTTCTACTTTTTTTTGCGTGCAATTTACGTACAGACTCGGACCCATATGTATTTGTATAGTATAGAATATAGAGACAATCGTCCATATGTTATCAAACGCAATTCGTTCCGCTTTTCGTTTGAAAGTACAAAAGTTACAAAAGTATCGATTCGAAAATATCGATAATCGACGTCGATAAGAATCGAATGTATATTTACAACAAATTGGAACTGATTAGATGTATAAAAATGCTAAAAACTTGATGCTCAAGGTAAATAAAATCTTTTTTATAAACTTAAGCAAAAAGCAAAAAAAAAAAAAATAAAATGAATCAAAACTTAAAAAATTATTTTTAAGTGCTATATTGAGACCGATGTATTCCAAAATTTTTCCAAAACTGTCCCACTGCAGGCCTTACATATATAAATTCATATATACAATGAATGACTTTATTCAAGACTACCTCAATAATCGGTAAAAATTATATAAAGTTAAGCTTGTATCGGTTTCCAAATTTATATATATTATGCATTTAAAACTGCCCTTAAGACGAAAAGAATATAAGTAATGATTACTGCCAGCTTTAGTGAATAAAAACAGCACCAACTAAACTATTTATATTGTATTTTGTACATTTTGTACATAATTGAAAATGTCAATAAAATAATCAAAACAAAATTCGTTTATTGCTGAGGGAATACTCCTTGTTGAAGTGGCGGGGGTGTCAGCTGAGCTCAAGCTGTGCTTAATATGCTTTTGCAGTCTGGTCACACAGTTTGCTGTGGTGAAATAGTAAGCGGCGGGCGGAATTGATCAATGGCTCGTCTTTCGTAGTGAAATCTTAAGTAATAATCAATGTAAATACATATCCAAATTTAAATAGTGCATATATACCAACCAAGTGATACAAGTTTACTGTGTTTGCTTATGTTTACATATTACAGCAGAATTTAAGCACTTGCGAACAATTTTCTTATTGCGCAGTCCCTTTTAGCTTAGAAATTTGTAGGCAGCGTTGCCACCTAGGCTTAAGCTGCACAATATTGTGATGACGTAAAATAGGGTGAACAGTTTTTACTTAAAAGTGAAATTTAATACGAAAATTCAATAACGGCAAGCTCGCAATGCCAACAGGACAGGAAGTGGGAGGTAAGTCGTAACAGTTGATATTGTTTGATTTTATCTAGATATAAATAGTTCTGTACATATGTCATTTGCAAGACACGCAAACTTTTAAAAATTTCATAGTGCGATAAAAGGAACTTAACATGTATCCATCCAGCCATCCAACCATCCATCCATCTGTATCAGAACTTTTGTGTGCCTTTTCTTTGCTTTGCGAGTGAAATGCGAAAAACTGTAGAATTTTCATGACAGTTTCGTGCACGCACCTGCTACAAGGCTACCTGTCAGCTGCCACCTGCTACCAGCTCCAGCTCTTGCTCCACCTCCTCGGCCGCCTCCTCCCAACTGCTGTCAACAAAGCGTTGCAGCTTGGCTTTTTGCTGAAATTCTTTTTTTGTTTTGTGCGTTTTTGTTGTTGTTTTATTTTGCTCTCGTCTTTTTTATGTTTGTGACGGCATCGTCTCACTCACAGCTCGCAGCTCACAGCTGCCCCCGACTCCGGGCGCGAACCAGTTCCCATTGACATGCTCCTTCTGCAGTTAACAAATCCCAGCGGACACGAATTTATGTTTGTTTGAGCATATTTCACCGTTAGTCATTCGTCACACACACAAAAAACAGCAGCAACAACAACGACAACAATAAAAGTTAAAGGACAACAAATCCTATGGCGAATGGCCAAAATGATATAAGCAAATAAACTGTCCTAGAAATGGGGCGACAAAACAAAAAATGGCTGACGCGCGCTGCTTGGACAAAGGATTCAATTGTCGTTGATTAATGTTGGGCGCGTTAATTTGTTGATGTACGCGCCCAGGTTTCCAACGATTATAAATGAAGTCAAATGGAACTAGAAACCCGTAAATGGAATAGTAAAAGGAAACAAATCAAATCTCTAATCAGGCCTAGCCTAAATCTAACCAGATCAAAATGAACAAAATATGTGGAACAGAGTTGTCAACTAGTTCAAATAAATCATTTACAATAAGAAAGAGCGTTAGAGATTTAATGCTGAGCTAGTTCAAATGAACTAACAATTGGCATTTAATTGACTTTTGAGCGAGTTGCGGAACATGCGATGAGCCAGTAAATAAATCATATCAATATGAAAGAGAACAGAGGAGCTGCAGTTGGAGTTGGAGTTGGAGCTGGAGCTGGAGTTGGAGTTGAAGA
The DNA here is from genome assembly GCA_018903745.1 of Drosophila repleta. NCBI lineage: Eukaryota > Metazoa > Arthropoda > Insecta > Diptera > Drosophilidae > Drosophila > Drosophila repleta. The sequence goes on along the minus strand of JAEIGN010000752.1, from coordinate 6,066,903 downwards.
CTGAAGCTAAGCTGAGCTCAGGCTCTCCTTCGCATTGGCTGGGCAGCGCAAACATGTTTATAAAAAGTACAAGTTAATATTTATGTAATTCAGCAGATACGTGGAAGAAGAGGAAGAGGAAGAGGAAGCACAACAACGAAGACAGAGATCATTACATTGACATATTCATGCACATGCAGCCAGTCCAGCCATGTCCAGCTGTCCGACAGTCCATGGCTGGAATGCCATCGAAGAGGCGAACAATGCAGCGGTTAGCAGGAGGGTAGAGAGAGAGAGAGAGAGAGAGAAAGAGGGGGGGTAAGAAGGGAGGAGGGACGCACTTGATGGCCATGTAAAGTGCGGACTTGTGCGTCCCACGCGAATCAACCTGCATTTGTGGCCGTAGCCGTGGCTGTAGCCGTGGGCCTTTGTTTCTGCGTTGACAGTGGAGAAGTAACTCACAGTTGGGAGCTGCAGCTGGAGGAGCTCTTTATCTGCGACAGTGGAGTACTGCGAACAGGCAGACAACTGCAGTCCATGTTCGATGCATGCTTATCAAAAGCTCTCGTGTGTAACTGTCAAAAATATATAGTATTGTAGACCAGAGCAGAGCAGACTCGAAGCCATTTGCAGTTAGCTTTATAATAAACTGCAGCAGGGATCAGGCCCTCAGCCTGTGCCTGGGCAGGATACAGCCATTTATCTCGCTTGAATATGGAAATGCTCCTTGCTTGGTCTAGTTTCGTTTCTATTGCAACCGCTAAACGCTTCATTAAGTGCTCTGGCACTGTCCTGGCAGCCAGGAGAGTCCTCAAGTCCTTGTGCTATCATTAATTTCTGCAACCTGAATATGCATGGCATGAAAAAACGGAAGTCCTTAGCCCAAGTGCGGTCCACTGCAAAAGAAAGGCCTGCCGCTCGACCTCGCAGCTAAAGGACATGGGGACAATAGACTCTCAGCTTTACAAAATGTATATAGGTATAGGCGACAGCGGTGAGTACATAATGAGGTCTGGCCAGTGTAACCACAAACAAGGATTTCATTTGTATAGGCTGAGAGCTAGAAAGGAGCTGGCCAGGATAAACAAATTAGCGCTGGGCCCTCTGCCCTCAACCCATTGTCAGGACGAGAAATCAAAGTGCTGCGGGCCACATCTAATCTATGGGTCCTGCAAGCGCTCCTTCCGCATAATGTCTACGGGCAGCAGCGTCATATTGAATTTCCACAGCGGACCGCGTGGGCTTTTAGCTTAATTGCTATTAGGACCTTTGGCTGCAATCGAGGTCCTTTTGCTGACCAAGCCATATGAGCTCATTGGGGCTTGAAACGCGCAGCCAAACACTTGCCACCCCTCCGAGCTTCAGCTGGACTTAATTTTTGTTTTCCATTTCCACCGGAGGCGCCGCTGGCGACGGCGACAGCTACAGCGACAGCACCTGTGCGTGCCGCCGGGCAATTTGGGTCGTGGCGTTCCCGTATGCTGGCGCAGACAACAAAGGATTTGCCCTAAGATAGGGGGCGGAGCGCAAAAAAAGCTGTCGCAGACATTTTCATAAGCAGACCCTGTAAAGGGACACTGCCCAAAGGGAATGATGTGCCTGAAGATGGGAGAAGTTGCCCTGACTGTGGATGGTTTATGGATACCGATTAGATATAGTTATAGATATAGCAACTAATTCCGTTAAAGGACACGGTTTTATTTTGATATCTTTATCTCTTATTATACAGGGTATCTGCTAGTCGAGTATCTACTCCCCACTCTCACTCCCAGCTATTATCACATGCTAAACTCCCAAGCGGTTGCGTGCTGAGTTGTCAGTGTAACGGGGTATATCCCTCCCCAGTTGGGTGTGCCGCTTAATTGACCAGGATACGCGACGCCCCACGAGTCAACTGAATGTCAATTCCAGCCCGTATTCGACTCCGATTGAATCAAGGTCGACATATGCTCGACTTTCGAGTCGATTTTTCGAAAACATTTCGTTTTCCGTATTTTGGAATAAAATGTTGTGAACGATGAACGAACCAGAGAAAGATGTCCAGGCTGTGGAGGTGGAGCGAGTGCCGCCCAAGATCACGTACACGAATTTCAACGACGAATCCGAACTGAAGGTCATCCAGCGCCTGATCGATAAGGAGCTGTCGGAGCCGTACTCCATCTATACCTATCGTTACTTTGTCTACAACTGGCCAGGGCTCTGCATTTTCGCCCGGCACGAGAATCTCTACGTGGGGGTGATTGTGTGCAAGCTGGAGTCGTTGGGCTGCAAACTCCAGGGATACATTGCGATGCTGGCCGTGGATCCCGCCTATCGGCTAATGAAAATCGGCACCACGCTCGTGTCCAAGGTCGTCGAGGCGATGCAGTCGGTCAACACGGACGAGATCGTCCTGGAGACGGAGCTGACCAACAAGGCGGCGCTGCGACTGTACGAGAGTCTGGGCTTCATACGCGAGAAGAGACTGCTGCGCTACTACATGAACGGAGTGGATGCACTGCGTCTCAAGCTGTTCCTGCCCTGGCGTGAAACCTGAACCACTAAAAATTTCTGTGTTTTCCATTTTGATTTTATTGTTGCGTATTTTTCGTATGATTTCTATTCTTTTTTGGCTGAAAGATAAGTGAGGTTTCTTTCCTTCGAGCTCCCATTTGCTATCTCTTTCTTTTGCTGCTGTCAATTAGCGCCCCCTGCAGCGCTCAGGTATAGCCCATCTTAATTGAGTGCAACAAGGATGCCTCTCACACATAACCATTGATTACCCTTTGCCCCGACAGCCGCCTCTACTGCTGCTAGCTGCTGACTGCTGACTGTTGACTGCTACTCATGATGGGATAATTGCCCTTTTCAGGGCCACATCAAATGACTTTTGGGCTAGGGAGTTGTGTTGTGCGCGCTACGAGCACTTATGATAAGGATACGCCCGCTAAGAGGTGGTCCTTTGGCAAGCAAGTGAATGGGCATCCTGCTTAATTGTTGCACAAAAAACAGGCTACTTGTTTGCCAGAGAATCGACTTTGATTTCTCTTTCAAGTCAATAGTCTTTAGCCTTTATCTATTTTATATGCATCCATATCTAAGAATATCATACATATATATGTATGTACGCGCATGGTGGAGGTGTCATGCAAGGCAGCCAGCTTTGCCTTTCTATGCGATTCTCAAAAGAGCATGTGTTCCGATTTGACAGCTAGTCTCGCTCTCAACATCATTCGACTGTATTATATTTGTCTCTCTCTCTCTCTCTCTCTCTCTCTTTCTCTCTCTCTGTCTATCCATGTATATCTCTATCTCTCTCTCTCTCTCTCTGTAGCTCTTTTTCCTTCCATTCTCTTTAACTTTAACATTCATTTTCTTTTCTTTCAGTGTAAAACATGATGTCCTTCGCCTGGCTTAAAGCCCAACGTGTGGGTAAGTCCATGGAAAACATAACATAACAACAATTAAACATTTGTTTAAATTTAAGAATTTGCCAAATTTTCGCTTTTCACACATCACAAATGAATGAATGAAATGCGAGTCCTTGTTGAGGGCCAAATAGTTCGCTTACAATGAAATGTTTATGCATATCTGCATGTCATTATTATATATTATGTTATATAACTGAATATTAATTAAATATTCAGAAATTATTCAAAGGAGCTCTCTCGGCCAGCTGGTTAGCATCCATAATCAGGGACACTTGATTGCATCTGGTAATTATAACTGCATTTGCATCGTATCATTGCCAATTATATAATCCAAACACACACAGAGACAGAGAGGCAGACGGACGGACGGATAGTGTGGAGAGCTTTGGGATTTGTGGTCATTGTCATTTTCGGATTGCCGTTTGCAAATCGTCCAAGCAAGCAAGCGGCAAATGCCCAGAACAACTTTGGGGGGTGGCCAGGATAATGTAGCTGTCGCTTCATGTGCCTTGTATGGCTCCTGCCCCTGCCACCATTCTACACTGAGAGAAAGGAGCACAGAAGGAGATGTTTACTTGCATATATAATCGCATATTAGACTCCAAGTAAGATAATGTTGACTCAGTGCTGGCTTTTACTTAAGTTAATAAGTATCGTAGCTCAAGTGGGCTAGCTCCTTTCTCTCAGTGCACAAACAGCTGAGATTTATGTGCAGCGGGCGCAGACAGAAGCTGACATCAAATTGAAATTCAGGCAAATGTCAACGGCAGCCGCCAGGCACCAGGCGCAGGCACAAGGCGAAGGCGAAGGCGAAACGTACGACTCGAGTTGACTTGAGTTAAGCCAAAAATCCACATAAATAACGCGAGCAACGGGCGTCGGTCATAAGAGCAGATCCCCCCTCTCTCTCTCTCTCTCTGTCCTGTGCCTGGCAGAAGTCGTTGGGCTTGTTTCTGCGAATGGCAGGTGCAACTCAATCAGCGCCGCCAGTCGCGCTGCAAGGCATCTGGTCGAGTCAGCGGGCAGCTCCAACTCCAGCTCCCAGTCTCAGCGCCAGCCTCTTGGGCCACCTGCCCCAAAATGTGCTGGCAACGTAAGCTGCAGCTCTTCTCGCTCTCGAGTGGCTCAACTGAGGAAGCTGCCCGCTGGCTGTGGTCCAGCTCAAGTGGGTATCAAAAGATCAACGCTCGTCGGAGGGCAGACCAAGTGGCGATCGAGTGGAACCAATATTATCACAGCTCTAATGCCAACAAATAGAGATTCAAATTACTCCAGAGACCAGCAGCAAAATTGCTTCTTCATTCTAATGGAGGAGATATAGAGATAGAGATGGAGAGGGAAGGCGGTAAGGTAGGAAGTGCAAGGAGTAAGCGATTAGGTAAGCTCGAATGTTTTCCGTTTACTTATTAGATTGAACCTACTTTGTCGCCGATGCTACGCTGATTCGCTCCTGAACCTAGTTTATTCCTTGGGAAACTTATTTGCCCAGGAGTTCGCTCTATCAGCTAAATTGCTGTGCAGGATAATAGTAGGTTTTCCAACTCATAAATACCCGAACCCAATCGAAAAAACTCCTTTCAAATTTCATTATTAATTTAGACATTTATTTTGTTTAAACTTTAGTTTATTGTTTTTTTTTCATATTTTTTCTTTGCTATTTTTGTTGTCTTCGTTTTTTCTTTTGGACACAAACATGTGTACAGTTATATATGTATATATGTAGATTTGGGGGGCGTTACAGTTTGTAATGGGCGTGGTCACAACTATTTACTTTAGCTTAGCTTTTACATGGGGGCGGGGCGGGCTGTGGGGGGTTTCGGTTAGGGTTTTTGGACATATTTTTTGGCTTACGCTTTGCTGAGTTTTACGCTAGATTAACTCTTGATTTGATTTGTGAATATATGTATTTATATATATATGTGGTATTTGTCGGTCAATATGTCAAGATGTAACTAACATGAATTTGAATTTCAATTTGAGTTTGAGTAAGGAAAAAATGCTTGCATTTTATTTAGATTTGTTTTTTATTTTGTTTTACATTTTATTTTGTTTAATATTTTCTTTGGCTTTTTTCTTTCGTTTTGCATTAATAAATATTTAAATTTTGAAATTGTTTTTTTTTTGTTTTTTTTTGTATTTTGTATTTAATTATTGTTTGCTGTGGTTTTTCTGCTTCTTCTTTTTGCTTTTTTTTTCTCCTGTGACTAGTGTGCGACTTAATAATATTTACAATTTCAATTTGTTATAGGCTAATTAGGCATAGCTATATATATATATATATGTATGTACGCATATATATATATATATAAATATATATATATATATATATGTCTAGAGTTTTATTTTTGTGTGTTTCAATAAATTAAATGTTCTATAAATATAAACAAAGAGTTGCTGATGCGAAAATCCTATGAATAAGTTAAGACAGCAGACAAATAAATAAATAAATGGGAAAATGGGGAAAATTATAAACATTAGTTTTCTTTTTTCTTTCTTTTTTTTCGATAGGAAATCATAGCGAGCGGCGTCTAGTTATAGTTTTTCCCGTTTTAGTGGGGGATTTTTCCTTTTCTTTTCTTTTCTTTTCTTTTTGTTTTGTTTTGTTTGTTTGAGGTTGGGGTTTATCTCTTGTTTTCTTTTCTTCTCTTCTTTTTTCTTTACACGCAAAATAAATTCAGTCTTTGGTTCTATCACAACATTTGTTTACACGTTTCGGCCCGTTCTTTGAGTGTGTTTTTCTCTCTCTCTCTCTCTTTCAGTTTTTGTTTGTTGTTTTGCTGTTCTGTTCTGCTTTTCGGTTGTTCTGCGTGAAATGTTGGAAAATGAAACGCGTAACGCAACGGAACGGAACGGAACGGAACGGAAAAGTAAAGCCGAACGAATTTTGAGTTTCAGTTTAAAACTAAAATCAAAATTTAACTAACTTTTTTTTGTTTTTGTCTATGTCTATGTTTCTCTCCTGGTATACATATCTATATATATATATATGTTCGATGTATATATACTATATATGTTGGTGTTGTTTGGCTAACTGCTTAGGACACGCCCAAGTCGTGCAGCAAATGTTGTGTGATCACCTCGCCCTGCTCCTCCATCAGCTGCGCCGTCACAGTGTTGATCAGGTTGAAGGCGATCGCGAAGACGGTGAAGGCACAGTAGACACCCAGTGCCAGCCACCAGATCAGCTGCTCGTACTCGCGGTGCCCGAAGTTCTTCAGCACCAGGAAGCCAATGGTCAGTCCGGCCAGGGCGCCCGTCAAGTGGGCTATGTACGAGACCTGGGGACCCTTGGCGAAGGCGGGCGTGGCAGCGCCATCGAAATATTGCGTATACAGAGCATATCCCAGATCACAAGAGACTGCAGAGAGAGAGAAAGAGAGAGCAAAGAATATTCGACAGTTAGTTAAGGATTCTCAAGAGAGACAAAGAGAGAGAGAGAGAGAGGGGCGTTGGCTACTCACCAAAGATGACCACGGAGCCCAGCTGCGTGGAGGCGGACTTCATGTGGGCATAGTTGAGCGTGATGTTGGCCAAGTGGGCGGCCAGCAGGGCGTAGACGCCGCCACTGGCGCCCACCAGGAACACCTCGGAGTCGACGACGCTGGTGCCCAGCGAGCCGGCGAACACGCCGGCCAGGTAGATGACGCCAATGCGTGCCGTGCCGTGCATCACCTCGAGAGGCACGCCGAAGAACAGTTGGATGATGATGTTGAAGCCCAGGTGGAACCAGTTCGCGTGCAGGAACATGTAGCTGAAGAAGCGCCAGACCTCCAGCCGGCGGTCGGGTCGATAGACGAGCACCGAGTCGCTCGGTATGGGCACCGGCTGGCCATAGCTCTGGGCGGGCATTGTGTAACGGTCATAGGCGAAGATTGCAATCTGCAAAGAGGGAGCAGGGAAAAGAGCGAATTTAGTTAAAGTTAAAGTTGGAGTTGGAATCGGAATTGGAATTGGAAATGGAATTGGAATTGGGGTTGCTTTGATTTATGTTGTTGTTGTTGTTGGTGCTGCTGTCGCAGCACGCAACGTCAAACTTCTCCCTGTGTCCCACACACACACACAGACTTAGGCTTTGGCTAGCAGAGAAAAGTGCTGCCAAGTCCTGCCAACTTTATTTTGGCTTACGCCGTAACATAAGCAGTCGCTCTCTCTCTCTCTCTCTCTCGCGCTGTCTCGCCAGCTGTCTGGTTCGCTCACTCGCACTTGGGCTGTGTCTGTTTCTTCGTTTAGTTTTTATGATTGTTCCGTTTAGTTGTTGTTGTTGTTGTAGCTTGTTTACAATCGATTTTGGGGGCGCCAGGCAGGCAGCCAGAGACGTGTCTGTGTCTGTGTCTCTGTCTGTCTCTGTGTGTGTGTGTGTGTTAGAATGCGCAAAAGAAAGCAGCAGAATTTTATCGCTTTTAGTTGGAAGTTGAGAATTTGTAAAGTTCCTCAACGAATTTTTATTGCATTTTGCGGTTCTTTGATTCAATAATAATAATAAATTATCAACTAAGGCAACACAACACAGAACTATGACTATTATCTATGAGAGGGTCTTCCCCTGTTGCAGTTGTTGTTCTTGTGCAGCACTTCAACAACAAACGGAAATGAAATGGAACAGAGCTGGAACTGCGAACTAGTAGTGGTTCCAGTAAGGAAATGGCAATGGGTTGATATTGGTACTTGAAATGAATGGAATTGGGCATGAAGGAACGAAGTGGAATGGAACACAGGTCGAATTAGCTTTTAAGCTTCTTCATGTTTCTTATTGCATATGATATATGAAGTGATTATATAGGAACAAAGTGGAATGGAACACGGAGTGTAATTTCAATGCATTAGGCATGCAGCTCTGCTTAGATCTTAAATGCAAAGGGAATATGGAACCAGTTCATCCACCTCCCTCTCTCCCCTCTCTTTCACTCCTTCTACTCCTTTTGCTTTCCCTTCGACTCACCTCAATGACGGAGATCATCAGAATGAACCATGGCCAATGCTTGCGATGCTCGAACTTGAGCATCATCAGCTCATCCGCTTCCATTGGTGGCATGTTGCATGTTGCAGTTGTGTTTGCTGCTGTTGCTGTTGCTGTGGATGCTGCTGCTGCTGCCGCCGCTGATGTTGCTGATGTGCATGTCGCTGCTCCTGTTACTGCTGTTGCTGTCGCTGGCAGCTTGTGCTGCATGTAGATGTGCTCGCCCTGGCGGGTGCAGCAGGTGCTGCTCGCCGTGCTGCAGTCCGTGTCGTAGGAGGAGCAGGCGAAGGAACTGTGCGAGGCGGCGAAGGAGACGGCAGCTGGAATGTCAATGATGGTCGCCGCTGTCGCTGTCGCCGTCGCCGTCGCCGTTGTGCTTGGTGGCGCCTCCAGCTGCTGCTGCTGCTGCTGCTGCTCGGTGTCTTCCTCCTCGTCCAGCTGCAGCTTTGTGTGGCTCTCGTTGCTGTTTGTTGCGGCTTCCATTTTGTATTTACTTTTATTTTCCCTCTCGAAAGTCTTTTCTCTGCTTGTTTTTCCTCTTCAGCTTCTGCTGCTGAAAGAAATGAACGGGAATCAAAGTTTATAATTAATGAAGTGTAGCGGACAATAAACAAAAAAATCAATTAACTACATAAATTATTCATAAAACAGAAGCCGAACTGAGAGACAGAGAGAGAGAGAGAGAGAGAGAGAGAGAGAGAGAGAGAGGAATTGGCAATCGAATGGCAACGACTGCGGGATACCCTGTTCACAAAGAGAGTAAAATTGACCAAGAAGTTGCTGACTTGAGATATACTATATAATATAACTCCAAAGCCTATATACCCCCTTATTATCATGCATATAGACATATATATGTCTATAATAATTCTTATTTTATTTTTACTCTATTTCACTTTCTCTTTCCTCCGTTCTTCTCTTTATTTCTACAAAAATTCCTTGAAAACTAATATACCCCTTTAGGCAGGTGCTGTACAGGGCATCGGCAACAACAACAATTACACAACTTGAAAATTTCTTTCTGCCAGCGAATTGTTTATTGTCGAGAACTTGGAAACTTGCATTCCTAGCGAACGTAACAGGCTCCCCCATTTGTAGAGCCCCCTCTCTTCCCCTTCCCCTCCGCCTCTGCTTCCGCTTGCAAGAACCGCCGCCGCCGCCGCCGTCTTGAGTGTCTGTATGTTTGTTTGTTTGTATGTGGGTCAGCAGTAACATCTCCGGCCTCAGAGGCCCATAAAATTTGATGGTCTTGCTCTTGCCTGGCCCGCGTCGTCCTCCCACGCCCACTCCGCCATTAAGGGCATGGGCGGGCAACTAAAATTAGCCAAAGGCACTCGCGCGCCTCATGAAACTAGTTGAAGGCGACGTCACTGCCAGGCCCCCCTCAACCCCTCCCACTACTCTGAAACTTCACACACACTAAAAGAGAGTGGGAAATGCTGCTTAGAACTAAACTACAGTGAGCACTCGCCCAATGAACACTAAGTGTGACAAGCAAAAGCTAATCGACTCCCTTAAAGAGTTAGGTATAAGTATTCGTATTAGTTTAAGTATATCGAGTGAGACACTCGATTGGCTTTTCGCTTTGGCGAGTCTTCACTGTAATTTGCTTACATAATTTCAAGTTAAAGTTAAAGTTTGTTGCATTTGAGACATAGGCGAAGGCCTTGGCTGGCTAATGACCCGGGCCAATCAGATAATAAAACCAAATTATTGTCAATTTTTGTTGGTGGAAACAAATTATGTTAATCGCATTCGTTTCAATTACGCGCAAAACGCTAATGACATTTTTGTGGGTTGCACAAAGAGCAGCAGCAGCAGCAGCGGCAGAAGAAGAGGAAATTAGAAATCAAAACAAATTGAAAATGAAATTAAAATAGAAATGAAATGAAATCTTGCGTTAAACACATTTGCACGCCTAAATTGACTTATATTCTGCATTGTTGTAGTTTTTGTTGTTGTCCAAGTCGCTCAACAATAGGCAAAAGAAAAAAACTTTTAAATTTTAACGGTTGCACAATACGCGTACAAGCTGCGCTCACTTCCTCTCGCGCCCACACATACACACAGGCAGACATAAACCTTGGTTTGTCTTAAAGTTGGGCTCGCTCGCGCGCTCGCTCGCTCGCTCACACTCGCATATTTTAGCAGTTATTGCAATTATGCTTGTGTGAGTGTGTTTGTGTGTGGGAGTGAAGCGAAGCTCGCAGCGCACTTCTAACTGTGCATGTTTGTTGTTGTCTTGCTTGGTTGCCTAGCAGCAAGCGGGGCCGTTATTTGTTGTTTGCCTGTGTGTGTGTCTCTCTCTCTCTCTCTCTCTATCTCTGTCTGTGTGGCATTTCAATATGGCACGAAATCGCAGTCGCTGCTTATTAATAAATTAATTAATTAATGTTTTTTTTTTCTTTTGCTAATTTCGCAAGTTGCACCAAATAAGCAAAGAGCATGAAAAATACGAAATTCTGCAGCCGCTGCTGCTCGCGTGTTGCACGTTTGCCAATTAACAGCAAGCAGACAATGGACAGCAGACATGAGACATGTTGCGTATGAAATGAAATGAAATGAAATTAACGCTGCAAACTCGTCGTCGCTGGTCAAACGCCAATTGCCGCCGCATTGCATTGTTTCACATGACCCTATCACTCGCTCTCCCTTTCTCTCTCTCTGTTGCACTTTTTTGCTACACTTGCAGCAAGGTGCTGCCACCCCTAAGCAACTTGCAACAACTGTTGAGTTGAACAAACTCATTACGCGTTGTTGCACGCTGCACTTATTTCTGTTTTTTTTTCTTCTTCTTGTGTTCCTCTCTCCCTCTCTCTCTCACTCTTTCTCTCTCCCCTTTTTCTATTGCAATTTTGTTGTCATTAAGGTCAAAAACTTGGCCGTCTTCTGCTTACCTTTGTTTAATGTAATTTTCTATAAATTTTTTTATTTTTAAATAAATATTTATTTATTTATTTATTTGTAGTATCCAAATGGGCGCCTTTAATCCAATTGTTGTTGCTGAAGTTGCTCACTTTGTTTTTGTTGGTGTTTGAAAATTTTGAACTTTGTTTTAATGCTCAGAAAATTCATTTTGAGCACAGAGCGAAATATTTATTATTGCCTTTTCTTTTTCTCTGAACACACACACTCAACGCACACACACATACACACTTTGCATGAATATTTGATTTTTCGAACTTTGCTGTATGTTGTTTATCGCTCCGTTAGCCGTTAACTAAACTCGAGTCTCACGCAATTCAATTTGAATTTCTCTTGTTTCTTGTGTTTCTCTTGACGATGCTCTCGCATTCGCGTCTCGCACGCAACTAAAGCAGCTCCAAGCAAGTTCGTTCTTTAAATAGCTGGCCGCGCAACTTCTCGCATGCACTTGGGGGTGGGTTGCCATCGAACAGGCAGGTGAGCGTGAGAGAGCGGACATCGAACCAAGCCGGTTGCAACCGTTGCAACGAAACTTACTGCAAAAGAAGGTCTTCTCTACTTATACTTGGAAGCAGTGTGAGCGAGAGCGATCGGTTGGAACCCGCTTCGAACGCACTTCAAACATGTTGCGTGTTGTGTTTTCGTTTTGCCGTGCTCGAGAGCGTGCGCGTATAAGAGCAGCATTCTTGTCGTCTGCAACTTGCATGGCCCGCAGCAAATCCGGTCTTTTAAACTTGAATTTCATGAGCAATGCAGCTAACGTCCGTCTTAGTCGCATTCCATTGCTGCCATTCATACAATGCAAACGTATGGCCACAAAATGCAGCGTTTACCTGTGCTCGATTGATTATGCGTAATGTGCGCTTAGCTAATCGGCTGCCAATGTGTGTTGAGCAACGCATAACGGTATGAATCATAGCTGTTATTCCTCTTTCTTACTTTTTTTTTTTTTTTTTGCCACTGCCATTGACTTGATCAGTCAGCCGGACAGCCAGCTGCGAAGCTCGCTTTTGTGACGAAATCTCATGAGTTGTTCAATGTTCTAGGGAAACTTTGCCAGCGGATGGCCTTCAAGTATAAGTTAATTAAAACTTTCTTTGTTTAAGCGAGGGAATGGATGAGTGTGTGCATAGAAGGGCGTATAAGAGAGTGAGTGAGTGAAGTGTTGAGCGCGGGTAGGCTGAGAGATTACGCATATAACGTAATAATATACACAAATTTGAATTAAAATTATATTTTATGCAAATTTCTACTTACAATATGAGTAAATTATCGAGATTTCTAGTTAATTACTACTGATTATCATAATTAAATTATTATCACGTTAAGACTAGATCTGAATATAAGTTTTGGTCTGTTATTTGATGATTCATGATTACATAGGGTATTGGACTTAAAGTGAAGAGTTCTTGACTTATGTAGACTCTCTTTGGCTTTTTTGTTAGATCATATGACAGATGTATAGAAGATTATATATCTGCTTTGTACATTCCCCCTCTCTCCATCCAGAAGGTATTTAGTTTCACACCTTCGCTGAGGAGAAAGGTTTGCTTAGATAGATACGCATCGGTAGCAAAAATAAATATTTATACAAATTATTAGTGGCTGAGGATGCGTTTCTGTGCCCTTTGATCCGGAGGCAGTTTAAGCCTTCTCATGAAAATGCCACAAAATGTTGCACAAAAGGAGTAGCAGAGGGAAGTGGCTGGCTACACGTTGCAGGATCAGCAGAGAACGTGCGGTACGTGTTTTGCATGATAAGCCGGGAATTTACACAGATGCCCAACCAGATAAGGCAACACACGCACATCTCTCTCTCTCTCTCTCTCTCTCTCTCTCTGTCTCTTTCGCTCTCTTGGATGAAAAGTGAAAATGCGTTTTCCAAAACATTCAGCAAAGCGAGTTTTTCACACACACCAAATCTCAGCCGCAACTCTTCTCAGCTGAGATTTATGATGACTTTTTAACATGTGCAACAGGTAAGCCCGCACACACACACACACACTCACACAGAGAGAGAGAGAGAGAGAGAGAGAGATTGACCATGACCATGACCAGGCACGTCATCGTAAATCCTTTTTTCCCACGTTCCCTCAACTGGGCTGGGAGGCACGTCCCAGTCACCTTTTAGCCTCCACACTTGAGCAGAGAGGCTCGGGCTCGGGCCCAGTTACAGGTACTCATAATTGCCGCCTTGGTGCGGGCGTGGGCGTATAGGCGTGGCGTGGTGAGCTGAACTCGGGGAATTCCTTGTCGCATCGTTTTTTCCCACTGCCGCAGCAGCATGTGCGTGCCACATGTGCGATTCAGGAATTTCCGCACAGGAAGATTGCTGCAGGTCCTTGCGCTGTTCGTTGTCCTTGCTCCCTTCCGCTGCATTGCGGATTTTCATTTGAATTGCTCAACGCGTTTTGCGCGACTTCGACTTTTGTGTTGCACTTGTCCGAAAGTTCCCACAAACTGTCTCTCTCTCTCTCTCTCTCTCTCTCTCTCTCTGTGTGTGAGTGTGTTTTTCCCGCATTAGAAGTCATGTGTCCTGCATAAGGATAACTAGTCTGAGGCGCGACTCTGGCAAGCAAGTTCCCGGAATGAAGCGCAGATGCAGGCGGCGACCAGTGAGCATTAATATTTCAGTTGGCACTATGAATCCTGGCCATTAATATTTGATAGAGGAATGAAAAGCGAAGGACATGCAGGACTAGATAGATGCTGAGAGGGGCAAGTTAAGGCAGGACATAGACCAACAATATCTTGATGTCCAAGATCCAAGATGCCATCAATATAGTTATATCTGTTCAATTTTAAGGCTCAGGTTAAACAACTTCAAGTCTTAGTCCTTTCAAAGGACACATCTATACATCCCTCTCTCTCATTGATCTTGCCTTTTAACTCTATTGACCTAAGGCTGAGCTGTTATAGAGACTTTTCTATGGTCTCTTCCAATTCACATTCTTTCATCACATCCTTTACATCCTTGTTGATCCTGCACTGTTTAGCCATCAAGGATATTTTCAATTGATTTCTTTCATTGCAACTGTGTTTATTCAAGTTAAATGTGTCCGGTTCGCAGCCAATTTCGAATTTGCCTTTCGATTTGCTTCCTTTTAGCTCCTTGCTCCCATTTATCCTTGGCTGCTGACTTAGCCAAAGTCCTTGAGTCAACAGAGTGAAACAAAAGGCGTTTGCTTAAGGCTGACGTTGAATGTCCTGGGAATGCTCGGCATACGAATGTCCTGCTTAACTGACTGACCCTGCATGTGCATGTCCTGTATGTCCTGCGCGTCCTGCGTCCAGTTGGGCTCGCTCTGGGATTAGGCAGCGCTCAATAATTCCAACAATTACTACTTGAATGCAATGTTTATGTTCAATTATGAATGGATACCGAGCCAGGACTTGGCAGGACACTCGTTGCAGTTCATTGATTGACATTTTTATTATGCATATTCAACTCGATTCGCTCGCCTTCTTGCCGCTGCCTCTCACGCAGACCTTCGCTCTGACAATAACAATAAATTTCCAATTTGTCTTTGGCTTTGCCCATAATGTCCTTCACAAAGGACCTAAATCCAATAGATAAATTTAAGCGCTCCTCGTCCTCGTCCTCATCCTCGTCAGCAGCACCAGCAGCAGACGGAGAGAATCCTGCACAAACCAGTTGTGTTGCGGACAGTCTCATTACTTGGCCATTATGCTGCCTCGTCTTCTTGTCCTATATACATATGTATGTACATACATATATATATATATATATATATATATATATATCTATGTCTGTATCTGTATCTATATCTATATCTATATCTGTATCTGTATAGAGTGTACATCTCAATCAATTTTTTCAATTCCATTTACAACAATTGGCCATCGCGCGTCTGGCTTCTGCAGCTGGCAAATGACAAATTTGCATTTTTCCAGCATTTCCACCCACATTTTCCACCCGCATGAAATCGCTTTCAAATGCAAATTTACTTAGCTGCAGTTTTCTGCATCGAATTAGTTTCAACTGCTTCAATTCTGGTTGCTTTCTCAGCACATTTTCTCACTTGTTTCATCCGTTTTGACATTTTCTATATATTCGAAACAAAGTTTGGCCAGAAATTTAGCTGTAATTAAGAAATTACTTCAGCTCGAGTGCGGATCGGAGCAGCAGCAGCTCGCTCATGTGCAAGCGAATGCGAGTTCTGTTGGCCAAAATAAGTCAAGCAGTGTAAATAAAGATTAAGAGCTTGGCCAAGTGCCCGAATTACTTTTCGAGTGAATTGTGAATTGTTTGTGCTTAGCCTTGCCAGACAGACGAGTATATGCATATGTGGATGAACTAACTAAATATCTTGGCTGGACAAGTCAGAGTTGAGCTATGGCAAAGGAAGGAGAAAGGAGTGTTTCCGTAGGGACTGCACGACTGGCAGATACCTGGAACGTTGAGTATATCAACTTTGTTAGCCGGTTTAGAGGAATAGGCAAAGAAAGGAGTAAGAGTGTCTTACTAAGGAGTGACCGACTGTGAGATACCTATACCATAAGCATAGCTATGTGTATGAACTGTCTTGGCTGGACGAGGCAAGGCATTTGGTAAGGAATTTGTTCAGCTTTGGAGGAATAGGAAAGCAGAAAGGAGTTAGAGTGCCTAACTAGGGAGTGCCCGACTGTGAGATACCTATACCATAAGCATAGCTGTGTAGCTGGACAAATCGAAGTATCACACTTTATATAGTAGGTCTAAGGCTTACACATCACTCTTGACTGGACAGAAGTACACACGACTATACATAGGAAGAGCATCCTCCAGGATAGTTGCTGCAGTTCGCCTGCTCGTCTATTGCCGGCAAATAAAATATAATTTTGCAATTACCACATGGATTAAGTTGAAGCTCTTAATTTAGATGGTTTTTAAGTGCGTCCTCGCGCCGAGGACTCGCCCCACCCGCAGCTCTATAAAATTGATTGAAACAGCTTTAGTTGGCTTTGTTCGCTGGCCCTTTCCACGTCCGTGCTCCAGTTGCAGCGACAATGTTGTTGGCAGCCACAAAAACATATTAAAAACGCGGTCGCTTGGCCAGCCAAGTTATGATGAGCTGCACTGTTGACCCGGGAGAGGGCGGAGAGCAACGAGAGTGGAGCCAGAAGATGCTGAAGAGGTATAGAGGGGAGGGAGAGGAGGGCGGTGGTTCTGTAGGGCTTCGGCACTCGTTGCGCTAATCAGTTAAGGGGCACTTGTCCACTTTGGGATGCTTTGGTTTTAATTACGCGGCGAAAAGTTGGAATCGTGCTTCGCGCTGCTCTCTGGTCAGCAAGCACTCAAAACTGGACCGCAGCTGGGCCAGGTCCAGCTCCACCGCCGCCACTTGGCTGGTTAAAGTGCTGCCAACACATTAAAACTGCAATTCATGCGCTGCTGCGGCCACACATGGCTGCTGCTGGAGGGGATTAGGGAGCTGTGGAAGACATGAAGCTCAGCAGGAGTTGGCGCACTAATGAACATTTTATTACAAAAGTTCGCCTTCAACTGTGTGTGGAGGAGAGTTTTGAAAACTTTTGGTTCATTCTCTCTCCTCTCTCTCTCTCTCTCGCTCTCTCTCGCTCACTTTTTATTGCTTTGCAGCTATGACTGCACTTGCTGCAAACGGAAGCTGTCTGAGCCAATTTGAAATATTGTTATGCCAAGTGAACGTCCATAACTCCCACTGACCACCCCCACCCCCCTAGGGTAAGAGACTCTTGCTTACTCCTTAAGCCAAATCCGTGACTGGCTGCACTTGTCTGACTTCCTCCGACCCCAACACCTTCTACCCCTTTCAGTTTACATTGAGTAGACACCCGCCAGACGTTGACACTTGAAATCCAATACGCGCTCACTGGGCAAGCCCTCCCTTTTGTCCCCTTTTCCCGAGGGGTCCCTTAGTCCATTCAGTCAGCTTTGTAATTTAGTTTTAATTTGCGCTTGCGGCGTGATCCTCGCGACACGCTGACCACGCAAATGGATATCCTGTCTGCTCCTGGTTACACCCCCCTACACAAACACTGTAGTCTGCCCTTTCGACCCAGCCTTGACCCACCCCCACTTGGGCTGCTTGACTTTCCGTGCGCAGCTATCAAATAATTTTAATTACGGATTTGCGCAAACATTGAAAATTATTCTAAACGAAATCCAGATAGTTTTTCCATATGAAAACGCTCAGCGAAAATGTTAGTAATCGTATCCCTTTGCCCATGGGGAAAATGGGGAAAAGTGGGAAAAAAGGGAAAAAGGGTTTTACGTTTCTCATTACGAATAATTTAATTGGTTTTCATAGCTGTTTTTCTGCATTTAGCTTTAGCTGAAAATATTTTTATTATCATTTTTTTGTTTGTTTTGATATTTATTTTTTTGATAATCTATTTTTGTTGAGTTTTTAATATTGTTAATTGAAGTTTTTCGAATGAGTTTGCGTAGTTAAAGGGAAAAAGGTAGGAAAAATATGAAAAACTATGATAGTAGGCAATAATATGAGATTTATATATGAGAATTCTATCGAGTGTTATGAGGGAGTTGCTATTCAACAGTATTTTTAGTCTAAAATGAAATTGATGAAAATGATGAGATTTATATATGAGAGAATTCTATATTTAGGAGAACTATGTGTACAAATCAAGGATTTTTTGGCTTAACAATATTGATTAAGAGAAGCTAGGAATTTCAGGAGTTCAAGGAATAACTATATACTACGAGGCATATGTAGTCTAAAGCTTTGGCAGTTTATCTGGAGGGGGAAAAGCATCTGAAGAAAATCGTTTACAAATTAAGTCTTTGGTCTAAAGAAACTTGACTTAAACTATTTCAAGGAATACTTAAGGCATTAGTTAAGAGAGGGAATTTAATACCGATGCAGATCAAATAATGCAATTACCAGTATCATTGCCATAGATTTTAAAGCCCTTGCCATGTTTTCTTTAAAAAACTTGTCGCCTCTCAGCAGTTGTCAACTCTGTGCAGCATCCATATGCAGCTGCCCATTCCCATTGCCGTTCCCATTCCACTTTCATCTCTTTTTCCTTTGTTCGCTTAAGCACCTTTTCACATTTTACGTAAGACAAGTTCTCATTACGCGTTTATCCCTTTGAAAGTATATTTTCACTTTTCAAGCGATAAAATCCTTTAACGAATGTGATTCAGCTGCCTTGCAAGGATTTCGCTCGCTCTCCTCTCCTCGACGACTCTCCGTCACATTAATTAACAAACATATTTTTTTTTGGGCCACCTCGTTGCGTTGCCAGCCATAAATATCACATGCACCTGTTGTTGGGCTGTTGCTGCTGTGAAAACCCCCAGCTACCAGTTACAAGATTATCGGGCCACAGACTGGACTCTGCTTCTCCCTCTCTCTCTCTCTGTCTCTGTCTCTGTCTCTCCCTCTTTGTCTCTCGGCGACTGCCAATGATGGATTATGCTGTCAATCTTTGGTAAATTGCTCGGCTTAAAGCCGAGAGCCGAGAGGCGAGAGCCTGGCGCACGCTGGCCCATGCCCCAGTGTGGCACGTGCTTGCGGCAGCGACCCACTCCTCATCCGAGCCATTCGGGCTGGAGAGCTCGAGTGAAGCCTCGACAAGTCGTCACTCGAAGCTCCACTCTCTGTTGTCGGCATTCATTACAAGAAGCAGGCGGCTAATTGAAAGCTGCATTCAACAAAAATTGACGGCGGTAAAACGTGAAAAACGTGCAGCAAGAGGGAGAGAGAGAGAGAGAGAGAGAGAGAGAGAGAGAGAGAGAGAGAGAGAGGGAGAGATGGGGCAGGGCGGACAGGTGGAGCTGGGCAGGCAGGTGTGGAGGCTGGCAGCTGGGCCGCGGGCAAAAGTTATGTAAAAAGGGGGAGTCGAACGGACCCCCAAAAAAATAAATGCCGAGGCAGCTGTCGATTATTGACACTGCGGTCGAGTTGAAGTACATCACGAGCAGGAGCAGGGCCCGGGCCAGGGCCAGGTTGGAGGCACGATAAACTGCGCCGCCAGATGCTGCAGACGTCGATGGGCAATTACAACACGCGAGCCCCCCCGTCCGACAACAGGTTGCTGCAAACCCCAAAAAAAGGCAGCAGGCAGCCAGAAGAAGCCTCCAAAGCCTCCTCGATTCGATTTCGTTGCAAACCTTTTTTTTTTGCCTCGCTGTCGGTTTTTGCGCTTATGTTTGGCTGAATAACTTCCACTTTTGTTGTTGTTGTTGTTGTGGTTTATAATGAACCCAAATCGGCGCGAGGCTCGAGCGCATCGAGCAGTTTCAGCTAAAGTAGCGCCGACTTCTCGGCGGCTCCCTCTGCCTGCCCCCCTCTCCCTGGTCGGCCTGACGGGCAGCGCGATAATTGCCGGTAAAACGCCTCGCTTGGCCTTTTAAATGCTGCCTCTCATTTTTTGTATATTTCATTTTTTGTTTTTATGAAATTGTATCAACATTATGAGTGGAGTGGACAGAGGGCATATTAGCTATGCAAAGGGGTTTGCGACTTGAAGCTAGAATGAGGTACGATCAGGAGTTGGCTAGGATTATTCCTCAGACTTGATGTGGATTGTAGTTGAGTGGAGAAAGGGTATTGTAGATCATAGAGCATATGTGCCTTCTCTTGATGACCTATAGGGTAAAGACGTCTCCTTCTCCTGTATCCCATATATAAGAAGCTTATCCTTTTTTTAGGCAATGAGACTCCTCCTTCTTCTGTATTCCTATAGGTCTTCTGCTTCCCCTGTATTCATATGCCTTTCCTATAGACCTTATCCCATGAAAGAAGACTCTCCTTCTTCTTAGCAATGAAATTCCTGCTCCTCTATTGATATTCTTTTCCTATAGATCAGATACTCCTTGACCTATTTCATCGTGTCTCACATCAACTCCCACTCTGTAGCGTATGCCCTGTTCGCTTTGCTTAAGCTCCGCTGTGGCTGCTCTTAAATTGTGTTCGCTTTACTTAGTTTTTGTTTTTGAGTAAACCATCGACCCATCGACGTTCCGGCTGCCCTTTTTACATGTTTGTTGTTGTTTTTGCTGCAATGAGGCACAAATTGCAGCTGGCGCACGGAAGCGACAGACACGAATCCCGAGTTTAGGCGGCGGGTAAACCTGGTAAACCGGGTCGGGTAAAGCACGCGCCGCTCGCGACGATCCCGACGCCGGGTCCAAGCCATTGACCGAATCGTTCTGCTGCTCTGGACAGGGAGAGAGTGTGTGTGTGTAAGAGAAGGAGAGAGAGAAAGAGGGCGAGAGTGTGAGAGCGAGTGCAACTCAATCAGGCGGCTGCAGCAATTGTTGCACCTGCCTGCAATTGCAGCCAGCAGAGCAGGGGCGTAGCGAGGCCCATGGGGGGAGGCAGCAACGGGGGTAATTAGTAACAGGCCGCTGCGTCAATCGCGTGCTGATAATTTCCACAAGAGCGCTAATATGAATTTATTTGGCTCTAAAGCGATGCATCCAAACATATTGAAGGGTTGCCCAGCCTCTCCCTCTCTCTCTCTCTCTCTCTCTATCATTTGCAACTCAATTTTGCGTAATAATTCGACAATCGCTTTAAACGCATTTGCCCATTTATCCATTTTCCCATTTCCATCGACCCAAAGACCCGACTCAGCCCAACGCACGCTGTGCCATTGTCCCTGGCTGAGGCTGAGGCTGAGGCTAAGGCTCAGGCCAGGTTGAGGCTCCGCCAATTCATCGGCTCACGCGCTGCGATTTGTCATGGGCTGACCGTGACACACATTCCCGAACCGGGAACGAGTCACGTTTATGCTCGCTCGCACAACGAGAGACAAATACAAAACCAACAAAATGGAAATTAATTCGCATTAAATTTGGGTCTCTCCGTCTCTTTGCTGGCATTTGTGGCATTAGCGCTCCTGCCAAAGGACACGTTCATGCATAATGTCACTGCCACATATGTTTGTGTGTGTTCTCCCTCCCCTCTCCCTCTCTCTCTCTCTCTCTCTCTATCTCTCTCACATTCTCTCTGTGTGTGTGCGAACGTGTCATCGACAAATGGAAATTGGCCCGGTTACTTAAAAATTCTCATTCATCGAATATCCTGCGGCGCAGGCAGCCACTGCGATGACAAACACAAATATGTTTGGGTTCGGATTGTGAAAATAATCAACGGAACTAAATGAAATTTCTGTTACGCAGTGAAGATTTGGTAAATAGACGAGCTGAGGGCAGCTGAGCAGCTCGCCAGCAACATGCACTTTGTGGGCTTGTGATTACTTTGAGGAGAGTCATATTCCTTTGGTGCAAGGATGTTTTAGCGTGGCCTGGGCTATTGCTCTATCTATTCTAAAGGGGGGAACATGTCTGCGACTTTGTTTTATAGTCATTTTATGAGGATCATAATCGTAAATAATCTTTCTTTGGAAAAGGTAATATGCGATTCTCATCTTTATCCGTTGACCTTCAAAGTAAGCTCATTTGGACTTCCTTGCTTTGATAATATGTAATATATTGGGAAGTTGATCTTACGCTCTCTCTGTCTCTCTCTCTCTCTCTCTCTCTGTCTCTTTCTCTCTCTCTCTTTCTGTCTCTCTCTCTTTGTCTGTCTCTCTCTCTCTCTCTCTCTCTCTCTCTACTCTGTCTGTCTCTCTCTGTCTGTCTCTCTCTCTTTGTCTGTCTCTCTCTCTCTATCTCTCCCTCTCTCTCTCTCTCTCTCTCTCTCTCTCTCTCTCTCTCTCTATCTGTCTCCTATTCTTTCTTTACCCGTCTCTTATCACAGCTTTCTATCTCTATACCTCTCTCTGCTCTTTCCCCCTCTGTCAATATATAATTTCTGTTTCGTTCTCATTTGTTTTCGATTCCCCCTCACTCGCATCCAATCTCTGACATAAATGATATAGAAGCATTTATTATTATTAATCATACGGATATAAACTTCCCCTCACTTAAGTGAACAGCAGAAGCTATTAGACATATGCTAATATTCGATTAGTCACTTAATGAAAGACGTCTCTAATGAGTCAGCCTCAATTTTGGGGAATATATATTATATTATGATTGGATTCTGCGCAGCGGTTCCTGGAAATCGTGTGTTGGGCACGCTTCACGATCCTGGCCATATGCCGTACCCTACAGAAAGAGATAGAGAGAGGGAGAGGGGCAGAAGCGAGAGGTCAAGCGAGTGTCCAGGACCTCAATCAAGGCAACAGTCTGAGTCCCTCACACAGAGGGACAACAGCAGCGGCAGCAGCAGGAGCTGAAGGAGCAGCCGCAACAGCCGTCAAAACAGCGTCAAAACTAATTTTCATTTTCGTTAAGAAAACAAGAGTTCGGCTGGGCTAAGCAGAGCTGGCATCTGTTGAAAATTATTGAATAGAGAAAAACACTTTTCATTTCGGGAAAAGTGAAAATGCGGCACGGTGCGTGGCGGCAACTCAGCCAACTGTTGTGGCCAAGGCGATGCAAATCTGACAGCATCATCATTAGAGGAAAGTAAGTGCGTCGAGTGACTCTCTGACTGGCTGACTGACAACTGACAGCGTGCAGGACCTCGAAGCCTGGAGGAGTCCTATTTGGCGGGCATCTTTCATAACAAATTGTGATAAGCACGCTCCTTGGGGCGTCATCCGCTCGGCCTCACTTTCGCTCCCTGTCCAAATGCCACGCGACGCTGCCTGCAACAGCTGCTCGCCTTGCCACAAGTCGTCCTGGCACAGCTCTGATCCTGGCCATATGCTGCCTCACTCTCTCTCTCTCACTCTGTCAGGCTGTCTGCCTGGCGCAACATGTGATGGGTGACAGGTCAGAATCTTGGCCTTTTGTGTCAACATTTTGCAATAAATATGAATTTTTATTAAAGGAAGCGGAGAAAAGAATTTAGATTAGGTGCGGGATAAGCGCACGAAGGGAGCACAAGGATCTGCTGCTGTTGGCAACAGTAGCAGGAACTGAAGCAGGAGCTAAAGCAGAAGCTGATTCTGTGTGTTGAGAAGAGAACAGAGCAACGGAATATTTCAATAAGGTAAGGGATAGGGTCAGAGAGAGAGAGAGGGAAGGAGTTGAAGCTCGCTAAGGAATTCTATACCGACTCCCCTTTGAAAAGTAAAAAGAGTATATAGGTTTTGTGCAATGTAAAGCTAGAGACTTGACATATAGTGTACATATGCGTATAGACAAGCCAAGATCAAATATATGTATATAGTATGGGAGCCTGGATAAGACTATGTACTCCACAGTCTTAGAAGTGGAATTGGGCAGCTGTTGCTACTACAGACTCTCTCCTACTCACTAAACTTTAGATTATGAACGAGTATTATGCAGTCGTTAACATCCGACTGCACGAATGAGTATTTTGCAGTCGTTAACACCCAACTGCTATATTTCTACTTGTTTATCTTATTTGAATACATATACTATAAGCTGTGCATATTCCCAAATAGGGTAAAATTACAATAAGATATTATTAGTCCTCAAAGGAAACATCAAACTCTGACAATGAATACATTTAAAGCTCGTATTTCATATGTAGGAAATTTCCCAATAGCGGTAAATACCTCAAAACAAGTTGGCTTTCCATTGTTAACTTTTCTATGCGCCATCAATTGTCGGATATTTGCGGTTTGCTTTTCAATCAATTTCCATTTCGATTATTATTACAGAGAGAAAGACAGAGAGAGATAGAGAGAGAGCGTGTGAGAGTGGGAGGTGGGTGTGGCTACAGTTATCGCCCATTTAATTGGCATTTAATTTCGCATAGCCAATGGGCAGCAGCAGCAGATTATGGAAATGCGAATCCTGATTGCCAAAATAGGCGAAAGCTGAAAATTGAATTGTCGGCTCTCAGGGCGGGCGAGCCAGAGAGCGGGCGAGCGGGCGAGCGAGCGAGCTGTTCATTCAAAATTAATTCAATTAGGCAGGATAATGAGCAATGTATGGCAATGCAACAAACTGAATTCTATTCGCTTTAAGCTGAGGTCCTTTAATGTGCATCCTTTCAGGGAACTTCATTAATGCCACTCGCTCGCTCTCTCTCTCTCTCTCTCTCTCCTCACTCCTCGCTCGTTATGCATATTTGCTGATATTTAATGAGCTGCTGCCGGCCAAATGAGCAGCCAAAACTCTTGACGCTGATATGAATATATGCCGGCATATATATTATATAGCATATATGTATATATATATATATATATTGGATTTATCTGACCCTCTAGGTAAACAGTGAGCGAAACGTGCAAACACTTTGGCAGCAGCGCAGCGCTGTGCAGTGCATTGCATAAATCTGCAATTACATCGTTTTCCATTTAATCTTAATTTCCACTCTGATTGCCAACTGTCATGTACTTGGCCATATCCTGCCAGCCAGTCATGTCCTGTATGGCTGCCTGCCTGCCTGCCTGCATTAAATGCGCTTAATGAGCATCTTTGATTATTAAAAGTGCGCTTGCTTTATGGCCCAATAATGCATTCTTAATGGACTCTTCAACAATTCATAGACTCAACACACACTGCATCTCTCTATCTCTCTCTCTCTTTCTCCATCTCTCTCTCTGTCCTTTTCACACACTCTTGAGCTGCTGGCTGCGTGCTGGGCAACGCCTTTTCGCATCTGGCTAAATAAACTTATTTAGTTGGTTAAGTTAAGCAAACATTGGAGGCCGTTCCCGTCAAGTACACCTACCGAAGCGCAGCTCTATAGATGGGCGTGGCCGCCCTCACCTCCGCCCCAAACTCATTAGGGGAACACCTACCTGTAAGGACCCGCCAGGTGGGGCAGCTACTAAATGGCCACGCGAATGGCGACTAATTAATGCCGAAAGAAAAACCGCGAGACAAACAAATGAATGAAATGAAATGAATACGAACGGAGGAAGAAACAAGCCGAACAGCAGATGCACTCTCGAGTGAAGAAGGGAAGAGGAGAATGGGAGAAGGATAAAGGAAGGAAGAGCTTTTGTGGGAGCAGTTGGAGTATGTTCTAGCTAGAGTAGACAGACGGAAATAAGCTGAACTGAAATGGCGCTCTACAAACTTTTATAGATAGAAGATAGAGCTCAGGGGAATATCCTATAAGATATATGAATTGGAATTTAGTAATTCATTCTTAAGTAAGCCTAGGCCTAGACGTCTGACAGGACTCTCGAATGGAAGCATAAAGAACTTTGAGCTTGGTTAATGGGAATTTATGATAGATCTGTATAGAATCTATATCATCTATACTAATATCTATATGTAATCATCTATATTTATATTCTGTATCTATATCTTTGTCTATATCTATATCTATATATCATATTAATATATCTAGATCTATCACTTCTCATATAGCCATATTCTATATATAGATAGATATTTTTATAGACATCAATTCCTTAGTAAGTTGTCAACCCTTATCAATAGTCTGATATACCCTCACATAGGGCATAATGATGCAGGAGATTGCGAGTGAGCAGAAACAAAAGCAGATGGACTTAGCTTAGCAGTTGAAGTTGGGCTTAAGCTGGTGCTGATGCTGGGACTGGAGCTGCGGCTGCTGTTCCCCGTAGGTGTTGAGTTGAGCCGAGGAGTACAGAGAGGCGGACAGAGGATCTGTGGCTGGCGCGGCAGAGCCGCTCGAGCCGCCAGAAAAACTAAAGCTGAGCAACTTTTAATTAATAAACGATGACTGCAAACCGCAAAAGGCAGACAAGAGAAAGAGAGAGAGAGAGAGAGAGAGAGAGAGGAGAACTAGGGGTACTCATGCTGCAGAGTGAAGATTTTGAGGCGTTGCTTGGTGGCTTTTGGCTAATCGCTGGGATTATTAATTAGGCATTGGCAGCGCGCGAGCGAGTTGGGAATGATAATTGCGGCTGTCGCTGGATGTGCGGGGAGTTGTTCGTTTTCCTTTCAAATGATTTGATTAGCCAATCAATAATGGGCGCTGTGTCTGCTGCTTGTTGTTGCCTCTCCCCATCCTCCCTGCTCCTCCTCCTCCTCCTCCTCCAGCTGCTGTCCAAACAGGCGGCGGTGAAATGATTTTGTTGTCTCGCCGCGGGCCACAAAGGTGCCAACAACAACAACTGAGAGCAAGGCGCATTATGGATTTGCTCCTTCTCAGTGGAGCTCGCGTCTGCGGCTGCTCCTGCGGTGGCTGTGACTGCGGCTGTGGCTGGAAAAAAACACATAACATTTATTTATGCTTTTTTGCTGTTGTTGCTGTTGCTGCTTTGTCTTGGGGATCCTCGCAACCAGATCCAGATCACTTATTATTAATTTTAGTGGTTAAGAAAATGGGAGCGAGTCAGTCGTCCATAGGATCGGGCACAGCCGCAGGCAAATGACGCAGATGAGGCATGCAGATGGGCAAAAGGTTGTAGGCCCAGGTACCGATCCACACACACTCGCACACACTCGCACACACACACACCCGCTCTCTTCTGTTTTGGGGCAATTTTAATTAGTTTTGCTTTGAGCCCGCTGCGACGTCTTCTTCTGCCTGGAGTGGAGTCCAGCTTCTGCTGCTGTTCCTGCTGCAGCATATGCGCTACTTGGAATGCGCGTTCTCTGGGAGATTGGCTGAGCTGTGAAGCGCTGGAGTGGGGCAGCTCGCTGCAATTCGCATTCGCGCACAACTCACTCATTTTCCATTCAGTTTCGGGCAACGCCCACTTTTGGGTACGCTTCGTCCAGTTGTTCATTTTCGGCTTGGGGCCCTTTTAATAGTCCGCCAGCCAACTATATATGTACATACATATATACATATGTGCGTATATATGTATATGTACGCAAATCGATTAAAATTGTGGAGCCGCTGCTAGCCAGCCAGCCAGTTGGTCGGTCGGCCAGTCGAGCACGGGACACATATTTAAATGCCAAGTGAAAAACTATAGCCAATTACTTTAAATTAGTGTAATTCCCATGGATCTCGCTCTCTGTCTCTCTCACTCATACAGACTCTCCACTATCTCGCTCTCTTTTGTATTGTTCGACTGTCTGGCAACGTTTATCATTTTAGAACACAATCGAACCGCAGCAAAGCTTCATATGTGGATGCTATTTGGTTGGTTGTGGGAGAGAAGAGGAGGAGGAGGAGGGGGAGTTTGGCCTGGGACTGGGACTGGGCTGGAACTTGTTGCCCGCGGGTGTAATTTTAATTTGTGCCCAGTTGTGGACGCTGGACGCAACCAGAACTATATCGGCTCAGCTGTTTAGAGACGCGTAATTGGCGCTGCGGCATGCGCCTAAGCTGAACCACAGCAGAAAAAAAAACACAAAAAGCGAACTAAATACAGATATACAAACATACACACATGGCCATAGCATGCCCCACGCCATGCTGCATGCCATGTCACAGTGTTTGCCACACGTTGCCAACCCTTTCAAATTGCCAGTATTTAATAACTTTTTGCTAAAAATACCCTGCAAAGAGCAGATGTGGGTTGTTTGTGCGTATATTTTAAATTCATTTTTGCTCACTTGCATTGACAATTGAATTTTTAGCTCATTCAGAAAGGTGCTAAAAAATCTTTAAATTTCTATGATAAGTAAGCATGCAAAGTTGCAGCTTTAAGTTGGCTGCTCAACAGTTGCAAGCAGAAGCAGACAGCCATATGCTGTAAATTGCTGTGTGTCAAATGAATGGTCACTCTGATTTGATATTCTGCAATTGAGCTGCGTTTGCTGTGAGGAGAAGGCATGAGTGGGCTTTTTAATTTTAATTATTAGCTAACTTACAAAAATTATATAGAGATTACTATATATCCAATAAGATTTTAAGTATGTATTCAAAAGCCAGTTCAAATTCAGCTAGGCTATTAAACATGAAGTTGGCTGCGCTTGCCAAAAGTTGAGAGACCATACAATAAGCATTGTCAACAACAATTCTGTGCAATTTCCACATCTTTGCAGGGTATTTGGCTGTTGTAAGTCGCACACATACGCCGCATTTGCACATTACTAACTGGTTCAATTCCTTGGAGGTTCTTTCACTTTTCGGGCAACGCCGCACTGTGGGAAAATATGTAGAAGCTGGCAATCAATGTCCAAAACAACGCCGCCGGCCATGACAATCCGGCTCAATTTATGAGCCATGGCCAGTGGTTGTTGTTGCTGTTGGCTGTTGACTGTTGCCTGCTGAGTGCTGGGTGCTGCTGCCGTTGCAGTTGCATTTGGCGCTCTTGCTGTTTCTCATGGCATAGATCTGTGGCAATAATTGATTTCAATTTATAGAGCTCAGGTGGGCTGGTGCTGCCCGCCGGGCGCAACCGTCAAATAAAATTAGGATTTTATGTGGCTAACAAGCGAGCCCAACAAATTGTTGTGGCTAATCCTGGCTGTGCCGTGCCCACCCCATACAACCCAACGAGGAACCACTCGGACTTAGCCAAGCGCAGCCAAATTTAAACAAGAAACTAGCCGTTAAATTGGCCGGCTAAGCTTTGACACTTAAAGCTCACGGCTGAGGCCAAACAACTGCGCAGCGTTGACCCTTTTGGCTAACCGAATTATGCGGCACTTTTTGGCCAGTTGTTAATATTCCTAATGCTGGGAAAGCTCACACAGGCCAAGTGCCCAGCTAGCCCACCCGACAGCCAACAACGAACAG
Source organism: Drosophila repleta (assembly GCA_018903745.1). Lineage (NCBI taxonomy): Eukaryota > Metazoa > Arthropoda > Insecta > Diptera > Drosophilidae > Drosophila > Drosophila repleta. The sequence goes on along the minus strand of JAEIGN010000752.1, from coordinate 6,038,113 downwards.
CCAACAGTTAACATGGCCTGGCCAAGTAGTAAAAGCGCTCTCTTAGCCATGTCATATTTTGGTTGGGAACTCTGGCACCCCAAAAGCAATTAAAACGCGTTTTCGCAATTAAATGACTTTGCTATTTTTTTTTTTATGTCTTTTGCCCTTTTTATATATACACTGTAAGTGAGGGGTAAGAAGGGTATATTGGCTTGACAGTTTTTGGTAGTTGAGGGAGTTGGTACATGGTATGGCTGAGAGCAGTCTGTCTCTATATATCTGCCTCTATATATCTATCTTTATATATGTATCTATCTCTATCTATCTCTCTCTCTTTCTCTCTCTCTCTCATTCTCTCACTATTTCTAACTTAATCTCTTTCTACATATCCATATCCATCCCTCATATATATGCCATCTAGAGTATCTCTTGGTCGTGCACTCCCGTTTGCCATGTTCTTAGCTGTTTTATGTTAGTTTTGTAGTTCAACAAAAGTTGCTGTCAAAAAAAAAAGAGAAACAAAATTTGAATCCAAAAAACACGCTGGCGGAGTCAGAGGCAGAGGCAGAGGCGGAGAGTCGACTTCTGGTAATTAGACTTCTTGGTGTGCTCGAGTTGCTGCCATAAATGGAGGAGGAGGAGGAGGAGGAGGAAGGGCAGCAGGAGAAGGAGGGGTAGAAGAAGGTCGCCACAGTCTTTGGGAAAATGTTTCCAATTAAGAAGAGCCGGGCTAAAATAAATACGAAATTGTAATAACTTTATATATATATACTACATATACACTAGATATATATATATATGTATATATATTTAGTTTGTTTTCATTGCGCTGTGCGGGTGGCAAGAGATGCGTGGCTGCTTTCTGGAGCAGAGCTGGAGCTGGCTGTTACGGCCTTTTGTCGCATGGCTCCGACATCGTTCCAACCAAGTGATGATGACTCTGCACTCTTTGCCGGAGCTCATCTTTCGTCATTATCATTTCTAGAACGCGCATTGCAGACATTAACATTAAGTTTAACTCGAAGCTAAGTTCGGTTGTTGCTGATGCAACTGCGAAGCGTAACGAACACGCTTAACAACAACACGAGAGCAACAACAATTGCTAAAAACAACATCCAGCGCACACACACAGCATAATCATCATTAGCGCAGAGCCCCTCTGCACACAAATGTACATATGTGCCATATATTGATAAACAGAGAGAGAGAGAGAGAGAGAGAGAGAGAGAACATCGACTTGAGCTCCAACTTCAGCTCCGGAACGAGCTGCTATATAATCAAATGGCGCACTCGCTTGTTACTGGGACGCCTCGGGAGTGCCAGTGGCAGCCTCCTGCTCGTCATGGTCACAGCTCGGCGCATGCCCAACTGCCACTTGCAACACCTGCCGCACACACACACACACACGCACACACACATACTGCTACAGCTAATTAGCTCTGGCTTAAACAATTCTATCAATGCCTAAGCATATACGCCGCAATTGCATAAAACACCTATTAAAGACGCTGCACGCTTGACTACCCTGGAATTGCCTTCATGTTGCGCCACTTCTTCCATGGAACAAGCTTTTCATTGCCTCCCTCATTTTCTTAATTATTTTCATACATATGCGAGTGAGTGCAATTTGCAACTTAAACAGCCTCTAACAGCTGCTGAAATTGTAATTAGGGGTAGTCCTTTGCGCTGAAAATGATTAACTTGGCTCAGAAGTGAAGAGATTCCGATTTGATTTTGTATATTATATCCTGCTTTCATATAAATATATACATATATAGATTATATTTAATTAATTAATAAATTCTAATAATATTTAAGTTTTTTAATAAATTTACTAAAATTTCTTATATTCCAAATATAAATTTAAAAAAATTAAAATTCTGAAAATTAGTTTTCAAAATTAGCAAATTTCAAGAGTATTTCCACTCCATAGTCTGCAGTCTCTGGCTCATCTGTGCAGACAATTAGCCATCTATAGTATATATCAATATGATCATAATACTTCCAGTAATTCCGCTCAATGTACATAACGGTTTCTCCTTTCACCTGGCCGTGGTGCTACTGTTAGCGGGAAATGTCAGTTCGATTGTCATTCGTAGAAGTAAATGGAGATGTCAAACTGTGTGTGTGTGTGATGGTAACAGCGGATTAGGCGGATGAGCAAACACCGATAAGTCGTATTTAATATGCCCAAAGGGAGAGAGGGAGTGAGCGAGAGGGAGATAGTGCTAGATGATGCAAAACGGCGCTAACCCGTAAGATTTACGATGGAAAGTGTGAGAATTTGAGAAGCAAGAACAGTTATAGAAAAGAGGCTATCTAGCTGCCATCTCTCTCTCTCTCTCTCTCTCTCTCTCTCTCTCTTGAACCGTGAAATATGATCAAAATATTTGTGCTAAGCCACAATTATGAGAGAATAAGAAGAAGAAGAAGAAGCAGATAAAGAAACAGTAACAGAAACCGAAGCGAACTGGAATCAAGGCAACTCGCTCAGGGCAGACAATGGACAATCGCTGGGACCCTCAGCCAGGTTTTTTGTTACCTGTCTCGAAATTTCTCTTCTTTTTATCATCTCTGCTCGGTTTTTTATGACTCTATTTGGAAATTGATTTTATGGGCAGCAGCGTTTCGGAAGTGCAGCCACACAAATTGCAATAAAACATTTGATTGATGCACCACCAGGTGAGGGCAGGTAGGGCCCTAGGCTAAGTAGTTGCCCCCCCTCCCTACGCTCCGCTCGCAATTTGGAGAGTTTCGTAAAGTGCAATTAAAAGGAGGCGACAAAAACAGAGAATCAAAGACAAATTGCACTGGTGAACTAAAAAGTGACAGCGCAATTAATTATTTTGTCAGGGCTCTGCCCTCCCCTCCTCCCTCGTTGGTGCACCTGAGCTGCAAGTCTTGGCAGGTGCCAAGAGACAAGTGAGAAATTAAAACTTTTTGTGCTGTTGCTGCTGTTGGCCTGGCTAAAAAGCCCTAGGGGGTGCAGCTCAAAAAATGAAGCGCACAATTAAACAGTTCCCAGACCACGCCCACGCAAGCTGGGCTGCTCGGCGTGAAGACTTAATTAAGTATGAATGCGGCAATGAGCCTCTCCGCGGCGCAAAGGCGAAGGGTCAAAGTGGAGAACATTTTCAATTTGACTAAGCTTTAAGGGGGCTGTGGCACGCCCACTTCTGTACATACAGTTGCAGTTGCAGTTTCAGTTGCAGTTGCAGTCGTGGTCAGCGCATTCCAAATATAATTCTGCGGTTGCCGTTCTGCGGTTGCCTCTTTTTGTTGCATGCAACTGAATGCAACCCACCAGCCAACCGCCTACTGCCCTTTGCAGGGGCTGCAATAGATTCTGTGTTGCAATTGTTACCTGTTACCAAATTGTGTGCTCTGGCTACCTGTTAGGCCGGCAGCAATCGATAGATAAGCGACGAGGACTCCGCACATTCCACACACATGCGTCATGTTCGAATACCCTGTACTGGAAGTTTGTGGGGTATGTTGGCGTGACTTAGGAGTATGTAACAGGGGATTGATTCATATATATAGAACTAAGATGCATCTCAGCTCAGGAAAATGGAATGATAGAAGCATATTGGTAATATGAATAGCTCTGCTACTACCCTATACTCTATCCCCCCGAAAGCCTACTCTATCTCCTTTAAGGAGATGCCTTCTCTATGTACTTTACAGGTCATTCTTTAGTTCATCAACTATATCCCCCTTCGCTTGATTCACTCTTATCAATTGAATATGTATGAGAAACCTTTACTCTGTCTGCTCGATAGCTTCTTCAGTCTCTGCGTAGCTGATCCTCAGTTCGTGGGCGTCTGTTGGACCACCAAAGGCAGCTACTCTCCCTCTCCCTCTGTCTCTGTGGCCGCCTCTCTTCTGATTTATGCATCGTTTATGGACATTTTTCCAAGACTTAATTAGTTATTAACCAAACCCAAACACAAACACTCCCTGGCCATGGGCGCGACTTGCGGAGCCTTTGGACTAAGCCCGGCCGGCGGAGGAGCTGGCACAATCGAATGGAATTGAAAACAATTAATGTGTAATTATCACAGTCGAAGGAGCGCTCTGTGGTGTATGGGCGTGGCCCGATCGAGTCGTCAAAAACGCCCCCACAGTGTGGGCGTGGGCGTGGCGCAGTCGTGGTTCTTTAAAGGCCATACATCATCGTCAAGCAGCCGATTGACTCGACTCGACTCGACTCGACTCAACTCAACTCGACTCGACTTGGCTAGCTGGCCATGCAATTAGCCTCTTTGGTTAGAGCTGGCTTAGAGTGTTGGCCTGGCCATCTTTCAATGCAGGCGCCGCATCATTTTGTCAGTCAATTTATGCAATTATGTTGTTAGACGCTCCGAGGCCCTCCGAGGAGTTGATCAAAGTCCGAGCCGCTCAATGTGGCAGACATTGATGGGCAATTAGCAGGAGGCAGTAGCTGAAGGAAGCAGCAGGAGCTGAAAGACGTAGGAGCTGGGGACAGCAGGAGAAGGCAGGAGGAACCAGGAGAAATTTGGGATTGCTGAGTGCAGTAGGAGAAATGATGAGGAAGTTGGAAAGGAGAGGAGAAAAGGAACTAGAAAAGGAGTTAGAGTATAACCAGGAGGAAGAAAGAGAAGGATGAACTATGAGGAGGCTGTAGAAACAGATGGAATCAGGAAGAGTTGGAGATACTTAGGGAAGTACTGCAAGATCCTTATAGCAACAGGGAGAGAAAATTCAAGAGGTAGCTGAAGGAAGCAGAAGGAAATGCAGCAAGCGGATCAATCATAAAGATCGGTCACGTGTCGCTCAGCTGGCTGCTAATCGAACTAATTATGCAAATGAGCTTAGAGCCAGGATTAGGGCTCATTGACAATGGCAATTGATGGCGCTGCGAATGTCCCTTAAGAGTAGCTGAGCTGCACTTGAACTCCGTTCATCCGCTTATCGAGATTTGCATAAAGTTCTCTCCGTTTATACTACATACTTGATCCGGGCGTGATTCCGGGATAATCCAGAGGGAAAACAATTAAGCATCCTCTCGTGCTCTAATTGTTTTCGGTGCTCGAGTCCTTTGCGTGCGCCTGGCCTGGCAAAGCGTTTTGCTTTGGCAATTACTTCGACCGCAACTGAGCCCTGCTGCCGATGCTGCTGCTGGCCCTCTCCGCGTGTCCTTTGATGTGCACCGCAATTATCTGACGATTTCATACTCGCCCAAACAGAGCAAGAGGAAAGCGAAACAATAAATGTTTTTAGCAAGTTTTTAACTTGAGGATTAGACCAGGGCTAGACTGTGGGAACCACCAGTTGATCTGCTTAGAGCCCTTAACGATCTAAGGAGCTCAGCACAAGTGGAAGAATGCAACGATCTTGTCCCATAAGCTACTCATCTGCATACGAGGCACAGCATCTCCAGGTCTGGCCCACTATTACTCATTGTGTTCGATCCGAAAAGCCAAAGCTGCAGCTAAACTAGACAATCAGCTACAAATTGCTGCCAGCGAGACTTTTCTCTCTGATTCCCAATAAATTGCTATGAAATTCGTATAAATGTCCAAATATTTAGACAATCGCCTAACTGTTCCCATTCAGCTAAAGATCGGCTGCAGCTTCTGCTGTTGCCATGGCCAAGTCACCTGGGTTATTCCCACAGAGCTTTGCGGGCAGCTGCAGCGGCCGAGCGAGCGGACGATCGTTTGCTTTCAAGAATTTTGTTTGATCAAAAGAAATAACAAACGAATTTTCTTTTTCTATTATTTGTATGATCCGTAAACAAGGCCAGAAATAGGGTATATGCGGTTGTGTTTGGAGTAGGTAACAGGCAGAGGGAACAGATACATGCTTGATCAGAGATACCCTGTAGAAGTATTTCAGTAAGTATTTCAGTAATTGGAACTATATTATAAATACTGATCAAAAGAGTTAAGCCGATCAAACTTTATCTCTGTATCTGCCTATATATATTTATTTTATATCTATATATCTGCCTATCTTTTTCTCTGTATCTATCTATATCTTTTTATCTATCTTAGTCTCCATCTCTAGGGTAGGTAACTAGCGCAAGCAGTAGTAGCAATAATCAGATATATATGCTTGATCAGAGCGATCTAACTTTTTCTCTCTGAATCAATCTGTATCTGTATATGGATATGTATCTACCTATCTCTATCTCTGTATCTATCTTAGTCTCTATCTCTGCGTCTGGATCTTATTGTAGAGTATTCCAAGGATATCCCTATATACCTATACATATCTACTTATGTAGGGTAACTCTTGGTCTAGCATGCCCTAGCTCTTGTCTGTTTTCAAGGGGGCTCTGCCCCGCCCCTGTCGGTCCAGCTTAAAGTGTGAGCCATGACACCTGAAAGTGATCGGCCCAGCGCCCACACGAAATTGAGACATGAGAGCAGAGCCAAATATGCACTGGAGACACATTTCCCAGCTCCCAGTCAAGTGTGTGTCTATGTGTGTGCGTGTGTGTGTGTTGTGGGTTGTGCGTTGTGTTGCACTTGCCGGATTAGTGGCACTTGCAGCAAGTGCCCGTAATGACTTTTGATTTGCAGCCGACGTGGGAACCGCAGCGATCGATGGACTCGCTCGCATTCTGTTTGCTTGGCGACATGGGAATTCGGCTGGGACGTGGCATAGCTCGGAGCACTTGGATCGCTTGGATCACTTGGACATTTCGTCTCGGCGAACCGCAGCTGATTTGCATACACAAGAGAAGAAGGCAGATTCCAGAGCTGTGATTCGTTTTCTGTTTGGTGCATTCGTGCATTAAATTGCTGTCGCCAACCGCAGAGGCCCGCACCCGGAGTTCTCCCTCTCTCTCTCTCTCTCTCTCTCTCTCTCTCTCTACAGTTGGCAACCGCAAAAGTCTTTCGGCTGCTTCAAAGTCTTCAGCAGCAACTTTGTTGTCATTCCTCTCTCCCAACTCTCTTCCCTCTCTCTCTGTCTCTTCTCTCTCATCTCCCATCGCTCTCTCTGTATTTGGGAAACATTATGCACGTTAATCCTTTAATCGCAAATGCAGTTTTAGGGCTTCACTTTAATTTCTGTTCGTCTCCTGGCCATATTTTCTGCTAATTTCCTTTTGGCTCGCACAAAAGATACAATTTATGGGTGCGTGGGCCGCATATATAATAATCCCTAAGTGGACATAATCCTTTTGTTTGCCACTGTCCAGCATAATTCCACATTTTCGCCCAGCCTCCGTCAAACAAAGCCAGAAAGGAGAGAAAAGAAAAAACCTAAGAAGATTTTCAAAAATTTCACTCAAAAAACAAAAAAGTAGATTTTTAATAACTCTTTTTGTCCGGCTTTTGCTGGGAAATGGTAAAAGGAGCCCAGAGTTCGGACTCCGGATCAAAGGAACAAGGAACAAGCAACCAGGAGCAGAGCAGGAACAGAAGCGTTTTGTTCCATGGGCGGATATGGATATTTAATACTTTTGTCTACAAATGCGAGTTAAATATTGTCCAAGTCGGCGGGTTTCAAGCGACTTAAAGACGCTTGCGAGCCCAATTCCGATGCTTATCGGGCAGGGCCCTGCTCACTGCCTCGCAGTTTATGTTTACGGCGAGTGTATATGGGGAGAGTCGGTCTTATCGGTCCATATATGACACCATATGCTCATGCTTATCACAGCAATCCTGTTACGAATTCCATTGGCCCGCTTTACACATCTGTTATGGTCGGTCAGGTCGAGGCACTCTCTGCTCTCTCCTCTCTCCGCTCTCTTCTCTCTGCCCTGGTCATGGCCATGCTGGTGGTCTGCAGCACACACGCTTAATAACCGAATAAAAAATGATAACCCGAAAATAAGAAGACATCAAAGAGCAACGCGAGCGACGACTGCAGCCAAATTGAGAGAGCAACACGAGGAAAAAGAGTCGCAGCGATAGCTAACAAGCCACGAAGAATCAGCCAAAAGAGAAAACAACAACAACAACAAGAACAATATCAAGTGAGACTTGTTGCACCGTGAGGGTGTAGCCGACTGCCGGATACTCTGTTAATAATTTGTTTGACAAGAGTAAGAGAGAGAGAGAGAGACAGAGTAAGATTGAGAGATGGAGAGAGAGAGAGAGTGGGAATGAGAGAAAGACACGAAGAGAATGAGAGATGAGAGAGAAAGAAACACACTGAGAACGGGAGAGTCTTAAAGGGATAGGATGATCAGTCTATATCTTAAAGCACTGCTATCAACTAATATGCCCATCTGCCCCAATGACTACAGTGTATTTATGAAAAGAACGAACAAAGGTCCATAATGATCGCTAAGTTGGGGCCTTGTGCCGTGCCGTGCCGAGCTGCGCTGAGCAGAGCCGCGTGGACCACCGCCGCCGCCTAATTTATTCACAGCAATGCGGAGAGCATTGGCCATGTCCAGGTCGCAGCTAAGCTAAACCCTTATTAATGAGACGCCCAAATGAGCGAGAGTTGGCCGAGAGTTGGCCAAGTGTCGCACGCAACGCGCCGATTAAGCCCAGTTAGCGTCTGCTGCTCACCTGAGGCCTGAGGTGCCGGCCATGTCCGAGCAACTGGGCCTAAAGTGCGTTGCATTTTATCGCCTTAATGGCAGCGACTGCTGAGAGTCGAGCGAGCTCCAGATGCTGTTTCAATTAAGGCTCGACGCGGCTCGTAAAGTTGGCCTTATCGGCGCGCTGGTCGCTCGCTTGTCACTCGGCTCCGATTCTCTTGTTTGTGTAAATAAAGACATTAAAAGTGCCGTCATGTTTCAGTTTCGGTTTCGGCCAGCTTGCTTAGGCCTCGGATTTATTGTGGACCACCGTGGACAGGCTTAACACTTCTCCTCCTATATATATGTATATATAACATATATATATCATATCTCTCTTTTTCATTTCACTTGCAATCAATCTTAGCGAGAGAGAGAGAGAGAGAGGGGGGGAGCGAGGCGTTTGTCAAGCCTGAGAAATGTTTTTGGCCCAGCGAGTCGACTCCGAGTCGAGTCCAGTCATAAACAATCATTAAACATGGAGCTAGTCCAGCGTGCTTGGCTACCCGGCGCTACGCGGCCCGCCTGTGGGCGCGCATCCACAACAAGTTCCACGGAATCAGCTGCCGTCAAGTGTTGACAACTTCTTGTGGGGTCAACTGCAGCTGCTAACCGAGCATTTTTCGGGAATTATGTTTTGTTTATTGCGAGCTTTGTGCGATGCCAAAGCGATTGCAATGGAAAAGGCACCGAGAGGGGGAGGGACAGACTGGGAGGGGGTGTGAGAAAGGTAGCTGCTCTGGGCAGCAACTTTGTGCAGCAGATCTACAGCAGCATTTAAACCGATTAGCTGCCGCTGCTGTGGTGGTTGGGTGGGCAAGCGACTGCACCACAATTTCACTCAGCACTCTCTCTCTCTCTCTCTCTCTCTCTCTCTCTGTGAGTTCTTAAACTTTTGAGCTTCTTATGCGCGTATGAATGTGCTGAATATGCAAATGAAATTATCAGAGATATCTCTGAAGTTGAGCCATCAAAAACATAAAGTTTTCTTTCAGTGTATTCCATATTCAAATGTGAGATAGAATGTGATATGAAGAAGAGGATTATAAATGAATGATATATAAAATGGATTACTTTGCATACAAAATTGATATATAGAGATAGATAGGCCAACTATATTCAGTAATCAAAATTTATATTTTGATTAAAGAATTTTCATTATTAGATATGAGAAGTATTGGATAAGTATGGAAGAGAATAGAATAGGATATAGGATAACATTGAGTAAAGGATAAGATATGAATAGGATGGGATAACTGACATCAATTGTTCTTTTAAAAGCCCGCTATATGCCTGCTTGCTCATAGTTGGCTAAGAGAACTCGTCTACAATACAAACAGGAAAGAGTGCTCTAGTCGGGAGTGCACGACTGGAATACACCCTCTAATGTTAGGCTTGTGGCTCAATCTGTTTATAAGTGTATACCTCATGATTTCTTCAATCTTTATCTTTATCTTTAACTAAAAGCCAATAGCTCATCTAATCTCTACTTATTCAATTCAAATTCATTTTCATTTTCTCTAATATCCCAATTAACGTTTCACAAAAAAAAACGAAATTCAAGAAAATATTTAAGCAGAAAACCTGAACGTGTCGTAATGCAGTTGACTTCTAGCTACGAAATACGCCTTCACTGAATATGTATATATATATATATATACATACACATACATATACACAAAAAGTCAACTCTGCTGTGCAGGTTCCAATGTCCAAAGAGCAATGCTTCAAGCTGGCCAAGCCAGAGCTCTTTTGGCTCTTTTCATGAATGAATTTTTCAAATCCAATTGCTGCAGAGGGCAGAACGAGGAGGAGGAGGAGGAGGAGGAGTGGAGAGCAGGGGCGGTGGACGAGCAACCTACTCGCGCATGCAAAACACGATTTACTATAAAGGCAAAAGTTGTAGACGACTAGAAACATTGAATGAGCAGCAGCAGCAGCAGCTGGAGAGGAAGAGAGGGAGATGGGAGAGGGAGAGGCTGAAGCTGAAGGCAGGCGTCTGGAGCTCGGAGAGCTGTAGACATTTGCAGACATTCGTGTGGATCGTTTCATTCATAAAAGGCTGTGGCAATGGCTGTGGCTGTGGCTCCGGTTGTGGCTGCTTAGCTGGGTTGGCGTTTGGCACATGTTGAGGCCGGATGAGTCATCATCGTCAAGTCTTCGTCGTCTTCGTCTTGGTCGCGCTGCCTGCAGCACGTGATTGGAGGCAAACACCAACGTGTCTGGCCAAAGTCGAGGTGTGTCAATTAGCAGCCAGTTGTTGTGCCAGCCAGTCGACATTAACTTGGCCAACTTGGCAAGCCGGTCCTAACTAATTGTTAGGACTGCAATTGCAGCCACAGCAGATGACTCATCGTGCATCCACTGAAGACGACGACGCCTTTTGCCAATATTCATGAATTGGAATCAGAGAGTCACTCAGCCACTCAGCCACTCAGCGAGTCAGCGAGTCAGTCAACTGGTTTTCTTTTTTGGCTGACTAGCTTCCTGCTTGGCACCCACATGAGTTGGCGGCTGGGCGACATCCGTCCACATCCGCTGCGGCTTCGGCGTTTTGTCATTAAATGCGGAAGAAGGCGTTTTGGCCTGGCAACATTTGTATGCAGCTGCAATTGCCCAAACGCCCTCACTCTCCCTGCTAGCCGGGATGGGGATTGGGATTGGGGATTGGCGGTGGTGGCGGCTCGCTTTGTGGCGCCCACCGCTTGCCGCGTGCCGTTTTTGATTAATTATGCAACGCCCTCGCAGCTCTAACATGCTCGTTACTAGATATGTGGCTAGATACATGGGTATATATATAGTATATATATAGTAACTCCTCTACTTAGACACCTTTGGGCTATAGTTGGTCTGCTGCTGCTCTTGCCATAGTTGACCCACATAGGACTAGTTCAGCTGGACATGCCAAGTTGGTTTTCATGTTTGTCGACTATCGACCCATTGCCTTGGTTACAATTATTTTGGTTAATTACCCGAACTCTGGCCCTGGCTGAGGGCGTGAAGCAGTTCCAAAACATCAAAAATTGTGACAGCTGAGTGAATGTGGCATATGAGAGGGGAAGAGAGGTTATCAGGGAAGCAGACATGGATCAATGGCTGCAGAGGAACTGAATGCAACTGAAGTTGTATAGAAACGAGATTTTAATATATATAATCTGTGCTATTAGATTTCCTTTCATTTAACCCTTTTTAGGGAGGGTGACTAATGTTAGGAAATATTTGAAGCAGGTGCAAAGAGAGGATAGAGAGAGGGTAGAGGGTAGAGGGTAGGGAGAGAGAGAAAGAAGGTAGAGGTTAGAGGGAGAACTGTGGAAGAGACAGTTCTCCTCTTCAACAACTGCCGGGAGCTGAAGCGGGAGCTGTAGGAGAACACAGTGGGGCAAGGGAAGAAGCTAGGAGGAAGCTAGGAGAAAGAGCTAATGAGGAGCTGAAGAGAAGCTGTAGAAGGAGAATGAACTTGAAGGGCTTCAGTGGAAGCAGATGAGGAAACTGCGTAGAGGCAACAGGAGTAACTGCTTGATGAGTATCATAGTGATACAGATACAATTTGTTTTGTGGGTCAAGAGGAAGGCATTAGAGCTGAAAGGGAAAGGGATGAGCAGTCGTTTATATACTTCTTCTGTTGCTCCAAACTTTGTCCTATTAAAGACTTCAATTGGTAAACTTTGCGCAATTTAGAGGCCACTTGCAAAAGCTAATATACCTCTATTATAGCGTCCCGAAACTTTTGGCCATTTATCCTTGTTGATCTCGCCTTTTACAAGCCTAATCCGAGCAATGTTTCCGAACGACTGCACTAAGCCACATTTGAAGCTAAGCCAAGTTAAGCAATCGAATTGGAGGCAAAAAACTTCTTTTGTGGCATTCGCAAAAGCAATTTTGTAAAACAAATTATCTCATTGGCAAGGGAGCGAAAGAAAGAGATTGAGAGAGAGAGAGAGAGAGAGTTCGGGGCGAGGCTAGAAGTTGCACATAACTGGCGCAAAGCGCCTGCGGCCGAGTCCTGGCTGTGCGAAACTTTATCCTTTTCAATCTTAACTTTTGCCATGATTTCTTGCGGTTTTAACTGCTTTTGCTGTTTGTGCCTCGTCCTGTTGCAGCCAACTAAATTGAATCCGAGCGAGCAACAATGCAACAAACTTTGAATGCCTCGAATGCCAGCCCGCCACATTTGCCATTGTTAATCAAAGCGAGAGGAAGAGGGAGAGGAAGAGGGAGACAGGCCAAGGCTAAAGATACGTCAATCATACAGTAGCTGACCCGCTGGGCAGGTGTGCTCCGAGTCCTTCTCATCTGCATGCGAGGCCACGTGCGACGAGCGCCACAAGCAGCTGGCCAAATGGACAACGGCTAATTCCCCGACCAACACAAAAGGACCTCTTGGTCCAGAGGTCAGATTTCGAGGCAACATATCAAATATGTTATTGAATCGACAGACGAGGCACAAAAGGCAAACATTTTGAATATGAATAACAATTGAATGAGTGAATGAATGGACTGATGGCTGGCTGTCTGACTGGCTGGCTGGCTTGACCATGGCTCGAGTCCAATTACGGCTCGAAGGGGGCGCAGCTGAATTCAGCTCGATCCCGATTGATCTTTCAATCAAAGCAGGAGTCCGATCCGTCGATCGGCAGCTGCTGAGCCAATCTTCCATGAGCTGGGCGTCAATGTTTGCGGCTGCTGGTTCCAGGAATGCCCGAGACGACGAACTGTTATCGCCAGCTTTTTATCGTCGCGGAATGAGCCGCGTCATCAGCGCAGATTGAAATAATTTGTGGCCAAGTTGCCAAGTCACTCGAGTGGTCAGCGGGTCGGCGGTGGTGCTCTGATCTGTGCCTGTTTGAGTGTGGTTCGTGTGGTTCCGGCGATCGCGTGCGATAAGCAACGTCAATATTTGTGTTTGGCCTTTGGGAGGCAGAGGCCGAGGCTGAGGCCGATTATTTGGTCCTTGTTAGCCTCGACGAACGCCGCGACCTCAACGTCGAAGTCGTCGTCGGCCTCATCTCTCAGATCTCGCAGCACTCGGCTCCTTTGAGACGCCCCGACAAGTGGCTCTGCCCAATTTGCGCTCTGTTTGTGTATCATTGCCGAGGAGCGGGGGCCGAGCTAATTGTTTGTTGTTTCGCTACCTACCTGACTACTCACTGACCGACCCGACGCGACGCGAAGCGGCGCGACCTGTGGGAATAGAGTGGCACTGACCAACGTAATTGGCCCTCTTTCCAGATTGAATTATCACAGGAATAAACACGATTTGACAGAGCGAGCGCTGGGAACTCGAGAGAACCAAACTATTGACTCAGCAGATCTTGCAGTTATTTAAAGTTTAAATAGTTAGCGGGAGTGTGAGTGCCTCTACAAAACTGCTCGATATAGATTTATATCCGATTTGTCATACTATATACTTTTGATGTGACTTTTTCTGTTTAATTTCGCTTTTTTGCCATTCTTTTGCTGAGCCATTCACAATAGACGTTCACATCATCAGCATCGTCGACTGCTGCAGTCTGGCAACGCTGCGTCGCTGTTACACGTGCAATTTATTGAAAATTTATTTATTTTCCTTTTGATTATTTCTAATGGCCAGCAATTACGATGAAATCGAAATACTGGAGTCCGTGGCGGGCGATGAAGTGGAGAGCATGGATATATCGTGGTAAAAGATTTCGATTTCTCCATACGAGCAAAACTGAACATGTAAAAATATTCAAATTGGCAGCGTCGCCAGCGGCAGCAATAAGGAAAACGAGGCGCCATCAGGGACTGCTTCAACTGAGGATTTTGTGCTGAACTTTGGCGAATCCCTGCTCGAAAGGGCGTGCGATGGCAAGCAGACGACCAAGGTGAGTCAAGCTCATATGTATATATTGTTGGTATATAATCATAATTAACCTCACTTTTGTTGCTATTTTAAGGAAATCTGCGAAAACTGGATAAAGTTCTATGGATGTGCGCCGGAAGCAGCTCTAGTCACGTTCATGCAGTTCGTGCTGGAGGCGAGCGGCAGTCAGTACCGAATTCCTAGGCAACTGGGACTGCCCTCAAACTACAGTGAGATCCTCATAGCGGCAACAGCGCGTTTTGGCAATGTAAGAGCTTAGCTAAGCTCCCTTTGGATATATATCTATCGGTGTAACATATGTATATTCGCAGAAAAGCTCCTCTTATCCGCTGACCATAAAGACGGGCGCGACTTTCGCTCGCAACATTTGCCAATTTGTGGAGTGCTTGATGGCGCTCTGCCACAGCTCTGGCCTCCTCTTGGATGATGTCCTTCTGAAGCATATGATTGGCTTTCTGTTGGTCTGCACGGACTCGAAGGTGCGAGCCTTCAGGCACACCTCCACGCTCATGGGTAAGTGCATGCATCAACTATTCGATATCCTGTTGAAGAGTTGTCTGCTTTCTAGCTCTCAAGATGATGACCACGCTGAGCGATACGGTGAGCCTGCAGAGCGCGCAGCTGAAGGATACGTGGCTGCGGCTCTTCAAAAGTGTCTTCCTGGAGCGCTCCCTGGATGTGGAGGACGAGATACGCTATCTGTGCTTCTCCGAGTGCGGCGTGTGGCTGGCGAAGTATCCGCAGTGCTACCTGACGGCGGAACATGTGCAGCATCTGTTCCACGCGCTGCAGGACAATGCGCCCAAGGTGATCGAATGCTGTTTCATGTCCCTGCTGAAGCTCTACAACAACCCGCAGCTGAGCGCTGTTTGCCTCGAGCTGGGCTCCACGCACAAGATGACGTTGCTGGGGTTGACGATGAGCGCGGAGAGCGAGCTGGGGCAGATGGCCATCGAGCTACTGGGCCACTTCTACAAGGCCAATTCCCTGCTGCTCGATGAATCCATGCTACAGGTGATCGAGCAATTGGTCTTCGCAGCCCATCGGGGCGTGGCACAGGCAGCCGCTGATCTAGTGCCGTATCGCTACCAAGAGCCGTCCACACCAGAGGAGGGGATACTGATTCTGGCCAGGTTCTTTATTCGTTACGGCGAGCACGAGCATGCGGCCTACCTAGTGGATGCCTACTACGGACGCAATGACGTTGTCATGGACTGGTCCAACATGGTCTCCATCCTAGTCCAGCCGAAGACTGTCAATCCCGCCGAGTGCTCGGCCATCATTGAGATTCTCACGCGTGCCATTAAGCAGGCCGTCAGCGGGGAGATTCCCCCTGGCCGCTATACGGAGCATCTGGATCGTGCATCCCAGCCATACGCCAGGAAAAAGGCAACCGCAATCCTCTTGAAAAGGTTGCCCCAACTCTTGAGGCAGTACCGCGGCTCTTGCCATGATCTGAGCAACCTGCTGGAGCTGCCGCAGTTCATGTCGCTGAAGCATACGCCGTTCAGAGAGTTGCTCGAGCAGATCAGGGACATCATGTTCGAGGAGCACGACATTGGGGTACTGCAGATGGGCGCCATGACCTTGGAGCACCTGTACAGCCTGAACGCGGGCCATGCCAATCATTGCAAGGAGCTGCTGAACAGCGCGGTGACCAACTACATGATCGCAGCCTCGGCCCTGGACCGATCCGTGTCGGGCGTCTCTCGCTTGTCCAAGAAGTCGAATGCAGAGCGTCTACTCGATACGCTCGGTTTGCTCTCCACGCTCTACGCACGCTTCGATCTCAACGATTCGCAGCTGATCGAGAATGTTATGGAGAAGCTGCAGTGCGGAGTGGAGGATTGGATCAACGGCAAACCAGAGAGCGAGGCTCGCCTGCCGGTCGAATCCATTTCGTTGTATTTGTCAATTATGTACATATCCTGCTCCTGGGACCTGAGTCGCGTTAAGGAGGCAGCCGGGACTAGCCAGGATGTGGAGGCAGACTGTCGCGCTCTGCGGCGCCGTTTGGACAACTTTCTAAGCGTGAGCTTCCAGCTGCTCGAGCAGAGCACCTTGAGCCGAATGGAATGCGATGTAAGTGGCAGTCGAGGAGATCTTGCGCCTACTCACACCTACTCTTTCTGTTGCAGGCCGTCACCTACGCCTGCGACATTTACGTGCTCTTCTCGTGTTCGCTGCGCCAGAGCGAGAGCATCCCCATCCGCTCCCTGGAATGCAAGTCGAGCATCAGGGACTACGAGCTGATAGAGAGCTTCGTGCTGCGCTTTGTCTTTGAGGGCGGCATCGCTGAGCTGCTGCCACCGGAGATGTTTCCCCTGCTGCAGAGCAAGCGACGCATCCTGGCCAGCTACTGCAAGCTGGTCTTCCACAATGTGATACCAGTGATGCGCGCCTGCGTTGTGCTCCAGCACTACGAAAGTGTGGGTGGATGGATAAGGAACATTCTCTGTCTGATTCTTTGTTACCTTTGTCCTCTTCTCGCTTCCAGCACCATCCGATCTTTGGGGACATTCTGCGCTCTACGCTGGAGCACTGCCTGAGCGTGAATCCCACGAACTGTGGCATGACCATGATGCACACCTGTCTGTTGGTCTACAAGCGCGTGAGAGTCGCCTATCCTGATCCTCTGGTGGCCGCTGCTTCCTCTGACTTTGCCGCCCTGCTCAACCTGGCCAATCTGCTGGCGGAGAGCTTCAACACGAAGCAGCTGCGAGTGCGCTCCGGCGTGCTCGTGCTGCACCGCGCTGGCATTCGCTTTGCCGGGGAGCTTGTGTCCGAAGATATTATGGATCCGCCAAAGGATCTGCTCTACTTGACTGTCATACAGCAGTTCGTGCCGCAGCTGCTCGCCCAGGACATGCGGGACGTGCTCACCACCCTGGAGTTCATCGATCACGGAGTTTTGCCTGTGAGCAAAACTAACGACTGGCTGCCACTGGTCACCTATCGCAATGCCCTGGAGCTGGCGCTTATGCAGAGCTGTCGACGTGAGTGTCTGTCTTGGAATAGATAATAGAGAGAGAGAGAAAGAGGGAGAGAGAGAGAGTATTAATATATTGCCTCTTTGCAGGTGACGATTACTATAATGCGCCTGTTTATGTGGTGGACTAGGAGTGGTGCAATGAAGACTGGACTCGTGATATGGTCACCTATGACATCTATATTTATACAAAGAAACCTTTTAAGATCTTATAAACTGATGGTAAATTCCTTTTGAATTGCTTTCAATCATTTGTTTTTCCGTTACTTCGAAATCGAAATTTAAATACTGAATGAAAGGCGTCGTCAAAGCAGAATTCGATTTCGAATTCGCGCTCAATTCGTGTTGCCATTTGCAGCTTAATGCACACATACATACATATACATATATATGAATGTGTGTTTGTGTGTGATAGCTAGGTTAGGTTCGAGGGTGGCCTCTGGGTGCATTCAATCAGCAGCCAGCAGGGCAGGGCAGAGCAGCAACGGCAGCAGCTGCTGCCAAATGTATCGAATTTCCATTGCTCAACAATTTTCAATTTGGACAAATTGACTCGCAGCTTGGCGGGATTCAATGGCAGGGCGAACCTCGCTCAGCGCCTGTCAAAGGCTGTGCACGAGCCTAACACGGCCTTTGACACTCGCTTTAAGGTGTGCGAGTGTGTGCGTGTGTGTGGGTCAAATACATATTTTTGGGCATGTAATTCAAGTGGACTCGCTGGCACTTCTGTTTTTTGGTTTTAGGTAACCATGTTTCATGTTCATGTCCATTTCCTTGGCACAAGCCAAGTGTCCGGCTGGCGGTGTCGCATTACGCAGCCATTAAAGTTCTGACGTCATAAAACGTTATCAGCAGCGGTCAACGAATAGCAGATTTCGATGAAACAGCTGGTCGGAGTTGCCAGCTCGTGGGGCGGCGCCCCATCAATCAGAGGGCAGAGTTGCCAGCTTGTTAGGCAACGCCACATCAAGCAGCAGGCATGGCCAACAGCTGGGCAGGCAAATTGGAACGGATCTCCTCGATCTGGCAGGTAGTTGCCCCCCACACACATCAATTTCGCGTAACGGGCAACCGCTAGAGTGGAGTCGCAAGGACTCTGCATTTCACGCTCAGCAAACGGGAACAGCCAGCGGCACAGATGGGCTGATGCGATTCGAATCAGCGGCAACGGTTGCGGTTTAACGAGATGCGTTGCCGCCTCCAACACACGCACACACACACACACACACGCCTTCGCTGATGTCTGTGCGCGATAAACGATAACCGCGCCTCGCCACGGCGATTAGTTTCTTGCTCTTGTTCTTGTGTGTGTGTGTTTTTTGGCCAAGTTAAAACGAGAAAGTGTAACAGAACATTTTTTTTTTGGGCACGCGCATCTGTCGTGCTGGCATACTATATGTATATGTACATAGGGGCAGCAGCAGCGTTCCCTAAATTTCGCAAGGGCGACACGTGGCACTTGATTCATATCAAATTTCTGGCCACAACTATTTGGGAGTTCACATTTCGAGGAAGGGTTTCCTCTTCGCTCCTTTTTGTTGTTCGCTGCCAACTGTCAACCCATTTGGCCATATTTATGGCCACTTGCTGGCGGCTATCCAGTTAAGGCAGGGCATTGCAACTGTTATTAACACAAATTTATTGCTCTATTTTTTTCAGTTTACAATTGGGGGTGCTTGCGCGCGTTAAAAAACGCGTGGAAATCGCTTGCAGAATTGCCATTCGCGTGGATCAGTTGTAAGCTGTCGTTGCCACCTCGTTTTTTCAGTCCAGCCAGTTTCAGCTTATTGGAGAGGTCACACCTATAAGAGACTTGCAAAATAAACAAAGTGTAAAGCCCATGGGCGTTAGTAATTTCAAAAATAAGCTTTCATTAGCTCTCTGGATAGACATGTGTCACACACAAGTCTGCAAAAAAGCCCCCAGCGCTCCTGCAATTGCATCAACCTTTGCTGTGATTAATCGGGTGAATTATTAATGCACGCAAATGTTTGCGCGCGATCAACAACAATATTTTCGACCTGTCACAGTGCGATTCACACTGCATTGCTCATATGTATGTTTGTGTGTGTGCGTGTGTGTGTATTGAATCGGTTTAATCGGCTGGCGCTTCGCTTCAATTGTGTAATCCCATCGCTATTGTTGTTGTTGTGTTTGTCAGTCAGCACGTGTTTTCTGTGCGCGTTGTTTGCACAGCGGGCGGTCTGTGGTGTGCGTTTCGCAAGTTAAATTGTTTATTGTTCGACATTCATTAATTGCATATGTAAAAAGTGTTAAAAACATACGTTAGTGCACATGCGAAGTGTGAAAACATGATGTACAAGAGCTGCAAGGCAATAATAAAGCCATAAAGAAAATCAAATGAAAGTTGCCTAAGACTTTAGGCGCAGTGTGACCGTAGTAAAAGTCTTGCAAAACGCCTATGGCAAGCATCTTGTTGATTTGAGTGGCGCAAGTATGTAGAACTTGCTTGTGCAACAAGTACACTTTGGATATGTAAAAGTTCAGAAATGATATAAATAAATAAATGTGATATAAGTGTTGATGCATATGTGTGAAGTGAACTAAATGCTGTAAAGTTATGGATGTCGCTTCATGAAAATGAACTTGTGATTACAATGTGACCGACCGTAGTGGACCTGTTGCAAAATGTTAATTGGAGGCGTTTTTGTGGATTCCAATAAGGTAAGTGGAATCTATTTATATACTGAAAATTTGGGAGTGCTTAAAATTAATTGCATTCATTAGGCTTTACATGTGTAGCTATTTATAATATATGTATATGCCCTTTGCTTACATTTAAATTTAAACTCATGTTTGTGGCGCGTTTGCCTGCGTGTAAAAACATCAATCGCTCACTTCATCAACATTTTCCCTTCTGTCTGCTGTCGCGGTGTTGTAGCTTGACAAGCGTCCTTTCGTCCTTTCCATTGATAAATGCACAAATTTGTAGATTGTCAATCAGGTTTGTGATCTCTGTGCGTCTGAGTGACAGCAAACATACAGAGTGTGGCAAAGGATCTGTCAAGGACATGCCGGCACATGCATTGTCCGCAATCTGTTTGCTGTCCTTGTTATTGTTTCTGTGTGTCTCTGTTTCTTTCTCTTCATGTGACTGTGTGTATGTGTGCGTGTGTGTGTGCAAATAAGGCGCGCCGTGTGTTTGGCTCCTGCGCCGGTAGTCCTGCAACTAAATCATTCGCCTGTTTACAAATGTGTCGCCAGCGCGTAATTCAATCCTTGCGCGCAGGATATGCCGAAGCAGCCGTCGCCAGCGCTTGGCAAACCAATAAATACCACTTAGATGCAGCCATGCAGCGACTCTCCCGTGTGTCAACAAAAGTCATGTGTCGGCATGTCGCCTGTCGTCTGTGCATATGCCATGTCCTTTGACACACAAAGGGCGGTCGGTCGGTCGGGCGAGGCAGCGACTGGCTGCAGCTGAGCCTGCGCAGGACACGCATAAATTAACGCGCAGCTCCATTGATCCCCGGTCTCTGCACCTTTGCTCCCCATTAGCACGCGTCCACTTGGGACGCACGCGCAGCAGCCACTTGAAAGGATATGCTATGTGTGTCTGAGGAAGAGAGAGAGGGAGAGTGGCACAAGCTGCACAAAGAATCGGAATCAGTTCAGCTCAAGTGCAGCCGGAATTGTGGCCGGGTTGAAATTAGTTAAGCCCTGTCAGCAAATCTGATTTAGTGCCAGCTGCTCACAAAAGGATGCTCGAACAATCTGCGCATTATCCTTAGCACTCAGCTGAGCCAGGCACAAATTATAACTTTAGTGGCAATTTAATTAAGCAATTACAAGGGTTCTCGATGCCCTCTCTCTGCTGCTCTCTCAAGTGTTGATTTATTAACAGATGCTCAGATCCGAATGTAGAAAGCAGCACGCATTGGTTCTAGAGAGAAGCAACATATGCCCTCGACGGCATGCAGCTTGAAGCTGGATCTTTGCTTTATTTATATACATATTGAAGAAATTTCGGTTAAGGTTAGAACTCTCTCTATCTATAGATATTTTATATTCCTTAAAGAAAGAAAGATTTATGTAGACTTCTTTCTATTTCCCATGCTTGCTTGTACCTTTCCTCTTTTCGATCTTTTATATATATATATATATATATTTCTATGCTTCAGTAGCTATGCTTTGTAGCGCATATAGTCGATAATATATGAAGGTCGCTCTGGGGTTTATTGGGTTAGGTCAAGCGTTCGACATGCAGGGACAGTTCAATTAAATGCGATATTTATATCAACCTGACACGGACCACAAATTGGAAAATTAGTTGACCAGAGCAGTTGACCACCAGACGGACAGGCCGACAGACAGACAGGCCGACAGCTGGCCTAAAGGGCGAGTTTGTGCGAGCAAGTGCAACAGATGGAGAAGCGAACAGAAATTAATAACGAGCCAAAGCCGAAAGAAGAATGTGCATAAAATATTCAAGTAATGCTCTGGGCTCTGGGCTCTGGGCTCTGGGGGCGAGTGACAAGTGGTTTGTTGCTGGACCAACAGCTGACTTTGAGTGCCCCCAATACATAGGAGAATCCCCCAATGTCTCCGTCCGTGTCTGCGTCTGCACAATTAATCATGTGCGTCGTTTTGTGATTTTTAACGACTGCGACTGCTGTCAACGCATCCTGCGGCCCATAAAACTGGGATGCGCCCTGATAAATGCGAGAGACTCAAGCAAGATGGGCAACGGCAGCCCATCAAATAGATTTATTATTGAAAATATTTTTGTGTGCCCTTTTGATTGTTATGGGTCTCTCTCTCTCTCTCTCTCTCTCTCTCTCTCTCACTCTACTCACTCGCCTCAGCCGTCCATGCCAAATGTTGTGACAGGAGCCGAGCCAAGAGGCCGAGGCCGAGAACAAATGTTGTGTTAAATTTATTTCATTACATTGGCATTTTATGATGACTTGGCGCGTTCTCTCTCGTTTGCTCCTCTCACTCTCTATATGTTGTTTATATATTTTCGAGGCGTTCGATTTCAGGGCAATAAAAGTGAAAATGGGTCCTTAACACAGGAGCAACAGCAGCAGCAGCGGCAGCAGCAGCGGCAGCGGCCTCATCTTCAGCATCTGCTGTCGCTTTTGTGCATGGGTCTTTGAACTTTGTCCAGCGACAGCAGCTGACTTCGACAGCTATCAAATGAAAGCGAAGACAAGTTGGGACACAAAGCTCGAGACATCAAAAAACTTTGTCAAGAATGAAAAAATGTTAAAAGAATTAAAAAGGAATGATCAAATATGAAATTGCTTTAGTTTGGTTCGAAGAGTAATGAAAACTATGATAAACGATGCTTAAAGAACTTTCATATTGAGAGTCGGGAGGCCTACTAATAGGATAGGGTATTATCAGTACATACATATAAAATCCAGTAGCATTCATCAATGGCTTAAGCAGAAGTTGAGAAATCCAAACTCTCGCTGGAAAACTAATTACCTGTGAGGAAGAAGGGGTAGGGGAGACACACACAACACCTTTACACATAATTAGAGGCCTGTTGACTGCGGCGACAATGAATGGGGTATATGAATGGTAAACAGGCAGCAGGGGCAGTGGTAAGAGTCGGTTACCAACCATGTCCAGCTTGTCGGCCATTCATTAATCCACAATCCACAGTCAAGTGCAGACGCAGAGACAGAGTGCGAGAGAGAGATTGCATGACAGCAAGCAAGCAAGCTAAGCTAAGCTGAGCTACGTGCAACGCGCCTTGCAGCGTGCAAACGGCGGCACAACAACAAAGCCGCAAGAGCCTATTAGCCACAATAAAGAGGCATCTCTCTGCTGCGCTCAAGTCTCGAGTCCCAATTCTATTATGCTGCTATGCAGATGAATGGGAATTGGAATGGGAATGGGAATGGAAATGGGAGTGTGTGTGTTTGCTCGCCAGATGCCATTACAATGTAAATACAAGAAAAGTTCAATCGGCAACTTGATGCGGGTCTCCCTCACTCTAAAAGCGAGGGAAGAGAGAAGAGCGAGAGAGGGAGGAGACGGCCGGCACACGTAGAAAGGCATTTCATTAGGCATAGACAGAGAGACAGCCAGAGACACAGCCACAGACAGAGCTCCAGCCTGAAGCTCTCATCTCCATTTGAGTGGCCCCGAGTCTCTGTTGAACAATTGATCAAATATCATAATTTATCAAATGACAATGCGACAAGGCGGCAGCCTCTGTGAGGCGACGGCCCCGATCTCTGTGCCCAGTCGAACTTGTTTGCTTGCCCCAATCCCCACACCCAGACACTATCTAATGTCTGTGTCTGCTCGCCACTCTGCCCTTCTCGCCTCTAGGTTTTTGAAAGCTACAACTTAATTTATTTGAACAATTTAGTCTGACACAACAACAGTGCCCAGAATCTAAACAGACCCATTTGGCTTGTCTTGTTCTTATTTATACGTATGGCCCTGCCCAATGAAGCTATCAAAGCATCTATTTAGCATAATTGCAGTCGAGCCCGAGCCCGCGGCTCGTGGTGGTCTATGATAAAGACTATATATAGCGAGAGAGAGAGAGAGAGAGAGAGAGAGAGAGAGAGAGAGAGAGAGAGAGAGAGAGAGAGAGAGAGAGAGAGAGGGTACAGTGGAACAGACAGAGATACTTCTAGACAAAATGTACGGAAAACCTTTGAGATCAAGTTCTCCTGGGGAAAATTCTACTTGCCGTTAGTTTATCCCTTTGCTTCAGCATCGAATATATATAGAATATTTTTTGATGGAGCGCCTCTTGCGTATTTACTACAAAATTACTTGTTAAAATCCAATTAAAAGACTTTCAATATGGCAAAGATGGAGCTTTCGATGGCCAACACGACCGAGTCGGACGCGAAGCCCGCCTGCTTCTGCAATTGCAAGAGGAAAATCGATCCCAACCAGCTGTTCGACGACAACGTCGAGGACGTGGCCAAGTGCCTGGCCCAGGTCATGGTCATCTGTGGCATCAATACGACCAAGGCGTGCAATGCCAAGTCGATCATAAAGCGCGCTTTCATCTACCACGAGAAGCTGAGGACTGAGGACAGCCCCACCTCGCCTCCAGTTGGCACCCACCTGCATCGGGACGACATGCTGCAGGCGCTGCGCATCAAGTGCGAAATGGAGAGTGTCGAGGCGATGCTGACGTATGCGATCATCAAGCGCGCCTTCAAGGCATTCTTCCACGGCAAGCCGGAGAAGTCGATCAGCAATCCCATACAGGATGCCATGGCCATCCACACCCAGAAGTCGGCCTGGATGCATGCCGCGTACAAGACGGCGCGGATCTTCGACAACTATAAGGCGGCCTTCTTCTGGGCGCACAAGGCCTATGAGAAGCAGATCACAATTGTCTACCGCTCGCTGTTCGAGCGGATGAGCTCACGTGCCAACCCCCTGACTGTGCCCACCTGCAGCTGTCGCAATTGCGGCAACATGGAGGTGCCTGGGTACCCGACGCCCGAGTCAACGGGGCACGAGAAGTTCAAGCTGGCGGACTGCAGTGATTTGCCAATGGCCTGCATTCTGTGCGGCCTGCAGGTGCCTAAGATTGAGACCGATGTCAAGATAAAGCGTCCACGGCCCATTATCAACCACGAACTGAAGCTGCCGCAGTGCCACAAGTGCAATTCGCCGATGCTCATCTGCGAGTGCAACATCGATCAGCTGACGGGCGAGCTGTATGGCGAGTGTGGCCAGGACTCGTATAAGGTGAAGTGGTATCGCCTGGAGGACGACGACAAGGATCCCGGAACCAGCTTCGAAGACGCCCAAGAGCCCGAAACCGACTGGGAGAATCATCATTGCCCGATCGACTGCAAGCATAGCGATAGCGAAACGTCGAACGTGTGCCGTGAGGATAACAACACGAGTCCTTCCGCCCTGGAGAGCTCCTCCTCATTCACCACCTGCTCCGGCTCCGAGGATCCCGTGGAGAAGCTCGAGAACTATCTCAACCAGCTGTGGAACGAGGAAATCGCTGCCAAGAATAATCCTCATACCTATAAGCCCCAAGTCGTGTTCCCACCCCTTCCGCCATGTAAATACTGCCATCGGGACTAGGTACTCCTCTCTCTGTATTCTTCATGGCATATTGTATAAATTTATCTCGTCTCCATGTACTAATTGTTACATATATTTTTTGAATGTTAGGTAATAAAACAGGCATAAATTTTAAGTAGGGGCTGAGAAGAGTATCTTATTGAAATTGTCCATTGCATCGTGAAGTCTTCTCTCTCCCTCGATCTGCTCTCTGACTCATAATCTTTTGAACTAGTTATTTAGCTTAAGCTTCACCTATTGCTACTTCTGCTTAATATAATTTCTAGCGCCATCTTATGGGGCTCCCTTGAGCAAGCTGCTGAGGCAGGCGACAATCCTGCGATCGCCCACATGCTGCGAGGAGCCAACGTTTATCGGACACCCGCAGATCGCGCCCCTGACAATGGCCACTTAAATGCCATTGCCAGCTGTAATCTCTGCTAAATTGCTGCCCCGGCTACTGTTGTCAACACCCGCCGGCGTGTCCGCCCTCCGCTTGTCCCCAGTCTGCAGCTCGTTCGCTCCGGAGGTTCCACATAAATCGCTCGCATTATCTGAGCACTTGCATCGCCACAGCCACAGCCACAGCCGCATGGAATGGAACGGGAACAGAGCCAGTGCCAGTATGGCACGGGCTCTCAGACTCTGCCTCTCGTCGTCGTTCTCGCCCGCTTATCAATCTCGGCTCATCTGCACGCAGCCACTGAACACTGAACATCTTCTGCGAAAAA
This sequence comes from Drosophila repleta, assembly GCA_018903745.1. Taxonomy (NCBI): domain Eukaryota; kingdom Metazoa; phylum Arthropoda; class Insecta; order Diptera; family Drosophilidae; genus Drosophila; species Drosophila repleta. The sequence continues at coordinate 6,012,026 of JAEIGN010000752.1, read as the reverse complement.
TAATTCCGCAACTTGTCACATTTTGTAAACGCGGAGACGCCTCTGCGCCAGTTGTTGGCTGCCAGTTGCCAATGGTAATGGCCAGGCTTTGCTGGCTGTCTTGCCGAGTCCTTGACTGTCACCTAGACTATTTTTGGCAAGCCTTGCGAAAGTCCAACTGCAGCAGTACCAACAGCAACAACATTGCATCGTATCTGCCCAGTAAAGCCTGACTTATGCTTGAGTTCTTGACTTCTCTTGTTCTGCCCGTTGTTCACTTGGGGCCGCATTTGCATATAGATTTATTTTTATGGCCATCACAATGGATCGGAGACGTTTAGGGCTTTTGCTATTTATGTGTGAGCCCAGATACTAGAAGGTGTAATGCGATATGGCTAGGCCAGAGCTACGAGCTCTAAAGATCTAGCTGAATATATTGATAATGATTCCCTATAACAAGAGATTGTCTGCTAATTTGAACATCTGCCATACACTTAGACGAAATTGAGAAACAATCTCTCGTCTCACTTATCAAATATGAAATCTTGCCTCGTTCTCACTTTGGTGCAGAACAAAGCCCCCACTTGAGTGTCGAGAGGCGAGAGTAAACAGTGAGAGTTGAGTAAAAGCTCGCGCAGTTAATTGTGGGCCGCAACTCGAACCATTGAACTTTTAAAAGGCAATCAAATTCGCGCCTAATGCGATCTCTTTGAGGCGGCTCCGAGTGCTGATCCACTTGATGGCTGAAACTTAATAGTCTTTTTATAGCTGCACTTTTTCAACTTCAATTAATGAAGTGTCGAGTTGTTAACACTAAAAACAGCCAAACAGCCGATCGGTACTAGCTGTGCCCATCAGGACGGCCCTAGAGCCCCAGCAGCAGTCGCTGCCTCGAGCAGTTCGCTTCTATTTCCAAACATTTTGCCCACCAACAACAAAATGAGGCCCGAGACATGCTGGGAAAAGCCGAGCAGAGCAGCACCTCTTGCTTGGAAAATGTAAACAAACAAATTAAAACGAGTCGAATGGCAGCGGCAGTGGCAGCGGCAGCGGCAGCGGCAGCAGCTCCCGACTTTCGTCTCGGCGTGGCCACCAGGTGAGAAATCGACTGGGAAGTCTTTGGGAAGCCAGCAAAGCAAATACAAACAGACAGAAGCAGCCACTGCCACAGCCACAGCCACAGCCACAGCCACAGCCGCAGCCACAGCCACAGCAGAAGCTCTTTAATCTTCGACTGTTGAGTGTTGGAAATGCTTCAAAGTTATCTCCCAGACGAATTGAGTTATTAATGGGCGGACTTTTGGGAGACAACTAGTCGTGATCTGGCAGTTAACTGGGCTTTAATTGCTCATCAGGCAGTACGAAACGAGACTGTGACGAAAGTGAAAACTGAAACAGGCCAATTAATCCAGAGTTGATCAACAAATCGTGCTGCAGTAGCTGTGGCTTTTGACAGCTGAGCAAGGCAGGAGGACGGTGAGGAAATATACATATATAGAGTGAGATAAGTAAAGAGTAATGCTGTGGAGTAATATCAGCTTGAGTTGGGAGTTTACATATATAATGGGATTTACTTGGATATTTTGCAAATTGGCCAAATGAGATTCTATATGTGTATCTGATGAGTGAGCCCATTGTTGGATAGTTTGAAGACATCTTCTGGGTTAACCTGACCGAAAATGAGTGTGGGAAAAAACAGTTGGAGCGTCAAATGATAAACCTGTTTGTCAATTAAACAAAAATATTGTAATAGTTGATAACAGAATGGGCAAACAGAGCCCTGGGCCCTGCAGATGCCGTTGATGAGAACTTCCCAGAACCAGAGAGCGCTGCGCTGAGTGTGAATGTATGAATGCCAGAACGAGAATACAACAACCTGTCAACCCAGCCAAGAAGGGCTTGGGCCCAAAGGCTGGTGCTGGTGCTGGTTCACTCTGGTTCTTCGATGTGCTTGACGCCCGTCCGTTTCATTATCGCCTTCGAGTTCAGCTTGGGGCTCGTCGAGGCCGAGGCCGAGGCCGAGGCCGAGGCTTGGATTGTGTCTCCATCCACCATCCACCTTCGCCTGCCTCTGGCTTATTGTTTAGTGAAGCATTTAACTTATAAATATTGTGTGTGGCAAAGAAGAAAAGTGTTTTGTGTATGTGATACCGTTTTGAAATGTGCCAGCACCAGAGACAACAGAGAGACAGCAGCCAGCCAGCCAGTCAGACAGTCAGCCAGTCAAAGTGGAGATGTCGAGGACGTCGGGGGTCTTCTCGCTCCGAGAGGCAACGCCATGAAATATTTCCCATGACAATTCTGTTTGTTTTTCGTGTATTGTCTGACTGACTGCCTTGGTCTTGGCACCTAAGCGTCGCCAGCGTTCACATCGTCGCCCACTCGCTGTCCAGAGCACACTCAGTTCACACACAGTTGGCCAGGTTCACAATGCCTCTGAGTGCACTCTCTATTTGCTTTATCTATGCCCAGGCGCTGTATCTATTCTGTATCTCACTGTCGTGCAACATTTCCCAGCCCGAGACTCGTTGAAGAAGAAGCCCTTCAGCTCCAGCCCGAAAGCGGCCCCAAAGAGCCAGGCCTAACTAAATGGTCAACCCAATGGCCTTATGCCGGCAATTTTGGCAGCCGTCTAGCACGAGTTGGCATCCCAAATATTCCAAGAACCAGTTGCAAATGCTCTTCTTGCAGCACTAGCACGACTCCTCAATACCCTTTCTCCTAGCATTACGTGTGCTAGCTTAACAGGGAACTATCATAGTTGTTCTTGTATTCATATAAATGTATATTGCTCTGCCGTTTGTAGAAAAGTAATAATAATAGTAATACGCAGCCATCGGTATGTAATTTTCACCTTTGCACATGCCACTTGACAAATTTCACATGAAAGGAGTTTCGAAAGATTCGAAAGGGTAGAGTTATTAGCTTCACAAGTGCCGCCGACATTCTGCGAAATAAAAATATTCAACGGCTCCAATGCGATTGATAATTAAAGTTGTTTTGGAACTGGGCCGACATTTCGCTGTTGGTGAGGCCCTTGATGTCTGTGCGATTTGGGCACTGGTATCGAGTCCACCAGTTGAGGAACTCATCAGGCTGGCGTGGCTGCTGCAGGCGTGGCTGTTGCATCTGCTGGCAAAGGGCGCAGAAGGGATATTTGTTCTTATGGATGCGATACATGAAATGCCAATCGAAGAATCGCTCGTACAGCTGCGGCTCAGTGGACAGCTTTGTCAGATGCGCGGCCAGCCTTTCCGGCGTTTCAAAGTCGGCGCTGCTGATGTAGGAGCCGGGCGGCATCCAATCAGAAATATTACCACGGCCAACGACGACAGGCACGACATAGTGGGCCAGAGCTTTGTATATCTGCGGATGCACGTAGTCCGGACAGCCACTTGGCTCGAAGATCAGCATAAATTTGTATTGGCCGCAGCTGGGAAGAAGTGAGATTGGGAATTAGCTAAAACGAAAAGGAGACTACAGTAAGGAAACCTACTCCTGATATCCATGGCAGCTTATGAAGGCATCCAATGTCAGGAATTTTCGCAGCTCCTGCAGGTAGAGACTTTCGGGCAGAGAATACTCGTTGACTTCGTACATCATGTAAAAGACGAAGCGACTTTTCTTTTGCAGTCTCAATTGGAGTACAGGGACTATCTCGTTGGCGTGCGGATCCAATAACTTACTGACATGACGACTTTTATCTCTAGCCGTGAAATAGTAATCGGTCCACAATAAGTCGGAGTCGCGACGGTAAGTCATGCTGAAGTTATAGATCGGTGCGCCCCGATGCAGCAGTGGATTGCGAGCCAAGCTTAATGGGTTTCTGGCTGCAAATACCGCCAGGAAATGTGGAGCGCGATTCACTTGATCCAGGCCGTCGAGTGAAAAGGGCCGATCAGCATTGAAGACAATGGCATGGATGGGCCCGTCGGGAAAATTACGATTGTTGGTCAAAATGCAGCCACATTGCAGATATTCCGACATGACCCCATGCTCGGGACCCCAAACCAGTATGGTCTTTCCGTTGTGCGGCCGTCCAATGAGTCCTTTCCATTGACTATTGAAGCACACGAATCGCATCATCATCAAAGTAACTGCGAGGCAGACGACGCTCTTCACAATGGTCAAGTACAAAACCCATTGCTGGCGATCTTTATCCTGCTGGCTTACGATCACCGGGTTACTCGAGAGTTTGGCCTCCACGGAGTCCAGTTTCAATGGCTTGCCCTGGACTATCTTGATGCCTATCACATCGAGCAGCAGCGGATGCGTTCCGGATTTGTGTAGTTTGCTGTTAATTTTGTCGGCTGGCATTTTATGAGATTTTCGTGCGAATACCTAAATACAAAATGACATATTCAAATGAATGAGTATAAAATCGTTTAAAATGAATAGAAACTGTAGCTGTAGTAGCAGCAGCAATGCCAACTTGGATGGGGATGATTGAACTATGCAAAAATTGACTGGATTGTTCCGTATGATTGACTGACTGATCGCTGATCAACACATTAATAAGCGTCTAATTAAAAGACTTCCCGATTGAGTGATGCAACCAACAGTAAAATATATTCTCGTCGTACTAAAGTAACTAATTATATTAATTTCTTGTAAAATTTTATAGGCGGTCAATCGAATACGCTAAACAAATTTATTTCTTCTAATGTGCTGGCTTCGCTTTGTGCGTGTTTAGTTGGGCGTTGCAATTAGAGACTCGTCGGGACCCGGACACTGGTTGTTGGTCCACCAGTGAAGGAACTCAACGGAGCTGCGCTTTAGTCGCAGCCATCGCAGCTCTCTGCAGAGTGCACAGTAGGGCTGCTTGTCGTGGCTGATGACGTACTTGGAGTGCCACCAGAAGAACTGCTCGTACAGCAGCGGCTGTGAGGAGATCATTAGCAGGTGCCTTGCCAGTTCGTAAGGCGAGTGAAAGTCGTCGGCGCTTATGTAGGAGCCCGGTGGCACCAGGTGGCTGAGATTGCCGCCCCCAACCATCACGGGCACAACAAAGTTGGCCAGAGCTGTGAAGAACTGCGGATGCACATAGTCCGGGCAGCGGCTGCTCTCAAAGATCAACATGAACTTGTAGGGAACGCAACTAAGAAGCGAAGGAAGGAGGGATGAGAATATGGACTAGAGTCAAGGAGAGTTCAAGATACTTAGTCTCGTGACAGCGCTCAATGTGGCTCGGTTCCATGAACTCGCGCATCTGGCTCAGGTAACGGCTCTGTTTGCTGCTGGCGTTCATGTCCTTGTCCATGTACATAGCCAGATACTGCTTGAGGCGCAGGTTGAAACGTAGACGGGTAGCTAGTTTCGACGGCAAGCGGTGCATGAAGCTAATGACGGGAGCTGTGAAGTTGACCACGCGCACAGTTGGCGTGGCGATCTTTGAGAAATAATTCTCAGTCCAGACCAGGTCCGAGTCCAAGCGATAGGTCATCGAGTAGTTAAAGATAGATTCGCCGTTGACGCTTAGCGGATTCGCGGCGAGGTTAAGTGGATTCCGATTAGCATAAACCACAAAGTAATTCTGAGTGTGTTCGATCCCATTGAGGCCTTCCAGTGAGTAGGGATGATCTGCATTGATAACGACGGCATCTATGGGTTTGTGGGTGTAGCTCCGATTGCTAGTTATGACACAGCCGCACTGATGACTCTCTTGCGCGGTGAAGCTCGGATCGTTCCACAGAAGAATGGGCGTTTTCGGCTTGAGCTTGAGCTCTCTGTCGACATTTCGCGGCACGAAGTGCAGCAATATGAATATGCCCGAGAGACATATGATCCACTTCAAAATGATATTGCGACTGTTCGACAGGCGACGGGATATGCCTGTGCTGCGCGACGGCGGTGGCAGCCCAGTCAGCCTATCTGTGTCGCCATCCTGTGAGCTGTGCTCCACATCGCCTTCATCCAGTCTCCTGCGCTGCGGATGCTGTCGACTGCTAAGAATTTTGTCAAGTGGCATGCCGCGAATTCTGTCGATAGGCATAGTAAATATATATATATATGTATTTTATTTTGGTTTTATTCTATATCTTCTCAAAGAACATCTGCCCTCAACTCCAGATTTTGAATTGAGAGTTGAAAGTTTTACTGCAATGGCAACTATGTTTGCCTGGGAATACCAATATATAATATATATGTAAAGAGAGGGATAGAGAGAGAGAGAGAGAGAGAGAGAGAGAGAGAGAATTGTAGATTCAGTTGTAATCAATCATCTCATTTTCCAATTTGCAATTGCAGAAGAGAAAACTGTTGCCATTTATTGTGTCGATTGAAAAGTGTGCAAGTTCCTGAAATTTAGCATAAAATTTACTTTCCCTTGGCTCGGTTTCCGTTTGAGTGCCTCCCTCGGCCTGCCATTCACTCGAACAGGAACCAAGCAATCAATCATTCTGGCTAAGCCATCAGCAACATGACAAATCTAGCCACAAACTTTGCGTAGCTCTCTCACCGGTGTCAGAAATTGAGGAAATATTGTGCTCCGTCTCCCGCCCTCTCTCTCATTCTCTCTCTTTCTCTGGTAATCCATTGATGATATATCACTGCAATTTGGAATATTCATTTGGCAACTTTTGTCGCTGCTCATTTGAAATGCGGCACACAAACCCGCCAAGGATGTGGCTGGAGTTGGCCATTGGGCTGGTTAAGAACGTGCCGACGGCACTGACTACTGACTGTCAGAGATTTGAACCTGGTATTGCTTGCGAGGCAAAAAACTCCGATTTTTCCAATTGACAAGCACTTAAGTGCAACAAAGACACAGACAGGAAGAGCGATAGCGAGAGAGAAGGAGGAGGTGAGAGTGAGGATTCGCTTGGGCACGTAGCAACAGTTGCCATGCAAATTGCCAGCGCCAGCTTTATAAATAATGCCTCGTTTATGTGCGAAAGTGAAATTGGAATCGCAGACGAGCCACAGCCACAGAGAAACGAATTAAGAGAGTAGCAGGAGAAGGAGGAGGAGGAGTAGGAGGAGGAGTGCTGGTGTAACTGCAACATTAGAAGTTGGGGGTGAAGCGGTGGCGACTAAGCCCAAACGAAACACATATAAATTTTAATTATTCCAGCGAATCGCTGCCAAGTCTCAGGCTGAGGCTGACTCCAAAAGGCAGCACAAAGCGTGGCTAAACAAAAGATGCGATACGATTGCATTTGGCGGAGGCTGTGAGAGACGATGTGGACCTGGCCCTGGCCCTGGCCCTGACTGTTGCTCCTTGCTGCTTGGCGAGTCGCAAACTTGGAGAATGGAATTGAAATTCCATTGTGAATTTTGGGGGCGTTGCCGCGTCGAAAAATGCAATAAATATGCATATGAGAGAGCGTTTCGCCGAGTTCGCTGAGAATTATGGCTCACAGCGTACAGCAAAGATTTGAATAATTTGGTTCCCACACTCCCAGAGTTAGCTCCAGTTCCAAATCTTGAACGGGCCACCGCAAATGTGATGCGAATGCGCTAAAGTCGCCATCTTCAGAGGCTTCGACTCGCTCATAATTTTAATTAAAGTTATTAATAGGCCACGTCAAGATGTTCAATGTGATTTACCTGACTCCCGCTCACTATCGTCTGACTCAGCTGCTGAGTTGTCCTTAAGCCTTGGCTCAATTAAATGCCGCACACATTGTGTTGGCAACTGCTTAATTATCGAGAGCCGGCCGAGAGCCGAGAGCCGAGAGCCGAGAGCCCTGCTCGAACGTATCAAACAACATGCAACAATAACAAAAGGACGCCGGCGGCAAAGTCGCCACCTCAGAGACGCCGCACCAAATTGGACTTGATTGCGCCGTTGTGGCTGTCTTCGTGGCCCCGATATATATATATATATATTGCTAGGAATTAACATGTAATTATCTCAGCTTGGTCTGGTCAGACTCGAAATGAAACGCAACGAATCGCCGGCGACACCCAAACCGAAAACAAACTGCGTCTTGTTACCGCAGCCAGGATGGCCTAGGCCACAGCTGCCTCCAGCTGCGGGGCGTGTCTTAGTCTGAGTCTCAGTTCGATTCTCAATTCCTTAACAGTTCGACTGCTCGACTCCTCGTTTCTTTGACCACCCGCGCTTGTGGCGCTAAAGTTGTCAGTTTGACCCTAATTAGGTGTTATCTAAGTGACCCGACTATTGGTTAACTGTGTGGTTATTGATGTGCCGACACGTTTTCACTTCTTCGTCTCTCTCTCTCTCTCTCTCTCTCTTTCTCTATCTCTTTGTCTCACTTTCATTGGCCTCTGCCATTTCCTGGCTGTGCGTTCTTGTCTCGCCATGATTCACCATGTCCCACGCTTTATTTGGCGCCACTCGTCGCCTCAATCGACTGCTGACCCACAAAGCAAGACTCGAGCATCATCAAATCTCAGTGATTATCACTGCCCGGCACCGGACCATTGTCCGCCCAGCTATTGTCATTATCAATATAAATAAATCCCCTTAACCGCATTACCCCTCCCGAGGCAGTCCGTCATTCGCGTAAACAGTTTGATGATGGCAATCAAGTAAAGTTGGCCCCGTTGGGCCAATTGCCTGCCCGCCCGCCTCTTATTGTCACGATCAACGCGAAAACAACGGCCTCCGCCCGCCCAGCACTGGCCCCCACTGGATGACACATGCGCCTCTATAGCCCGGATGCAGGCACTTGCCGTCCGCTGATTGATGCGCAGGCGGCGGCCGCTGCTGCCGCTGCTGCTGCTGCTCATTGCTCAGCTTTCCACTTGTCGTCGCTGGTGAAATACGGAAAAGTGATGTAAACCAGGAATTCCGCTCGGCGTCTTACGAAATTTTAAATCAACAACAACAATCGCTCGTTCCTTAAATGTTGCTTAATTAGTTCGTTTCTTTAAGTAATCAGAACTCAGCGTGCCGAATAATTCTTGGAAATACAATACAGAAAGAAACCTAGATAAGTTGATCAGAATGAGCTTGAACAGATATAGATATCTAAGCTGAACTAAGAAGCTTGGCAAGTATAAGGGAGAAACTTACCCTGAGACTTAAGCAGATATAGCTGAGACTTAAGTTTAGTTTACTCAAAATAAAGTAGAAGCCTAAGAATTCATGATTCATTCCTTTAGCTCTTCTCTCACTTATCTCTTTAGCAACTTATTCCAAAGAAACTTTGAAAAATGATTAAAAAACTCTTTAATTAACTTTACTGCGCTCTTTGTCGAAGTTCATCTCGTGCAGCTTCTTCCTGTTTCGCATTTTCTCTCCTCCATTTTTTGTGCAGTTTTTATTTACTAAACTCATAATCTAAGTTCCTGTTTGCTTTTAGTTCGTATTCGGTGTTTCTATTGCTATTCCGTTTTGCGCTCCGTAATTTCTTGGCAGTCTGTTTTCAGTTCCTCCTCCTGTGTCATTCATCTTCTCCGTGCCGCGCGCCTTTCAACAGTCATGCATATTTCATAGTCCTTTTGTCTCCCTCGAAGTTCCTCCCACATTTCGCTGCACTCCCTGGGGGGCGCTACCGTGACGACGAGACATGGACAATTATGTAAATATACGGAGGCGCCTGCTCTGGCGTAGACGCCGGGGAATACAATGGGACAACCGCAATTATTGCCGACCATTTGGCAAATGAATGCGTGACAAAGCGCAGAGAAAACATTGAGAGGCATAAAAGGCGGAGACACAGGGACACAGAGACAGCGAGGCGCAAGGACATCGCCGAGGTCAGGACAATAGAGCGCGCAGCGGGAGTGGCAGCGAGGTCAAAGGTCAGCCGCGCTAATGTTGTGCTAATTGCGATTGGAACGCGGCCCAAACAACAGCGACACGAGACATTCGGCGCTTAGCCTAATTGAAGTGTTGGCCTTGTCCACGTCCAAGATTTACGACAATTACCGAAGGAGGTAGCAAACGCTAACGCAAACGCTATTGACAGCCGCCGACCACCCAGCAGGACAACGAGTAACCGACCTGATGCTTCGCTCCGTCTCTGTCTTCTGTCTTCTGGCTGTCAGTCTGCAGCATCCTGGCTGGCGGTCCAGCTCCATGGCCCTAACCCAGCTCCAATGTCGTCCGAGCTGCTGTGGGGGGCCGCGTCGCATGCGCCTCGTAACTTGATCCTGCGCACGCGTGGCCCGAGCAGCCAGCCGCCTGCTCGTACGTTCGGCGTCCTTCGGCGCTTGTCGGGCCAACGGCTGTGATCTTTAGCTTTTTTCTTGCTTTCGCTCAATTGGCAGCAGTTATCGACCGATCTTGCCAGGCCAGGTGTGATGTGTGTCGATAGCAATAAGAAAAGCCAAGAAAAAGAAACTGTAACTGGATCTGTTTCGGTCAGAGTCCTTGTCGAGCTCCAGTTCGTATGCAAAGTAGACCACCAATTGCTTAAACGGCTGCTGTTGCCCCAGGGGCCAACAACTTTGTCTGCTCTTTGAGGATACCCTTACTGTGGTGGAGGTTGCTATGATTGAGTGAGCTCTTTGGCTTATTGAAAATGTAAATACTTTAGAGAGAAGAAAATAATTTTAGCTCACTAGAAGAAGGCATTAAGATCTTTACTCATAGGTTTATTAGTAAAATAAAGAAATTAATTTGAAAAGGGCATTTAGAATTCAAGTCGCCCCAAGAGTTTCTTCATCTTTTTTCTTGGCTGCTTGCTGACCACCAAAGTTGATTGAAATTTTGGCAATGACCCCAGAATTTGTTGTTGTTGGGCAGCTGCTGCTGCTGCTGCTGTTTGAGTGAATGCGGCAGCTGCTGCTAGCTGGCATCAGCTTCGCCCACTGAGCAGGTCGAGGAGCGATCGACGGAGCGTTAAAACGCACACGTTGACAGCTTTTTCATTTTGTAAGTTTCTTTTGCATTTTGTTTTGTTTTTTGCCATTTTGTGGCAGTTGTTGTCGGCCTTTTGTGGTCGCCGTCGCCGTTGCCGTCGCTTAATGTGCGATTTTTATCTGCAAGATATAAATTGTAATTATTGCATTGTCTCTCGCTCTCTCTCTCTCTCTCTCTGTCTGTGTGAGAGAGGGGCCAAGTTCTTATCAGCAGCCAGTGACGAACATTAGCGAAACACGGCAAAAGCTGAAATAATTGCAAATGAGTGTCGAAATAAGAGTGCAAAACACACACACAGCCGCCCACACGCTGCATGGGGTGTGGCAGGTGGCGAGAGAGGGAGGGAGGGAGACGCTTTTTACAGCTGTTGCGACTGCGCATTGTCTCCTTGGCTTGGCTGGGAAAACACGCTGGAAAGACAAAGCGTAACAAATTGCTCAATGTTAATTTTTTTGTTGCTGTTGCTTTTCGCGCTTTAACACTCGACTTTTTTTTGGTTGCTCAGAAAATTGATGATGTTGACGTCGACGAGGACGTTGAGTTATGGCCAGTGCAGAGCTGTGACAGCTGCCAGCTGCCAGAGAGAGAATGCCACAAGGGCACACATACACAGAGTGAGAGAGAGAGAGAGAGAGAGAGAGAATTCAACAGCTGAGTGACCACCCAATGGCCACAGCAGCGGCAGCAATCGCTGCACATTAGGCACTATCAAAGGAAAATACATTTTAATTACCACGCAATGTGATGAAAATCGCTGCAGGCCTCAGCGAGGGCAGCCTTGCGAGCCAGGCTTGCTCTCTGTGCTCTGCCTTAATCAATGCTGTGGCGCGCATATACATTTTTCTTTCGGTTTTGGGGATGGGGAATGGGGAATGGGCGAGGGGGAGCGACGTCCAACGGTGCGTATGAAATTGAAAATCAACCAAATGCTGCGACCGACCACACAAGGCTGCAGCGGCGCCGCCCAACCCAGCTCCACACTTGACGTTGATGGAGCTGTCGATGATGCGTTGCACTCGCGCTGTTCACATTTTGTTAGTTGTTATTAACTGATTTGTGTTGCTGCAGCGGCTCTGATTGATGCCCCCAACAACGAGCAGACGCCAGGCGTGGCGAGCCCACAGCTACAGTCAGGGCCAGTGCCAGTGCCAGGGCCAGGGCCAGGGCCAACAGCAGCGCCTTCTGAATCGCCTTCGTTGCGGTCATGGCCCGATAATTGATATATGTTTCGATCTTTATCTCTCTCTCTCTCGGCAGATCAAAGTGCGAGCAGTCATCATGATGATTTGATTAATTTGAATTGAGTTCTTCTGGGAGTTTTTCGAGTGTTGATGGCCAAACTCTAATTAAAACATATAAATTCAGACCCTAATCGCAGTCAACTAATTTCCAACTTTTCTTTTATAATCAGTGCGTGTGTGTGTGTGTGCGAGTGAGTGAGTGTGTGTGGAAAGTGCGCAAGTTTTTGACAACTGGTTCTCAGCGGCGTTGACAACAAAATACGTGGAAAATAAAACATTAAACAATCATAAATACAATTTTCCCACAGCGCCACACACACACACAGTGAAAGCGAGTGCGAGAGATGATAGACTTGCAGATGACCTGTAAAGGTTGGAGATACACTGAACAGAGATTTGATGGAGAGTGGGAATTGAGTTGAGTAAGAGAGTAGAAATAGAAGTAAACTCCTCTGGAAGTGGGAGTTGAGTGCATCAGAGGTTGCTTAAACAGTCTGGAGGCTTGCTTGAGGTTGATCTTTGAATAGGAAAATTCATTTCTGATTCATATGTGATTCACATCGAAAATGTTTCTTTAAGAACTTGGGCTTCAGACTGAAAAGAAGAGGCTAAAGTACTTTTTAGTGACTACAAATAAACTTAAGTTCTTTTCATTTCATATGAACTCTAATTAATCAAATATTACTTTCACACCCATCTACCCCTTTGCATTGGAAATTTCTTGCAGGGTATAATGAAAACGAGCAGCGGTCGAGAAACTTTTGTAGTACATGAAAATGTCATTCGCATAACACGGCCAAAGCGACAACATTTTGTTGTTGTTGCTGCTGGTGCTGCTGACAACAACGAAACGACGCACAAAAGTTTCAATCTTTCTTGTGGCTATCAGCCACGCCTCTCTCCACCTTCCCCTAAGGCGCCCTCTCTTTGGCCGTAGACCAAGTTGGTGGCACCTTTGCGGTTGTGACTTTTATTATTGTTGTTTTTGTCATTTCAAGATAACACCTAACAACAACAGCAACAACAACAGCGACAACAGCACAATGTTTGATGTACCTCAAAGCTGAATGTTTTGCTTTAATTTGCTTATGCGACTTGACCTTTTTTCACATTTTCTTTAAGCGTCGCACTTGCCAATTAAGTCATAGCCGGAATTTTCGGTTGCGCCCTGCACTTTTGACCCGTTCGCACGCTCAGCTCTGGCTTGAGCTGTTGCTGCTGCTGTTAGGGCAATTAGAGCTAACACAGCTACACACTTTTGCTTTCAATGTATGCTCAGGTGTACATGTGTGTGTGTGTGTGTGTGTGTGTGTGTGTGTGTGTGTGTGGGACAAGCCCTCGGTTATCATCAGAACTTTTAGCCGCCTCATTGCAGACAAAACGAAATATGAAATTGTTTTCCCACGCAAATTAACACTCGACTTTGTTTTCATATTTGCACAAGATGACTTCATTTTCTTTGACTGTTTTTTGTTTTTTTTTTATTGCTGTTGACTTGGCTTACAGCGTTGACTGGGCCAGCGGCTTGCACTGTTCGGACTCCAAAATCTACAGCACACACAGTTGCTGCCGTCTCATTGTTGTGGGTGCCGCGTAGTCATTGTTTCAAAGTAACGTACAAGAGTGTGTGTGTAGATTGTATGTATGTATGTGTGTGTGTGTGTGCCACAGTTTACAGTCACATGCATTGTTGATGACTCGTCGACGCGTCGACTTTGAAAGTTGAGGTTACAAAATGTTGCCAGGAATTTGTTGACACATAACTGAATAGATCGAAAATTTGTGATATTTGCTATATGAGCTAATCGCGGAGACAGCCGAGTTACATCATAAAGGTATATATAGATATAAATATACATAATTAGCCAAAATTTAGTCTATTAGAAGAGAGAGAGGCAGAGAGGAGAAGCTGAAATGGACTGCCAGCCTAGTCTTATCCTAACTAAAGGTCATACTGTCTAAGGGCTTCAGTCCATATCCTCCAGCAGCAATAGATATAGCATATGTAGTTATATATAGAGCATATATAGTTATATATAGAGCATATATAGTTATAAACTTCAATGCCAATAGCTCTGACAACAATCTCTTTGGCTTCAGCTTTAGCTACTTCATCGAACACTCGCTGGGAACTAGAGCTACGTTTTGTTTATAGATCCCCTTTTCAATTACTATTAATAGGTTTTTCTATGCCCAACCCATTTCGAAAGCTCAGCTGCGACATTCATCTACATATTTCTGCCATGCTCAGGCCAAGTAGATCCGTGATTTTGTCAATTTATTCATATTGGCAAAGCTATTTGAGTTCTTAATCGATTTGTGAGCCCAAGTAGTTGAGCTCTCATGTCAAGCCAGAGCACTTCTCAGAGAAATATTTGAGAGAAAAAAGCAGAGAAATGCAATAGTTTTTTGTGAGAGGCAGCAATCCGTGCAGTCGAAAGCAAAAGGCCAAGCAAAAACTTGTGCTTGACTAACTCGAAGCAAATAAATTCAAAGTTCTTGAGCCAGGACTGCATCCACTTAAAGCCGCTCGACTTAGCATATATGTGTGTGTTGCTGTGTGTGTGTGTGTGTGTATGGGTGGAACAATAAAATTGCTTTCTTGGCAAGTTTTACTTATTTGCCTGGTCTCGGACTTGGACCCGGGTCGAGATGGCGATATGATAGCTGTGGATGACACTCGTATCATGCGCCGCCCAGCCTTAAGCACAAGGATCAACTTATACTCTGTCTCTAGTGCCAGCTCTGGCTCTGGCTCTGGCCTGGCTCTGGCTTTGTTTGCCTCTTGAGCTGTTTTTGCTTGAGGAACCTGCAGAGATTTAGCTGCAAATTAGCTTCATTAATGGATAGTAAGGATTTTTCCTTGACTTTTGCCCAGGCATTTACCATTTTGCATTTTGCATTTGCCGTTTTTCCATTGTGCTGCAAGATTTTCCGCATTTGCCTGCATTTTCCTGCTTTTTCGTTCCGCGTGCAATTTTCTTTTTCTCCGAGCTCGCATTTCGCTCAATCAGCGCTGAAATTTATTGTGCTCCATAATCATTTGTCATCTTTCCATAGCATTTTCCATTTTTCCCATTTCCATTTCCATTTGGCGCCCGCAGCGAGCGCATTAAAATTTTTCGCAACATTTTTCACGCATTCAGCAAAATGGCGACTCTCTGCGGAAAATCCCCCCCGGCTCGGAGCTCAGGACACCCAAAAACTAGCAGAGAACGAGAGCTATGCAGCAGCAGCAGCAGCAGGACGGAGAGCATAGGTCATAAATATTCCGGAATATTGTTAAGAATATAACAATTACTCTGCTTCTCACTATATATCCCCCTCATATACACACTATACACACACACATATATATATATATATATATATATATATATTTATTCGTATATTTATATTTATTATGCTGCGTTTTTATGGATGTCCAAAAGCTGCCAACGCAGTGACAAATAAACGAAACGCCCTCTGGCGTTGGCAATAAGCACTGTCAGTGGTTTTTATGCAATGCCAAGATTAAGCGTACATATGTTCCGTTTCATACAATGAAACTATATCATATGCAGCTGGCTCACCATATCTGGCCATATTCTTAATTCATAAACTATTTGATATATATTTTAATATTTCTGCTGATATTTAATCAATTTTTTCCTTTAATAAAAATCTGATTTTAATGAGATTTTTAATATACTGAAAATATCAAAGAAAAATAAATATAAATACCTTAGCAGGCCTTAAGCCATTAAAGTTATCATAATTTATATATAAATATATTTTTAGTAAGACACCATGAAGGATATGTTATAGATCAGGACAATGAGCGCAGTTGATCGTAGGTATAATGATTGGCTAGGGTATCTCTTAGTCGAGTCATTGCCAACAACCGAACTCTTAGTTCTCTTTTATGCTAACCTCAATCTTTACTAGAACTGAGAGAAAGCTCAGCATCATCTCTCTGGATATTATCGTAGCTCCTGCTCAATCTAGTTTCTACTCTCTCAATAAATCCCATAGAATATCCATAAATCATTTTGTTGTTATTCAATTTATAATCCTTGCAAATCATATAACATATATCTCTCCCTCTCTCTGTCTTTCTCTTTTTGCTATTCTCTGATATATGGCACAAGCACAAGCATAACATATTTTTGTTTTCGTTATATAAACCCCGAAGAAGAAGAAGAAGAGGAAAATAACATTGTTCAATAAATTTTGAAGAAAATTCAACAACAATAACAAATTTTTCTCGCATAATTTTGTTTGGCGTTCGATTTTGTTGTTTCTTTCTTTGGTTTTTGGGGGTTGTTGGGTTCCTTTGTATGCACGCCCGAGCGCATTCCATAAGGAAATATCCATAATTCATGCATTCGCAAATAAAAATGTAAAAGCAATGAAAAAACATTAACAACGACAGCAACTGAAGAGGAGACGAAGTAGAAAAATATATAAAAATATGAGTGGGAGAATGTAAATCGCTTTCCATAATTCATCGAGTCGTCCGTTCCGTTCGGCCTTCCAGCGAAGGGTCATAAAACGGCGACAACTAAATACGTATATATATGCGGCCGAGGCGAGTCCAAGTCGGAGCTGTGAGTCCATGTCCATGTCTATGCCCATGCCCGTGCTCGTGCCCGTGCCCGTGCCCATGCCCATGCCGTTAAGGTGCATGGCCATCCTCTTGATAATTCTTTATGGTCGCATATCGTAAAACTAATGAAATTTCAATTCGTGTGACGCGCCAGCCAACTGAGTTCCTCGGTCTACACGAACGAATTCCACGAAATATTCGCGCACTTGCCCACACAGACTGAAGCTGAAGCAGAAGCTGACGAGATATAGAGAGTAAGAGTGAAAGAGCTAGTGGCATAAGGACACAGGCGGAAGCAGGTCCGGTCCAGGATGAACTGGCAACGACAGGTGAATTTATGATGAAGTGAGTTGTCAGCGTCTTTTGTCCTAAGATTCAGAGTCTACGCAACTCGCGTGTAAATTATATTAAATAAAATTCCAAAAACAACAGCTAACTGAAGAAGGAGGCGATAAAAACGAAAGTAATTCAAAATCTGCTTGTGTGAGGAGGTTTCTAAATTGTTACAACTCACGCCCACGCACACAGAGAAACAGAGAGAGAGAGAGAGAGAGAGAGAGAGAGAGAGCGAGTGAGTGAGTGTGAGAGTGAGAGTGAGGACACTCGCACAGATTTATATCGTTAGATTTATGATCCTGTTAGCGCCACTGCACTTGGCTATCCTTATCGCGAGCGTAGCATCAGCAGCACAAGGCTGCAGCCAACTTGTTTATGGGCTGCCAGTTGGAATAACTAAATTGTAATCTCTTCATTGTCTTCTCTTTGTTTACCTGCTCTTTACCTTTCTCGTTGATTTGTTTTGATTTAGTGACTGTGCAGGGGGAATCCCTGGAAGTTGCAAACGTTTTCTCAATGACTCTCATACTCTCTCTCTCTCTCTCTCTCTCTCTCTCTCTCTCTCTCTCACTCTCTCTTTATATTGGTAAATCGGAATAAGGGATTTGCTGAGTCTGTATTAATATTACAGTTTCAATAAGGTAATCTCTTCATATTCAATCCTTCTATTTGCTATGTATTTGATCTTAATATATACTTTTTCATTTGAGGTTATGTTCGGGCTTAACCCTACTTTTGAATTCAATTTGCTTTCTATGCCTCGTATGCAAATGGATGACGTTAATTTAATGTCTGTCTGTCAGTTTAATCAATTTTGAAATGAAACTTTAATCACATGTTCCCCATATTGTCACGTCACGTCACGCCACGCCCACATCGGGGCACGTGTCAACTGTAATTGACGCCATTTTGTTGCACGCGACGCCATTGCAGAATGCACTCGCCCCGAAGAATTTCCGACTTTAATTTGTTTATGCATTTCGCTCAATCAAATTGCACTTTGCCCTCCTCATTAGCTGCCTGCTGTGGGGGGAAAGTGGAACATTAGCCAGCGGAAATGTCCTCAGCACGCGATACGGTGATCAACCGGAGTCCAACTGCAATCCAACTGGACAAGGCAATGGTGTAACCAAATATCCATAAGATATGCAAGCATGTATGCTCGAGTATCTCAATATTTGCATCGTGGCAGGCGCATGTTTAACCGTAACTGTATAATCATCTCATCTGCCTGGTAGCCCGCCCAGTGGCTATGGGCGTGGGTGTGGGTGTGGGTGTGGCCGTGGGCGTGGTATGCACACAGCAGCAATTAGGCCTTGTTGGCTCCGTGGTCCATGCTTGGAGATGCAAGCGGTTAAACGCGGCCGCGATACAGAGTTTGCTCCGCTGTGGTTTGTCTGCCAGATTGGACAAAGTGGGTGAAAGGCGAAGGCTGAAGAAGGGTTGGCTGTGCAATGTGTAATATTAATCATACAGCTGATGTCGTATTACACTCGAAAAAATGCCGTAGCTATCTTAAAAGACTGTTTATTTTATAAAAGTAAAAGTAAAAGTAAAAGTTTATAAAAGATTTTAATTTTTTTTTGTGTGTCAGAATTAAGCCCATTTTTGCCAACGATCAAAAATGGCCAAAATTTAACAATTTTTTCTGTGAATGACAAAATATAGTAGAGATTCAGACGAGCTTAAAAATGTATAATACTTAAAGATGGGACATTATTTGACCAAGTTATGTTCTTTTATAAAGCAAGAAGATTTCAGCTTTGATATCAGAAAGGAATACATTTTTCAGTCATATCATAAGATAACTATGTATGACTTATATACAATTGAGGAGGAATAGAAAGAAGACATCACTACGAATCAGAAAAGCTGTAGTTCATGCAGATCGGCCTAATTTGAGCGAGTTATAGTCATGGGAAATTCGAGCATAGTTGGAGATCCTTTGCCATTTTTGAAAATTTTTAAAAATTTTTAAAAATTAAAAAAAAATTAGTTTGGAGATTGGCAATCGAAAACTTTCGTTCGTTCGAGCTTTAAAATAATTGATATTTGAATATCCCACAGAATTAAGCCAAGTTTTAGCACTTTTGGGCTTTAAATCTTGTATTTTTCAGTGTAAAGTCGCTTTCACCTCTAATCAGACTTGGTTAGTGATATTGAAGTTTAGATTGTTAGCAATTCTATTCCAACTATGCCTAACTCTTGCCTCTTGCAAAGGACTTCAGGTGGAAAGTAATTTCTAGCTGAAACTTATACCACTCTGCATGCCCTCTTTCTCTCTCGTTCACTCCCTTTGGCGGCTCGGTCTGCGGTCTGGCAGCGTTTTGTTCTCACCTCGGCGCACACATTTCACGCGTATCGGCGCTTCGTATCTTTAACAAAATTGCGAAACCGCAGCCAGCGCAGCTACAAAGGCGTGAGCAGGTGGCAGCGGGTGGCTGTAGAAGGGGCATGGGGAGGGGTAGTAATACGATACTACGATACTAGGTCCAATAGGCGACGTCTGTTTAAGCCCAGCCGCAAACCGCAAACTCAAAATGCTCAAAAGGGAATTCTTGGCCAATTGAAATGGAAATTTCGATTGTTCAAATATTTGCTCGGATTCGTTCCGTTTCGTTCCGTTCTCTCTCTGCATCTGCATTTGCATTTACATTTGGATTTGGCACGCTCTCATTTGGCGAATTATTTTCATACAATTTTCCGCACAATTAGACATGGAAATGCAAATCCCAGAGAGATTTTCTTTTCCACTGTCAGGCAGCCCTTTTTCGGGCTTAAACTCCACAGTCAGATGCACTCGAAAGTTGACTCAGAGTCAGCTGCAGAGCATTTGGGCTGAGCTTCAGCTCGAGATACATTTGTATCTGCAGCTTAAGTGGCTCGACAGTTGGCTGCCTTCTTCTTGTAGATACAAATGTATTTCACTTTGCCTTAACTTGCGGCAGACGTGTGTGAAAACTTGCTGCCGAATTTTTATGTATTTCCCTGCCAGGCAGGCTCACTTTGCCTATCATGGGCACTGGGCGTGGCATGGGCGTACTTGAGTAGTTGTTATTATCATAGAGCGAACGGCAGGCGACTGGCAAAAGTTTTTCAATTTTTGCAACAACTTGGCACATGGCTCCTGCCTGAGCTGCCGCTTTGCTCTGCTCTACTCTGCTCGTCTTCTTCTTCCCTTTTGCTGCTCTGGGTATCATTGACGTAGGTGTAGCTACGGGCCAAGTTGTGTAAACATTTGTAGTTTACTTTCAGTTTAGGCAGGCTCGTAAAATCTGTCCGTTTCGTTTCGTTTCGGTTTTGTATCTTTGGCCCAGTTTTCGGCTCGCTTGCTCTGCCCTTTTATTCTGTGAGCCTCAATTGAATTAGAAAATTATCCCAAAAGTTATACGGGCTTAAATAATGGCCGACTAACGGAGGGTTTCTCCTTGAGGAACTGCGGTAATAGGGTAGAAAATTACATTTTTATTTTACGCTTAGATTGCATGCCAACGAAATAAAAGACCATTTCTCTGGCTCAACCTTCCTTTTTGGCAAACTGGAGAAAAATGTAATATATTTATTTGACAACAAAACAAGGGGGTGAAAAGAGAGAGAGAGAGAGAGAGAGAGAGAGGGGGAGAGAAGTTTCGACTTCCGGGTGAGCTCCGGATATCCTAGTCAATATGCGACTTGAAATTGTTGACTAACTAATTTCCTACTTCAACATGCGCAGCTTTTGACTCTGTTTGAGTAATCCCAAAGTAATTATGAAATTAGTGGGTATGCAGCAGTCGGGTGGCATCGACTGGCTAATACTCTGTCTGCAGAGGGTGTCAGAGTCATAGGCTGATTAAATTCGATTTCTTTATTATTATATATATTATTATACCTCCCAAATAAACTTAAATGCTGCTTTAAATGTCAAAACCACATATATTTGACATTTAAAGCAGCTCAAATATGGTCTCTTTCACTCCCACTCTCCCTCGGTCTGCTTTTACATTATGGCCTGGCTCAACTATTACAGCGGGTCAACCTGATTTGACCTTTTTGCTATGGCAAAAATTTAATTAAAAAGCATTCAACGAGCGGCGAGTCGCATTCGCTGTGCATTTGGCTGCAATTTGCAGCTGTGAATAAAACACATAATCATCAATTATTCGCACAATTACCGCAAACAAATAAATATTCTTAATTTATTGTGTTTTTCGAATCGCCCACAATGAAGCCATGGGAATTCGAATTGGGATTTGGTCCGAGGCGAGGGGCGAGCGCTGAGACTCGCCTCGACTCGACTCGCTACGAAAAATATTAAAAATAAATTTTCAACCCAGAATAACAAACGCAGACAAATTTTTGGGGCAACTTGAGAGTGGGAGTGGGAGTGGGAGCGGGAACGGGAGAGGGGGAGTGGGGGGAGCGGCAACTTTGTCGTAGCTCTAAAGATTGAGATAAATGTTCGTTGAGTGAATTTCTTCGTGTCGTTGCGATAAATTTCACAGATGCATTTGGTAATTTCAATTTGTTTCTCGATGCAAAGTCGACACCTATTATATGGCAGCTTTATTGGCCGTGCCCCGATCCGATATTTCAAGTCCTATTTTCGGCCTGCCTCGTGGGATGTGCGCCCAAATGTCGCTGCCCATCATCAGAGGGGGAAGGGCAAACAGCAAAGCTCTTATGCAAGGGCGGAAATGTACGCATAGAGCCAGGCAACATATCTTGGGGGATATTTTGGGGGATAACACGGCCGTCCATAAAATTGCAAGTCTATGGCGTCGTTCGCATCAAAATGTGACTTGCATTAATAAATTGCTGTCGCCATTGCGGTCGCCGTCGCCGTCGCCGTCTTAGGTCTTAGATGTTAGGTCTTCCGCCATTTGTACAAATTTCTATACCTTTCGACTGGAGTTCATAAATCAAATTCAGTTCGATTGTCAAAATTGTTGCGACACTTTTGTCGGCGCTTTTGTTGGCTTGCGTTGCGGAAGCTGCGACTTAGCTGAGATTATTCCTCTTTCTTGTTCTGGCTCTTGTTGGGTTAGTCGCATTGGCGCCATCATCAATTCTCACCCGGCAGGCTCTAATCCTAAACATTTGCGCGCAGCTCCATCATAATTAATAAACCACCCAAGCCCAGTCAGGCCAGGCCACAGAACTGGGCCTGTTTCAACGGTGTCGTGTTTTATTTCAACATCAATTTTACGCTACATTCCATGGTCTTGTGGAGAGAGGGAAGAGGGGCTGTCTCTCTCTCTCTCTCTCTCTCTCTCTCTCTCTGTGCAGACGGGGGGTCTGTGTCACATGTACGACCCATAAAAACAACGTTATTTGTTTCGCCTAGCGATGTCATCAGTCGCTCGCTTTGGCCACGTCTGCATAGTTTGTTGTTCTTAATGCCCTACGCTTTGAGTAGTTGCAGTTTGTTATGGCATTTGTAGCATTTGCT
The DNA here is from genome assembly GCA_018903745.1 of Drosophila repleta. Lineage (NCBI taxonomy): Eukaryota > Metazoa > Arthropoda > Insecta > Diptera > Drosophilidae > Drosophila > Drosophila repleta. The sequence continues at coordinate 5,989,674 of JAEIGN010000752.1, read as the reverse complement.
AAGATGAAAAAATATATCTGGTATAGTAAAGTATCTATTTACTGGAGTAAGAAGTCTTCTGGTAGATGAACCCATTGAGAGATACTGTATGTAACAGGCAGATGGAGACACGGCATAGCCTATACTCTACAAATCTTGACCAGTCCGACAAGCTGAGTCCATCTAGCCATGCTTCTCTGTCTCTCCAAGCATTTCTATTCATTTAACTCTATATCAAGTGTATCTACGCTTCGATCCCATCCGTAGACACCTTCTTCATTATTGTTCTCGTTCTTTAACGTTGTTGCTGTTGCGCTGTCTTCAGCTTCATAATCGGCGTTTAGAGCCATTTTCACTGCTTGGGTGTCCGAATTGGTTGCGGGTCCCCAACCCGGGGTCAGCCGAGGATGGTGAGAAAATTGCGCTTACCGTTGGCCCGCGCCCCTCGCCGCCTGAGGTGCCAAAGTGTTGGGCCCGAACGAAGCTTAATTTAGTTGTCACCGACAGCATTTTTTTTTTGGTCAGTAAAGGAGGAGGGGAAAGGGGGGCTCATTGCAGTGCGGCGCATTTCCTGAAAATTTCCAGCCGTAAAAAATGTGAAATGCTGCTTAACGTTTTTCATTTCTTTGGCATTTCAAATTTGACGTCTCATTTATGTTGCGTAGCCAGACCTGGACTTCGTCCCCCTCCCCAGCCCCTTCCACTTTGTGACCCTTCCTCTTCGGTTGGCCATAACGGGGCCAACTCATGCCATTTCAACTTGTTTCATTTACTTTCGGGCTTCATTTCTTTTCATTAGCCGCTCTCCATCTACGGGCTGTTCGACTAAAGTCATAAAATGTAACTGGTTACCAACGCCAACTACGTCGCGTTAATGTTCTCATATAGTATATCTCTCATGTACGGCGCGTATCTACGTATCTACGTGTCTCCTCCCCCCCACCCGTCTCTTGACCCCTTGCAATATGTGTTACTGTGCTACGAACTCTTAGCGAGAATGAAGACCACCGGGCAATGCCGCGTTTTATTAATGAAAAATGCAAAAGTTTTTTGATTTTCTGTTTAGAGCATTCTACGTGCTTGTGGCCCATATTCGTTATTGTTCGTCAGCTAAGGGGGGTGGGTGGGTCGACGGGAGAGTAGTGTGTGGAAAAGTGAGCGGTTACAAGGCAAGTTTATTAACTACGCAAGCATAAGCTCGGGATTTGTTAAAGACTTCAGATGGTAGACCAGATAAGGCGGTTCCGGTTTGCTTGACCTTATTAGCAGCCAGCTGAAATCTGTTTAAGAAACTCATAAATCTACATGACAAGAAAGAGAGATGCTATATATAAAATTTGATTAGTGTTTGACATTCAAAATGTTGATATAATATTACTAATAATATCATACATTTATGAAGACATTTAAATGATATTATGTCTATATTATTGTCACTATCATTATCATTGTCATTTCTACTATTATTATTGATATTTTCTCATTATATTACTCTTACTCATTAGCATTGCCTTTATCATTACCATTTGCATTATAGTTAGCCATTGCTGCTGCAACTTCTCGCATTGTTCTAGTTTGGGGCAAACTGAAAACTTTCATAACTAAATTTTTAGCATAAATAAATTCATTTAAGCAACATTGAAAATATTTCAAATTTCCACCAAATTCTTGCCACAGTTCGCTGCAGGCAGGCAGGCAGGCAGCAGCAGCAGCTGCTCCTCCCTCCCCCCTCGCGGCTAGTGCTCAGTATTTGTTTTGTTTGGCAACAAACTATGATGTACCTATTTATGTAGCTACAGAGATACATGTGTAGCTGCTGTTGGCTGTGTGTGCCGCATACGTATATAGATAGCCCTACTTAGTAGCTGAACATAATAAAACAACTGCACAAATCATAAAAAATCTCTCACACACGAAATTCAGTCTATGTGGGTAGCTGTAGCCCCTGGCGCTGCCTCTGTGAGGGGGCATCCCAGCCTCTCTCATAGAGTGCAATGGAACTTAATGTTGGATATGAAATACGAAATGAACTCAAAATGGAATTAAATCTTGACACCCACGAGAGTTATGTAGTTTTTGTTTCCAGCTTTTGTTTTGTTTTTGATCATTGTGCTGCGGCGCTGCTGCTGCTTCGTCTTCGTCTTCTTCTTCTTCTTCTTCTTCCACTCTTTGCTGGCATTCGCTGTCGCATGTTAATTATGCGACTACCTATGCGCGGCTGCCACGCCTCGTCCCGTTCTGTCAGATGTGGGCCGCGCGTCGTCCAAGCCGCGAAAGACCTTGACTCTTTGAAGATCTCTTGATACGATTTATACAATTTTTGATTCATGTTGTCTGCCCCCCCGCCCGCTCGGCCGAACCACTGGGCCAACGCTCATTCCGTAGGCAAGCCGTGTCGCCATATATGTCGCCCCATCGAACCATAGAACCGGGCATCAAGAATTTCGAATTTGCATACGATTTCTGCAGCTACTCCCGGGTTCGGTTGCTTATAAGGCGGGATTAGCCAGCAGCAGCCCAGAGCTCGGGGCCGTTAACCGAGCCAAGTGTCGCGCCTAATGGGACAGCCTGATTGACAAACTAACTTAGTGGCTTAGCTCTTAGCGCTGCCTGATTGAATAGAGCTGCGTGTGGGCGTGGCGATGATTGACGGCCAATAGATAGACCAAATAGGGCCATGCTATCTCTCTCTCTCTCTCTATATCTCTCTATACATAGATAGATTTATATATATATATATATATATATATATATATATATATATATATATATATATATATATATATATATATATATATATATTATATGAGTGTGGCCACGGACTGCAGCAAACATTTCTATTTATTTGTCTTGTTTTATTCGCAAATTGTCTCGTTTGATTTCACATTTCGCTTGTGCCGCGCGGGCCAACTAAAAATACATGACAGATCACACGGATCACACTGTCTGTGAAAGATCGTACGATTTTGTGTATATAAAACAAGATGCCAAAGTCAAGTACAAGCAGCCTGAACTGCGAATGCTCTAGGATAAGTGAGTTGAGCATATAAAGGATATATGACAAGAAGACATATCAAAGGTATAAGAAAACTCTATATATCCACATCACTAGATACCCAGATCTGCACATTCTCTATCTATCTCTGAATGTCTCTTTGTAGCTAGCTAACTAGTCTCTTAATATGAATTTCTGTATTAGTCGTGGATTATAAGAATCATAATGGAAGTATCTTATCACCTAAGTATCTCTCTATAGAGAGTCAAACTGGTTTCGATAGACAAAGATATATGATATTATTCCAGATAATATTTCTATCATTACCAAACCTAGAGATCTCGACTCACCACCCACTTTGAATCAATTAAAAATTCATTTTCTATTCAGCGATCAAATCTCTCTGGCTAACTGAGCTACTCTTGGCCCGGCCAAGAGTATAATTTCTATTATAAATATCAGCAACTGGTGCTACGTCTATTTCGAGTGCTGTTCGCTCGCCGCAGTGGGCTGATCGCCGTCTTGTCGCATATTTCTGCTAAATTTAAGTTGACCAAACATTCATAACGACATTCACTTTGTTTTCACTGCCTCGACGCACACCTCCGCCCCGCTTGCGCCCCGCCTGCGCCACGCCCTCGCACGCCTCTGCGCGGCCAGCGATCGATGTGTGTTTGAGATTTTGCTGTTTTATTAATTTTCTTGCATTAGTCTTTAATGCGTCGTCGCTATAATTAAAGTGGCCATAAAGCTGACAATATTTTAAGGCAATTCGCAAAGTGCGACAAATTAATGAATTTATGTGACACGACTACAAAAGACCGCAGAGCGAGCGGCCACACCTCCGCTCGACTGCCCCTGGCTGGCGCTGCTGCTGCTGCTGTTCTTTGGGGCAGCCACCTGTCTGGGCGATTGAACAGTTTATCGCTTAAATTGTTTCAAATGTCGCCAGGCGCCGTTCGGCGGCCCCCACACCCAGCTGCGCTCCCCCAGCTCCTCGGCGAAGGCAGCCCGCGTGGGCGACCCAACGACAAGATTTTCAATTTGCTTTTTCGCCCCGAAACTTAAAGAGCAGCCATATATTTTTTTTTGTTGAAAAAGAAACAAGCTCTTGTGGATATTTATGAATGTTTATGTGTGAGTGCGTAGGGGTGGGGGTGGGGGGGGTGGCAGGGGGATGGGGCTGCCAAGGGGTTGGGGGCTTGGGGGGTTAACGGACTTCGCGAAGAACAAAGATTGTTGCACGTTTCTTGGAAATTTCGTTATTTTTATACATTGCCGAATAGATAGATTCGCGCAGATTGCGCGACTCGTCGAGGTGTTTGCTGTGTGGCTGTCCACACGCTGGCTGCATGATAGCCCAGAGACAGAGCCAGAGCAGATCCTGAACTGAACTGTGGCAGCTATGTGCGTGGCGTCGCCTCCAGCCCACGTGGATGCTACATGCATCGAAAGCGAATTCCAAGCCCTGACATCCTGGGAAACTGTGTGGGCGTCTAGCCGCAGACTGAGACGTAGACTGGAACAGAGACTGAGACTCGAGACTAAGCTCTAACTAAATCAAATTGAGAACCGGCTCAGCTGTGAGCCAGCCAGCGCGTTGAACTCGTTTCGAGGCGCCACTGCCTGCAGCGGGGCGTGGCGCGATGCTGGGCAGATGCGTCTGTTCCGCCGTGGCTGCAGCTAAAAAGGGAAACTTAATTGAGTTCAAATTTAGGCATCATTTTGCACTCGCTGCTGCTGTTGTTGTGCTTATGAATCTTCAGCTTGCTGCTGATGTTGCTGTTGTTGTTGTTGGCCGCACGCGTTACTGTAAACAAACAACAACAACGGGAACAACTCACCCACACAGAAACTTGGCAACAAACAAAACGCAACGCGTGGCAGCCACAGCCTTAGCCACAGTCGCCGCCGACCTGGTCTGCAGCAACTCTCAGTGTTTTTCTTTTCTTTTTTTTTGCTATTTGTTTTCCAAACAAGACTCTTTGCAGCGGGCCAGACAGAGAGGCTGTGGCTGTGGCTCTGCCAGTTGCAGTTCGCGCGTTCAAGTGCGTTCAATTTTCAATAAATCCATAAAATTTGTTGTTGTTGAAGAAGATTCCAGCAGTGTGGCTAAACCGCAGTCGCTGTTGCTGCCGCTGCCGCTGCCGCTGCTCCAGACACCGCAGCAACAGTTGCAGCGGCAGCGGCAGCGGCAGTTGCTCCAACTGTTGCCCCATCTTCTTGAATGCATCTCGATTTTCATGCTGCCTGCCGCTCGGTGGTCGTTGCTTGGCAAACGCTTCGCTGGCGATGGCGATGGCTGCGTGGACTCCGGGTCTCCAGACCCAGACACGGGACGCCCAACCGACTCAATTTTTGTTTTGGTCTGCGCTAAGTAAACAATGCAACAACAACAACAACAACAACCATAATAAAAGCAACAAATACTGTCGACGGGGACTGAAGCAGCAGCAGCAGAAGCGAATCCGCTTGATAATGATTCACTGTGCACAGTGGTGCAAGATATATAGAGGCTGGAATGAAATGGGAGTATAAATATGACAAGATAATGGAGAGGATATATTATGATAAACTAGAGAGAATAATTTAGCAGGAGAATGAGTAAGGCTTGGCTGAGAAGTGAGCACAGTTCAGTTGTCGTGAGATATAAGACAGATAGAAGAAGCAAACTAGTTTGCCATGAGGATACCTTAGGTAAAAGTTATATTGAAGATAGATAGAGATACTTATTATAGTATAAGTGTATAGATAATAAGCACGTACCATGCAAATTAGTATTGTTAAGCAACACTGTTGTTATCCTTCCATAATTTCTCTCTTGGATCACTTTTCTATCAAGCAATCTTTACTAGCTAAGCTGGGTAACAAGTTTCACATCTGCTCGAATTCCACTCGAGTTTACTTAGCTTTGCTCCACTGTGATCAGCATATTCGAAGTAAATATGCGATTGAGTGTTGCCGGAATACAGTGGAACTTGGCATCCCTGGCTGCTGAAGTTGTGATATTGTTGTTGATGCCACAAATGTGGCTGCATATTTTGCATCTGCTGCCGCTGAGCCCTCTGCCTCTGCTGCTGCTGCTGCTGCTGCAGTTGCATCTGCAACTTATCATTTGTGAAATATTGCTCTTTTGCATACCTGGAACTTGCTGCTGCTGTTGCCACTTGGCTAACAGAACTTAATTCCACTTTATCAGAGACGCGATTTCAATCAACTTGGCGGGCAGTCGACGCCAGCGACGCCAGCGACGCCGCCACCGCAGACATAATTTATGGCCACTTTTCGCAACGATTTTCAATTTTTGCGCATTGATGTTTTCTTTAGCCGTGTTCTCGCTTCGCTTCTGTTATCGTGTGCGGCCTGCTGGATTTTCCTTATGCCCCAGACATGTTTTGATGTTTCGCAATGGGCAATGGGCCAGCAACAGAGACAGAGGCAGAGCGACACGCATTCAGCCTCTCTTGAGCGTTACAAATTGATGGGCCAAGTTAATTGGCCTGGCCAGACGGAGTGCGAGGCAGACTGATAGAATCCTGGTCAGGTAGTTGTTTAAGTGTTTAATTAATGCAACTGGCATTAGATGCGCGCTGCTTGAACCACGAGCTCAATTCTAGCAGCAGGCCACAGACCACTTAATCTGCACAGCAAAAAGGAAGAGGAAAAGGAGGAGGACGAAGAGCGAGAAAACATCGGATGGAACTGCTCGACAAGCTGAATGCTGCCTGGGTGCGGGTGAACGCTGTCAAATGTTGTGCAATTCTCGCCTTTGCCTGGGTGCGGACACGAGCTGGCGATAGCAGGCGTTGTGGCGAGTGCTTAAGTGGGGTATATCAGCTGGGAGCAGCAGTTGGTGACGGGAGGTAGTCAAGGTATCTAGGAGTAGGGGTACAACAACTGCTGCATCTACAGCAGAAGGATTACTAGTGCTGGGGAAGAGTACATTAGCTAAGGCAAGCTGTTGGTAACAAGCTATAGATAGCTGTAGTAACAGTAGTCCCTTGCATAGTCTATGAGTTTCCTTAAGTATTCAGTTGTAGCAGTTAGAGTATCCCATATTCACTATAGTCCTCCACTCAGCTCTAGGCGTGGGTTGTCTACTGGGTGCTGCGGCTGGTGCTGTTGCTGTGTCTGTCCGTTGTCTGACTTTGTGGTGGGTGCAGCCAGCAGAATCGAGTCAGTTTTGTGGATTATCCTTTGTTACGCATCGACAAGCAGCCAGCGAGGAACATGAAACGCTTCTTGTTCCAGCAACTCCTGACTTCGTGCTGCTCCTGTTGCCATTGCTGCTGTTTCTCTTCTCTTGCCGTTGTTGTTGTTGTTGTCGTTCAGTTGAAGCCACGCACTTTGCCGAAAATCGAGGCTTAATTGCAAACATTTGCTGTTCAAGTGAAGTCTGATTGCTGCTCCTGCTGATGCACTCTCTCAGCTGCTGTTGCTGCCGCGTTAATTGGGCTGGCGAACATTTGCGCCCTGGCACTTTGATGCCTTGCCGATGATACTCCATGCCCCAACACACACACACACATATACACATACAAATACGGCCGACGACATGCAACTGCCGCAGACAGCAACTGTGGGGCAGGCAACACCGAAAATTTGCATTTCAAGCAGGCCGCGATTTATGACCAGGACCACAAGAGAGCGCCTGTGACGAATCCAATTATGAGGCGCAGCCAGCTGCCAACTGTCCGATGAGCCATGTGTCGAGTGTCGGGCGCTGAATGCCGAGTGCCATGTGCCTGATCCGATAATGTGCCATCAAATGGCCATAAATAAAACTCACAATACGGATTAAGCGTTTTGTTAACAGATTTATATTGAGCTGAGTTATGGAGCCCACCAGGCCGAGCCTCGCAGTCCCGAAATATCCGAAAGACGAGACAAGCTGGCAGCTTTAATGAGATGCATGGATTGCTAATTGCTAATTGCTAATTGGTAATTGGTAATTGGTAATTGGAAATTGCCGATCAATGAATTAAGTTAAGCGAAGGCCAACCGACACGAATGTCAATTAATGCTGGAGGCCTGGAGATGAATACGATTTAAAGTCTACTTGGAAAGAGGAATGTGAAATACATAGAGAGCAGCAAATTTCGTGAGAGGAAGAGTCACTAGAATAGAGAAAGTCAATATTCGCCCTTCTATGCACTTCTCATAACTTTAAATGAGTCCCGTAGACTTATGTTTCTGTCTGCCTGTCTCTTCTACTGCTGTGAGTGACTCTCTCGGTTAGTTCCATCTCTCTCTCTCTCTCTCTCTCTCTCATTCATTCCCCCTCCATCTCTCTCCCTCGCTCCCTCCCTCAGTTCCATTTGATGCTCATCGGATTATGGCAAATAGTTCTATGATTCCACTGGGGAATTGCAGTTAATGGAAAAGCTTATTATGTAATCCGAACCAAAGTTCCAGATAAGCAAAATGAAGCAATGTGAGAGTGTGTACCATTTAATCTAGAATGATCTGGAACGATCTAGAATTTAGCTTTGGATTACACAATTATTCTCTGTCATTAGCTGGAATTCCCTCGTGGTCTGATGTCCATCTGTTTTCGATTCGAATATTTGGCAATTATTGAAAGAGTTGTCCCTGAAATAGTTTTTGTGCTGTCAATTCCGAGAGTCGGCAGAGTTATTGGGCTGATGTCGGAGGGGTGTGCGCTCATAATGTCTGATCGGTCGGAAATTACAGCCACCGAAAAATGCGGCAAGTGCAGCCATGTGATAAAAACTTAACTTGCGTCGCCCGCGGGCGAGTCCGAAAACGAAATTGAGGCAGCGGTGCCGAGGCTGCTGAAGAAGCACTCGAGGATCATCCTGAACGTGTCGATCGTCAGCGATCGTCAGCGATCGTCAGCCGCACAAAAAGGGCTACCAAACAAATTGACGAGTGGCAGCCGCGTGCTGAGCGCCCATTACGTGGCTCCAGACCCAGATCCAGCCCCCCAAAAACCCTGGGCTGAGCGTCGAATTAAGCAAATTACGGTGCTCGGCGATCGACGAGCGACGAACGATCGATCGATCGATCGATCGATGATCATTGGTCGTAGCCCCTCTGAACTGCAAAGTTCATTGCTTGAGCAGGAGGTGGGTCAGGGAGCAGCTGCCGCAGCAATTTGCCTTAATGCCAAGGATTAAGATGGCTCCAAATGAGCCCGGATGCCAAACTGCCAACTGGCAAACTGTTGACTCTTTCTTTCTCTCCTTTTCCTTTATCTCTGTGTCCACCCAGCGACTGCTTAAATTTGCGCATGTAAATTTCAATGCCTCGACCATAAAAGTGCCGTCTCTTGATTGGGGCATTTGAGTAGCAGAATCAGAGGGTAGCAGATGGGCTAAGGTACTTGTTAGAGAATCTTTGATATAAGGATTGAAATGATACTCAGATCTATGTATAAGAAATATTGGCATAAGGAACTGGTATAGATATATCATTAATATGCTTATCCTCTTAATCTCTTTATCTACTCTACTCTCGGTTTCCCTCATTTGCATATCTGCCTGGTTAGGTTAGGGTATCTGCCAGTCAGTCAAGCCCCGCTTATGTAAGCAGCCGCCTGTTTTCTTGCTGGCTTCTCACATTTGTGCGGCTTGTGAAATATTTTTTGAATGCAGATTTTTCACTTAAAATTATTTCAATTACGCGAAGTGCAGCGAGTCCAAGTCCAAGACCAAGACCAAGCGGCCGAAACGAGACGCCAGATGAAAGCCAAGTGCAAGACCAAGACTAAGAGCCCGGCCAAGAGCAAGTCCGATGATGCTGACTCGTAGCATTTTTGTTTGCTGTTTTTGTCGTCAGTTGGCAGCTGGTGCCGCCGCTGCAGTTGTCGTTGTCATCCGCGGTCGCTCGGCCCGCTGCAAGTAGATTAAATGCCACAGAGCTTTTCGTCTGGCTACCCAGAACCGCAAACAGACAAACTTGGTCAATTATTTTCAACGGCGAACACAAATTATTGATGCAGCAGCAGCAGCCGCCAGTGAGAGCAATCAGAGGATGAGGGGAGCCTGGCCCTGGCCATGGCCCTCGCCCTGGCCGAGGCATATGTGGTCTACAGCGAGCTCATCAATCTGAAGACGACGTCGAGACAATGGCCAGGACGCGCCACCGCAAAGGTCTTCATTAAATTAGTGAAATGAGCACGTAGCTGCAGTTGCAATCCAGTCCAGCATGGGGATGAGCCGAGATGTGGCTGGCATGTGGATGTGCCTGCCACAGCATTTAATGTCACAAATATTTTGTTGTCAAATGTCGCCACTGGTCGTGGCTGTCAGGCGGACCAGAACCAGCTCACCTGGTGATGACTTAACGAGGATTTAAACGTGATTCGATCCGATGCGATCCGATGCGATGCGATCCTCTGTGTGTTGCAAGCTGCAAGCTGCACAGGTTGCATATAAAAATCGCATTCAGTTTGCTAAATTGGCTCCGCTTGCTGGTGGGTCGATTGGGGATTGAACCATCAATGTCTCGTCAAAGCTGCTGCTCCTTGTGGGCGGCAGGGGGCGGTCGCAGCTGGTATTATGGCTGCAGCAGCAGCAGAAATCGAATGCGCCACCAAATTGCAGCAACGAGTTATTAAATTTCAGCGCAAATACGGTCAGAGAAGCGTTTACAATTTCGGTGTCTGTGCTCGAATACCCTGTAAAATGATGGCGACGACTGGCATGACTGAGAGTGGGATATATTTGGTAGCAGAATCATATATATGATAATAATATAGGAAGCTATAAGAATGTGAGTTCATTGTGAATATTATTTCACAGGGTATTTGTGTTCTAGGTAGTGTCTATATATCAGTTTCTGCAGAAAATCTTCAGCTCTCCTGTTGCTTTCTATAGGCTGTCCCCTCTTCCATCCTTCTATATACATTCTTGCTACACTTCTTTAGGGTATCTACTCATTCAGCCTTTCCATTATGCTCCCTCTCTCTAGCACTGACTCTTTCTATAGGGTATCAGCTCTTCGAGTTTGTGCTTCTCTGCAAGTTTTCTGTTTTGACTTAGCAAACTGCGACACGAAACCGAAAACCAAAACAAAAGCCAACCGCTGCCGCTACCTCTCTAGCCCCTCCCTCCCTCCCTCCCTTGATCCCCAGCCCCTGCGAATTGAGCTAAGGCCCTGGTGCCTAATTAGGCCAATTCTCGATGAGGCAATGCCAACAAACAAAATCGAGCGGCTAATTTTTTGTTTGTTATTTACTTTTCGTTTGCCAATTGTGAATTGCATTTTGTTCTCGATGTTGTTGCTGTTGTTACCGCTGGCACATGCTGAATACCACACACACCCCACACACACATACACACACACACACACACATACTTATTTATGCATTCATATTGGACTCATAAATTGGCCAACAGAACGCAAAGTGTACTTGGTCAGAAGTCATGCAGTCGTCAAATTTTGCAGCTGATTGGCTCGAGTTCATGTTAGGCGATCGATAATCAAGTGGAATTGTGTTAACTAAATATATTTGCATAATTGGAATATATTAAAGACTTGAATGGCTTCAACTTGAATATTACCAAATGAGGAATATGTATATATGTGTATATATATGAATATTGAGATATATATTTATGGCAGTTCGAAAATTCTGATTAAGTCTTGAGCTTTAACTTACTCACCCATTTTCCACTTTAGGGAAATTTTCTACAGATGTTTTCCTAGAAGTTTTTTTTTGGATCTTTGCTCTTTGTAATAAATTTTTACATAGATCTCGGCTAACTCATAAGTAATTAAAAGTAATTTCAACGCCGATTTCCATATCATCTATAGCAAGATAAATTCTCGAGTAGTATTTATGGTGAATATTTGTTTTTGTTTTCTGTTTCCACAAAAATCTCATTTTAGTAAGAGAAAACAGATCAACTATAAGCGAGGGCAGTCTGAAAAGATATCTAATTACTTATATCGATCTTAGATCTTAACCCAGCCATATGAAAACTCTTTGCAATTTGATTTATTGTAGATTTATTTTGAAACTTTCATTTGGAATTCGTAGTTGGTTGTAGCCTAGCTAAAACTTATTCGAAAGCTGTTGGATAAATACTTGAGATTTGATATTTCTATGTATAATCTGATAAATATAGTTTATATAGGATGCATAGCACTAGGATCCTGTCTTAAGCGGCATTGTCTGAAGTCTCTGAATCGAGCCTCGCTCGGTTAGCAATTGGGAGTTACCCTCCCCGAACTCCTTTTTGGCATTTACATAAGATATTTGTTAGCATTTCCTTCGATTCCTTCTCGCCTTTGAGCGCACTTAGAGATACATATATAGAGATAGAGAGAGAGAGAGAGAGAGATGTGTATATTCTTTGAGCACGTTGTCCTGGAATGCCTTACAAGTTAATGACTAGTCTATTGTTCAGATATGAGTATAGTTCGAGGCTTGACTGGGCTCAGTCTTTGGATGCGGCTCTCAGCGCTCCATGCCCAGGTCGTGCAGCAGATGCTGCTTGAGCACCTCGCCCTCCTCCTCGGCCAGCAGCTGGGCCGTGACCGTGTTGATCAGATTGAAGACCAGGGCGAAGCCACTGAAAGTCGTCCAGACGCCCAGGGCCAGCCAGCGCAGCAGGCGCGGACGCAGACTGCCATCCAGCTGCCGCAGCAGGCAGAGGCCGACGCTGAGGCCGGCCAGAGCGCCCGTCATGTGGGCTATGTAGGAGACGGAGATGTTGGGCGTTAGCTCCGTCAGAGCCAACTGTCGGCAGTAGAGCGTGTAGGCCAGATCGCAGGAGACTGCAGAGAAACGAATGAAGCTAGAACGGAGATTAGGGATAAGAAATAGAGAAACTCACCAAAGATGAGCAGAGCCAGCAGCTGAGCGAAGCCCTGGCGCATGTGGCCGAAGTTGAGGAGGAGATTGGCTAGCTGGGCAGCTAGCAGGGCGTAGACGCCGCCACTGGCGCCCACCAGATACACCGTGGAGTCCACGACGCTGGTGCCCAAGGATCCAGCCAGCACGCCGGCCAAGTAGATCACAGCCGTGCGGCCCGAGCCGTGGAGCAGCTCCAGCGGCAGGCCGTAGAACAGCTGGGTGAGGACGTTGAAGCCCAGATGCAGCCAGCTGGCATGGAGCAGGGCGTAGGAGAGGAAGCGCCACAGCTGCAGACGGCGATCCGGGCGATAGATGAGCAGCGAGTCCTCCGGCGGAGCAGCGCCGACGCACACAAAGACAAGGATCTGCTGGAGTGAAGTTGATTAAGATATTGCTCAAAGGTTCGATGCGAAGGGCTTAGTCTAGTCAGGGGTGACAGCCATAAAGCCATCACAATGTAAGCCATTTTTTATGGCGCCAGGAAAAGCCAAGCCAGCCAAAGCAACCCTCGGGCTCGGGCAATGTGCGATGCAGCCGAGGCGAGCGAGACTGGCAGCAGACAGCGGCGAGACGTCGCCAATGCCAGGGCGAATTTCATGTGCCATTCGCCAAATGCCTTGTCTCTGTTGCTCTCTCTCTCTCTCTCTCTCTCTTTCTTTCTCTTCCTTCTTGTGGCTGGCGGCGTCCAGTCTGCAGAGCCAGACACTAATACAGACGCAGAGAGTGTTTGGATTTTCGCACGCACTCCCCAAATGTTGGTCTCCTGTTTCTGCTGATATATCCTTGCCCAGCCCGGAAGCCAAATGCCATTTGCAAATGCCGCTTGCCACTCGCTTTGCGGCCAGCTGGCCAGCCGGCCGGGGCACTTTATGTGCCACACAACTCGACTCAGCCGGGCATGTGTGAGAGTGGCATTAAAAATGGAATTGCAAGTGGGGGGAAGTGGGGGGTGAGGCAATGGAGTGGGCACGCAACCCAACGGGGGCTGAAATATGATCAGGAGAGCTGTTAGTGCTTGCCTCCGGGACACCCACATGGATCCACTGGAGCAGCAGCAACCCCGGGCATCAATAACTTGAGATGTTGGCCGAATAAAGGGCACGCAGCGCATGCAGCGGCTAGGGCCAGCCACGGGGTCAGAGGTCACACTGAGTGTGGCATATAAACATATTTAGATGCAGTCCGAAACTAGAGAAGGGAAGAATACGGACTAAGGACTGTACAAGCTAGGACTCTAGTGAAATAATCGATATGAAGAGGAGCTAAATATAAACAGCTTCAACTTGAGCTGCACAAACAAATTGCTGGAGTCGCCCCACTCTGAACTCTGAGCTTGCTGCGAGTTAATGTCGCTGGGATTTTCATTTATTTCGCTATCTGGGTGCACTTGCGACAGCAATTAAGTGCGCCCCCAAAGCAGAGTTTCGCCTTCTGTGTGTGTTGTGTGCGGCGTCATGGCAACCCGGCGCCTTTTTTTTTCGTGTATCAACCCTTGGGTCGGGCCGGAGGGCATTTGCATTAGAGAGTAACGGTCAGCGCGGTCAACCTACCTCCAGCAGCGAGACTAACAGAATGAAGCAAGGCGCTTGTCTGGCTGCCAACTGGGGCTGCTTCGATGGCTCCTGCTCTGCGTCTGTCTTGTCTGGCAACTTCTTGGGCTGGGGCTGCTGCTGCATCAGCTGGTCGAGACAGACGCCCAGCACCAGGCCGGTGCTGCTGCCGCTGCTGCTGCTGCGTGGCTGTGACGGCGGCATCTGCAACACTGTGGCAGAGGAGAGGAGCATTTCCGATGTGCTGCCGGCGTTGCGGCGTCTATTTTTGGGGCGTCTGCCTTGTGACGGTGCCCCACTTAGCGGCTGTCATGTTGTTGCCGGCGCGAGGAATTTCGTCTGGCCCGCTGTCGGCCCCTGCAAAAAGACATCGAAACAAAGAGAGAGTGAGTCACACATGCAGAAGACAGTGAAGTGGAGAGAATGAGAGAGAGAGAGAGAGAGAGAGAGAGAGAGACAGAAAGAGAGAGGGAAGAGTGTAATAGGCTAGCCAAATTAGCTCAAGGTTGTCTGTCCAACAATTTCCACGTTCCTTTTTCTGGCCGCTGCGACAACTGCAGCGCAATTTCTCTTGACTTGATTTGGCGCCACGCCTCACCCGCCCCGCCCCACCCCACCAGCACCTTGGCCCTCGTCCTCGAAATATCGCTTGTAATGTCACCAGACGGCAATAAAATGGTCGGAATTTATTTCTCTCGCCTAGACAGCGAGCATTTTTCGACAAACAAATTTATTTCCGCTGCTAAAATCGAGCTGCCAGAGCCAGAGCGAAAGCCAGCGAACGGAACCCCATAGAAGGCCACAGAGAACCTATACCAAATATATTTCCTTTTGCCAAGTCATCTTGCTAGACTTGCCATGGAAGTCTAGCAAATGTATGTGCTGGTGCATATAAATCAGTGGAGAGCTTCTTAGATTGAAGTTGTATTGAGTAGAGGATAGAGAGAGAGAGAGAGAGAGAGTAGAGGTAGTAGGTAGGTAGAGTAGGTTATAGGGTATATATCATAAAGGATATAGGGATATGGGGTATAGAGTATAGGGTATAGTATATGGTATAGCTAGAGGAGAAGATCCATACAGATCCAGCTCAGAGAAAGGAACTTATCTCGAACTTTGCTCAACAGAGTTCACCTAACAAATCGATAAAAATTAGTCGATTGATGAACTAACCAAGTAAATTGAAGTTTGCCCGAAGGACACAAGGTGGAAGTTGTTGCTGTTGCTCGTTTTCATTTGTAGTTCGAGTCAATTGAGTTTGTATTTGCTGATTGGGAGCTGCAATCGTAATCGCAGTCCTGGCCAAGGCGGTTTATAGTTGGTCTGTGGCCAGCTTTAGTGCCCCGAGTCGCATTGGCCATGGCGTGTTGCCCTTGGTAATGAGTTTTAATGGTGATTAGCTCTTGGAGCTGGAGCCAGAGCAAAAGTCAAGCGGGGCGAGGGCAGTGCACATGTCGAACGGTAAGCTCTGGGGCGCCTCGGCCAACTGGCCAGGACTGAGGCAGGACTCTTTGAAGCAAACGAGTTTTGCGAAACGGAAATGCTGCGCTGCCCATCTTCGACCAGGATGCAGTGCGAGAGAAACCGGTTGGTTGGCCAGAGGACGAATTTGTGGACTAACAATAATGAACGCACGCCAAAAACTGTACAAATATCGACAGGTGTGGGCATGTCCTTAATGTCCTTAAACATAATTTCTTGTTTCGTAAGCGTTTCAGCTTTTGTTGTTCTTTGCTGTTTCGTTGTCGATTCCGATGCCGATGTCGATGTTTGTGTTGTGTTGTGTTGTGTTGGCCTTCGCACGCAAGTTATGCGCCGCTGTGCCCATTCAGGACACGCACATATCCTTGAACCAACGCAAACGTGAGCTGGCTGCGACTAGAGACTCGAGACTCAGCACTCGAGTCTCGCATCGACTCGTGTGACGACTCGTCTCGGTGCCAAGAATTGAACTTTCTGGCGTCTCAGTGTAATGTATGCATATGTATGTATGAGTGGATTATGCAAGCATTCGGACTCGCAGGACGACCTCCTTAAAAGTGCCGACTGCCACTCAACAGCCCCACCCCCTCTCACGCCTCACTGCGGCGACACTTGATTCGGCTTTGAGTTTGTATTTGTGTTTGTATTTGCATTAGCAAATATTTAATTTGCATAATGTTTGCTCTCTCTCTCTCTCTCTCTCTCTCTCTCTATCTTTCTCTCTGTATGTGTGTTGTGTTTGCATTATTTCCATTTGTATTTATCAAATATGCGTGCTTTACAGTTTTTTCCTACCTTATTCCATTTATTGATTCATGGGCAAACAAATAAATTGATTGCAAAAAACAGTCTGCGAGCATTTCCAACTGCCTCCATAGATAGTTTATTAAAGCGGCTATAATTCATTA
This sequence comes from Drosophila repleta, assembly GCA_018903745.1. Taxonomy (NCBI): domain Eukaryota; kingdom Metazoa; phylum Arthropoda; class Insecta; order Diptera; family Drosophilidae; genus Drosophila; species Drosophila repleta. Next base: position 5,972,937 of record JAEIGN010000752.1, on the reverse strand, counting down.
TTTATCGATGGTAAAAAACTAAACTGACCATAATTAAATTAAATTGTAATTTATAAATAAATAAAGAGAAGTTATTCGACGAAAAAATAAAGTCCATGACCTTATCATATTTTTGATTAATTAATTAATTGTAAAGCGAATTTTGTGGTGGACAGAAATGTATAAACCTAGAGTAGAACTATCCCAAAATGCTTTCCTATCTATGTTTCTTCCTTGCTTTCCTTTTATGTGTTGAATTGCATAACATTCTGAGCACTAACAGTGCACTTAACAGTGCTCTTAACATTCCTTAAACTGTTATGACTTTGCAGAAGTTTTGCATTGCCCAAAACTTAGGGCATGTGCATTTGACATACGTGGGAGAAAAAAGTTAGTTCAGGATAAGTTTTTGCATGTGCAGCAAATGTGAATGCCTTTTAAATATTTGATGAAAAGAAAATATAAGTTGCAGTGTCAGACTGAGAGAGAGAGAGAGGGAGGGAGGGAGGGAAAATGTATTCAAGTGAAATGTGTTAAATAAAATTTTAATTACCAGCACTGCGGGTAAGCCAAGCAAGAGGAGTTGCAGAGGTAGAGAGGGAGAGGGGAAAGGGGAGCGAGGCGAGTTAAACAAAGAAATGCTGTGAGAGTGAGAAAGAGAAAGAGAAATGTGCACATTAATAATTATGACTGGGCTTAAATGTTAGTTATGAGAAACTTGTGAAAAGTGAAGAAAAAATGTAGATAGGAAAAAATGTGGAAAATAAAATAAAAGCAAGTTGGGCAGCACTCGAAACGACCTTGGCTGTGTGGGCGGGTGGGTGGCTGGGTGTGAGCACAATGAAAGTTGCAACAACAACGGCAACTGGGGAAACACATTAACAACAATGACGAGAAAATTGTGAAGAAAAACTATATAATTGAAAAGAAAAACATGCATGCATATGCATATGCGCTAGGCTCAAAGAGAAAGAAAATAGAGTTTTGCTGCTGCCGCTGGAGGTTTTCACTTTTTATGGCCCACACACACACACACAGAGCCAACATTAACATTAACATTAACAATAACAATAACATTAACATTAAATTTGCAAGTTATTTTCTTTTGGCGCTCGCAATTAAAAATAAATAGTGTTGGGCAACGCTGGGGTAAAAAGTTATGAAACGAACTGCGGCACAGAGTGGCAGCTGCTTTCGTTTCTTCAGGGGATGAGCTGACTGACTGTGCACTTCACTTGACTTCACAAAGAAAGTCACCAGCTCTCTAAGAAGGAGAGGGAGGCGAGAGGCAGGTGGAGGGCTCAGCGCCCAAAGTCTTTGCTCATTTCACAATAAAATTCCGGCAATTGAAACGAATGCGATTAAAAGCCGCATGTCATGCGACAGACCGAGAGAGAGAGAGAGAGAGAGAGAGGGAGGGAGGGAGGGCAGCAAGTGCGTAACTGAAGCTGGTCAGAGGGCGAGAGCGAGAGCGAGAGGTAAGCGACTGTGGCGCAAATGGAGCATCGCGATAGAGGCCCCACTCGGCTGGGGAGAGGGCAGCAGCAAGCTGGGGTTTTAGGAAATGGGACTCAACTGCAGCGGCCCACGCGAGTTCATTTCCATTTAGGTTGCATGCCACGCCAACGTCTCGCAAATGAAGAGTGAGTGTGTGCGAGTGTGTGTGTGTGTGTGCGGGGGGGCCAAAGCAAACTCGAATCTCGACTTTTGCCTGCTTTCAATTTAATTGTAATTTCTTTTGTGTTTATTGCGTTTGCCTGCCGCTGCCTGCTTACGTTTTAATTTCATTAACTTGTGTTTACTGTGTGAAACACTTGCCCAGCCGCCACAAGCCCTTACTGCCTGCCTACCTCCCCTCCCCCCCTCTCTCTCTCACTCTGTTGGCTAGCCGTAAAATTGTTGGACATTAAACTTGAGCCAGAAGCAAGTTGTGTATCTCGGCCAGCGATTTCGACAGAAGCTGTTCTTGCTCTTGCTCTTGATGAACCTGAAGATACTCGCACTGAAGACACTTGCAGCGGAACCAGATGCCCATTCATCCATCCGTCCGCCCGTCGGTCGCATTGGGCAATCGAGTGGTCCAGAAATGAGCCGCAGTTCCGCAGTTGATGGCCAAAATTCAAGTCGTAAAGCAAAATGTAAAAGGCCAATTAAAAATGTTTCCGAGTTGGCCGAGAAGTCAAAGCAGAGAGCATAAGAATATTAAACAAATTGATAACTTCTCCTCTTTGATATGGACAGATATAGACATAGTAGTAAGAACTGAAGCTATCCAAGCAGGGAATACAAAGAGGTCCTTCCGCAGGACTTGCAGTGCCTGTAACAGCTTATACTGTTAGCTAACTTATCTAATAAATAATCAGAAATAAGTATATATGCAAGCTTAATGGCAGGAATTGAAACCATGTCCTTGTGCTAGACTGACTGACTGCAAATATTCAATAATTTATAATTGACATCGAAATGAGTAAACAAAAAAGTTTGCCGTAGTGTCATTCAGGAGGTCCTACGGCATGACTGTCCTTTCCGCTTATCGATTACGACTAAATCGACTAGTAATTTTCATTAGAATAAAAAAGGTATAGAGACACCGTCTTCCCATACCGGGAATTGAACCCGGGCCTTCCGGGTGAGAGCCGGATATCCTAACCACTAGACAATATGGGACTCGTGGCCGTAGCTAGCGAATACTCGAAGATCAAGTAGTGGCGTGGGCGACAGAAGTATATTTCTAATAAAAATCTAAAAATATCAAGAGACTCATATAAAAATGTAAATTTAGTTTCTTTTAGCTGGTTTATAGAAGGCATAAAACTGCGCGCAGCCACAGAGAACTGAAGTCGAGTAATACACGTATTTGTGTTGAATATTTCTACGACTTCGCGTCAATGCACAAATCAGTTAGCGTCCGGCCGTAGGCAACTGCCTGTCGAGACATAATAACTGCCAGCCCAGAAGGTGGAAGCAGAGGCAGACAACGACAACAACAACAGCAACAGCAACACAGACAAGCGACATCGACACCTGACCACGCGACGCTGATTGTTGTTGTTGTTGGTGGTTGGCTGGTTGGCGGGTTGGTTAGTTGGTTAGTTGGTGTTACCTAAACAAGTGCAGCGCGTATCCATGTTTATTTTACGGTTCAACGATTATTGCCAGTTATTGTCTAATGGCAGCGTAAAAGGGGGACGACTGTCAGACAGGCAGACAGGCAACCAGACAGGCGGCGAGGCAGCCAGGCAGCTAGCCGAACTGCCGCAGCAGTGTAAAAAGCAAAGCAAAATCGCCAAAAGCAACAGACTGAGAGGGGCAGAGGGAGAGACAGACACAGAGAGAGAGAGAGAGAGAGGGCGATAGACAGTGTGGGTAATGCAGCTAGAGGCAGAGGCAGAGGCAGAGGCATTTGGTCAGCCAAGCACTGCGCTAGGTGTTACTAGACTCTTGATTGTTGTTGTTGTTGTTGGTGCAACCACCGCATTGCTGAGTGTATTTGTGTTGGCTGTTGTTGTGGTCTCTGGTCTCTGGTCCCTGGTCTCTGCACTCGCTATCAATATTTCAAACACGTTCCAAAACTTTTGCCTTCTTTCCTCCCCTCTCTTTCTGTCTCTCTTTCGCTCGCTGGCAACAAAAACGGAAGTTCACACGGAAATATATAGGGAAAAACAACAGATATATATATAAAATATATTTATATAAAATGAGAAATGAGAAAACGACACCCAAACGAAAATAAAACAACGCCAAAGAACACAAACATCATGTTTATAGTAATACAAAAAAAAAAGTAACAACAAATATGAAAATGAATCACGCAACATCAGATAGAGAACAGCCGAAGGGTTGGGTAGGGGCCAGAGGGGTGTCGGCTGCAGGGGAAATGCAAATGGAACTTTCGGTTGAATTAAAACTAAACATTTCGATTATGCCATAAATCGATGGCAACTGTATATATACGTATATATGTGACGAAATAGTCGGAAGAGATAGCCACAGTATCAGAAATATGCACAGAATGTGAACACTGAGCGAAAGAGTGGACTAGTAAGTGGACTGGCCAAAGCATTTGAAGTTGCAGATTAAAGACTTGTGCTAAGGTATTCAGATAAGAAGAGGCAAGTCAGAGTGATCTTGCAGGGAGTGCTCGACTAGGCTATACCCTGACTACCCATAAAAAGTGCTTTGTACTTGACTTAGGCCCAAGCACATTTGGCATAAGGCCACGAGGCGGAGCAATAACTCGCCCCAAGGCGAAGCACAGTGGGTGGTTGGTAAGGGGAGGCGGAGATTGGGGGGGTCTGCTATAGAGGGCCACTTTTGACATATCAATAAATTTAGCACGCAAACGATTAATGTGCTCCCATATAATATATATATTCTATATATATGTATAAGTGTATAATTGACATATGTGGAGAGGACAACGTCTTGGACTAGATTCTGGGTCTGCTCTGTATGGCACGCAGATGGCACTGACATCGACTAGATCTGGTGGGGGGCTTGTGGGCACTTGATTTATGGGCTGCTGCGGCTGGGCAAGTGCGCGCGCGAACTGGATTATATGTGAAATTTCTCTGATCTGGACTGATCTAATAAGCTTAAGAAATTGCGGCACGAACATGAACTTGATAATTAACTTCAAAACGCGGCTGCATGCAAAAGATACAAATGCACAGATGCAGATACACAGATACAGATACGCTGATTGACAGCGCGCCTAGGCTGGCTGGCTCGCTGGCGCATGTGCGCCAATTGCCGCTGATTGTCGAGCGTGGCAATTTAAAGCAAAAGCCATCAATTAACCCGCTTTCCAAGCAGCCACAGCCAGCAGCAGCCGCTTCAGCAGCAGATGCAGATGCAAAAGTATCTCAGATGAGTTGGCATCGAACGGTTAACAAGATGCAACGATTTGCACGTAGTTCCGTTAGCTAATTGGTCTATAAGTGCAAGCTCCCCTCTCCCTCTCTCTCTCTCTCTTTCACATAAAGCATTTTAGGAAGCATTCGACGGAAGCCACGCAATGAGGAAACTGCAAGTTTAACTTGAGCCAGAGAGGCGGGCGGTGGGCGGCAGCTGGTTGGTTCCTGCGGAGCGCCATGAATAATTAAATTATAATTTTTCTCATTGTAAATCATAACAATTAATGTTTAGCTTCAAGTGCGCAGCGACCCGAGCTGAAATGGTGTAGCTGACCAACAACAAGAGAATCAACATCAAAAGGCAATTATGCGACCAGGTTGGCTCAGAGCGGAGTTTGCCATGAAAAACAACAAGAAACTGGGCAATGGGTGGGGGCAAATGCAAGCAGCTAGAACAATTCGCACGATAATGGAAATGAAAATGGCATGAAAAGGCTTTTGTCTGCCCTCAAAAGAACAAGGGATAAGACTCGGAGCAGACAGAACACGGGAAAGAGCTGAGTTGGACAAGTGCGAGCGAGTGCTGGGATGCGTGAGAGAGAAAGAGAGAGAGAGGGAGATGCCAAGGAAACTATTTGACTAGAGTTGACTAGACGAAGGTCTTCTAACTGGAGAGCAAAGTCTGACTACTTCAATAAGTTCTCATTCACAATCGTAGAAAGTATATCGAGCTAGAGCCAAGATCAGGCAGGCAAGAGGCAATTGGCAATTGGCAATTGGGCGTTTGGTTGGCAGCGACTTTCATTTGCTGGGAAAATCGCTGGCTTAGAAAAGCAAATGGGTTCATTAATGGGTTCAATAGCTGCCAAGTGTGTGCTTGTAAATGTATCTCAGTCTCTGTGGCAGTCGCAGTCGCAGTCAAAGTCGCAGTCGCAGCCTGGTCTCGGCCACGGCCCGCACATTGAACCGATATTGAAGCTGCCGGCCGTTGCCACAGCCATCGTTCGATTATCACATTTTTGCCAAAGCACATTAGCAACGCTGGCGCTGGAGCCACCCAACTTGGCCTGGCCAGCAGCCAGCCCATTCACTGGGCTAACTATTTTTAGTCCAAGCTTTGACTGAGCCGCCTCAACTGGCCCTAGCTCAGCTCAGCTCAGCTCAGCACTGCTCCCCTCCCTCTCGCCGTCTCTCCTACTGCCACTTGGCGTGGTAATTATTCGCGCTCAGCGGACTGCGCGAGTCCGCAAAGCGTAACTTGTAGCTCGAAGATACATTCACGTAAATATCTGTATCTGTATCGCTGTCTGTCTGTCTGTCTGTATCTCAAGGCACGCATCTACATATATGGAAAGCTTCGCCGTAGACGTAGATTGCTCTGGCCAAGAGTTAATCACCGTTGCCGTTTAGCTTAGTCGAGCTCTTGTTGCTGTTGCTGTTGCTGTTTCTGGTGTTGGGGCTCGCATAGTTTACATTTTATAAGTTAATTGAGTTAACTGTGAAACGCTTTTTTCTCCACCTTCTTCTCCTCCTCCTCCTCGTCGTCTGCTTCGTGTTTCTTTCTCTTTGCTGCGCTCATTTGCTAATGCAAATCTGATGAATGCGCGAGTCGTAACAATCGGAGCTGCAATAGCCGTGCGTAGCTACACGATGACCCAAGTCCAGTATAACAAATGCCCCCCCCCAATAAGGGGGCGTGGCACATAACATAACCTAAAATAACTCTCCCTGTCTCCCTCCCTGAAATATTTACAGTTTTTCGCATTGTTTTGATGCATTTTTTATGGCTGTTATTAAAATTGGTAGTAAAAACATTTGTTGTGCTGTGGCCAAGCGAGAGAACTGGAAATGCAAATGGAAATAGAAATAGAAATGGAAATAAAACTGTTGCTGCATGTTGCATGTTGAATTTCACTCGTTTGTCGCTTTTAATTGCCAAAATATTTCATTTCATTTCGCATATTTGCACAAACATCCAATTTCTTTTCGCATTCTGCACTCTGCATTTTTAGTTTTAAATAATCGCCGGATAATAGAAGAGATATAGCTGAGAAAGAGGGAGAGAGAGAGGGAGAATAATTCACATAACTCAATGGGGAGTACAGCACTTGGGCACATATCACAAATATTTTAGTCTATTCAGAACTATTTGGGATTCGCTATTATTTTTTACTATCAATTCCTACTGGTTTACGGCGCAGACTTAGTAGCCCGGAACAGTCCGTCCGGCTGTTTATATAGAAAGTGTAATTGTTATTTAATGCTGAGTAAATATAAACAAATGTTTAGCTATCACAAATATGACGCGCAAATATTTTGTTTCAAATCTGTGCAACAAAACAACATTAGAGATACCCTGTAATTGGGGAGTTTGATGAAGAGCTCGAGTAACAGACTCTCCTCTCATTCTATCGCTCTCTCTCTCTCTCTCTCTCTCTCTCTCTCTCTTTGCCTAACTTCGGTTTCTTTCACTCTTTTGCTGAATCTGGTTTAATCTTCCTATTCCCAAGATTAGATCCCCGATAGATGCCAACTTACAAATTCTTTTCATTCTTCATCCGTTAGTGTATCTTCTCATTCGTCTCTCACATAGAGCAGTGTCCACTCGATTGTCATCCGTTTGAAATGAGATTTAATATAGTTATTTAGTTGATTAGCCGGGCTAAGAGTGCTAATAGAGTATTGAATGATTGCTTAGTTCTTTGATTTGGCTCTTGGTCCGGTCGCCTCCAGCTCCAAACAGAGACATTTATCACATGACGTGAATGACTTTATGATTCGAATGAAATTAGATAATAGTTGGACAAATAGAAACCGACTCACGAGATGTGAGAGAGACGTGAGACGTGAGGGAGTTGCGACCTGCTGACACTCATAAAGCATAATTTGCATTCGACTGGCCGAGTGAGGCGAGGTGTCATGTTTATTATAACTGTTTGTCACAGCTCTGACGTCAAATGGCTTCGAATTGTGGACTAGTCTCATGTCCAATTGGATTCCAATCTGAGGGGTTTTGCCCACGCGCCGCATTTGACGCCGTGGGAAAAACTTGTTTTTTTGGGTCGATAAGTCGGATGCGGATTTCAGTGGCGAGCCAGTGCGTGGGCCTGACTCAGCCACTTCGACATTCTGTGTAGTCAGAGAGAGGGAGAGAGACAGAGAGATACTTGGTCGGCCCTGAGTCTGGGTTCCGTTTCACTTTTCAAAAAGTTTTCGACAGCTTTGCTAATTTGCTGCTGGCGGCTGGTGGCTGCTGTGCTCTCAGCGTTTGTCTTCAAGAATTTCAGCTATGCAGTTTAGTGTCGTTTCACACGTAGCTACGCAGCTCGCCACAGATACTTAGATACAATTGTATCTGGCAGTTGCATCTGCATCTCCATATCGCCCTCTCTTTCTGTTTGTTTGTTTGCACTTGTGCTTTGTTTATCTCGCGCCTCTCGAGTTTGCGCTTTTGTTTTTGGTCGCGCGCACGAAATTTCTACCGCGCGCTATCGATGAATGAATGTTGCAAAAGTGAGGGGAAGGGAGGGAGGGAGGGAGGGAGGGAGGGAGGGAGGGAGGTGTATCTGAGGGGGCACTGCATTGCGATAAGCGATGAGTGTGCGGAGTTCCCTTGGCGCATTCTTAACTGTTGTTGCCGCCGCCTGTGATTCACAGCTCGCATTTTGCAGTTCGCATTTCGCATTTGCAAATTGCGCTGGTTAGGCATTCTTGCTATTGCCGCTGCTGCTGCTGCTGCTGCTGCTGCTGTCTCTGCCTCAGTCGATGCTGACGTTTGGGTGTCGTAATTTGCCGCTCGCTTTGTGCTTTGTGTGAAATATTCACGTGCAGACAACAGCGAACGAACGAAGTCGTCTTGCGTTAGCAGCCCAGCTAAGCATGTAGTACATCCTCCTCAACATGCAGTCAAATGTATCCACACTGCGAGAAAAAATGCAGTAGGTATGCTCAAGTGGGAAAGAGAGCTACGAGACTGAGACTAAGCAAACTTTAAGTGTGGGTAAACTAGGCATGAATTAAACTTAGCCAAAGGTGGGAATGTGGAGAGAAAGAAGACAGACATAAGCACTAAAATACTTCAGTTGAGATGTGCTTTCATTAAAATATCTCTAAATGTTCTGGGAATGGGAATATAGCTAAGACACTTTGAAGGAATTTGAGTAACAATTCTATAGAAAAGTATCTGATAATCTCTACAGAGTATCTGTAAAAAGTATCTATATGAGTATCAGCTGAAAAGCTGCCATAGATCAGTTTGATCTTCATGTTTGCTACAACTTCTAAAATGTTAAGAATCTTGGCTTATGCATAAGAGTTTCGATATCAGATTGAATAAAGTGTTAAAAGCTCTTTTAGAATTATTTCTCATATAAAAACTTTCCCTGCTTTAGCTTTTACCTGCAAATATATTGAGCTTCTTATTCAACTAACTTTTATGGGCATTTCAAGCAAAGTTTTTCGCTCAGTGCACTTGCCGAAAACAGTTGCCTTGCAAAAGAAAAAAGAAAAAAGAAGCAGAAAGGAAAACACTTTTCCTGCTTTGCCTTTTTTACCCACATTTATTTCGTGTGCTGCACTTCCGCACTCACCTGCTACCCGCTCTCCTCCCCCCTCCCTCCCACTCTCTGTGCGCTGCGATAAGCAGTTAAAAGGAAAGAAATTTGGCGCGTTCTATGCCGCGGCTGCTTTCGCTTCACTTTTGGCATAAACATTTCCTAAACTTTTATCTAATTCAGGCAAACTGCATTTCGTAAGATTCCCAAGACACATTTTCCACATTTTCCGAGCCATTGTTGTTGCCTACAGCTGCTGCTGCTGCTTCTCTGTCTCTTCTTCTTCTTCTTCTTCTTCTTCTGCTTTTGTATGTTTCGTGTTGCAAGTTTTCACATCGTTTCTCTTCGGGCTTCTTTATCTATTTTGATATTTTCACGCTTCTCTTCTTCGTCTTCGTCGTCTTCTTGGCCTGGCTTTGATTTGGCTTGGCTTTGTTTTGGTTTCTTACCAAACACAGACTCGCAGGCGACGGCGGCGGGCGCTTGTGGAAAATTTATTAAATTTCCTAAGCATAAAGTGCGCTAATTTATTAGCTCCTCACAGAGCTCGCTGATAAGCGCTGCTCGAGGCCTTTAACTCTCCCAAGGTCTTTACCTATGCAAATTAGTTGACTCAAACTTAGAAGCGATTAACTCGCTTCGCTAGCTCTGACAAATATAGAATATATATATAGATCAGTTAAAAGGGGTCACCTTAGGCCTCTCTCTCTCTCTCTCTCTCTTTCTCTGCTAGTTCTAGTTTTTTTTCGGGGGCTTTTCTTTTCACACCTCAATGTAAGAAAAAATCGACCGAAAAAAAAGCAAACTTGACATAATTACAAAAAAAGCAAATTTATATTTACGAAAATCAAGACGAAAGTGCAGTGCGTACAATTTTTAAAAAAGTAGCAAACGCTTGAAGTTTTATGCGTCGTTTTTTATATTCGCGCTAGCGACTGAGGCCCCCAGAAGAGATGAGCTGCCTATCTCTCTCTCTCTCTCTCTCTCTCTCTCAGTCTGTCTGTCAGTCTGTTAGCCTAGTCTTAGCCAGGCCGTGGAAATTCAAGGCAACGCGTCGATCATCGTCGTGTGTCGTCTCGACGGCATTCAGTTGCCCTGCCCCACCTCAGCCCCCTCCCCCCTCAGCTGTCCAGCTGCTCTGCTCTGCTCTGACTCTGCTCTGATGTCATGGGTGCTTATAAGCATGATATATGGTCTTATAGTTCGTATTGTTGTTGCTGCTGCTGCTGCTGCTGCCGTCGCACGCAAAATTTGCATGCACTTTTAGCAGACAGCTGGGGAAACAAAGCGGCGTTAAGACCGGGCGCTGGCCACGCCTACGCCCCGCACACGCCCACCAAGGCAGGCAGTTAAACCTTGTAAATGAATGAAACAATAATTTAATAAAAAAAAAAAACGAAAAGAATAACAAAAGCAAAAACAATATCAGCAGCGAGAAACGGCAGCAAGTCAATAAAAAATACTTTAGTGAATGAATAAATAAATCAATAAACCAAAATGTAAACAAATTAAACAGTAAAACAAAAACATAAATACTTATGTTCAATACGTTTCTCGCTCTCCCTCTCTTATTTTTATTTTGAGCGATTGTTGGACAAACATCAATGTCGAAATCAACTACAAAGTGTATGAGGAGCGAGGAGGGAGAGAGAGAGAGAGTTTCATGTAGTAATTGTAATGGAAATGTAAATGAAGGAATGAAGTGAATATATATAAATATATATTGATTGTGCAAAGCTTTAAGTTGGGGTAGGGCTGAGGTTGGAGAGGTTACTAGGAGGGAATTCGCTGAATGAGATGTGAGAGTAGACTACGGATAGAGTCGAGTTGAAGGCGGCGATCATATCAATACTATGTTTATTATGAATACTATATTTATTATGACTCTGATTAAGATATTGATAGTGACACTGCAAATGATCATGCTAATGCCAATAGTAACTGTGATGATAATGCCAACAATAATGACAATCGGACTGATGAAGAGCTTATTAAGTTAGTAGTACAATGATGATGTTTATAATGCCAATAGCAACTGATGATGATTCTGTTACTGATGATTGCAATGCCAATGCTAATTATAATGATAATAATAATAAGAACAATTGTGATAGCAATGAATTCACTGACAATGCCCACACTCATGCCTATTACTAGGACAACAAGGTTAATGCTGATAATAATGAATGAATGAATAGTGGCAATAGTAATAATCATTCCTATTGTCATTACTCCAATGATCCCATGACTTCAGCTAACAGTTATCAATAGTTAGCGAAACTTCAAAGCCAATCCATTCGAATTTTTATAGTACATTTTCAATAATTTAGCCGTGAATGATTATGGCTCTGTGGCTTGGCCTAGGATCGCGTTCAGCTCTGATTTTATCTGCGAGCTCTTGCAACGTTTTTGGCTACGTGCCGCTGCGTGCGTCTGCCCACGCATCCCATTCAAGAAATTGGTATTCAAAGCCCCAATCAGAGGAGCAGAGGGAGGAGGCGGCGGCAGGTGGGCAGCCTCCGTCGCTGTCGCCGGTCCTTCCTACACACAGAAGCGAGATGTGTGTGCGGCCAAAAGCTTTTTGAATTCTCGAATTTAGGCTGCCGAAAGAGTTGAATGAAACGAGACAAAAGAAAAAGAAATCCAAGTCGAACTCGAACTCGAATCAAAATCAAAGCAGAGCAAAGCACATGAGAATGGAAATGGAAATGGCAAGCGCAGCCACAAATTGGCCAAGTAGCACTTGGCCACACAGACAGACGATAAAAGATAAAAGATGCGAGATGGAGATACGAGAACTGGCACTAAAACGAAATTAGATCAGCAGCGACTGCTGCAGCCCACATTAATAATTAAGTAAATAAATACAAATCGAAGCCAGAGCAAACTCAACTGCTGCTGCGTGCCTCAGATTTTATCGACACTCGGCGGACGAGCCAGTTGGATTCATTCATAAAAAACAAAGCAGAAACACTCGGACCAAGCGAGAAACGGCCATGAAATGCAGCAGAGCAGAGAGCAAATGCAAACAGCGCATAGAAAAACAGGCGGCGCTGTTTACGTTGCGTATACGCAACGTGTCGCACAGGCACAGGACGTGAACTGTGCAGCGGCAGAGGCTGTGCCTTGCCCGAGGCTGGAGAGAGAGAGAGAGAGCAGTGAGAGAAATTACTCAAGTGATGCTTAAAATGAAGATATATATATATATATATTATATATATGAATATAGAAACTGAGCAGATAATATAGTTTATTAGTTGAAATGCCCGATTCATTTTCATTTAATAAATCTGATCACTATATATGTTTAGCTTAATGCAAGTTTGTAATAGGACGGAGCAGCTCAAGATCTCCAAGCAAATCAAATCTCTAGCCCAAGTCAGAACCTAGAAGCTTATTTGTTGAACTGTTTAGATTGATAGGTGTATAGATAAGATAATGTCTTAATCCTAAAGAATTCTACTTCTTTTAGCTTTATAGATATATTTTTTTCTCATTTAGGCTCTCTAGTTTCTCACCTAGTTTAAGCTTACTTAACTCCTTGAAAACCCTCTTAAAAACTTTAAATATATGAATATATAATACCTGTATTATTTATTGCAATACTTTTATTAATATATAATATATATTTATCTAGTTCAATCCATTCCTTAGCAGTAAGCTTTTTCGCTCAGTGTGCGCTCTGGATCAATTTACAGCTGCAACTGTAAGTTTTTGGGTCCGCAGCTGTTCAATGCCGGCGCAGAGACAAAGGCGGACTCTAAGCTGATGGATTTGTGTGTTGTGCGAGTGTTGTATGTGTGTGTGTGTGTTGCTGTTGACACTCACCAATGATGCTGACAAGTTACTGCTGACTGCGTCCACAGTTCGCACTGCTTAAAGCTGCTGCAGTTGGGATGGCCGCAGCTAGAGCCGCCCAAAGTATCTTGTATCTGAGGGATACGCTCGCCTCATCGCCCGTCGCAGCGCGTCCTTTTCGGCTAAAGTTGCCTTAACTTTTTTTTTTGCCCTTTTTTGTTTTTTTTTTTTTTTAACCGTTAAGCGTCGCCGTTTGCCGTTAGCCGTTAGCCGTTAGCCGCCGCTGCCCGTTGCAAAGTGCCGTTCACTACTGAGCTCGTTTTTTATGCGCTCCGATACTTTTATAGATTCGCAATGTGCCTCGAGGCGGGGCGGGGCGGGGCGGACGAAGAGTGGGTGGGGGTTGTGAGGGGGTCGCTGTTAGCCAGGAGTGACTGTAGCTCAGGGTAGCGCAGTTTGTTAGTGTTTTCCGTGTTTTTTTCTCTGTTGTTTCTGCTGCCTTGCACCCCTTTTTTTTAGCCGGCCGGTCAGCCAGTGAGCCAGTGAGCCAGTCAGTTAGGCCGTGAGCAACCACCCAAAAAGCTCGCCTTGCAACCCTTACCCCTACCCCTACCCCTACCCCTACCACGCCCCCCCTTTTGGGCAACCGCTGGGCGAACTTGTTCGATGTGGTTCGAAGCGCGTTGCCAGGCTGTCAGCTTGTTTTGGCCAACACAACGGTAAATGGCAAGAGTGAGAGAGAGGAGGGGAGAAGAGAGAGAGAGCGAGCCAGGAGCCGGTTTCGGCGGCAGGTGCACTTGCCACGTTGCCAGCTGATGAGCAGCAGCAGCCGCCACACAATTAACGAGTCTCATTACTCAGCGACCTGCAGCTGACGCAGCCACTAGCCACGCTCACACACACACACAGCTCCACACAGAGAGAGAGAGGCACCCTCTAAGCCTCATTGCATTGGGGTCAGCCGCTTGTCGCTCATTTGACGATTAATAACAATAATCAGCAGCAGCAACAACAACTATATTTATCGCGATTATCAAGAGATTTTCGAAATGGAAAATTGTTGAGGCTTTCCCAGGCTCACGCTCGCTGCAGCTGGCCGTTGGCAGTCGATGAAAATTAGCCAACATAAGCGCCATCATTGAAATTCAATTCAATTTGATTTGATTTGATTCTCTCATTGCATAGCTGGCTGGCTGTCTGGCAGTCATCCCTCATCGAGCTAATAAGCCAGTGACTGCCTCCTACCCCCTGCCCCTGCCCCTGCCCCTGCCCCTAGCTATAGCTGTCATTTAATGCTGCACTCAAATCTCAAATCAAATCAAATCAAATCTATTGTAAAACAGAGCGAGGGAGAGAGCGAAAAGTCGCACTCGTCTCTCTCGCTCCCCTACCAGCTCTGGCGGCCCTCATCAGCTGTCAGCATCAAAGTTGATGTTGCTTGCGATTGTTGCTGCTGTTGTCGCTTGTGGCATGCGCCTGCAGGCGAAACATATCGAATTATGTGCGATTTGCGAATGTTAACAAGACGCGCGCGTCGATCTAATCAGCCCGATAACCCACATAAGCATAGAGTATCTGCCAGATACAAAGCAGCCAACTGCTCAGAGATACTTTATGCTGTTGGCTGTCGATGAAAGGTCAAAGGGCAGGCCGAAGCTGGAATGTGGTTGCAAAGAGTTTAGAGTTGTATGAGTGGATTAGTGGATCAAATTGCGAGGCATTTGATTGCGGATAGATAGGGAAATAATAGCTAAAAGCAAATAAAATTGAACAGAATTTCAATTTTATAAATTTCTAAAAACACAAATAATTTCTTTAAAGTATATCTTTCATATTCATAAAGTTATAAATATCTCCTTTGTACATATCCTCTGTACATATCTAAGTCTGCTACGCATATAATCCCACCAGCATCAGCTATATACCTCTCTATCGCGTATCTTGTCCAATTATAACCCTAATTACAATCTGTAGATTGCTATAAGTCCCCATCTCCAATGCAGTCCAGTCTATGCGCATAATTTCATTACTCACTTTCGCAGTCTCGCTGCAAACAGTTGCTTACAAAAGTATTTTACACCAAAGACAATTAACAAAGTTGTTTCCTCTTCTTCCTCTTCTTCCTCTTGTTCCTCTTCACTCTTACTTTTGAATTCAGCAACAGCAACAGAGAGAAACAAAAACAAACGATAAAAAAGAGAAGCGAAAAGCCATGCCCCATGGGGGGAGACGGCGAGGGAGCGAGGAGGCGTGGCTGGCGATTAGACGATTTTGACGCACAAAATATCCGCAACATAAAAGAATCCAATAAAAAGTGATTACGTGCGGATGGCGCGGACTGTGGGTGGAGTGTGGCAGGGGCAGGGGCGAGTGGGGGCGGAGAGGGGGTCGCAGGTGTGGCCGAGGCAGACGTCTCTCTGGAGCTGGCAAATCAAAACAGATGTGCGACAAGCCAAACAGACAACAGACAACAACAACAGCTAAAGTTTGCTTAATGCAAAAGATACAAAGATACAAGATACAAAGATACAAGATGCAGAGATATAGGCGAAACCGAAATGAGATACGAGCTGTGAGTCGCCTGTTGTTGTGGCTGCTGTTGTTGTTGCTGTTGTTGTTGCCTGCTCGTGCCACACGGCACAGACAACAGCCGACGGAAAAGTAACTGTGCCACAATTTGCCGCATATCCTGCAGGAAAGGCTGCCAAACGGGAATTGTGCAAGGATTTGCAGTAACCGAAAAAAAAAAAAAAAAAAAAAAAAAAAAAACAAGCAGAAAGAGGAGGAGGAGAAGTAGGAGAAGCAGACAAGCCGAAACTGGTTGGCCGCATCGCTCACCTGCCGCATGTTCAGCTAAACTGCGTCCCTGCCACATGCCGCATGACTCAAATTACGCTTCCTTTTTGTTGTTGTTGTTGTTGTTGTTGTTATTTTTTTGGTGGGCGCAGCGCTTCAGCTTAGAATAATTATGGAAGCTTCCCTTTGCCAGAGAGCTAGCTGCTTCCGCTTAGAGAGGGGGAGGGAGGGAGGGAGAGAGAGAGAAAGAGAGCGAAAGTGAGAGGGAGGGAGTGCAGTAGAGTACACTTGGAGAAATGACCAAGGACTTTGGAACGGAGCTGTTTACTAAGGCCAAAATATGCTGAGGGAGAGGGACAGGAAAGAAAGAGTGAGAGAGAGGGCTAAGAGAGTGAGAGATAGAGAGAACAGAGAGAGAGGTAAGAGAGAGAAATGAGAGAGAGAGGTAAAAGAGAGAGAGAGAGAGATAAGAGACAGAGAGAGAGAGAGAGAGATAAGAGACAGAGAGAGAGAGAGAGAGAGAGAGAGAGAAGAGAGAAAGAGGTAACAGGGAGAGAGAGGTAAGAGAGAGAGAGAGTGCTAAGAGGTAGAGCATTGTTAAGACTCTTAAGGCTCTTCATAAATCTAATGAGAAAATGTCATTTAACTTAGCTTAAGCCTCTTTAGAAATCTGATATTTAAATATGATTTAGCTTAAGACTTGACTTATCATTTAATCATATTTCTATCGCTTAAGATTTATAGACAAATTTCACTCATGCCCAATTCAAGACTCATTTTGACATTCCAAGAACTCCTTTGATTCTCTTTGACCAATTTGAAACGTGTTTTTTCTTGCAGTGTGGAATGCAACCACGACCACAGCCAAGACCACGGCAATAGTGCAGCACACGCTGCAGCCGCAGCCGCAGCAGCAGCGACGGCGACGTCGACAGGACACAGCTGCAAATATCGGCAATGTCAATGTGCGATTCGCAGTCGCCGTCGTCGTCGTCGTCGTCGTCGGACGCCGCTGCACGTTGGGCATACAAAGCAGCGACGGCAGCAGCGACGGCGGACACGAAAAACGGAAAGTGCTGTAAGTTTTATTGAGAAATCCAACACACATATACACACTCACACACAAAGAGAGAAGAGCAGAGTGCAAAGGAAGCGGCTAAAAAGAGCCACAAAAACCAAAGAATGCGACGCTTGGCGCATAACAATGCCTGAGCGAGCGAGCGAGCAGCCTGAGCCACGGTGCACAGTGGAACCGTTGCAGTCGTCAACCAATTGGCCCTCTATGCTAACTTGGTCAACAAAGTGGCCAGCCAAAGACAAAGCACAACTAATCACAATAATACAACAAATAATGCAAAGAGTGGGGAGAGAGCACTCAATCTCTCTCTCTCAGTCAGACTCACTCTCGAACACAACACATGTGCGAACATGTTGGCAGCGAGCTCTTATACGCTGCAGCAGCGAACAGCTGTTCGAACAAGTTGCGTAGAAGAGTGCGAGAGAGAGAGACGACGACGACGACGACGAGTAGTAGAGAGCGCATACAAGTTGCGTAGAAGAGATCTGAGTTCGGCTGTTGGTTCGATGGAATTTCGTGATCGCACCAAATTGTGCTGCAAGCGAAAGGGAGGGGGAACAATATTCTAACTGTTTATGCTAAAGAAGTACCTTTTAAGAGGTAATTTAGTGAAATTTCCTAGTGCCGTCATGTAATTCGCAAACTGTTAAAGCTGTGAAGGAATGAGGAGTCGGAGGTATTTATAATAAATTTGTATATTATATTTCTATATTTTTATATTATTGTATTTTTATACTAGTTATATTTTGTTAGTCAATCAATAGGAAAGTGGAAATATTTCTTTTTGCCACAAAATCCAATTAGCTTGCTCTACAAATCCCGTTATGTCCTATAGTTCAGCTGCCTCCTCAATAAAACTAGCTTAAAGCTCTTCTAATCGGGCAGCTCTCTCTCTGCCTCGTCCTGTCTCGCCCTGTCCTGGCCTCTGGCTGAGTAATTCAATGTAAACCATTCAAAATGAAATCCATTAGAGTTTATATTTCAGTCATAAAACGTTTGTGAGCCGGCCACACACACGCACACAAAGCCCTAGGCTCAAAATGAAACCAGTACAGCTCCACACACACATTCACAATAGGGCTCACACTTGGCCAGCGCCATTTGGGCCAGGCTTATCCGAAAATATTTGCATAAGATTCAAACTGCATGCAAGGAGCCTAGCCACGCCCACGCCCTTCTTAGCAAAATGTTACAAAGTGCCCACTCTCGCTCTCTCTCTCTCTCTCTCACACTCCCTCTCTCTGTCTCTTTGGGCAGTCAAAGTTTGCTGGGAAGTTTGGCCAAGTGGAGTTCATATTTGAGTTGAGTTGAGTTGAGTTGGGCCTTTGCCTAATTGTATGAAAATAGTTTGTCCTCTACTTTCGGCTGCCCCACAGCCACAGTGTGTGTGTGGGGCAAAGACACGCACTGTGCACACCTGAATGCTGCCAGCTGGAGGCCAAGGTGTCAGCGCGAGTGCAGCGAAGCGTTTTGCCTTCTGGCCTCAGCGTGAGCTGCATTTGATAAATCTTCATGTCATGCCACACGAGAGACTCTCTTCCTCTCTCTCTCTCTCTCTCGCTCGCTCTCTCTGTCAAATGGCCGCAAGATGCTGGCCTGTGGGCGGGGCCTGCTTGGCCAAGAGATCAACGCAATGGCGGCAACGGGAACGGCAACTGACCAAACGAAACCCGTTTCGAGTCGCTCTGCCTCAGCTGTGATTGGAAGCGAGTTGCTGCTACCTGCCGAGGCAGGTTCTAGTCGGAGCTGCGATCGAGGTCCTTGAGTCATTATGTCACAGGCCGAGGCCATTAATAAGGGTTAGAAGCTGTCCTAATGGCTAACGCGACGGCGCTAATGAGCCGCAACTGCAGTCGCTGCCTCAGCCCCTGCCCCTGCCCCTGCCCCTGACTCAACCTGATTAATTTGTGGGAAATTCTCTGCGGTAGCTAGGGTCAGTGCCACACATGCTCACATATAGCCAGAGAGAGAGAGAGAGAGAGAGAGAGGGAGAGGGGGAGAGAGACAAAGACAGCTGGCTATTCATTACGCTTATCTCTCCTACCTCCCCCCCTCCACCCCTTCCCTAGGCCATGCGAAACGCTGCTAAGCGGCTTATGAAAGTTGATGTCGCTCCGTTGGCACCTTCTGGTTTGTTTAGCCTTGGGCGTGCCGCGCAGGGCGGCGGCATAAAGTGCTCAATTTAATGCGAGTCTTCGCTATCTCTCGCCTTTGCCATAAAATACGATTTTCGATTTCCCAACACTCGGGAAAATGCACCTGCAACAAATCGCAGACGGACGGAACATCAAAGCGCCGAGTAGTTCACTTTCCAAACATGCTTAGCGTAATCTGCGTCGACTTCTCGATAAACTACGACGCAGAGAGCGAATACTACCAGAAGAGAAAGCAACAAGAGACACTTGTCGAACAACAAACAAACAAACAAACAACAACTTATGCTAATGGCGCGTACCACAAAGAAAAAGGGAGCAGGGAAAACTCTTGAGCGGAAAATGCAGGCGGCGAGCAATTCATACAAAATTTACATTCGAATCGGAGCCCGAGTCGAGTCGAGTCGAGTGTTAGGGTTCAGAGCGCGCGATCGAAGAGGCCCAATCAAAATTAGAGTGCCGTCAGTCGACGTAGGGAAAGTCGGAAAAGTGGAAACGGAACTACCCCCAGCTCAGCGCAGCTCAGCTCAGCTCAGCTCAGCTCTGGCTGCATTCAGCCATAGATCATGAGTGAGGCGCGAGGCGTGTTGAGATCATAAATCATGAATCGCATAATTGTAGCCGAGAAAGGAACACCCACTAGCCCAGTCGGAGTGCATTATTCAAATGATCTATTATGGTAAATGGGCTCGCGATAAGCTGTTGATCCTGGGAGTCAACTGAGAAATAGTCATGAAGGCGGGGAGGGGAGCGGAGGGGAAATTGTGGTAGATATAATTTATGTGAAGACCCAAAGAGATCAACAGCTGAGAATTCGAAATGGGCTCGAGGTGCATTATAGATAGATATAGACATCGACTAAGTAAGAGAATAGCTGCTGTGACTAAGCTGGGGAATGACAAGCGACTGACGAGAGAAGAGAAAAGCAGAAGCAAAGCTGAGATGTGAACGAGGAACGTATTGAAAGAGGACTATGATGAGGAGGAGAATGAATTGGGGAACTAAGAATAAGTTAAGTAATAGAAAGTTTGGTGTTTAAAGAGAAATCAATATGAGTTAATAGATTGTGAGTGCAGAGAAGAGCATGTTGAATATTTTCCAATAAGAGTTGTCTGGACGGGAGTGCACGACTAGAAGATACACTCTCTAGCTTCTGTTGCTGATGAGATAGCTACGGACGGGCAGTAAGACGGACAGAAGGACATACCTAGACAGGCTTAGCGCGCCTCCTCGTCAAGACTCTATATATACTTTATGGGCTCAAGCTCTTCTCCTGATTAAGACTACATATACTTTATAGGTTCACTCCATGCCTCCTCCTGCCTGTGTATACCTTTAGAGAAAACCATGATACCCTAGAGCTGATAAGCTAGCTGCCCAAACAATAGCAAAGGAATTGAATTGAATTGAATTGAATTGAATTCATATTCAATATTGATGAATTTCAGCCTTTGCTGGCAGCTGAACTAACTAGTCGTGGTATACTCTATAAATATATATATTAAACTCCCCCAGCCGCCCCCTTTTCATCGTCTATAAATAGCTCTCGTCTAATCTGTTCAATCTGCACTAAATTTGTACTCTTGATGGATGCATAAACAAATGTGTTTGGGAATAGGAGAAATGCTGAGGCTCTAAAGAGCATTTTCCGTCTTTCATTCATGACCTGCATATTGCACTCTCTCTCTTACCCTCTCTCTTTCTCTTTCTCTGTCTCCCCCTCTCTCTCTCTCTCTGTCTGTGTCTGTGTGAGCAATTTATTACCTGCCATTTACCGTTGCTCATTATTAATTGCATGCAATTAATCAGCTCAACTTGCGTTCAACGGGCCGTATACGCAATCCCCGCCCATTCACACTATTCCCGACCGCCCACTCTCTCCCCCCCCTTCGTTGTTGATCTAAAATTCTTGAATGAATTCAATTGCAAATTGTAAATAAACATTGGAAAATTTGGCTCAACGCTTTAAGGCAGCCAATTTGAGTGTGAAATCGGAAATGTTTCGCCCCCTCAGCCTCCCACACACCGCCTTTTCCTGCCCAAATGTGTCGCTGAGGGCGCTGAGGGGTAGCTGGCCAGGAGCATATCTTGGATCAGCTCCACTTTGGCTGGCTTGGCTGTCAGCTGGACTCGCCGAGTGATGCCGCAGGACGTGGCAATAAAACGCATCGTCAGCTGCAGTTCCACCAGCTCCTCTCATGTTAGTTTCGTATTACAGCTAAAGCTCTCTTACTATATATATATATATATATGTTTATATATATAATCTATTTCAAGTTTGACATGGATTACACTGCAGTACACCCTCTCTCCCTCTCTCTCTCTCTCTTGTCCGTTTGTCTTTTACTCAATAAAACTTTTTGATTTCCGCTCGAATGGACAAAACTTTTTAATGCGAATCTTTCGCCTGCCTCGCAGTCGCCGTCGCAGTCGCCGTCTCAGTGGCCATCGCAGTCGAAATACGAAAGCGAAAACGATAGAAAGAAATCAAATCAAATTAAATTGAATCGAGTCAAGGCGAAATACATTCAAATGTCGAATTGGCCAACACAGAGACAAAGAGCAGGCGAGACAGAGGGAGAGGAAGGGGGAGAGGGAGAGGGTGGGCAACACCTGCCCAGCCCAGCCAATTCCTGCTGCAAATACCACTTTAACTCAATTGGATTAGGTGTCCATTGCAATACACGCCAATCTACAACAACAACAACAAGAGAGAGAGAGAGAGAGAGAGAGCGAGAGACTCTGCTTGGCTTGGAGGTGTTTGCATACCGTGGGGCTTCCGTGGCGGCATTTGACTTAATACGATATTAATGCAACCTCCATTAGCAGCCACGCCCCCACCCAAGCTCGTTGCAGCTATTCAGCAGAAGAGCTCGACGAATGTCGATGAATGAGCGCAATGAATAAGTGAAATAACTAAATGAATGAATGCGAATACGCGAGTGAGTGGCTGAATGCTGAATGCTTAGAGTGCAAAAATAATGCATTAGCGTAATTAACTGGCCGAAGGATGGCCAAGGCCGAAGGCAGGACTGACGTTCCCTCATTCAATGAAGGCTGAAAGACTCGGCTAAGACTGTGCATAAAGTTGACTGTAAAGTGAATATAAGTCCAATCTTAAAGGACTGCAACTGCATCAAATAGACAATCTTCCTGTCGATTGGTCTTCCTGTCGATTGGTCTAACCCATGCGACGTAAGTTTTCCTATGTAACAGATAAAAGGTCCTCGAAGAGCACTCAAAGCTGAGCGGGCACTAATTAAGGCAGCCATAAAGCATTTTCAGTATCGTTAACAATTAAAAGGGATTCAGCGGGGCTAATGGGCTGCGAGTGGGATTGAGGAGGAGCTCGTGACCGATGACAGCGAAGCGGGAGCTGCGCTCGTGCCAAACTTGAAATTTCGCTTCTGGGGGAAGCTCAAATGAAACTGAAACTGAAACCGAGGCAAAGTGCGAGGCAGTGGGAGATAGTAGATAGAGGGCATGGACCGGAAGAAATGCGCAGAGCATTAAAGCAAAGCAAAACAGAGCAGAGCAGAGCGAAGCAGCTGCTGGAATCTGATAGGAAGCACAAGTAGCGCTAAGGAGCTCATCATCTCCAGCCATATCCGGCTGGCAGGAGGACGGCGCTTAGAAGCGGGCAATAAGCGATATACGATGCGATAACGAGTTGAAGTTGATGTGTCGAGACGAGAGCTGAAAGTGGAAAGTGCAGACAGAGAAATGCAGAGAGAGAGAGAGAGACTAGAGGGCCGTGCGCTTCTTTGGATTGAGCTGATTGCAGGCTGCACTTGCAGCAGGATACGAAGCGAACGTAGCCAGGCGAATCGCAGGGGCCAAGTGGTGTCGCGCTGCCTTAAGTTGTTTTGTTGCATGTGCCATTAGGCTGGCAGCTGCCGCAGAGCGAGGCGACCCTGTGGCACGTACAACTGGCTCGACGCGCACTCTCTGCCCGCACCTTGTCAGCGAGCGTGTTAACCGAGCTGATTGAGTGCAGCTTTCGCTGATGCCTCCCTCGCCCCGCCCACCCACGCAGCAGCAGCTGGCAATTAAAGCGATTTCACTCTGTGGAGGAAGCTGTTGCTTCACTTACTCAGAAAGTGATTCCAGGATGAAACTAATCTCTCGGATATGTTAGCTGACCTCTCGGAAGTCTTGGTTAGGGTATCTGCCAGTCGCATACTCCCTTCTGGCATTTCAAATTTCATTTTCATCAGACTTTCTTCAACTTGAAGTTCATTAGAAACCTTTCTTTGATCACCTCTCTCTGGCAGCCAAATCGAATTTGTTTTCCATCTTAATGTACTTCTTCTCTCCTTCTTTAGTTTTCCTTTGTCCGTGTCCTTTGCATCCTTTTACTTTTCATTAGAGCTTGACAAATGCACGTGCAAAATGTTTTTAGTTTTATTGAATGCGGTTTGTTAGCCCCTACCTCAGCACCTACCCCTACCCCTAGCCCTAGCCCTAGCCATAGCCCTACTCCTGCACCTACCCCTCTACTCCTAGCTCTGCCCCTGGCGCAAGCAGTGCAAAAG
The DNA here is from genome assembly GCA_018903745.1 of Drosophila repleta. Taxonomy (NCBI): domain Eukaryota; kingdom Metazoa; phylum Arthropoda; class Insecta; order Diptera; family Drosophilidae; genus Drosophila; species Drosophila repleta. Next base: position 5,949,189 of record JAEIGN010000752.1, on the reverse strand, counting down.
TGTGCATGCATATTCCGAGGATAAACTATGGCATCTGCTGCAGCGCGCAGCACGCGCATCCTTTGTGCAAACACACAAACAAAGAAACGTGCGCCTCTCTCTATGTGTGTGTGTGTGTCTGTCTGTCTGTGTGTGTGTGTGTGCACACATGTTGCCCCGGCAGGAAGCGCACTGATTGAGGAGCATTCGCTCGTTGCCGGGACAGATGTTTTTCTACATTAAACAGCCGCTCGCCTTCAGTTCCTGCCCCCGTTCAACGCCAAGGCGCGTGCGCAGCGACTCAAAAGGAAAAAGAAGACAGAGAGGGAGAGAGACAGTCAGAGAGAGGGAGGCAGAGGGGAATATGGCAAATCGGAAGTGCTGCTCGGGGGCCCACACAATGGGAGCGAGGCGACCTCTGTGCACAGCGACAGACGCCGAGGTTAAACGTCTGCGCGAGTCGTCGGGATTTATTGTTCAGTTCAGTTCAGTTTGCCTGGAATACGATCCTTGTTTTATAGCAATTATTGAACATCCTTGACAAGTGCCAGAGCCCAGGAATGTGGCCCAAATGGCTCTAGTTTAACCTTAATTGTCGAGCTGAAAGCAAGGAGCAAAGGCGGGAAGAAGTCGGAGCAATACTCGAGCTGAGATCGAAGCCAAAACTGAGCTGAGAAAACTGAGAGTGGAGAGTTGATAATTGACGGTAACTAGCTTACGATGATTTGGTTAGGGAACTTCATTGAATTGAGCAGTTCTATAAGAATCCTTCGGATGTTACTACCCTCCTATAGCTGCACTTGATGATGGATAGCATCATCTAGTATATCCGAAATGCATTCAGTTTGTTATTCAGTCTTCAGTTCTCTCATTGTGTGGGAGTTAACCTCATCATGGTATCATTTTGAAAGTAATCAAGCACTCAGAGGTTTAGAATCCTTTGAAACCTTCAATAGAACTTGTCCCTCGCCCACTCCTAGCCTTTGCCTGAGTCTCTGACTCTGTCTTACTCTTGTCTTCCTCTGCTCCCCATTCTCAGCTCTGACTCACTCTAGCAGGCAACTCTCTCTCTCTCTCTCCCTCTCTCTCTCCTTACATCCTTCCTAGCTCAGTCTAGTCACGACCTTAAAGCTTAGCCAAATTCAGTTCAAAGAACCCCCAACTAAAGTCTAAGCCCCTTTCGCAATTTCTCTAATAACTGAATCCAAACAAGTTTTGATTCCGCTTTGATTGCAATTATAATTTAAATTGCAAAATGAAATATTTGTTTGTCTCGTCTTTATTTTCATTTATATTTGGCAAATTTTCATTAGCTGCAGCTGGCAGTGGCAATCTGTGGCAATCTGTGGCAACTGGCGACAGGCAACTGGCAACTGGCGGTCAGTGGACTGTTAACACCCAGATAAGTCCGCGCGTTGGCCAGAGGTAATTAGATTTTAGTGCCAAGCTCGGCAGAGTTTGTGTGGCCAGCTAAACACACACACACACAGGTGTTTTTCTTTCCTTTTGGGTTTCTCATTAGGACATAGAGAGAAAATATGAGCCTGGCCGCAGCGCTATCGGCCACATAACAAGCTGCCAGCCAGCGAGCTGACCTCATAAATCCTGAGCAGAGCCGAGCCGAGCCGAGGCGAAGCCAAGGCTGGCCGAGGGCAGCGCGGGTCAGCGGGTCAGGCAGCCAACGAGTTTCAATTAAATTTTCAACTTACAAATCAATAAAGCAACCTTTGCAACGCAATTCATATGAGGCACGGGGGCAGCTGCCGACCGGCAGGATATGTGGGGCAGGGGCAGGAGACGTGCGCGTGTGTGTGTGTGTGTGTGGCAGTGAAGCCTTCGCCGTGTGCAACTCGACACCGGAACAAGTGGCAGACGTGGCTGCCACAGGCGAAGGCGAAGCCGAAGGAGGAGAGGGAGTAGAGCAGGAGGAAGGAGGGAGCGGAGAGGTCAGGGGTTAAGCAGTGCACGTGGATGGCGTTTTTTGTGCAGGCCAAATGAAGCGGCGTGTATAAATGTGTTTAAAAACATTTGCTGGCATTAGCGGGTCAGAGGCAGGAGCAGGAGTAGGAGTAGGAGCAGGAGTCGCAGGACCAGGAGCAGCAACATGGACAATGAGCGCAACATCCTGTGTGTCGGTGCGCGGCATTAATTGGTTCACTGATTCCAAACGAGCGGCGACAACAACAGCGGAATTAAGGACACGCAGCGAGAGTTGAACCTGTCCGCCGCAGAGCTTAAGCCAGAGGCAGGACTCCTAGAGAGAGAGAGAGAGAGAGGTGAATGCAATGAAGCGCACTTGCCTTGTTGAGTTGATAGTCACAGCTGCTCGCAACTCTGGCGGAAAATGATATTAGAAGCGCATAACTCGTGCCAGCCGAGAAGAAGAAGAGGAGGAGGAGGAGGAGGATGACAAGGAAGCCACCAGGATGCAGGCTGCAACTTGGCCTCGCCTGGCAGATGAAAGCGGGCAAATCTCATTAAAAACTGAATCGAAATGGTAATTTGAGTTGTTCACAAACAGCGCCCAGAGATGCTTGGCAAACAGACGCTTGCGATTGAGATTGCGTTTGAGCTGATAGCAAAAAAGGAGTCGACTACGAGTGTATGTGTGTGTTTGAGTGTGTCAAGGATTTTGTTTGCCAAGTTGTCTACAAATAGCAGCCGCCAGAGCTAGAGGCCAAAAGATGCTGCCACAGCAGAGGGGATCAGAAACAGGACGCAAGGTGTGATTTTTCCTCTTCTCTCCTTCTGCTTCTCCTCCTTCTCCTGCTTCTGCTTCTCCCTCTGCTATTCGATGCGTTGTTTTTGTTTGAAGGTTTCAAATTGTGGGCAGGTGGTTACACACACTCTCTCCCTCTCCCTCTCCCTCTCTCTCTCTCTCTCTCTCTCTCTCTCTCTCTCTGTGTGTGGCAGTAGCTGCAACGGCGCCTGATTCGGATTCTGATTTTGATTTTGATTTTAATCAGCAATCAACTGCAGCAGCTACAGCAGAGGGTTAGCGAGGGGTGGGAACGGATTTCATTATAATCTGGCATTAGATAGATTATGTTAAATAGATTATGAAAAATTGCATTTAAATGAACTCGATTATTAATTGAACTGAACAGAGAGTGTGCTCGTGTGTGTGTGTGTGTGTGTGTGTGTGTGTGTGTGTGTACTTATTGACATGCCACTGATGCATTGATTGATTGATTGATGGATGCTGCGCTGCATTCAATTTAATTTAAATGCAACATTTGTTCAATTAGCGAAATGCAATGGAAACACGCTGCGAGGGGAAATGCCATAAATAACTGTAGTTTAATTGCGAATAAATACAGTTATAATTAAAATAATTTATATTCACTTTGTTTAACTTTAAGCTGAAACATTCATTGGCTTTTTAAAGCAACTGAGACTTGTTAACAGAGAACAGTTCGAATAGGTAGCAGATCGAGAACAGCTCTCGCGACTAACAGAGTGTAACTTAACATGCGTAGGCCTAGAACAGCTTGATGAATAACAGAGAACAGTTCTCATTGCAGAGAACAGCTCATTGAGTAACAGACGACTGCAAAGCTAACATAGAACAGCTCGTTAGCTTAGCAGTAGCTACATAGCATAGCTCGATGAGTAGCAATATTAACAGAGAACAGTTCAACAGCGAAGCTAACATAGAACAGCAGATCATAGCTAAGCTAACATTGAACTGCTTATTAGCTCGCATTGGCAGTGGTTACCTAGCATACCCTGACGAGTTAGCAGAGAACAGCTCGATGAGCAAAGCTAACATAGAACAGTCTGGCATTGCTTACGCCTTAGCATAGTTAACTGAGAACAGCCCAGTATGTAGCAAAGCTCAGCAGTGGCTGGCTGGGCAAGCAACAGAGTTAGCAGAGAACAGCTCGAAGAGGAGCAGCAGTGACAAATATGTAACAGACTGAGAACAGCTCGTCTTTACAGTGGCAGTTGATCAAGCGTTGGTTTGCATAGGAACAGTTGGTTGGCTTGTCTACACAGCCGCACAGAGTGCTGCCAAGTATGCAATATATGTATATTTGCGAATGGCAGCACTGCACGCAAGTTGTTTGCCAACTCTCTAAGCCGAAGCTCATGAAATATGTGAAAATTCATTTGAATTGTGCTGCAATTAGTTTGCATAAGCATAACGCTTGTTGTTCGTGCTGTCGTTGTTGTTGTTGTTGTTGTTAAATATGCGTTTGATATTTGACAAATTTTAATTAATTTTAATTTTAATTTGAATTTCGGCCTCGACCCAGCGTCATTTCCATTTACAACTGTCAACAAAACAAAGCTACAGAGGAGGGAAAACGCACGAGTTGCGCTTGCAGCGAATGCAAATTCATTTTTGCAACAGGATGTGGCAATTACATTGTTTGTGGCAGCAGCAGCAGCAGCAGCGGCAGAGGCTGAGGCAGAGGCAGCGACAATAATAATGTTTTTTCACTCTGCGGGTTTGGTTTGATAGATGTTTACAATGATTTTCGTGTTGGGCTTTTGTTAGCTAATGCTGGCTACTCTTATGTTATTTGAATGTTGTTATTCTTGCTTGATAGTTAGTGTAATTATAGATATGCTATATATTAGCCGATTAACAGTATAAGAACCCAGAGACGCCAGCAGCAGCTGTGCCTATGTTAGCCAAACTGTTCCCACTCTAACTCCAACTGCCTGCCCTGTTAAGCTTTACATGAACAACATAATTCCTTTAAGTCTTAACAGTACTGTAAGTTAACAGACGTTTAGAGTCTGCAGACTTGCTCTAAGCTCAGCACAGATCTGTGACCAGTGCACCGTTTAGCTACCTTTGAGAAGCCAATCAGTATTTGCATTCGGGCGCATTATTCAAATGAGTTTCAGAACTTTCGCTTGCAATCGGCTCGGGCTAATATGAGGTCTTAACGGCGCTCGACTTTGGCTCTGAGCTGCTTGTAATTGCCTTCCATTAGGCAGCTAATTTTGTTGGCAGTAATTAGTATGCCTCTTCTTCTGTAACGCAGGTGAATTTGTACCTGTACTTAGCATAAACAACAGTGCCCTCCCCCCCCTCCCCCTTCATCCTCTACTCCAAGTCTCCTCCTCTTGTTGTTCTCGCTGCTTACTCAAAATTGATTTTGACACCAAAAAGTTTGGCGTGGAAAGTTTTTGGCAAGTTGTAAAAGAGCTGGAGAACTCGAAGCGAAATGGACGCCATTACGAGGCAATGGAAATGCACATAAACCAAGGGAAAAGTGCAAAGCGAGAGAGAGAGAGGGAGGGGTGAGGGGGAGGGTAGAGGGGTTAAAAAGAAAATAAATAAGAAGCAGAGCATTAAACATGAAGAAAAGCTGCTTGCAAATGTAACTAACATGAGCAAGACAGGTGGGTAGGTAGGTAGGAGGAGCCATGCCCCCAGCAGGTAGGTAGATAGGTAGGTAGGAGGAGGAGCCACGCCCCCAGCACGTCAAGAAATGGGAAACTTTTGTGCAGATTACATGCGCATTACCAAGTCCAAGTGGCGGCACGAAGACCGTGAGGAATTATGCGACTACAGATGCCAAAAGGTCGCACCGTACAGCTGGGAGACAGACAGACAGAGAGAAAGAGAGGAAAAGAGAGAAAGAGAGAGAGAGAGCGAGAGCTTGAAGTGTGCCAAGTGGTCGCGACCTGTGCAACATGGCGAATGCACTTTGGAATTGATGTTGATGTTGATGTTCATGTTGATGGCCAGACGCCAGCAAGCGGACAGCTCAGTGGAGAGGGCGAGAGGCAGAGAGAGAGAGAGAGGGGGAGAGTGAATGCCTAGCCGCAAATTGATGGCCAAGACAAGCGCTGGGCCACGCGGCGTATGCGCAACGTGTGCGATTTTATTGAGCCAAAGAAGAAACTTGACTAATTTATGGATGCAGCGACTGCTGCATGCAACATGCGGCATGCCCCATGCCCCATGCCCCATGCCCCATGCCCTATGCCCCATGCGAGGCAGCAATCAATTGCTGCACAAAATGTCAATAAACAATTCGAGGAAAATGAACTGCGACGTTGAAGGAGCAAAGGAAAACGGACGGAAAAACACAGGCGGAAAATCGTTGCGAAAAGGACACTTAAAACGCAATTCCGTTAAACGCAAAAGGGGCAAGCATTTAGGGCGTGGCCAGAGGCGAGGCGGGGCGTGGCACGGTTGCTGACATTACGGTAATTGAAGTATACGCATTAATTCATTTGCTGCTCTGTGTGTGTGCGTATGTATGAGTGTCAGCGAGCGTGTGTGTGTGCGTGTGTGTGCGTGTGCGTGTGTGTGTGTGTCTGTCGAAGCAATTTGGCATTTTGAATGGATTGAATTGGATTGCGTCTAATGCGGCTTATCCCGGGCACAGTGGGTGATATTTACGAGCCAGCGACATCCTGCGGCGGCCAAACTGAGCGCAAATCTATACAGAGATGAACCGGAAAGTTCAGCAAATGAACTAGTACAGGGGAATGAACTGATGAACTACGTATCAAGTCTAGTTCTTAAGTGCTTATTCAAGAGTTTGTTCAAGAGTCACATAGTTCATTTGAATATATAGTTATAGTTGGTGTTGGTTCAATTGAACATATTTCCCGATTTGATTCAATTGAACTAGTGTGAGAACTGTTCTAATGCGCTACTTATCAGCTATTTAGATCTGATTTCTCTTATATTAGAATAGTGTAAAGACGTCATTTTGCTCAGTAGTTCATTTGGAACTAGTACTTGCCTAAACTGGTTCAATTGAACTATAATTTGAGCCTAACAATAATTCAACTTTCCTAACGCCCAGTTCCTTTACTTACTAATATCAGTAGTTCCTAATTAATCTCATCCTCCTCGGTTCATTTGAACCACTCATCAATAGTTCAATAGAAATCGCTCACTCTGCACTCAAATCAAATTCCCTGCTGAATGAAAGACTAAACGCCTTTGAGCTCAAATGAAAGGCAAGTTCCATTCACTTATTCAACAACGAGTCCAATTCAATGAGTCGTGGAACTAGTTTACTTGGAACAGCTCTAGCGACTCGTCGTAATCCCCGTGCCCAGTGGACGGCGCACAAAGCCGAAAATCAAACAGATGTACAAGGAGCTGAGCAGCGTCGAGATCCTTTGGCCTCGCTTAATGGCGCTGTAATCAAAAGTCATTATGTCGAGCATTGCCATCAAGGACGAACGCACGGAGAGGTCCTGGCGCGGTGGTTAGGGTGCTGCTCGGTCGTGCTGCCTGCCATTTGCTTACAAAGGCGAAATTACGCGTATTATGACCGGGCAAACTGGCTAACGGCGGGGGTAACACATCCGACCAGACCAGACCAGACCAGACCACAACAGCCCAACCCAGCCTTGCCTTCAGCCCCGCCCTGTTCTGTTCAGCCCTCGTTTTCTTATTAATTTGTTTGTCAAAGCCGAAAGCAAGCAGGAAACAACAATGCGCCGCATCATGTCCAACAAGGGCCACCGACAGCAACAGTTTCCGCCTCTGTCAGGCTTTGACTTCAGCTACAGCTCCAGCTCTGCGTGTCCCTGTCTGTGTCTGGGCAGGATAAACGACTAAAACGCGGATTAGACGCAACTGCACGCACATCGTGAGGTTGCAAGTTGAAGTCGAAAGCAAGAGCAAGAGAGAGCGAGAGAGAGCGAGAGCGAGAGCTGTGCCACAGTTTAGTAAAAGGAAATCTGATGAGGGAAATGGAAAGGAGGAGTAGGGGTAGGGGAATCGAAAGGAAAATGGGTGACCAAGTGTAGATCCCATGCTAGCATGCAAGGACACGTGCTGCTGCTGTCTCTGCCGTGCTTCGTGTTTCGCTTGGGCTCAGCCAAATGTCAAATTTCTTGGCAAAGGAATTTCGAGAGAGAAAGAGTAAGAGAGAGAGAGAGAGGCTGTGGATGACTCATGACTCAACTCAGCTATGCGATGGCTATTAAAGTAAAATGAGAGAAGGGGAATTTGATGACTTTAGTTATACTTTAATTAATTGAATCTAAATTGTAGATTAGCTAGAAGAGTGTGAATGCTCTTACTGGATAGGAGATGGGAGAAGAAGGAGGAAGGACATGGGAGGTAGGAGTTAGGAGATTGGAGACAGTAGATAGGACATGTGATATGGGATATAGGAGATAGAGGATAGACTACAGATGATAGAGGAGGGAGGACAGAGAGAGAGTAGATAATAGGGAATAGGATAGGATAGGATAGGGCAGAGATAGTACTTGGAGATGGACGATGAAATTTCCTTTGATTATAGCAGAAAGACAAGGCGAATACAAGCCATTAGTCTGCTGCTAGCCGGAAGGCTCTACAAACAGCTATACTCAGCACAGATTCTTCTTCCGATTTCAGCCGACTGGAATGCCAAGTTCACTATATCATTTAGCCGCCATAGGAAATATCTTTCCAATATAGATTCTTGTACTTTTTTTTATCAGCATGCGTAAGCCAATTAAAAGGAAAGAAAAGTCTAGTAAAATATTTTCCATGAATTGAATGTTTAGATTCGATTCACGTCGAATTTAGTTGGTGTTTAAGAGGGAAATTTGGAATTGATTGGGCAGAGGTATCTATAAAGAGATATATATGTTGTATATCTATACATCGTTCACACAGATCATAGATAATATTTAGATCAGCTCCAGCGAAAGTTCATTGTTCCTTAGAGATGTCTGTCAGGCTCTTGACTTGTCTGCTGATCTGTCATCTTTTATCGCACCTCACAGAGACCTTAAGAGTTGCTTCGTGAGCTCTGTTATAGATCACCTTAAGAATTCCTTGGGAACATATTTCAAGCAAATCATTTCTCGAGCATATCTCGAGTTCCCAGAATCCGACGCAAGTTCAACTCGTTTAGGCTAAATTATCTTTCGGCAAATTGTTGATTCGCGCGAAGTGCGACTCACTCTTGGCTATTCAGATATTCAGATATTCCGCTATTCCCCGACTAATTGCACATCATTTAACAATATTGATTAATATCGACATTTGAGTGCTCGGAAGCATGTGAACACCCCAGCTGAATCGGAGCACTCGAACCCTGCGTGCTACCCACACACACACAGAGAGGGAGAGAGAGAGAGAGAGAGAGATACTCAGATATATATCAGTCTATATGGGTTATATATAGTGTGTGATTGTAGGACTCCGTCATAGTAACAGCAATAGCATATTATTAAGTGAGCTGCTCGATACACTTGTTTAATTCGCATTCGCATTTGTTGTTTGTTGTTTGTTTCTGTCTTTGTTTGTTTATCTTCAATATGGAAACTCGTGCAATCGCCCCAAAATAGAATCCGATTTTCTCGGAGCTGGCCAAAAGTATCGCGATGCAAATCAAATGAAAGATGAGGGGAAAAGGCAAAAGACGAAGACTGAATACTCTGCCAGATCACTGAGGAGAGTTGAGATGGAAGCGAGTGTAGCTAGGAGTTAGGATAGATCATGATAGGAAGTAGGGATAAGGAGGGAGAGTAGAAGAGAGAAGGAAGTTGGACTGCACTTACTTCTCTGCTGATATAGGCTGATATGAAACTAGGTTGGCATAGATGGAATTGATTCGAGTGCAGCTAAAGTAGTTATGCATAGATATCGATAATGTTAAAAGGAAGTATAGATAGGTATAGAGAGATAGAGAGATAGATAGATAGTATAGAGAGATAGATAGGTATAGAGAGATAGATAGTATAGACAGATCCCTCTCAGTATTCACTCTACTCGTCTCTAATAGCAAGGATATCTCTTCCTATAGAGTTGTGCGACTTTGCTGATATAGATAGGATGGCGAGTAGGACTCAATTATGAAGACGATCATGCCAGAAGGAGTTGATAAAATCAAGGAAAAAGAATCTAGGGCAACTTGAACTCTCCCCTCTGAACAGAGTTATCTGTGAAAGCAATCTGTTATCTTTGGCTGCCACATCTCTCGTCTGCATCATAATACCCGCAGCTAGCAATAAATATATAGATCTGGATCTGTTGGTGGTGGGGTGCACACGTTGCTGGCTGCTGTGATGCTGCGACTGTGACGTCACGTGGGGCAGTCACCGTCGAGAGTCAAAATTCGAGGCACGTCATGAGGCAGCCACAGGCTGATGCTTTATTTATGCTTTTGCGTTTCTGGACGCAGCACTGCATCATCGACTGCCAGATGACGTAGATCCTTTGCAGGTCCTCCCATGGCCCCTCGAATCGTGCTCTGATCTGCGGGTGGTCAGCCGTTGCTGCTGGCCATTCCAAGTGCAAAGCGCTAAAAGTAGCTGCGAGGGGCATTTGCTTGATTGACTGAAACAATAGAGAGGGGGCGAGAGCGAGAGGGTGGGCAGCGCCATGGGTGGGTGGGGGAGGAGGAGGGGGCCATTGAGTATGGGCAACTTTATTGTGCTCTGTCTGGCAGCTTATTTATTCGCCTGTATTTAGCGTGAATTGCGTGAATGCGTGAATTGCGCCTTGTTTTTTTCGAACACGCCCACGCGCGGCCCGAAAGAAACTACCAAACAGAAGCAGATAAATTAGACACTGCCAGCCCCGACCCCCCCCGACCCCCCTTCCATCCCCTGCCGCCCTTAGATGGGTCTGAACTGATGCATGGCAATCAATAAGCGATGCCGTAGTTTATGCCAAATTAACAGCAAATTGGCCCAAACCCATCGAGGAATTAGTCGATATTATGCCGAAGAATTCAATGTGCTCCAGGTGTTGATTTACCTGCTCAGCACTCAGCTCGGGCCCATCGATGGGTTGCCTAGGGCTGGGCTGTCTCAGTTTGTTTTTCTTGTGGCTTTCATTGATGCCTTGCGAAAAACAACATCGTGCTGAAATGTCTATGTGCTCCTCGACTCGATGCCTTTATTGCTATGTAAATCTCTCCCTCCCTCCCTCTCTCTCCCTCTCTCTCTCTCTCTCTTGAAGCGAATTTCGATTATGTTCCCAAGCTTATTGAACCCTCTCCCTCCCACCCTCTCCCTCAGCTTGCTTAATGGGCAGTTGGAAATTTCAACAAGTGCATAAAATTTAACGCCCATCATGTGTTGGCATCTCTGTCCGCCGATTGTTTGTTTTCATAAACATATTATTCTCTCTCTATATATTTTTGAATTATTCAGTTTTGGCACGTCTGTGACGCAAAAGTAGTAAATTCTGAAGACTCAAGTGCGAGAAAACGATTCCGCATGGAACGAGGGCCGGCAGGCGGACCAGCTGACCAGCCCGAAGGTGAGGCAATCAGATCCAAATCAAAATGATTATTAAAATACAATTGGCAATTCAATTCAGCGCCACAGGATATATCCAGGCCATAGGCAAATTAATCAGTTGTTAGATTAACTTTATATATAGTCAAAATAAGCACAGTCTTCGTGCACACCTCGATATTTATTCAGCACTCGCTAGAGATTCCCAAACACCCAAACGAAAAAAAAAAAACAAGAAAAACTCTTTGGCAAAATATAAACTAAAAGTATTCGTGGTGCTAAAGACATTGCTCTATATATTCTATATTGTCTAATGAAATTTCATTATATATCGTAGTAATATATCTCTCGAGTAAGTTATCCCTTACAAGCATTTGCTTCCTTTACAGGCGTCATCTGTTGTTCGTTTGTCGAAGCTCGCACATCTCTGCTGTTAAATTTAACAGCGCCATCTGTTGCTCGCTTTAAGTCAGTTTGCATTGCATACTTATAAGCGTTGCTCGTTCTCTTATACGTCTGGCGCCATCTATTGTTCATTTTCAGCCTGCGCATATTCAGCCTTACTCAGAGTGGGAATCTGAATACTCTGCTTTCCGATTGCAATTCAGACAACAAAGAATAGGTCAAGGTATTTCTGCTAGTCCATCTCAAAACATACTTTAATATTATCTTATCAGCTAACCGAGTGGCAAAAACACTCGAAACAGTTGAATAAAAAAGCTAAGCCATTAAAATATTTTTAGCACCCAACAAAGGCAATCAAAATTGAACAATAAACTGCAAACGTCGCTGATATGAAGTGACAAATTATGACTGATACAACAACAAAAAATGCAATGAACAATAACAAATTTATTGATAGGGCATAATGACCTACACAAGTGTATATGTATTGGTATTTTATGAGCTGTAATTCAAAGCAGAACGTTTGCACTGCAGTAAATTAGACAGAGAGTGAGAGAGCACGCAACAGCTGAGTGCATAAGAACGCAAACTGCTGCTCGCGCTCTTCGACTTCTATTTATATACATATATATAATAATTCACAGTTAGCACTGAGAGAGAGAGAGAGAGTGAGAGAGAGAGAGAGAGAGTGAGAGAGAGAGCTGAATGCAAAAGAACTTTTATTGCTAGCCGTCGCGATGCGCTCTTCGACTCTCTACTTGTATGTGTAATATATGCCGAAAGCATATGCACCCACTTGAATGAAGAGGGAGAACGAGAGCGCGCGCAAAAGCTGAGTGCAAAAGAACGCTAGCTTCGTTCCATCGCTTCTGCTCGCACTCTTCGACGCTGACGCCGACGCCGACGCCGATGTCGAGTGGCCCCACAGAGAGCGTGGATTGAGCGCATTTTAAGAAGCAAGTCCGCTTCGCACTGGAGTTCAGTTTGTTTTCGTTCGCCAGACGCATCGCATTGGGGGTTAATTTTAGTTCCGTTCGCCACAGTTCCGCCGGCTGCTCGAAGAGTAAAAAACAAAAACAAATTTGTAAAATTGACGCAGTGCGTGTAACTGTGACTGTGACTGCTGTTGTTTTGTATAATTGTTGTAATTAGCCCGGCCCAGATGAGGGTCAACTAAAGCTGGCTAGTAAAATACCAAATAATTGCGCATGAAATATGCAACAGGCTGACCAAATCGACAGCAACAACAACAACAACAACAAGAGATACGCAAGCGTAGAAAGTTTTTATTGTTATTTTATTTAAGCAAACAACAGCCAAAAATAAAGCCAAAAACCGAAATAACGACGCATCATCAAAAAAAAGATAACGAAATTCGAGTGTGCGCGCGTGTGAATGTGTGTGTGTGTGAATAACATATTAAATTGGCAACTATTTAACAGTTTTTGGTTAAATAAATCAAACATTTGGCTAAATAATGTCTGGTCCTCTGCCCGAAATCAGCGCTGAGCAGCGCAAGACATTGGAACAGGTGAGAGAGCGTAACGCATCTTCACACATACACACACTCTCTCTCTCTCTCTCTCTTATATTTGCACTTCCTCTCTGGCACTCTCTTTCTGTATAAGTGTGTGTGTGTGGCCTGTACATTGGTGCAGAACTTTGCCTTCTGAGTGGGCGTCGACTGTGATAAGGCGCATAATAAATGTTTGCAATAACTAAGAAGTTAACCGGTTTTACCGTTTATATTTGCATTGCGAAATAACTGAATACATACATACATACACACACACAGGCATGGATATCATGTTTTCTTATGTCTTCCTTGGGTTTCTTCGGCCTTGCCAATATGATAAATTGCGCATTTAAATGCGCCTGGAGAGCTTTGAGACTCGACACGAGCCAATCAATGTAGCGTGACAGCTTACAGCATATATAGTGTATGTATGTATGTATGTATGTATGTATATATATATGTATATTTAGTCATATCAATGTCCACTTTTGCATGCAGTTTGACCCACTGTGCAGCGCGTGCAGCAGCTGTGCTTTGTTGACGTTTATTCTCGACTGCAACTAGGCAAGAAATCTGCATAGCCCCAGCCCCTGCCCGTGCCACGCCCACTAATGTTGAGCAAATGAAGCGAAAATGGTCACAAACGAAATCCAATAAACAAAAAGTTGCAGTTGCTTATTAGCCTCGAAGCGCAGGGGGTAGCTTAGCTTAGCTACCCCCCGTCATCCCTAAGCCCCTGTTAACTTAGCCTAAAGTGCCACAATTAGAAAAAGCAGCTCAAGGCACGGCGAGCGCAATTATAAATTGTCATTAACTCATCTCAAACGATCTCTGATTGCGACCCTTTGGCCAAGTACGAAGTAATCAGCATAACTGAACGATTATATATACACTATATGTACGTATATATAGTTGTATTTCTATACGTGTCTTGTATGTGCTCACAACATGCTAATGAGTTCTGCTTTAGATATACCCTGCAATGTAGGCGAAATGCGGTATATTGGCTTCAAGTCAAGCTCTAAATTTATATATAGGTATATATATATATATATATAGGTATATTTATGCTCTATTGCTAATGCCAAACTTAACTTAGCTGCTATAGCCAAAGAGACTAATGTAATCAGCCTAAAAAGGGGTATCTCTTAGTCGTGCACTCCCCCAGTCTCACACGCTTTCGACAACTGGTTTTCTTAGCATGGAAAGTCCCGAGCCAAGCGAATAATACTTTCAATATTTGATTAAGCCTCAAGACTCGAAGCGAGTGGCTAAAAGGCCAGCCAAGTCAAGGGCTTGACGTTTCCGTTAGCTTCGCCGAGGCAGACAAATAGATTGGGAGGTAGACTAAGTAGGTGAGTAGTCAACACCCACACCTGACTGTGGCCATACTCTGTAGGCAGTGAAAGAGAAGGGAACTAACTATGGAAGATGATATATAGCAAGTTAGTCAGGAATGATCAGTATATATAACATATATGAGTAGTACGTAGTCTAATTATTAATCGAATTAGAATCGAAGGTGTAGTATAACTCAACTCTAATTCGAATTCCAATTGGTTTCGGCACTTACTCACGCCATTCGAGTCACAATTCCAATTAGATTTCAGCTGCTGCTGCATAGGCAGCAATCAACACCTCAGCGAGCAGCTGGCAAAAGCCTTTTAGAGATCTCTTAGCCTTGTGTTTTTTGTTTTTTGTTTTTTTTTCTACAACTAACTTGTTTTATTTGGCTGCGAACTGTTAAACAACTCTTGACCAAGTTTGCGGCTTTGGCAGCAAAACAAGAACAAAGCAAAGCAATTGGCAGCAGCAGCTGCAAGGCGGCTATAAGTTATGAGGAAGTTGGCCAAAAGAGCTGAACGCTAATGAAAAGCGAGTCAAATGGCTGTTGCCCCGCTCCCTCTCTAGCTCCCTCGGCCCCCTCTAGTCCCGCCCCTGCCCTTTGCATTGCAATGATAGAAGCAGCGACTTGGCCTGCAGTTCAAGCCCAAAACCAACACCAAAAGCAAAAAAGCAACAATGAAAACGAAAATAGAAACAAAAACACAAAGCTCTCGAGCAACTGGCATTTGGCCTCGTTATTGAATTTCAAGTGTGGTCTAAACGCAACTTAGCCAAGTTAGGCGCGCAGCAAGCCAAATGTGAGTGAGCGACTGCCAAGTTAACAGCCTTTGGCTCTTTGGCAGCTCGTTTCAACGCTCAATTGAACAGTCGAAACACGTTAGTTCAACTTTGATTACTTCTCGCATTATCAAACATTGAGCAATTGATGCCAGACTTGATTAAAGCCCAGAAGTTTTGATTGAAAATAGAAAAGTTTTGCGATTTGTCGCGTTTTTGTTCTCGTTTTCTCGATTGAATGCGAGCAACTTTTCGATTGAACTTGAATCAGTCACAATTCAATGAATCAGCGCCTTGAGGAGGCGACCTTTTGAAGGAGTGAACGACTACCAAATGCCCTGTAAATATAAAGAAAGTGAAATGAATCGAACTTGAAGAGAGAGAGAGAGAGAGACAGAGAGAGGGAGAGAGAGATATATTATATATTATAATTATCATCAATCCCAGCCATATATACCCAAGCTATCAATTATACAGGGCATTCAAATTGGCATTCAGAGAGATATATTGAATTTGCCATTGATTTAGCTCGAAATTAACAGTTATTAAGGCCAAGTTAAGGCTACGTGCAGAGCGCTACGCCCAGCTGCAGCTGTCACATGACTAACGGTGCCTGCTTAACACCTGTAAACAGAGGAAGTTAGAGGAAAAGATCTGTTTAGTTAGGGTATATGAGAATCGAACTGTTTTATTCACTTAAAATCCTAGTCTTACGTAGCTAACATGAGTTGCCTTAAACAACTTCAGAGTTTATCACTTACAGCTATATATTTAGCAGATATATTATCTGATCTTATGCATTATGCATGCTTGACTTGAGTATTAGCAATTATTGGCTCAAGTCAAAGTTGTCTCGACTTAACTTTAGCTATGATTCTAATTGATTTGTCGCACTCGTTGCAGTTCCGCAAGCTGATGAGCCCCGAGCTGAACGAGACGCACGATGATTATTTTCTGCTGCGCTGGCTGCGAGGTGAGTTACAGGTGGGAAAGAGAATCAGATATAAGCTAACCTGTGTCTCCCCTCTCGCTCCCTCTCTCTTACAGCTCGCAAATGGAATGTGGAAGCTGCAGAGAAAATGCTCAAGGCGGTAGGTATCTGACCCATAGATCTATAACTGATCTATAGAGCTACTACATATATGTATATATATATACTGATCTCTTCCTCTTCCAACAGTGCCTCAAAACACGCGCCATGTGGAATGTGGACAACATAGAGAAATGGGAAGCTCCGCAGGCGCTGAGAGAATATCTGCCCTATGGCATCATGGGCTACGACAAGGAGGGATCGCCAGGTACTTCCCTAATACCCTCATTTATATAAAGCAACAACTTATCTCTCTCTCTCTCTCTCTCTATCTGTCGCTTCTGCCTCCCCAGTCATCGTTTGTCCGTTCTACAACTTTGACATTTGGGGCATGATGCACTGCGTCACGCGCTTCGAGTTCCAAAAGTTCCTGGTGCTGCTGCTGGAGCGCTTCATGAAGCTCGCCTACGAGCAGAGCCTGCAGCACGGCTGGAAGGCGCGTCAGCTGGTCGTCTTCCTTGACTGCGAGTCGATGAACCTGAAGCAGTTCGCCTGGCGGCCAGCAGCCGAGTGCGTCATCTCGTCCATCAAGCAGTACGAGGCCAACTTCCCGGAGCTCCTCAAAATGTGCTACATCATCAATGCGCCGAAGCTCTTCTCGGTGGCCTTTAACATAGTGAAGAAGTTTCTGGACGAGAACACGACCAGCAAGATCCACATCTACAAGTCCGGCGTGGACAAGTGGCAGGAGTCGCTCTTCTCCCTCGTCGAGCCCAAGAACTTCCCCAAGGCCTGGGGTGGCCAGCTGGTGGACAAGCTGGGTGACCCGCAGTGCAAGTCGATGATGGTGTGGGGCGGCAAGCTGCCGGAGGAGCTCTTCGTCGACCAAAGCAGCCAGCAGAGCGACAAGAGCTTCACGGACACCCAAGTGCCAAAGGGCGACAAGCTGAAGCTGAACTTCAAGGTCAATGGGCAGCAGGAGGAGCAGCTGCTCTCGTGGAACTTCCGCACCTTCGACTACGACATCAAGTTCGGCATCTACAGCGTGGACGAGAAGACGGGCGAGAAGCGCAGCGAGGTGCCGCTGGGCACCGTCTACTCCAACGAAATGGACGAGGCGGGCTTCATCTCCACACGGCCCAACACCACATGTTAGTTGGCTACATAGGGTAGATCCCATTGTATCTAGATGATTAATGTATTCTCTCTCTCTCTCTCTCTCTGTTTAGATACCGTTGTGTTTGACAACTCGGCCAGCTACTTGCGCACCAAGCGTCTGCGCTACTGGGTCGATCTCATCTCGGACGAGGAGGAGGGCATCGCCGAGCTGACCAGCCAAATGGACAACACGCAAATCGTGGCGCAGCAGTGAATTGCAACAGCTGGAAGCGTCGATGCCGCAGCAGCAATCAAGCCAAAAAGAAGAAGCGCAAAAAGCAATCATATTCGGCTTGGCCGACTTATATATACCCTTGCTGAAAGAATCATACATTATTTACAACTTCAGTCCAATCAGTCCTCAACTCAGACCAAGACCTGTTTAAATAAGAACTAATTGAACCCTTACGAAAAGTAATTTCGTGCTAATGCACGTGAATTCAGTCTCCTCCAAAAGATTTAGTCTCAGCAGGGGTAATTAAGATATACAAACAACCATATTTACTAACCTCGGTGCAAGCACTCACAGAATCGCTCGACGGCCAACCCATGTGATAAATGATATAAGCAAAACAAAAACAATCAGGCAAGAGCTCTTACGACTAGAGTAGTTAGCTTTACAGTTAGTTAGTGATTTATTACATGTACTTAGTGCATTCATTTTGTACAATAGTCGCGTATTGTATTGCGCAAGCTGGACACAATAGTTTTATATAGCTCAATCTGGATCTGGATCTGAATCTGGACTTTGATCTTGACTCTCGTCTTATACCGGCGCAAGTAATTCTCGGAAACTTGTCTCGTATTTTAAGCAATAAATAAATGAATGATAGTTGGGAATTTTATGTGATCGTCCTTGAGTGGGTTGGTCGCAATTGCGCCTTGGATTCCGCCTCACGGCTGCTGCGAGGAGGCGCGGCGCTTGCGCCTTCATCACTGCGGACCACCCAGATTCGGGCCAAGTTGTGGCCCATGTCCGACCTGTGGCTGCAACTGCTGCATGGGCATCATGGTATTTGGGCCAGCGCCGCCCACGCCCACACCCACACCAACGCCTACACCACCAACACCCACACCGACAAGGCCGACAGGTGCGCCGATGGCCTGGTTGGGCGGCGGCGCCGGCTGATCCACGGCCAGATTGGTCAGCAACTCGGTGACGGCCGGAAAGAGCGAGCACCGATTCTGCTGCACTCCATAGTCAGCGAATCCACGCAGCAGCGTGCTTGCCGCAGCTATCATAGGGGACTGCACCTGCTCGCGTTTCTCCGCCACTTGCGTTACATTTATGGCGATGTCGTACACAAGAGGCACCACCAGCGAGACGCTATCCTTCCAGTCTTTGCCGTTGTACGGTATGCGAGTGATGTGCAAGAAGAACAGGATCTTCATGCGACCCAGGACCACGCAGGCACTGCCGATGGGAACGATCGGCATGGCCGACGGCGACATGCGCATGCACATCTGCACGGTCCACTTGAGCTGGTCGCCGCCCAGCTCGGGCTTCATCTCCAGCCGCATGATCTGCACGAAGTCCTTGAGCACATGACCGGGCAGATTTAGTAGTCGGCAAATGCTGTGCAGCGCATTGGGTCGATAGGGCGGCGCAGCCACTCGCGTGTCGAAGTACTGCTCGAGGACCAGCAGATCGTCCGGGCTGAGCTGGAACGTGGGCTTGTCTGGCATGGGCGGCAGCTGGGTCACCTTGAGATGCAGCGATTGCATGTGCAGCTGATTGAGCATCACTTGGCACTGCAAGCCGTCCACCTTGAAGAGCACCACGCCCGGTTCCGTGGAGTTGAGTGCCGTCAATGTCTCCTCGCTTTGGATGTTGCGATGCAGCTGGCGACGCATGTAAACACAGCCCAAAAACCGCTCAATGGGACTCATGTCGGCCACATTGATATCCTTGTTGGGATGCGGACTGGGTCGGCAGAGTGTCTCTAGTGCCTCGTGAGTCAGCAACGTGGGCACAGCCCCGGCCCATGGTCGATTAAGAGTACCACGCGTGCCGCTGCGATCAGCACCACTCACGCTCACACCTGGGCCACCACCGCCCGTGCTTTTGTGCTCTGGACTCTGTCCCGGCCGTGGTGAGGGACGCGGCATGCTAGGCGATCCGGGCCAATTATTATTTGCAGGCGACATTGCGGTAAAAGGCGAATCCTGATGGCTTTGCATATACAAAGTGTTGGGTCCCGGACTGTGCACCATGTGCGGACTGGGCTGTGGATTCAGCGGCGATGAGGGCATCAGCCCACCTGGCGACGGATGTGGCATGTGCGGTGCTGGTGGCGATGTCAAATTGAAATTCGCATGACTCTGAGCTCCACTGGCACCGCCACCGCTAGAGCTGGGATGCGGGCTCGCTGGTGTATGTGGATTGGAGCTGGACGGCGGCGTGTGTGGTGCTGGAAAGCGAAGACCACTATCTCGCGGCGACTGTGGACCCCGCATGCCGGCTCCCAGAAAAGGCGAAGAACCGCCTGCACTGACTCCCGCCACGCTGTTCGGACCGCCAAAGTTATCCTCCATGCCCATGGGGGACAGCGGATTGTCGTCGTCATGAGGTGCACGGCCTCTATAAACTGCTGACTCGTCCACGTACTTGGAGAGGAATGCCTTAAGGCCCTGTATGGGCGTAAACTCCTCGATGACATTACGCTCGAAGCGGCTGCTGGCACCATCGCGAATGGACACGAGTCGATTGGCACGGAAGCGCAGCTCCAGACAATAAACAGCCTGGTAGGTCAAACGCATCAAGCAGGGCGACTGGGGCAGCATGCAGAACGACAGCACGGGTACCTGGGGGCGCTGCAAAGATAACAATTTTTTTTTAACTGCATATCTATACAGCTCTAACTATAGCTTACCGGAATACCCAGCAGCGGCAGCACAGGCAGCTTGGCTATGGAGCTCATCGGATTATAGGTCTCATGCAGTATGTGAGCGATGGTCGTCAGACTGTGCTGTTGATTAAGATGCTGCGCCAGCTGGTCACGCATCATAGAGTGCGCATTCACAGCAGAGATGCCGCCCACGAAGGTCAAACGGAAGCCAAGCGACTGCACAGACCAATAAATGCTGCAGGTGACCTCCTTTTTGGGTCCGTAGCCAATCAACAAGCTAGTATAGGTGAACGACTTGACCACCAGCATGTCGCCCAGACTTAGACGCTCTGTAGAAATACACAATAAGTTATATAAGTAACCATGTAATAAGCAATTTTAGATATATACTCACTGTTGCGCAGCTGCTCTGCAAAATCGTAAACGAGTGTGTATAGGTAAACGATTTTGGACCAATCGTTAAGCAGATCCTCGACTGTCTTGGAGAAATCATGGTTGGCCTGCTCGTAGGTTAAATGGACAGTGCGTCGACTGCCGAGCTCCTTCTGGTGGGTGCTCTGCAGCGGCGTGCTATAGAACACGAACTCTACCACCCACATGCGCACTTGACTGTTCTTGTTGGTCTGGGAACGCACCGAAATGGACAGAACTCGTCGCATAAGATCATCCCAGACGTGTGGTTCTATCTTGGGCAACGCAGATGATGTGCTGGGCGCCGGTGATGACTTCTGTTCACCAGCAGCCGCCGCTGGCTGATTGGAGCCAGGCTTGGGCAGTGCCAGAATTTTCAGTACCAGCGAAGTAGCATTCGCCTCCACTTGCAATCCGCTATGCGGTATGCGGTACTTGGAAAGCGTTTGCGCTAGATTGAGGAATGGTATCTTCTCATCGCACATGGCCACAACGTGCGCAAGCTCCGGTATAAAATATGCTGGGAAAATGGTCTTTTGTTGCTTGGCAGGAGGTGCCAGGATATCGCCATTAGACTTTCGCTTATGCGGTGACACCTCTGCTAAGGATATATCACAATAGTCATACTTGTTTAAGCAAACCAAGTAGGCAAAACTCACCATCAACCTCGGTGCCGGGTCCGTGGGTGGCCACGAAGGTGTCAAACTCAATCAAACGCATCAACTTTGTATAAAATTTGGGTACGTCTGATGGCGGTTGAGCTACAATGGAAACGAGCTGCTTGGCCGAGTCGTCTACAATGTCGTGCTCATCCTTTTGAAAGACCACAAAGCCCAGATGGAACGTGTACTCCATTTCGTTGGGCATGGCAGACTTTTCTTTTAGTTGAACAACCTAAAAATAAAAATAAAACATATTTAAGGAATTACTTTTAGAGATGTTATTTTAATTACCAGAATAATATTGGGATGGCGATGCAGCTTGACATAGATCTTGTGGCGGCCCGGCTGCAACAGTTCCTGTTGGGGTGGAGTGAGAAAAGGCAAAGTTTCGATGGCTGTAGCAGGCAGATGCTGCAAGGTTTTTTCACATCGCCGATGAGTAATCCAATAGCGTAGCTCCGATAGCAAAGCCGGCAATTTGCTGCGGTCCGAATTTAAGCAGTCCTGCATCTCTTCCGTAATAGGACAGTCCAAATGTTTGGGCACATGGCAGCGGAACATGCCAGTGTGCGTGTCGATGGTAATGTGAATCTGTTCAGCGCGCAAGCAGGGTGACAGCACAGGTACCGTCAAAATCGCGGGTGTACCTTGAAGATTAACTGAAGTGTAGGAGATACATTAGTCTATGAATCAAGCCACAGATGAAGATGCAAACATTTACACTCACAGTCAACGTCTTTGAGGAAAGCCTGAAACTCGAGCTTGAGATCACTTAATCGAGATACGGATCGAATATAAACGGTGTGTACTATCAATCGCTCCATGGAAAGATGCTCCGAACGCACAGCTCGATCAGCCACATCGGCAGATTCCTTAGCACCCAAAGAGGGCACATGAACAACGACCAGAGGTCTACCAATCTCACTGGGGTCCGATTGCACAGTTAGGCGGTAGCCCAGCTCAGATTTGAGATCACGCCAATAGGACACCGTTAGCTTAACACCCGGCACGTACTCCTCCACATTGATATTGTTGTCATCGAGTCGCTCATAGTTCAAGCGCAGGGTCTGCGTATAAAGCACCTCCAGCTGCAGTGACTGGCAGAAGTAATGCAAGCAGTTGTACACCTCGCTCAGCGCATTCGGATTCTCTACGAGACGCGCCTGTATCAGTTGGTGTATGTAGTTGACCTGCAGCGGATGCACCAACGATTTTCCATCTACAAACGATGTTAAGAGATTTAGACGATTATATAATTTTCATGGGTTCGTCACTTACCGCCTGTCTCTTTATCTTCCACAAGCACATCGATGTCCAGGAGACGCCACGGCACATTCGGGCTGTCGCCCATGACAGTGAGAGCCACACTGAACTCGTGCTTCACCTCGAAGGTTACGCGTCCATTGCGTATGCGAAAGTCACGCATTTGTGGCAACAGTTTCCCTGTAACTAAACGATGCTGTATGACCTGATTAAGACGCAGCAGCGTTTGCCTCTTCTCCGCCGGCGTAATTGCATCCGGCGGAACAATCCGTTCTCGTATGCACGTTGGCAGACGATTGTAGGTGCCGGTGGTCAAGACTTCCACCGCGGCCGGTATGTGAAAGTTAGGCAAACGTGCACGTATCAACGTCTCTCGCGACATCCGTGCCAGCATATCGGCCGTCTCTACAAATAGCATGTTCTGCTTATCGAGGAAGCTCATTATCTGTGAGCTTTTGTCCACTTTGGAGACCGAGTTTCCCCACTTGACCAGCGCATTGAGACGTGTGAATAAATGTCGTGTGCGTGCCGCATAGGCATAAATTTCTACTTTTCGCTCCATGTCCGTCTTGCGTGGTAGTCTGTAGAAAAAATAATCAAGCCAATTCCATGATTTACAATACAATCTACTCACAATTCAGCTAGAACCGTTAGCTCGTGGTAGGTGCGCTGTATGATGAAATCGATCAGAACCGACATGGACATGGTGTTAATGCGTGGTCCTCCTTCCTGGCCGGCTGGCAGATAGCCCGCATTCGCGCCGGGCATTTGCTCCAGTGGCAGCGGTGTGGGCGCCATGTTTTTTGTTAGCAATTGATATATGCAATATATGCGATTTAATTGCTATGAAATAACTTTACAAACTGTTTCCACGAAGTTCTACAAGTGCCTTTCAAGACCAACAATACGAATTCATATTTTTTTGCAGTTCAATACGCGAAAACTTCGAGAATTTGCAGAATGTTTAGCACGAATACGACATTGTTGTCGACGACTTTGCGATAGCTGAAAATATCGTACGCTCAAAATGATTTATCGATAACTTAACATGACTCTGTTAAAAAAAAGCATTGTTAACAATGCCACAGACAAGTTGGCGGCCTTTTTTAAATTTTACCTGGTTTGAGAAAGATAACAGCTTAATCAAACATTGCAGCTACGAACTGAAAATATGATTTCTAAAATATCTATCTTAATAACCTATAATGTTAATTTCTAAGTTTGATTAAATTCATAAATAATTACTATAAGACTGTTAAGCAAAGTAAACTCTGTTAACTCATAGACAGGGCTGTTATTAAATTGTCAGCCTCGTTTGGCAATGCGTTAAACACAGCTTTAAACTGAAAAAGATAAGAAGTATTATGGTTAGGCTAAATAACGTTAGTACACACAAAATACGAAGAGTTCAATGACCGAAAGATTTCAATTGTCATATAAAAGCATCCAGCAGCGATTATGATGATGTGCTTGATGTTTTTGTTTTAGTTTTGCTTGTTGCTGTTGCTGTTAAAAATAAAAGGGAAAGCAACAACATTTCCGCTTTTGTTTCTTTGAATTTGAACACTGTTGCGGAATGGATATGGATATGTGTACATATCTACACACATATGTATGCGTATGAGTATGTCTGCCATGCGTATCTTGAAGCATGCCGCAGGTTGCCCGCTGCATGTTGCAGATGCACTGCCTTTCCGTTCCTCTCTCTCTCTCTCTCTCCCCCCCTCTTCCACTTCAAGTGGCGGCACACGCCAAGCGCTTGTACTCCCCTTCCCCCTCTCCCACAACCTTCGCAAAGTGGCAGCCACCTTTGGAATCGTTGGCCGCTTCACTTGCACTCCAACATTCAAATATAGCTTGGTGGGACTCGAACCGCGCTGCGCCTTCGCCCAATCCGCCCGTCGCCTCCTCTGTCAGTCGTCAACTCCCCCTAATTTGAATCGCCTGTCGTATATTAAAAATAGAATTTTATGATGTTTTGTTTTCTCCTCTTTGAAATTCGACTTCGAATGCAGGAATTACTAGCATATCCGGCTCTGCGCCGAGGGTCGACCACTTTACAGATCCGACAGACGGCAATCCGTTCATCCCAGATACAAACAAATGTTTTGACTAATTGTTCAATAACTTAAACAATGCCACAACTACGGTAAACAGGACGCACTAATCAATAAAAAGAGAAGAAACGAAAATTGGGTGACGAAATGGCGGCTACTCGAGCGGCCGCCCATAAAAGATTAGGATCAAATTAAAAGAAAATATATGGAAGACTATCTGCCAGTAACATTAATTCTGGCCATCACGTGGTTTAGCCACCCATATCATATGCATGTACACATATGTAGATTCATGTATGTATGTGCATATGTATGTATAGCGGGCAGATATCGGAAATTATAGCCGCACGGCCCATTGCACCGTGGAGCACTTGTATATATTTTGTCCAGAATATTTTCTATATTTTTGTATAATTGATTTAATGGAATGAAAAAAAAAAACAATTTTAAAAAATTCCGCTTAGACTGGGCCCAGTCTTTGACCTCATAACAAGTTCTACGAAGTCAATCTTCCTATCAAAAGTGGAATTTGTTTCCATTTTTTACCCACTGCAATGGGCTGCAAACGAACTCTGAGCAATTCGAAAGAGATTAACGAGATAATTTATGGAACCGCAAGCTAAAGACTCTTTCATTTGAAATCGATTATAAAATTATTTACACAAACCAAAAACAAAAAGAAAACAAGTAAGAAAACTCTAGTCGAGGCCGCTCGACTAGGGTATACCCTGAACCCTGCATTCTTCGTTTCTTTTATATACACATGCATATGTACGTTCATTACAAGCAAAACATACACACACACATACACAGGCGCAAGCACACACAAGCGCAAGTCGGAGCGTCAGCTGTTCATTGGCTGCTATTTGCATGGCAATGCTATGGGAAATTAAATGTTTAATAACTTTTTTCTAGCGCAACGATTTTGATCAAACTTGTTGGGCGTGATCATGTCATCCATATGTGTGTATGTGCCAAAGCACAAGTCTCTAGTATTTGAAATACGGGACTTACAAATTTGAGGCGAAGGGGGCGTGGCATCCAAAATTTAACAAAAACCGAAATTGTATAAGGCTCACATAACACTAAGTGCAAAATTTGGAGACTCTAGCTCTAAAGATGAATTATATAGATTTATATAACAGAGCATCGATTTCGTTTTTAATCGATAACATTAAAATTAAGACAGTTATCGATTTTTTTTAACAAACTCGATCTTTTCGTGCTATACAGGAACCTACATAAAAAATTTCAAGTCTCTAGCTCTTATAGGTTCTGAGAACGACGCGTTCATACATACGGACAGACAGACGGACAGACGGACAGACGGACAGACGGACAGACGGACAGACGGACAGACGGACAGACGGACATGGCTATATCAACTCGGCTTGTCATCCTGATCAAGAATATATATACTTTATGGGGTCTGCCACGCCTCCTTCTGCCTGTTACATACATTTCAACAAAAACATTATACCCTGATTTCCCATTTTTAATGGGTTCAGGGTATAAAAATAAATGAATAAGCAGCAGAGAAATGCGAAATATTTTTGTTGTTGTTATTTTCATTTTGTCTGCCTGTTGAATTTCAAATTAAGGCGATTTCGCTTTATTTATCTGTGTAAATAATTGGAAAAGCTCCGCTGCCTCTGGCCTCCGCTACTCTCCTCTGGCTTGTTGCTGTGTGGAATTTATGGGAGCATCTTCAACTGCATTTTACCTACGCAAAGAAAGGCTGGAGTTAAAAATAAGAAGAGTCTTGGGCATCGCCATCGGCATCAGCATCGGCGTGAGCAACTGCAATTCCGCCGCAAGTGAGGCCCCTGGCCTTTGCGAGTGCCGCGAGCAGTGGGAGATTGGCTGAGGAATCAGGACCAAAATAGATTTATGGCCGCCAGTCGCGTTTCACTTTTCCAGAAACTCAGCGCTCCGGGTGATGCAGTGCAACTTTCAGCTCATTGAATACAGTATTTCTCTCTCTCTCTTCTTCTCAACCTCTGATATTTCCTTCCTTTGTGGCGGCAGGCGACTCTCTTTTATTAATTGCCGTGATTAAAGTCGACGCAAGCTGCCACGAATGTCTTTAGCACATGTCACACTGTTTTGCCCCTATAAAGCGTCCATCTGCACCGCTTGCCAGCAACCACTCAGCTTTGTCGCCACTTCCTTGGTCCAAAAGCTGATCTGCTACTGTGATGCATGGCGCCTGGCCTAACTTGACCCTCTATATACAAACAAACATGTATGTATATACATGTAAGTATGTAAATATATTTTAGCATTCAAATTGCATTTCCATGTTGGCGCCAGACAACAGAACGCCCTGAGCCATGGGATCGCACATCTTTATCTGCAAGCCAATTCGATTTTCTTTGTTTTCATATTGCGTGGGTCGAGGCCACAGAGAAGTGCGAAAATTTAAAACAACGCACAACAATGTTAACATTGCATAGATCGTGATTAACTGTAAATTGTATTTCGAGTAGTTGTAAAAAAGCGAAGATAAGTAAAAGAAATTTGTAAATATGGACTGTTTTTCAACTTTGACTGACTACAACTGGGGTATTTCTCATCCGATTTTTAAATGTTATACCTCGTTAGAAGCGTACTCAATCGGAGAATCTATGCCTATTCACCGATTTTCCGTGGGCTTATTAGTTTTCTTAATATTCACACGGATCCGAAAAAACACCTCCTCAACTTTGCGTGGCTCTAGCTCGTGTATTTTTTGCACGATTGCGGAGTTTTATATCGGTTTCGGTTCGTAAGGAGTACGACTATCGATCGGCATTCAAAGGCTCAATCTTCAAAATTTTGCCATTTTTGACAAAAATGTGATGTAACCCCTTATCATTTTTGTAAAAATCGGGTCGAGCTGAAAAAATGGACTGTTTTTCAACTTTGACTGACTACAACTGGGGTATTTCTCATCCGATTTTTAAATGTTATACCTCGTTAGAAGCGTACTCAATCGGAGAATATATGCCTATTCACCGATTTTCCGTGGGCCTTTTTAGTTTTCCTTAATATTCACACGGATCCGAAAAAACACCTCCTCAACTTTGCGTGGCTCTAGCTCGTGTATTTTTTGCACGATTGCGGAGTTTTATATCGTTTTCGGTTCGTAAGGAGTACGACTATCGATCGGCATTCAAAGGCTCAATCTTCAAAATTTTGCCATTTTTGACAAAAATGTGATGTAACCCCTTATCATTTTTGTAAAAATCGGGTCGAGCTGAAAAAATGGACTGTTTTTCAACTTTGACTGACTACAACTGGGGTATTTCTCATCCGATTTTTAAATGTTATACCTCGTTAGAAGCGTACTCAATCGGAGAATCTATGCCTATTCACCGATTTTCCGTGGGCTTATTAGTTTTCTTAATATTCACACGGATCCGAAAAAACACCTCCTCAACTTTGTGTGGCTCTAGCTCGTGTATTTTTTGCACGATTGCGGAGTTTTATATCGTTTTCGGTTCGTAAGGAGTACGACTATCGATCGGCATTCAAAGGCTCAATCTTCAAAATTTTGCCATTTTTGACAAAAATGTGATGTAACCCCTTATCATTTTTGTAAAAATCGGGTCGAGCTGAAAAAATGGACTGTTTTTCAACTTTGACTGACTACAACTGGGGTATTTCTCATCCGATTTTTAAATGTTATACCTCGTTAGAAGCGTACTCAATCGGAGAATCTATGCCTATTCACCGATTTTCCGTGGGCTTATTAGTTTTCTTAATATTCACACGGATCCGAAAAAACACCTCCTCAACTTTGCGTGGCTCTAGCTCGTGTATTTTTTGCACGATTGCGGAGTTTTATATCGGTTTCGGTTCGTAAGGAGTACGACTATCGATCGGCATTCAAAGGCTCAATCTTCAAAATTTTGCCATTTTTGACAAAAATGTGATGTAACCCCTTATCATTTTTGTAAAAATCGGGTCGAGCTGAAAAAATGGACTGTTTTTCAACTTTGACTGACTACAACTGGGGTATTTCTCATCCGATTTTTAAATGTTATACCTCGTTAGAAGCGTACTTAATCGGAAAATCGATGCCTATATCCGTGGGCCTATTAGTTTTCCTAATATTCATACATATATATATATATTTTTTTAAATGGTAAACCTCGTTGGGAAGCGTATTCAATCGGTATCGCTGTCTTTTCACTGCACTTTATTGCTCCGTTTGTCTAAATATATATTTTGAACATTGTAGGCTAGGGATCTTTTATATTCCTGCGGTTAGTTGTAAATTTCGTTCAATATATTTAATGCGTGCAACTGCAACTGCAGCAGAATAAATCTTGAAGCAACAACAAAATCCACTTATAACCAGAAACAAATCAAGGCAAAAACAAGAGACATAAATCATATAGAACACATGTATGTGTGTATATATGCATAGATATTTGATTATAGAATATGGCAAATACGTAAGAGCTATGCCCAATTCAAGTCCCATTGCCGTGGCAACACCTGACAGAGCGACATTAAGTTCAATACGCTTGAACAACTCAAATGTTGAGAGTAGCTGCCGACAACACCTGTGATGCAGACGTTCGTTTGAAAACGGCGTGAGGGAGGCGGTGCCGAAGGGGTAGGGGGCTGGCGGCGTCAGGTGAGCGAATCTATCTTTGGCTGGCCACGCAAAAAGTACAAACAGCTATTTCAAAATGCCAAATTGCTCCGACTGCGTCACCAACAGCCCAGAATTCGAATCTCAACCGGCGAAATCGCTGCCAACCGCAGAGCTCGCACACTTTCGCTCTCACCCTCTCACTCTCTCTCTCTCTCTCTCTCGCTAGCTCGCTCGCTCTCTAGGGCTTGCAGCGGCATGGGGGCAATAGCGATCTGTGAGGTTTTTGACACTGGCTGCCGTCGTCTGGCTGCCAACTTGACGCTGCGTTAGAAATATTCTGCGCAGTGGTCCTTGCCACAGCCACAGTCACAAGCACGGCGAATAGATTGAGTGTGTGTATGTGTGTGTGTGTGTGTGTGTGTGTTTCCCTTTTGGAAAATGTGCACGGCAGCAGCAGCGGGAGAGTTCGAGCAATCGCACAAGCGAGTGAGAGAGCGAGCGAGTGAGGGAGCATAATAAAAACATTATTTTCAATTTATTTTTAAACCACACACACTTGTTCCAAAGGGGAGAGCCGAGAGACATTCTTCGGCCGATCCTCGGACAAACAGCTGCTAGCTGTCGGCTCTCAACTGTCGACTGTCGGCTGTCGGCGTAGGCACGTCACCTCCTCGACGTCAGCAGCAGCAGCAGCAGCAGTGGCAGCGGCAGCGATGTAAAAACTGTAAGTGCCATCGCCAAGAAAGTTCAGTTCTTTCCGAGATCTCGCTGCGTTCGTACTAAACCAAAAGAAAAGAATAGAAAAGAAATAAGGAAAGAGAGAGAGAGCAACAAAGAGCGAGTGCGCGCACCGTGCAAAAACATTGCCAGCCTGCCCAGTGATCCGCAGTAGCAATAGCTGAGGATCGCACCGGATCGGATCGGATCGGTTCAAAAGTCGGGCCGAAAACAAAACACTTGTGCATTAAACGTATCGCGTTCTCAATCTCTGTCTGTATCTTGTTATTGTTATTGTGATGAAAAGTTCGTGCAAATCGTGAATCAAGAACATTCAGACAGCGCAGCGCAGAGGCTGGAGGAGGCGCCGAGTGCTGTGCGTGGTGATATATTATATTGATTTCGCATCGACACCAAACAGTCGGCTGAATCATCGTCTATATTGAGAGCCAAGCAACAGCGAGCCATCCACATCCATTTGGAACAATCGCGCTTCAGTTGACCCCCCCACGCAGGGCTCACTTCCTGATCCACAGCGTGTCTTGTAGCTGGGGTGAGTATCCAACTTGAGATATATTATATATATTTCTAGTATAGGGTATGATTAGTTGACTATCCCGTTGTGCGAATTACACAATTGCTCCAATAAGCAAAACCTCTGGGCTATTCTTATACTATATATTGAAGACAAATCTTTTGGCAGATGAGCAACGTTTTTTTTTTTTTTCGAATTATCTCATAGAGGGAGGGAGAGAGAACTATCGGGCCACACTTGTTAAATTAATATTATGATTTCTTTGATATTTTGACATTTACGTGAGAAATGTGCTTGCATTGGCAATGATCGGGCCAAGCAGATGGGTTGCACTCATAGAACCTGCCCTACAACAACACCAAGCACAACTAGTCAAAGAGCTGTTGACAACTTACATGCCATCTCTTTCACGTTAGTTGCGTAAACATCTTGACTGAGGAATATAGAGTATAGAGTGTAGAGTATATATATGTCATATAGCCAACTATATTTCAGCTAAGTCATGCCGTGCGTCGTTGCGATCAGACTAAAACTGCGTCGAATTAAAGGAAATGTTTTGCTGAACAGAGAGTGTATCGAGGAGATAAAATAGTAGTAGTAGATTAGATTATCAGATCAGTGGAAAAGTAGTAGAAGTAGTAGTAGGAGAAGTAGTAGGAATAGTAGAAGTTTTAGCAGTGGGAACAGTAGTACTAGTAATATTTACAGTTTTAGTATTAGAAGTAGTAGTAGTAAGATACGTATATAAAGGAGTATCTATAAGAACAATAGTCTATCTGTTATCCATAGAAGATTTCACTGCCAAATACTACGCCAGGTTGAGTTCACCAGGCCAGCCAATCAAAGCAATCAAATGCTTTGCGGATATGTCATGTATATATACTATATAGTATACTTATCACAACAAAGATATGTATATACAATATATCTTTATATATACAGTTCTCAAAGACAATTCACAGATCAATTGCAAACAGGTAAACCAAATTGTCTTGTATTTATCGGATACGGTATTTACATCAATCTGGCATATCTGTAAGTTATATATGCATAGCTGCATTTAAATTGCTCGGAGATCCTTTGTGTCCCGTTTTCTGTTTATAATTAGGCGGCGTAAACATGCGCCCAATGTGACTGGCAATGAGTCCAGCGTTGATGGAGCTATAAACAAAATAAAAGATCAACTCGAAACTGGAAGGGGCCAACAGGCAGGAAGTCGTGTAGGTGTGCGTGCATGCGTGTGAGTGTGTGTGTGTGTGTGGGGCAAGTCCTGTGTGTGCGACTGGCTGAGTGACTGGCGTGGCATTGACTTTTGGGCCAGCACAGCAGGCGCCGCGCTGCCCAGCGATTTGTTTATTGTGCATCGTGCATCTCGCATCTTTTTTCAAGTTTGAACTTAAATGTAAACTATGCACGCATTTTCTCCTGCCCTGGGCTACTACTCTCTCCCCCTTCCCTTTCTCTCTTTCTCTTTCTCCGTCCATCTCTATAAATAGGCGAAACGCGCATTCGAGTCTGTGGCACGCAGCCACCGAGCCACCGAGCCATCGCTGTTAAGGCCAGCGAGGCCAGTGGTGCCTACATCCTCCTCCTCCTCCCCTCCCCTCCCCTCTGCCCCGCTCACGCCCCCTCTGCCACGTCAGCCATTAACATTTCTTTGCTTTGTGTACATTAACAGGACTTTGAACTTTCTTCGGCCCGAGCGCATTTTGCGCAGATTCTTGCCCGTAAATATATACGTACATATATATATAAGAAGCAGGAAAATAGAAGACAAATAAAAGAAAAGCATTTTCATGTCCATTGTGCGTCGAGTTTACGAAATGCACTCGAAACACTTTTGGCTCATGTGGACCGCGGACCGCAGCCTGCGAGCTGTGGCCTGCGGGGGCTGACTTGATGAAAGGCTGCATGTGGCAACGATGTTAAATACATGTTCTTGTGGCCATAATAGAACAGCCTAATAAATGAGATGCGATTACTCAAGATTATTTCGCATTATAAAATATAAATTATAATTAATTCGCTAATAAAGCAGAAAATCTGTTGTCTTGCGAGAGAAATGAACGAGTCAATTAAGCTGAAAAGAATTCATTTTCTTACTTGTTGAAGAGGAATTCGAAAGACTAAACTCTCTTTCTTCATTCCTTGCTAACACTAATGTTGTAAATGTGGAAGTCATATGCATACTCCCTACAGATACTCTCTGTCTCTCTCTCTCTCTCTTTTTCTCTCTTCGACTTGCTCCTTGAGGTTAACCTTACTTCCCTTCATAGTCCTTACCTTTACTCCTTGGAGTATCTCTCGATCATGCCATGTCGTATTACTGTCTCCTTGTATACTCCTCATCTTGCATACTCCTCATCTTGTTGAGTTCCACTGTGATCAGTGCCTAAACCAAATTAATGCAGTTCGATTTGAGTTTACAGCAACATGTGCCACATGTTAGGTGCCTCCTGCCCGTGCCCATGCTCATGCCGATGCCCGTGGCTAGTCGAGGCCTGCACCAATTAACATTAAATGCTGTTGGTGCAGCAGCGCTTTTCCTGCTCTTTGAGATGTCATCTGCGATTACCGATCTGCGATCGCAGCACGGGCCAACGAATAATTAATTAACGGCCTGTCATAGAAACATGCGACTCTCGGACTGTTGCTTCTTGTTCGGTTCGTCTTCATCTTCATCTTTTGCGCTCAACTGACATCGCCGAAAATTATGGCACAGCGCTGGGGAGGTCTCGGAAAAGCCAGAGCCGAACACACAGAATACATTCATAGCTGGCCACAAATTTCCCACTTGTCAGCTTTGTTTCCAATTTTCATGAAATTGGCAGAAAAAGCCCCCAACAACGACAACAACAGCAGCAACAACAACAGCCAGCATCTTTCTCAGTCAAAATACTATAAATAATCTAGTAGAAATTTCTGTGGAACAGGTATGCTGGCTAAATGGGCGAAAATTACCAGGTGGTTGTGCCACATCAACGGGGGGTGCAGCGGGCTCTGCACTTATTAAGCGTATAAATAAATGCTAAGGCGCAAATTTATGAATATATATATATATATATATGCGATATATATATATCCGATATATATCTATACAAACTGTCTGGTGCGGCTCCCACACGCATAGATCATAGCCAATACTTTATGGGTCGATTTTGTTGTAGCTGAAGGTGCACATTCTTTGCCACCTGCCGCTGCCTCTGGCTCTGGCTCTGGCTGTGGCTGTGGCTTTGCACCACAAATTATTTTTATAGCTACAAACATTTTGATGTACTCTCGGCGATGTGAATTTCATTTCGAATGTTCAACAGAAAAAGCAAAACTTTTGGGAATTGGCCGCCAAGAAGACGCAACAGGTTGCAAAAGTCTCTAGTTGTTTAGGCCAAATGGCTGCCCACTACATAGCTGTTCTTTGTTAAGAGGCAGGTAGGCGCTCACCACGCCCACGTCACGCGGCTGGCCTCAGGCCGAGCCAAACGAAAACGGAAAACGCATAGCAGCGCGAGGGAAAAAGAAAGAAAAACAAACAAAGCCAAGGCGCACATGACCTCCGCAACGCCAGCCCCGCCCCCCGCCCACGCCATATTTGTTATTGTTATTGTTGTTGTGGCAATAGGCATTAATCGATTATTTAGACGATTACGAAAACATAAAGAGAGAGAGAGAGAGAGAGAGGGGGAGGGGGAGGGAGAAAACTTTCAACAATAAACAACGACGAAGTGAGATCGGAAATATAAAATTTGATTGGCTGGAAATTTTAATAGTTCATCGTATCAATGATATATGTATATAGAAGGGTATACGAGTGCCCTCTGGATCTAGATCGATTCACGGAATATCAACAATAATAATTTTATAAAGAAATTTTACAAAAAATAGAAAATGATTTCGGGGAAATAATAAAAAGAGCAAAGAAAATGGAAGAGCTTTGAGTGGAGCTGAAATAGAATTCAGACAGATAAGAGATAAAACTATAATAGAAATACATAGAAATATACTTGAAAGAGTTCAATTTAGTTGGAATTAAATCTGTTGTGACAAACTCTTTGATCAAACCAATATACCCTGAATGAGCAATTGCAATGGATTCAAGGTATAAAAGAGAGAGAGAGAGAGAGAGAGAGAGGGGGGGCAAACCTAAGGAACCTAAGGGAGTTGGGCACTTATAGCAACTGAGGACTCTTACAATACAGATCAGCAGCTATGATAGATCCATATAGGTCTATCTGATAGATACACAGATTGATAGATAGCCTGGCCTAGGCTAGCTGCGTTTGTTGGAGATGGCTGCAGTTACGTGCGAGATTAATCAATGCCAAGACAACATGCACAAATTATGCGCACTGCGACGTGAATTTATTTCGCAGATGCACCAAAAAACAAAATGCAGCCAACAAGTGCGCCAGAGCCGGTTGCGCGCTGACGTTAATCATACGCCCCGTGTGTGAGTGTGTGCGAGCGGCGGCAACAAGGTGACGACGATGATGCTGGCCTCTTGGCTCGTCCTTAATTATAAATTGATGAAATAAATATAAAAGAAATGACGCAGCTCAACGAACTGTCTATAGCCTATACCAAGAGCTAGACCAAGACAACAGCCACAGCCCGTTTGCTGTGGGCCCAGCTAGGTGCTGGCCAGTCTGGCGCTCATTAAATTATGTATTAGTTGACATAGCAAATGCATATACATATATATATATTTATTGTAGACAGACATATCACAGATATTTATATATTTTATTTTTATATTCGCCGATGCCGAGTGGCTAATTGTGACGCATTTGGGAGGTTGCTTCGCGCTCTTCGATACGTCACATGGAATTTATTGTTTGTTTTTCTTTCCATTTACCCGACAGGCGCCATGACCAAGGATCAGCTGGCCACGTCCATACCCGAGGAGCTGTACAACCTAACCCAGCTGGCGAACGTGACTCTGGCGGCCGGACCGCTCAGCACAGCAGCCAAAGGCAGCAACATGGCCAGCAGCAACACCTTCTATGCCTCGTCGGATGACGACTCCACCTACAACTCGTACAGCCACAAGGTGTTCGATCGCAGGAAACTGCGTCGCTCCACCATCTCCGACTCGAACTCCTGCGCCAGCGTCATCAGCAGCAGCAGCAGCCAGTCCAGCGAGCAGTCCGCCAACCAGGCCGGCAGCAGCGCCAGCAGCAGCGGCAGCCTGCTGGACGACGAGCACATCTGCCCCGAGTGTGGCAAGAAGTATTCCACATCCTCGAATCTGGCACGCCATAGACAAACTCACAGGTGAGACTGGACTCCCATCTACCATGAATCTTCCTTTGCTAATTAGAGCTCTTCCACCTGCCCAGGTCAATCATGGACAAGAAGGCGCGCCACTGTCCGTTCTGCGAGAAGGTCTATGTCTCGATGCCCGCCTTCTCGATGCACGTGCGCACCCACAACCAGGGGTGCGAGTGTCAGTATTGCGGCAAGTGCTTCTCGCGGCCCTGGCTGCTGCAGGGCCACATCCGTACCCATACGGGCGAGAAGCCCTTCAAGTGCAGCGTCTGCAGCAAGGCTTTCGCGGACAAGTCCAATCTGCGCGCCCACATCCAAACCCATTCGAACACGAAGCCACACACGTGCGCCCGCTGCGGCAAGGCCTTTGCCCTGAAGTCTTATCTGTACAAGCACGAGGAGTCGTCCTGCATGAAGAACCGCAGCGAGGCGCCGCCCCGTGCCGCTCAGGTGCTGCCACTGCCCAAGCAGCAGGCGGAGCAACTGGAGGCAGGTGGCGGAGCAGGCACTGCTGTTGCACTGCCGGACTCGGCCAAGTCCACGCTGGCGCACAAGCTGCTGCAGAAGGAGAAGGATCGCCGGCAGGCTCAGGCCCAGGCCCAGGCTCTGACCTATGGCTATCCGCACTACGAGAGCTACAAGCGCAACGGCCTGCTGCAGCCCACAATGCTGCAGCATCCGGGCGCCATGTACCAGGAGCAATTGCTGCCACTGACGCTGCCCCTAGCGCTGCCCTACCACCATCACCATCAGGCCTATGCCCACCAGCCGGCAGCTGGAGAGGATCGGGAGCGGGAACGGGTGCGGGAGCAGGAGCAGGAGCAGGAGCATCCCGTCGACTTCTCGCCCAAGAACAACTTTACGCATTCGGCCAAGACGAGTCCCTTCGAGCTGACCGGCAACTATGCAATGGTTGCCTAGCCACGCCCACCACCACCACCACCACCAATACCAACAACAACAACTGTAAAAAGACAAACGAGAGAGAGATTTACAATTTTGAGATGACCAAAAACCAAAAGCCAAAAATCTTAACCAAAAATCTTAACCAAAACCAAAAAAAACCCCATTTTGCATTCGATTTTCTAGGAGCTTATTGTAGTAAACAAATATGTGATAAATATGAAAAAAGAGCTAAAGTACCGTTAGAGAGTAGACGATTCCAATCAATAAAAAAAAAAACACACACACACACACAAACTGACAGACAGACAGAGAGAGAGACAGAAGAAACTCAATCGATCTACGCCTAGTTGTAACGAGGATTTAGAGACTTGCGAAAAACATGTAACCAGTATTTTTTCTTTTAGCACTAAACCACATTATATATATATATATATACACACATATCTATCTATCTATCTATCTATATATATATATATATATCACTGATTTTAGAATTTACACATACATACATATATATATAGTATATATCTATTATTTTTGCCATATATACTTAAATCTTTTGTTTGTAAGGCATTGCGATTTCCTGCTTTCGGCACGGAAGTCCAAGAAACGAGCGAATCTCTAGTCTTGTATCTTTAAAGAGCGCCATGCCCCAGGCCAACCGAGCTGCTGGTGACCTCCTGCCTCGGCGCTGCCGGGTGCAGGTGCAGGTGCTCGGGTGGTCGGGTCTGGCATGTGTCGCGTTATTTTTAAGCACTTTACGGCCGCATGTGGTGCAATAACAAATTGACATAACTACAAAACACTAATTAGCCTCTACACGAATACGTATATATATATATATATGCATATGTCTATCATATATCGTATACATATATATACATATATATATGTATTTTGCATAGTTGTCAAAGCTTTCTATTATTTTGTACATTTTCGTGTATCTCTCTTTGTATTACTTCTATTGTTTATAATTTGTTCAGTTTCTCATTTTCTTTTCTCAATTTTGTTGTAGCGAAACACACTGCATTTTGTATACTCTACACACAGAAAAAGAAAACTACAGCTAAAGCAGCCCAAAGATATTGTATATGCATATATGCATATACATACACACATATATATAGATTCGTATATATATCAATTTAATTATATAGATATATATATATTCGTATATATGTATATACATAGAGTACATTATGTATTATAGAAACGCACATTTATTTCAAATTAAACGAGTGAGATCCACCGCCGATCCCTGAAAATGAAAAAAGGATTTTTGTGTTCTCTCTGGGAGGGTTTTTTCAGGTATTGCAATGGGAGCTAAGGCAACTGGAACAGATAATATGTATCATATGAGACAGTCATTATGACAGTCATTCATTATACATCAATTATGTCTTAGATATATTCATAGATACAATCAGGCAGAGCGCCATCTGCAGCTCTCTCAGATCTTAATTCAACAAACTTTTCAGGTGATCTTTCAATATTCAATGCCAGATGCAAATGAAATGGAACTCTTTGCAACTCACCCAATCATATTTATACATATATACAGAAATCAGCATTAAATATAGGAACAATCGATTTATAATACCTTTACAGCTTCACAGCGCATGCAACAGTCAGAAGCGCCATCTACAGCTGAAGACTCCTGTCCACACACAACTTAAATCTGTTTTAGACAAACTTTGTAGCTGATATTCCAATATTTTATTGCATTCGATATTGAACGTTCTTGTAACTGACTAATTATAGCATATCCAACTTGAAATTTGAAATGTTGCTTGATTTACCCGTGGGTGACTGAGAGAGGGATATTGCTGGGGCCAACTTCTGCTAACCATAACTAAATATACATACATATATATAGATACTGGAGATACTGGAGTAGTACACATACATATTATATATATATATATATATATGTATATATGCAGCTGGGTATGTACAAAAATATACGGCGGAGATTGAACTTTGACAGAATTATTGTGGCATGGCCAAAAGAATGTCAAGCTATTAACAAAAATGAAAGAAAGTCTGCAAATCCCAGATCCAAAGATGCCCAGCGGTTAGGCACTATCCATATGGCGCCCGCCTGAGCTCGGCCTCGGAACTGGATACTGTTAAAGGCAAACTCAGTCAGACAGAGAGAGAGAGAGAGAGAAGGGGGCTATAGCTACCTTTAGGGCTGGACCTATGTCGCCAACGCCACCTGCCTTCGAGCCGCCACAGCGCACCATCAGCTCATTGTAGGACTTGTTGTGCAGCATGCAGACGAGTATGACGGTCATATTGTCGCCTCCCAGTCCGTAGTTGTAGGCATTCGGGGCCAGGCAGTAGCTCATCAGATGCTCGCAGATCACGTCCGGCTGCAGGCCGATGGCGATGCGCTCGCGCACAAACTCGGCCACCTGGATGCTGCTCATCACGTCCCAGATGCCGTCGCAGGCCAGCACAACGAACTCCCAGTCCTCGTTGATGTCGTAGACCGTCACGTCCGGGTCGGCAGTCACAATCTGCTCCTCGGGCTTCTTGCTGGTGTTGCGCTTGTACATGAAGTCGCCGAGGGCACGGGACAGGGCCAAGTTGCCGTTGACACGATTGTTCTCGACGCGACCGCCGCCGGCGACAATGCGCTTCACTTCCGACTCGTTGCTGGGCTTGTGGTCGACGGAGAGGGCGCGCACCAGCCCGCCCACGCTGGCAATGGCGCGCGAGTCGCCCGCATTGGCGCAGTAGAGGCGCCGCTCCTTGATCAGCACCACAATGGCCGTGGAGCCGGCCATCTGCTCGCCCCAGCTGCCGTTGTGCAGCATCTCGCGGTCGAAGTCGAGGAAGGCCCGCTTCATGGCCAGCTCGATGGAGGTGCCGAAGTACTCCGGCCGCTTGGTGATGAACTTGTGCAAGTGCTTGCCCGCAAACTTGGACACGGCCGCGCCGCCATGCCCGTCGTAGACGCCAAAGAAGGCGGCGGTGGGGTCGTCCGGCAGCGACAGTATGTGAGTGTGGGCGTCCTCCATCTCGATGCGCCAGCCCTGCATGCAGCTGCTGCCCACGAGGAACGAGGAGTTGGAGCAACGCGACGAATCCTTGGTGGTCACCGGTTCCGACAGTGTCTGGCCCATGATCAGCTTAAACAACAACATAGAGAGGCTGCTTCATAACATGTAAACACAACTGCCCCACAGCCACGACAACAGCAGCCGCAGCCGGAGCGCGCTATGAGCTACTCACTTATCGGAAATCTATGATAGGCAATTGCAGTTGCTACAATTCTTCACCATTGATCGTTACATATATATATATATATACACACACAAGATATGTATATATATCAACAATTTATATATATGTGTATATATATAGATTGTTGTTTTTCTTTCTTGATTGGTAAGCTAATAAATATTTGTGGATTCTCTAAGCAAACTAAAGACGATTTGGAATTTTGCAGACTGAACATACATCGTCTACTTACTAAACTCGATTTCCTTACCCAAAAAGCAAAACACACAACACTTTGACAATTTATATAGAAATACATACATATATGTATATTCCTATTCCCACACAGCTGTGGAGCAACAGCAAGCGAGTGTGCTCGAGTGGAATGTGTATCCTGAAGTGTGGTCAGCTGTGGGACACTGCTTACTCCGAATTGCCGACAGCTATAGGCGTTGAATACTCTCCTTCTTCTAAGAGCCAGACAGAGGCGTGGCCAACTCCATGAAGTATATATACTCTGAGCTGAGTTGCTATAGTCCATCCATGTAGATCATCTGTTCGTAAGGCTAGAGTTTAAATCGCCTGCAGAAGTTTATCACATTGCTTCGATAACCCATCCTATATCCTTATTAACGATTACAATATATGAGATATATGAGATATAGATATTGTAGATCATTGAGCTAAATACCGACCCTTTCCAAACAGACTCTCTTGCCCTTCCCCTCCCATTTCCCTCTTCCCTTTACACTTAAATTTATTAAAAAACACATTTCTTTTATCTTTTGATAATTTTGTTTTTTTAGTATTTGTTTTTTTTTTGCTTTTTGTTTTTTTTTTTTAATCGTTTGTATTTTATATTTTCCATATACATAATATATAGACATTTATTTGTAATTTTGTTTTGTTTTTGTTTTGCTTGATCGTAGATATTAGCTACACGTTTATCCTTTCAGGCATAAGTACGAGTATTTATCATAATTTGTATGTAAACGTATTTTGTATTTTGTATTCACGTATCTCTATAACTGTGTGTGTGTGTGTGTGTGTGTATCTGTGTGTGTGTGTGAGTTATGCTCTTATACGAATATCGTGGCCATAGCCCGATCTACATCCAATTAAACTTAGTTAAGTTCTCATTTATATTTTATTTGTATTCATTTATTTATGCTTTTTTGTATTTCTTGTATATATGTACTCTTTAAAGTGTAAAGACACTAAATTTCACAATTTTCGTTTGTTGATTTTCATTTTGGTTTTTTGTTTTTGTTTTCCTTCTCTTTCTCTAGCTTTTCCTCTAGAGGCTACAAACTGTCGCTCTGCTCGGAGCGTAGGGCGGGGCTTAGATTATGCCAGAATCCCGACATAGATGTAGGTATATATATAGACAGAGAGAGAGAGAGAAAGAGTGAGAAAGACATCGAGTTTAAAGAGCAAAAGATTTTAAGAGTTAAAGTTGAGGATTGCCACGCCTTGGGGCACCAAAAGTGGGGAAAGTTCTCTATGGGGGCAAAAGTTACAATGTGTGTGTGTGTGTCTGTGTGTGTATTTGTTTTATATCATAAGTATATATGTATTATAAAATCTCTAAACAGCCATAAAAGTCAAAAGTTCTTATATCGTATTTATCGAAATTATCTATCAATGGGATCTGTTGTTACGCTTTACCTTTTACGTTTTACCTTTACTTGACTAAAAATTCTGTTGTTCAACAGCTTTGAATCTTAACTCGATTGTTATTACTTCGACTTTCACCAAATATCATATATACTATATATATATGATATTTATAAATACAAATTTGCGGCTCATTGTGTTAAAGTTAATTGTTTGGTCTTGAGACGGTGTGTTGCATGCCTTCCCCTAACGCATCTAAGCAGGGGTAGTCCCTATACACGTATATATATATTTATCGGTATATGTGTTGTCACATTAACATTGAATTAGTTGCTTAAAAAGGTACGCATATCTGAATAAGTTTATATAACTTCATAGTACTTGATATATAATATATATATATATGTACGATATACGATATTCGCTTATCGTATGCCATACAGATATTGTTATATATATATATATGCTAAATGTATCGGTGTGCTTGGTTTTTGATATAAGAAGTATTTCAGTTGAACGCTTACTCTTAAGACTCTCGCTTGATCATTACTTTAGATATATATAAATATATATATAAATATTTTTGTTTTATTTTTGAAGTAAAGGACACCAAGTAGAAAAACATTCAGTACACATGGTTAAGTTACTAACGAAATAAGTAAGTGTTAAGTGACTTGGCTTGGATCTCTCATATATGTTTAAGTTAGCTCTAAAGACAATCCTATCAAATCGTTGCTAATCGAAAGTTTTCCAATTGGAATTTCTTTTGTGTTGGCGCGGGGGGAGGTTGAGGCCCAGGGAATGGACAAGCCAAATTATTATTATTATATATCTTGTATATCATACTCGTAAACACTTGGACAAGAGACTTCGATCTGCCTCAGCTCTAAGAGCTTGAGGTGGATCGCTGCACAGAGCGACAGTTAGAAGACCTATTAGGTCTGCCCTCAAATCTGCTTAGCTCTCTCGCAAGTCAACGGTAAACGAGTATCATGCAGTCGATGACGCCCGACTGCAGCGTCTGCTCACTTGATCTCCTCTTTCCTAAGTTATGTTAAGTTCTTCCCTCGTTTTGTTGCCCGGCAATTCGTTGTCTAACCCATGCACTTAGGTATCTAAAATATATAACTATATGCTCGTATATATAAGTTAGCTTAGGTACATGCTACAAGTGAAAATCCATATATATATATATGTATATATAATATAGAGAGTGGGTGAGTGGATGAGTAAGTGAGGGGATAGCGATTATGCTATAAGACTTGGTGCCCAAAAAAAGAAAAGAAAATTCTAATCTAAATATAGTAAATGTGTGCGCGCTTTGATTATCGTTCTTTGGTTGTTGTTGTTGTTGTTCGTACTTGTTGTTGTTGTTGTTGTTGTTTTGCTCTTAGCTACATGTTCTATTGGCTATTGGTTTATCGATTCGATTCGATTCGATTCGCTTTGATTCGTGTTGTTCGCATATAAAAATATTTAAATTCTCGTTTTTTTCTGTTGAAACGTCGCAAGAGTTACACTAATGCCTAAAAGTTAACGCACACACACACACAGCAATATATATATATGTACGATATAAATATGCTTCAGTTAACTCTAGTACAGCATGTCCACGCACAATGTTTGTATGTATGTATATATATAAAAAGCAAATCCCATTAAAGTGCGATCATCTAAGTTGCATTACGAGCTAATCAAATATATATATATATACATATACATATATATATACTATATGTATGCTATGTATATTCATTTAAAACATATTGTTTCGATTACGTTTGCATCACGCTTTACACACTAAAATACAAGAATTCTATATACGTATGTTCACACACATATATATATTCCATTTAAATCAGCAAAAAGGTACGATCAATTTGTTAGACGATTTTTTATAATTTTGTTTTTTGTTTT
This sequence comes from Drosophila repleta, assembly GCA_018903745.1. Lineage (NCBI taxonomy): Eukaryota > Metazoa > Arthropoda > Insecta > Diptera > Drosophilidae > Drosophila > Drosophila repleta. Next base: position 5,905,787 of record JAEIGN010000752.1, on the reverse strand, counting down.
TTAAATTCAATATTTCTGTATCTTTAGTTGGAATCGTGGAATCGAACTAGCTGCTAGTTTATATATACATATATATATATATATATATATTATAGTAATATGTATATATATATATATATATCTCATAACGTATATATTCATTACTTTGTTTGTTAGGTAGGAAATATGCTAGTCTTATAAATTTCACACATCAACATTTTGTTTATCTTTTTTTGGGTTATTCGAAATATTTTGTATTTAATAAAATATAGTGTATATATATTTGTAATTTTGTTTTTTAATATGTATTTGTATTTGTTTCGTTTATGTAAATATACCGTATTTAGTTTTTGCCTTTGCTTTTTGTATTTATTTAAAACATCTAAATATCTATCCGAAACACACAATTTCAAGATTCGATTTTGCAAAATTCTCTATTCAAATGCAATATACTTTTGGGTATAAGACCAAGCTTTGAGGCTTACCGAGAGAGGAGGGAGAGAGAGAAGCTTTAATCTTATTCATCAATTTCGTTTAGCAAATATATTCCTGTTAGCAATGCATTCCTCGAGTCAAGTTTTCATTTGATGAAAAGAGGAGCTTGGGGACACATTCGCTTGCTATGTGAGGCATATGAGGCAGATACTCTATCAATGATGGGTTCAAATTTTCGGAAGGTTTTTATTTTTGACACCATCGAATACCTGATTCAACAAAGTCGAAGCCAAGAAATTTTAATAGAAATATTCATAGGAATCATCAAGGAACCCAAAGAAATCAACTCATCAGCTTATCAAGATGAATATAGAATGCTGTGCATCTGGTGGGTTCAGCTGTGAGTAAACCACAGAATTTACAAGATGGAGTAAAAGGTTCTAGCATTGACTGTGTGACTTCCTCTGTCTTCCCACATAGATCTGATCCTGAATACGCATTTTCAATGCATTCGGGCGGCTATGAAAGACCCTCAAAACTTAGTTACTGCCTATATACCCAATATATTGATATACATATATATTTATTTTATATACGAGTTAATGCAAAACACACGTAGAGAGAGCGTAGAACTATTTTACTTTCTTTTCTAATCTAAGACGAGCGCCGACAAAGCCTTCAATATAACTAGGTGTAACTCGTTTCCATATGCTTAGGGTTTTCCGGTTTTTCTTTTGGTTTTTTTTTTTTTGTTGTTTTTTAAAAGAACAAAATCTAATTATGGACGGGTTCTTATCAATCTTGTTTGTCAGCGTCAAATGTTATAAACTTTTCGTTTCGTTCCCTTCAAAATCGAATTCAAATTGTTCTTTCGGTATATCTTAAGCACTATAACTACTTGTTTAAATTATTATTGGTATTTTGTTGTTGTTGTTGTTGTTGTTGTGTTTTTAGCTTGTTAAATGCACATAACTTGCGTATGAAACACATTCCAAAGCGACAAATTATTTCGAAAAGCTCATCAAATTTCAAGATTTCGGTTTTTGAATTGGTCAAACAACATGGGTGTGTGGGAAATGAATTAACAATCTATTGGCAACTATAGAAACCTGATTCAGAGTAAACTAAAATTAGGTATATATGTATATGCATATCATATATGCACATATATACATAGAGAAATATAGCTGCAGCTGTAGCCTAAGCCAGAGCAATTCGTGATGAGCCTCAAGACAAACTAAAGCAAACTCTAAATGTACAGTTACCTATAGATATATATCTATATCTCGTTCGATATATCAGTTAAGTAGTTATAAAATTGTCCCTTTTCCTCTTCTTATGTTTATTTAAAATTAATTTTGTTGGTGGGATATATATTTTGTATTTGTTGTTCTTCTTCCTCTTGATTTGCTTTTTGTTCAAACTTTTGATTTTCGTTTACAGAACTAAAAAATAAAAGATGAAATATTCAAATTATAATGAAAAACAAAAGAAAGTAATATGCTTTCGTTAATCGTATATATATATTTATGTTTGTTTGTTGTTTTTGTTTTTGTTGTTGGATTTCTTGTTGTATTTTAGGACATATTTTAAACATTTATGTTAATAGTAAATTTATATGCTTTTGCGGCTATATAATATATATATATGTATATATGTGTAGGTGTGTGTGGGTTAGACAATATAAAAAATTTATGCATTTGTGTGTGTGTGAAATACAAAAGTAAAATATTTTAAACAAATTGTAAATATATATATAATTATATATATATATATGCTTGTGTGTGTAAAATGATAGGCAAACCAACTCGTAGTACATTTAGAAATATGTTCAATCATATGATATTTCAAGTATATATGTATATACTACACATATATATATATAGTATTTAATGATCTTTTGTAAATTGATTTTGCTTTTAAGGCTACACAGTTAAAACATTTGTTTATTTTTCTTTCTCATTAGATTTAAAATTTTTACTTAAATACCAAATTTTATTATATATATATATTTATGTGTCTATGTCTGTATTCATTAAATTTGTTTAGTGAGTGTTATTAATATATATATATATTTTAAATTTTCTTCTTTTCCTTTAAGTCTATTAACGTTTCGTTTTTGTTACATTTAAAGCGTTTCTTTCTGTTTTGCTTCTCTATATTTATAAAAAAAACACACATTGAGTAGAAATCGAAAAGTTGTTGTTGTTTAAAGTTATTAATTATAGTTAATATATTGTATGCATATTTCTAGTTAGTTAGAGAAAAAGGAAATCAAGCTTAGTCGATTTAAGACTTGTGTTTAATGTTAAATATATATATACTTTATTTAATGGTCCACAAAAGGTCTATAAAAAGCTACAACGAAAGCCATTAAAGGGGACACAAAAGAAACACAAATCAAAGAGCTGCCACAGGCGACATGCCACACGTGTGGTGGCAAGCGACAGCTGACAGCAATGGCTTTGCAGCTTTAGCTATGCCTATATAAATCTGTCTGTGTCTGTATCTGTATCTGTTACGATTTATGATTTCAAGTCACAACACTAAACGCCTAACAGCTGCTAATTAAACATTAAGTTTATATATTTGAAAGAAAATCAAAATTAAAACTAAAAAGTTTTGTTGTTTGCCTTTTTGCTTAGTCATTTTGTTGTTTGTGTACTAAATAGTTAACATATATTCTTATTATCATTTATATACGCCATGTTTACAGTTAACTAGTAATTTGTAATTTGCTTTGTTGAATCGTTCATTATTTTGTTTATTACTGGCTAATTACGACAAGGACAAAAATTCCGACATCAATTTGTATTTTGCATCGATTTTTAAAAACTACATCACAATAATTATATGCTAGACTTGTTTACCAAATAGATCAGCTTGCTTCCTATATATATATATATATATATATATGTAAATATATATATTTTAGATTTCAATATTACATTTAGTTCGTGCACAGCTGGATTACAATAGACGCATGCATTGATAAACATCAATTTCAATTACAATTTACTTGGATTTACATAATTTGTATATATATTTATATTCATGTAGATATTAATGGTATCGTAATAGGAAGTGCCCACAGTTCTAATGCAATTCAAACAAAAAAATAAACACATATAAAAGGATTTGACAAAAGAGTTTTACGACTAACTACAAAATACTTTTTAAGAAACCTAATTAACAAGAAACATTATATTAATATATTCATATTTATATATATATTTATGTAGGTATATAGGTAGATAGTAGTAGTATTACATATAGTTAGCATATATCATAGTTGCCATACAAACAAAAAGTAAGCAAATCTCTGCGTTTCTGAACATATTAAAAGAGAGTTAAGTTTAAAGACACACAAGATACAAGATACAAGATACAAGATACAAAATAGAAAAACTAAATTAGAAACATGTTTCAAAAAAGACTATATAAACTGTTCGATTATAGCTACATTGCTTTGCCTTTTTGTACTTATAAGTGTTTTTTGTTGGTGTTTCGAAATTCATGCAAGAAAAGGGAAAACTTAAACGCAGAGAGCCTAAAACTAGAACAAACCCCCGTATTGTGGGGCTGTAGACAAATTAAAATAGAATTAATTTCTGCTTCTCTCTTCCTTCCTTCCTTCTTTCCTTTCCTTTCTTTTATAAGTAAATGACGCTTGGGTGTTTTCCAACACTGACCTGGTACCTGATCTGGTTTTAAAATCCATTATATATATGTGTGTGTATAAAGTTATTGCTAAATACAATGCATCTAATTTGCTATACTTTTGTACAAAGCCCCAGATATATCTATATCTATATATATGTATGTATATATATCTATTTTGTAGGTTTAGCTTCTTATATTTTAAGTTCTATGAGAGTGTGTGTGAGTGTTGGCTAAAGCAACAAATCAAAAAAAAGGTCTGTCTATGTCTATGTTTATTAGCTATCTTATATCGCATGTTCAGTTATCAGTTAGTTTTAGATATCGCTAGATTTAACTACTATATATTGTTTATATATATATATGTATGCTTTGATTGCTAGTAAGGTTTTTGCGGTATCATATTTTGTTTTTCGTTTTTGTTTTTGTTGTTTATGATTATCTCACTAAATTTATTTATTTTTTCCCGTTTTTGTTTTTTGTTGTTTACAATAATTTATCTTGATTTTTTGTTGTTACTTGTTATTTGTTGTAAAAAGGCAATTTTTTGCATAACATTATTTGTTTTGTTGTTGTTGCTGTTGCTTGTTGTTGCTGGTGTTGCATATTTAATTGTAATTCTTGAGGTACTTGCTAAAAAAGAGTCTAAAAAATGTTACTATGCATTTAGCACTAAGTAATTTCTTGTTGTTGTTTCACAAACATGATTTTTGTTTTATCTTAAAATGTTGTTTTAGAATTTCTGCATTAACTTGCATGTGTGTGTGTTTGTGTGTAGAGTTCATATACATATACATATATGTTATATGTTAATATTAAGATTTAGTTTTAGTTTTAGTTGTGGTTTTACATAAATGTAAGTGTGTGTGTGTGTGTCTGTGTTCTGCATGTAGCACTTAGTATCATAAGGTTTTATCGAATACATATCTTTAGCGTTTAGTTCTTTTTACTTTCTTGCTTTATATATTTATGTTTATATATTTGTGTATATATAGTATGCACTTAGTAGTAGTCTAATAAAAAATATACAACACACATAGTGAAACGCTTTAGTTTTTAGTTTTGCATTCAGAAAATCTTCAATTCATTTCCGTTCGATTACGTTGCGTGTGTGCTTCTGTGTGCGTGTGTGTATGTGTGTGTGTGTGTGTATGTGTATGTGGTAATTACATATGTGTATGTAAGCTGTTGCACTTTACACGCCAAACTGCGTGTAGAAAGTGCTTAACATTTCGTTATTAAAAATTGGAAAAAAAAATGGAAAATCTTAATTTAAATGAATCAATCGTAATTCGCAATCGAATTAGTGAACAATCGACAATTATTAAGTATTGACGAAATTAAAAAAAAAAAAAAGAAGAAATAAACAATTTAAAACGGTTTCAACGCTTGCGGCGACTTTTGCTGCGTGCCACACTTGTAGTTGATGTTGTTTTGGTTGATGTTGTTGTGGTTGTTGTTGTTGTTGTTGTTGTTGTTGTTGCCGCTGTCTCTTGCAACATGTTGCTATTGTACTGTATGATGCTCTGTTGCATGAGCATCATAAACCACCAGCATTGCGTTAGCTGTAGCTTCTGCAATTCCTGCTGCTCCTCAAAGTTGTTGTTGCTGTTGTTAGTGTCGCTGCTGCTGTTGTTGTTGTTGTTGTCGTCGCCATCAGCCGAGGCCATAAAAGATCTAAACGAGCGCAAGTACAAGAGCAGTTGATTAGTAAAATCTTTGATCTAGAATAGAGAAATAGAGAAAACCAGTTTAAATTGATGTCTAGCTGGCATTATCGACTCACTCGAGCATCAATCAATCAATCAATCAATCAAGTTATCAAGTTCTACGCTCTGTATGTGATTAGTTAGGAAAGGAAGCTGTGTTCTTGTTGTTGTTGTTGTTGTAGTTGTAGTTGTTGTTGTCAGTGGTGGCCTCTGGCATCCTCGCGTCAACCCTCGTGCACCCTACTTCAGCAAGCTACTCAGCACCATACCATATGTTGGTGGGCGCAAAGTGCGCCGCATGCTTGCTGGCAGCTACCTGGGCGGGACTCAAAGGTCCAAATTGGCTATACTGTGTCGGGATTTGAATGTGAGCCGGCAGCGGATGTGATGGTATGACCTGTGAGAGGCAACAATATTGAAGTAATTAATGAATCATTTATAAATTTGCTAATAAAAATAAATCTAATTACTTTTAATTACTTTCAATTACTCAAGTATTTAGAGAGTAATTTCAAATGTAATTACAAGCAATTAAGCTCACTGATCTCATATTACTCCTTATAGTTCAGTTCAGACTAAACAATAATAATATAGAGAACAAACTGATTGGAATTTAATTTGTAACTTATGAACACCCACCTGTCGACTGGAGCTGTTGTGGGCAGGTGGTGGGGCGACCACCGCTCGATTCGCATACGCGTATGTGGGCGCCGCCTGGGATACGTAGACGGCGGGTCTGCGATACATATCGCCCTGCGCGTAGATGTCCGTCTGCAACATGGCCGCAGCGGCTGTCGATGACGGTGAGCCGCCCAGCGGCGTGCCCGCCTGGTGATGATGATGATGACTGTGACTGCTGTGGTGATGATGCGGCGGCCCAGCGGGCGGTTGTGTGGCAACACCACCCCCGCCGCCACCTCCACCTGCGGATGCCGATGAAGGCGGAGGCTGCGATGGCTGCCGATAGACTTGAGGCGGACCCCACGACGGCGGACCTACGCTGGCCGCAGCGGCAGCAGCTGCCGCAGCTGCAGCAGCCGCAGCGCTGATCGATGAGGAGCTGCTCGAGCTGCTCTTCGAGTGGGCCAATGGTGGTGCAACAGTGGGCGCCACATAGCTAACGGGCGCCACAGATGGCGCCTCGCGCTTCGGATGTGCCAGCGGCATGGCTGCCGCACTCGAACCAGCTGCCCACGAACTGCGCTTCGTCTCCAGCTGCAGCTGCGGCGGCTGTTGAGGCGGATAGTCCGGATAGAATTCGGCTGGCTCCTGCTTGGTTGGAATATGCGGCAGGCTGACCACAGGCGGCGGTGGTGCCTGCTGTTGCTGCTGCTGCTGCTGCACCTGTATCTGCACCTGCGGCGGCGGCGGCTGATAGTTGCACTCGCTCTGCGCCATGGCCAGAATGCGTTTCTTCTGCGACTGACCCGGCTCGTACTTGATGCTGGGCTGCGGCTGGAGCTGTGGCTGCTGCTGGGCTTGCGGCGGCGGCGGCTGCGGCTGATAGTGTGGCGTCTGCTGCGACGGCTGCACCTGCACCTGTTGCGGCGGCGGTGGTGGCTGTTGGTGATGATGATGATGTTGCGGCGGCGGCGGCGGCTGCTGCTGCTGGTGCTGCTGATGATGATGGTGCTTGGGACTGGGCACGGCGAGAGCGGCGGCGGCTGCTGCATGATGACGTCGTCGCGCATCCTCCGGATCGTGATCACCTACGGTAACGCATGGAATTACTAGATGGACGTGCTGTTGTTGCGTTGACTTATGACGACTGAGATGCGACTGAGACGTGGTATGGACAGAGGAGGCGGAGGAGGAAATATCTGGGGCAGCAGCTATAGGATTGGGACAGAGATTAGCAGCAGAGGAGGAGGAGGGATTGTGTGTGGTGGTGCTATTCATGGGAATGGGTGCGGGATTAAGCTGTAGACTATGATGGTTATGGTGGTGTAGTGGTTGAGGTGGTTGAGGTTGTTGTTGGTTGGAAGTGGAAGCAGAATTGGAAGTGGTGTGATGACTGTTGTTGTTGCTATTGCTATTGTTGTTGTTGCTGTTGCCGTTGCTGTGAGACTGATAGCAAGTCTGTTGCTGTTGCTGATGCAGTTGTTGCTGCTGCTGCTGCTGCTGTTGCTGCTGCTGCTGCTGTTGTTGCTGTTGCGCGCAGTTGTCTAGAACAGCAGCAGCATATCCATTGCCATTTCCATTTCCACTTCCGCTTCCGCCCAGCGAGCCTGCATGATGATGATGATGATGATTATTGCTACTGTTACTGCTATTGCTACTGCTACTGTGATGAGGAGGAGGCGGCGGCAACTGCTGTTGCTGCTGCTGACTGCTACTGTTATTGTTAATGTTAATGCTACTGTTGCTGCTGCTGTGATGCTGCTGCTGTAGCTGCTGCTGCTGCTGCTGTTGCTGCTGCTGCTGCTGCTGCTGCTGGCTGTTGTTGCTGTTGTGGTGACTACTGTGATGGCTATGATGGCTATGATGATTAGCTCCGCTACTGCCGCCCAGCTGGCTGCTACATTTGCTGGCCAAACGCTGGCTGCTGCTGCTATTGCTGGCATTCGCGGAGCTGTTCGAGTTGGACATGGAACTGTGTTGGGCATTACCATAATTAACGGCCTGATGTTGCACGTGCAACGGCTGTCCGCCACTGCTGCGGCAATGCGAATTGCTCGTCGAGTGCTGCTGCGGTGGCTGCTGCTGTTGTTGTTGCTGCTGCTGCTGCTGATGTTGCTGCTGATGCTGGTGATGTGGATGGGGCGGCGGCTGCTGCTGCATTAGGCTGCTGCTCGTCTGCGATTGCGCGTGGGCACGCTGCTTGACTGGCTGCACGGCTGCATCGGCGCCTTCGTCCTCACTGTCCGAAATGGTGATCACATCGCCCACGACAGCTGTCGGCGAGGGCGTATCATGAATGGTGATCGTGGGCTGCTTCACGTGCGGCTGCTGATGCGCATGCAGCGGCGGCTGGCTGCTGCCATGATAGCCGACAGACGAGCCACCGCCATTGCCGCTGCAATTGCTAACCACAATGTGATGGCCGGCGCTGTTGTAGCCACTGCTGCCGCTGCTGCTGCCGTGCGGGGCATGCGCCACCGGCGCGTGATGATGCGAGCTCGACGAGCCGCTGCCACTGGCATTGATGATATCTGAAAGGCAAGGATGAACATAGAGATTAATAAGTGACCCAATACGACTCTCGTGTAACAAAGATCTATGTCTAGAGCCCCACAGGCTTACATAAAGCTTAATTAAATATAATTGTGTGACAGCTATAGAATATCTAACTTTAATGCATACAAATTTGAATGATGATTTGATATAGAACACAAAATTGTAAAGTTTCAACAGGAAAAAGCTGCTCAAAGGAAACAGACAAAGTTAAACATATGAAGGGGTTTCCCAACCGATCTGTCATATAAGTATATATTCGCTAAAAGACTATAACGCAGCATAACCAATGGATTAGCCGACACTCACTGCTCGCTGATGAGGCTGAGCTGGCGACGACGGTGCCAGGGGCGCCTGCGCCATAGCCTCCTCCTCCTCCGCCGCCGCCGCCGCCATAGTTGCAATTGTGGTGGGCGTGGTACTGCGGCGAAACGTGGGCGGCGCGCTGATAGCGCTGCTGATGCGGCGGCGAGCTCTCCTTGACGCGCTTCTTCACTGGCGATAGCTGCTGATGCTCCTTCTTCTCGTGTCGCGGCACACGATATGAGCTGCCCTTGCTGTAGAATCAATACGATAATTAGTTTGGATTGGGACTGCATAAACAGAATTTATGATACGCACGCTAGATGATGGGCCGGCGACTCCTTCTTGAGATCGTTGCGCGGCAAGTTGAGATGGTGCTTGGGATAGATCTCCTCCACATTGAAGAGCGACGTCGAGTCGACGATCAGCGAATGCGCCGGCGCCTGTTGCCAGGACGGCACCAGAGCCATCGACCGTCCAGTTTGTGGCCAGGCAACGCCACTGGCCTGCACACGATTAGTCAACAGCATGCGCTGCCCAGAGCTGGGCTCCACCATGGACACGGGCACGGGCACATTGACATACTGCTGCGGCGGCACCTGCAACGGCGGCTGCATCGTGGCGCTGCCCACAACGACATGCTTGGTGGGACTGGGCATGGCCTGATACGAGGGCGGACAGAGTATGTTGGACACCAGCTGATGCTGGAACGTATCGGTGCGCGCCTGTGGATACTGTCGTGCCACATTGCGGCCGCCATAGATCTGATAGAGTCCCTCATAGGCCAGCGGGCGGCCATCGCGCACAAGACGCTGCACCTGGCTGGTCAGCTGATTGTTGATGGTGAACGTCATGTTCTCCGTGCTGCTGGGCACGAAGTTGGTTACCAGCGTGGGAGCAGGTTGTACACTGAACGAAAACAGAGATAAAGTATTAGTAGAATATAAAGATTCAAGCTCTGCCTTCTCTCTCTCTCTCTCTCTCTCTACTCACGTATGGAAATCGCCACGTCGGCACACCTCCATCATTTGCACCGAGGCCTTAACATTGTTGCAATAGACATAGTCCACGAGATGGGTGAGCCGCGTGAAGCTGTGATTGAGTGCCTCCGTTGGTGTGAGACGTCGCTCCTGGTCAATGGTTAGCATGCGCTTGAGTAGATCAATAAACTCCCGACGATCCGTCTTCTCGGCCAACAGCTGGCCGCCCTCGAGGTCCGTTGGGACATTCACCTGCCCGATGTCGTCCAGACAATTGAATATATATTTACGCGCCTCCTTGCTCTTCGTGTTCGTTTCCGCCTCGTGCTCCTCGGTGGTCTTGAGACGCCAGAACGGATACGTCGAGTCGACGTCGCGATAAAAGAACTTCGATGTCTTCGAGGCGCTGTTCAGCATGTGCTCCGTGGGCAGGCCCTGCGTTTGCGAGATATAGCGAATCTGATCAAACTCAGAGCTGCCCGGATACAGTGGCCAGCCGAGGAAGAGTTCAGCAACCACGCAGCCCAGCGACCACATATCGATGGCCTCGCAGAACGGCAGCCCCAAGATAATTTCCGGCGCCCGATAATAGCGCGACTGCAAATATGTGTTGCAAACGGTCTTGCTCACATGCGAGGCGCTCCCAAAATCAATGACCTTTACGCGATACGGCTGACGCACTGGATCCACGAGCATTATGTTCTCTGGCTTCAAATCGGCGTGAATCAGGCCCAATTGCTTCAGCTTCAACAGGGCAGTCAACACCTGTAAGGTAGTGAGAGAGAGAGAGAGAGAGAGAGAGGGGAGTATGAGTAAAGGCTATCAGTTTGTTTGCTTTAGCTCATCTCACCTGCTCCAGTATGGGTCGAATGTACTTGAGCGGCAGCGGCGAGAACTTGTTTTGCTTGAGGAAATCGTAGAGATTCTGCTCGAGCATCTCGAAGACCAGGCAGGTGTGGTTCTTGTGCTGAAAGCACTCGAACGCGCGCACAAAGTTAAACTCATCCGCATTCTCCTGGCTGAGCCGCGACAGAATCGAGACCTCGATCTGCCCCTGGCGCGCATACGACGGATGATTCTTTAAGATCTTGATAGCAACGATTTCGGAAGTGCCGCGCTTCCAGCACTTGACCACCTGGCCGAAGGTGCCGCGACCCAGAAATTCCAGGACCTAAAAGAGAGAGAGAGAACCAAAGGAGATGAGTCAGATATATATGACACTAAATATATGATGAGATATGATCCATAATCAGAGAACTAGTTCATTAGTAAGCTCTCCACTATTCAGTTAATCTTTATCAATGCTGATCGTAGAATATGATTCAATGATTAACTGAACCAGCCGTGTTCAATGAACTAGTTCACTGGCTCATTTGAACTGTAACTGCACTCCACTCACCTCATATTCCGCTGACAGCGAGTAGAGCACTTCGTGCTGCACCAGTTGATAGTCGCCATCGGCCCCGCTGCTGGAACGCTTGCTGGGGGCCTGCGAGTTGGCATGACCCCCCGATGTGGCAACCTTAGCGTGCGCCGTCTTGAGGCTGCTGCTGCCACTGCTGTTGCCGTTGCCGTTACCGTTGACACCACTAACGCCACCACCACCGCCGCCGCCGCCGCCGCCGCTGCTGCTGCTGCTGTTGTTGTTGCTCACAATATTATGAGCGGCTGCTGCTGCTGTTGCTGCTGCTGCCACTGCCGCTGCCTGCGCCTGGCTGCCGTTGTACGAGTCCACGCAGCCGCAATCGCAATCTGCAATGAAGAGGGAATTCGTATATGAATTATATGGAGCACATTAACAGAGTATCTCTGCAGTTGTAGCCACCTCTTCTCAGCAAACGTCTAAAGACAGAGGATAACATTTTTTCTTTCTAATATAAATTCTCTTTGAAATTCTCCTCGAGCTGTGCAAACTGTGCCACAGCTCAGGCAATTGTAAAATGCGAGCAACTCATGGCAGACCATGCTACGACATAGACTATATATATATATATATACACACATGACTATATCTCTCAGTCAGAGCTGACAAAGAAAACGACACGAAATGCAAACGCGCATTTTGGCCAATTGAAACAGTCGCAAATCTGGCTGACAAGTCACAACAATTACAATCGAAATAAAGCGAATTCTACCTGAATAAAGCCATATATAAATACAAATATATATATATATATATATATGTGCCATAAGGAAGCTGATTGGAATATTTACCCAGGCAGATCGTGACCCATTGTTGCAGGTATCCGAGAGTCATCATCTTTTTGAACAGGTATGTATATACATACACACATATGTATGTATATGTATGTGTATATGCATATGTATACATATGTATGTATCTATAAATATGTATATATCTATGCTATCTATATATATATATTTATATATTTATATTGATATTTGATCAAATTATAGGCGCTAACTTAGTTTTGCTGTAGAACATACTCAAATTTCTAGCAGATTGACGGGGCTGTTTGGCCGGAAGGGAAGGCTCTATAGGGTGTGTCACATCTTGAGTACCCTATGAGTAGAAGTATACTTAGCTATGTAAATGGAATGCTTAAGAGTGATGCAGTCGTGCATCAGTTATTAACGATCAAAGAGGGATTAATCATTGTAACTTAAACTCAAATGGGACTCAGCATAAGAGAGAGATAGAGATCGACAGATAGAGAGAGAGAGAGAGAGAGAGAGAGAGCCTAGTTTAAAGGCAGATATCATATAAAGAGAGATTTCTAAAAACATGTATGTCTTATAATGAGCGTATTATGCCCCCTACTTATGATACCATCTATATATCTATCTGTATCTATACATCCCTATCTCCTCTATCCTATATCCTACATCCCTTGTGTATCGAAAGACAACTCTATAAAGTTTCATAAAGAATACCTCAAATATTTCATATAAAACTACAACAAAGATAGTTCAGATATAGATATATAATTCATCAGCTAAATGCAGTACACTACTTCAGCCCCTGCAAGTTTATTTATTTGTATTTCGCTCTATTGATTCCCTCACCTCGCACACTCGTCCAACAAAATCCAATTACTCAAGGTTCCAATTGGAACTCCGCCCTTGCGCAACAGCTGCATTCCTTATTAGTATCCATAGGTCAGAGGTCGCTCACTAATTTCTTCATTCCTCAGACAATATCATTAGCACAATACACAATCTTCTTCATTTTTTGCTTCTTCTTCGTCTTCTTCCCCACACCCTTCATTGTCCTCATAATTATCTCATATTAGACATCGTTGACTTTTGCTTTGTTGCCGCTAAATTTAGAACTGGTTAAGTAGGATCGAAGCCCCGCCTCCAGCTCCTGCTCCTCCTCCTTCTCTTCCTGCTTATTACATAATTTAATTAATTTGCGTCAGAGGACATTCAATACAAATGCGAGAGAGAAAAAGACGTAAAAATAGCTCACAGGACGACGGCGACGGCGAGAGAACACGGAAAATAAAAAGAATTTTTTATATCGCAAAAGCGACTGGGTGAACCCACGCGCGGAAAAGCCTGGGAAATTGTATGGCAACCAGCTGAAGGTCGTCCAAGGGAGCCGAGGGATGGGCCCGGCTGGCCAAGGGATGGGGCTCAAAGGGCAGACTTGGCCTGCGGCTTCTGCCAACAGCCGGACACAAAATGTGACTGCGAGTCGTAATCAAAACGAAATTTAAGGACACACGCGATGCCAATGTCCTTTACAAGCGGGGGGCGTGGCAGGAGGGAGGTGGAGTGGGGCTGGCGAGGGGCGCGAGCAACATTTGGATGTGAACGAGAATTTATGGCGCAGCGAGTGAAAACTAAATGCAATAAATTATGCAAAGCTCGATGAGGATGAGGATGAGGAATAGCGCGCAATTTGAAAAGCCAAATTGAAAATTGAAAGGTAAACGACAAAACGGACAAAGGGGAAAAGCGAAAAAAGATAAGTCGAAGAGAGTGGACTAGTAAATACCCTGTAAAAGAGAGTTATGTGCCAGAGGAGTCTAAAGCAAATGAAAAGAGCTCAAATTATTCAGCTAAAACTGAGAGTTGTTCAGTTACCAATGGAAATCGATTTAAATCGATAGTTGACTAATAATCGATAAACGTCAGTGAGAAAAGAAAGCACCAAATTAAAATTTACTATGTGAGTGATATAAAGATGACTCGCTTTTATAGATCCCCATCGATTCTTGTTGATAATTGATATTAGTATCGATTGACGAGTTATCGATAGCTAAAAGCTTGTTTGGTATTTGGCAAGCAAGAATATATTTTGGGAAACTAAAAAAAATTTATAAAATTTTTCAAAAATAATTATATGGAAATCAAAATTTATCGAAAGTTAAGTTATCGATATACAGAAACATTCTTGTTTATTTATGATTTACATTGGAAATCAGCAATTAGTTAAGTTATAAATATATAATCTAAGTCCTATACAGACATCGATTTGTTATCGTTATAGTTATCGTTAATCAGTTGCCCAATATCTACTCTTCACCTTTGTCTATGACACAACTGTCAATCATCGGGCGTGTTCAAACAGCACCCAAGGTCAAATGTCGGACAATCGTACAGATTGAGTCAAGCAAGCGCCCCAACCATCGAACCACCGAACCACCGCACCAGCTAATCGCCTGCTCGCTCCATCGACCGACTGAAGGCTGCAGGCAGCCAAGCCAAGGCGAGCGCCAGTGTGGCCAAGGACTTGCTGAGGATTTTGTATAACGAAATCTTTTGCATCTTTGGCTCACGTGGCGCTGCCACATGTCACATGCTGCATGCCACAAGCCACACGCTGCATGCCACATGCCACATGCCAGGCGCTGCAACAAGTTACGTGTCAGCATCCACCCTCCCCCCCCTTCCCCGCCCACTAACAGTTTGACATCCATTTGCATATTTATTGTCGAGTTGCACAATAAATCGAATTCGCTTACGCAAATCTCTGCCGCAGTTGCAGTTGCCGCTGCTGTAGCAGCCGCCCCCTTTCCTCCCCTCCACTCCGCTTGCAACGTGACGCAGTTTTGGCAAACAAAAACGTAACGTAACGGTTGTTGTTGTTGTTGTTGTTGCTTTTGCTTGCCTTTTGCCGTTTGCCTTAGCCGCAGCTTGTTGCATAAATCGCGACTCAACAGAGTGTAAAGCGAGGAGGAGAAGGAGGAGGAGGAGGCGGAGGAGGAGGCAGAGAGACGAGGGCGACAGTAAGGAAGGGGGCGTGTTATGCGGGTGTTGAACGTAACGGTAGCTGATGCAGAGAGAACAAAAGCCAAAGTCTCGCTCCCTTTGCTCCCCCCTCTTGCCTATAAACGGAAACTTTTGTTTGATAATGAAGCTGGGGGAGGGGAAGCTGAGGATGGGGTCAGGTTGTATACGAGGTGTTTGCACGTAATTGAAATTTGATGGGAATTTATGAAAGCGTTTAGGGCAAAGCATATTGAAAGGAGCATAATACTGTTGCTATAATACAGTTTTATGCTACAAAGACTTGCTTTAAGGGGAATATCTGAAGGGCAGAAAGAGTGCTCGAGTAGGGAGTACACGACTGGCAGATACCTGGAACTGTGAGTACTATTCCTATCATTATACATAAGGGTTTTAAGTTATATATTACATATACATATATATTTACATATTCTGTATATATCTATCTATATAGAAGGCATATGTAAGCTATAACTGGAATAGAATATTCGAGAACTGAGGAATGATAGGAATTACTTGAGCTACTCAAAGGGAATTCCAGAGAAATTTTATTCAATTAAGTTTCTATATTAAATGGGGAAATTCATGGAATTTTAGAATTATTTTTTAGCCAATTTATCAGCACTGGAATATTCCCGCCTTAACTGTAAACAGAGCCAAGCACTGTCTAACTCGAGTTATCGTTTATCGGTTATCGGTTGGGGTTTACATTTCTGTTGTGCTTCGTCTCGACTGGGTCAGTAAAATAATAATTATTGTAATTTCCAGAGATAAGAGCTATATAGACAGACAATATACATATATTCACATATGCCTATCTACTATATAGATGCATTTTGACAGCTGCACGTGCAGAGGCTATAAAGCAATCAGAGATTGACGCAAAGACTGAGCTTTCCGTTGAATTCTAAGTAAACAAGAGGCGAAAAACCAGAGTTAACATAGAATTGTTTAGTCAAGCGGCGCTGTGGGTGAAAGTTGGGGCAATGCAACTTTCGTAAATGCAAATGCAAAGTGAATTTCATGTTGCATGTTGCAATCGGTGAAAACGCAGCGCAGACAGCGGAAGTCGAGGGTGCCGACAACAAAAGAGTTGCCTTAAAAGCAACACTCACAGCAACGATAAACGGCAGCGAAATATTTTAAAAGCTTAAAACGGAAGCGGAAAGGTAAGAAACGCTCGAAAAGAAAGAAGGAAAAAATAATACAAGAAATTAAATAAAAATAATCATAATTTCCAGAAGCAACAGGTTACGTGCCATGGCAATGTTGACGACGGCGAATAGCGCTGGAAACAATAAACATGTTGACAAGCCAGCAGCAGCAGCAGCAGCAGCAGCAGGAGGAGCTGTGCAAATATTTGTTGCTCGAAATGAGAGCAATGCACGCACAGGCATTTCAACATGTCAACAGAAGCAGCAGCAGCAACAGCAGCAGCAATAGCAACAATGTTGCTGCCAGAACATGCCAGAACCGTGGAGAAAGTTGCACTGCAGGCGGCAATAATTGGGCGAGTTGCGGTTGGGCGCATGTTGCCCAGCAGCTTGCAGCATATTCTGAGCACTTAGCACTGGCAACATTTGCATAATGCAACAACACAATAATAACAGAACTGTTAAACGAGCCCAACTGAAAACTGGCACAGATTCAAAATGGCAGCCGGGCAGCAGCAACATGTTGCTGCACACTGCACGCTGCAAAAATGTCGCCAATTGCCTTTCTAAAAAACAAAATTAAGGCGAACATGCCTTTTATGTACTTTCACAACACAAGAAAAAGAAGCTGAAGCAAAAATACACACTCAAAACAACCAAATAAATAAAAACCAGCTCAAACTTGAAAAATCAAAAAGGCGATCAAATGACAGCAAGATAAAACCGCAACAGGCTGAGTGCAGAGTCCAGAGAGCGAGAGCGAGAGCGAGACAGCGTTATCGATATTGCTAGAGCGTGCGCTGCGAGCAACATGTGTCCAGCAACACTTTGCAGCTTTAAGGCTAACGGAAGTGTGAATAAACACAATATGCAAAGCCAAACAAGACTGAAAATAGTAATAAACAACAATAACTACGCCCAAATTGTATCTATATTTGTTTTTTTTCCTTTTCTTTTTATTATTTTAATGGCATATAATGCGCGCTTGTTGTTGTGTTGATTTGTGTAATTGCATTGCACACTTGATTGCACACGCAGCGACGTCGACTGCAACTGCGACGGCTGCGTCAATGACGCCAATAAACTTGCGCCCAGCAACAACAAAGCGCAAAAGCGCGCCCTCTCGCTCACACGCCCCTGTGCATGTGTGTGTGTGTCTTGTGTAGCCGATTAAAATGTATTTTGTTTTCGCTGCGAGTGCATTAACAGCAGCTGCGACAGCAACAACAGCAACAACATCGACAACAG
The DNA here is from genome assembly GCA_018903745.1 of Drosophila repleta. Classification (NCBI taxonomy): domain Eukaryota; kingdom Metazoa; phylum Arthropoda; class Insecta; order Diptera; family Drosophilidae; genus Drosophila; species Drosophila repleta. The sequence goes on along the minus strand of JAEIGN010000752.1, from coordinate 5,887,946 downwards.
AATCAATTACAAATTAAATGCGAACAACAACGAAAACAACAGAAAGCCAGAAAAATGCATTTCAAGTGTTTTTTTTTCATTGTTTCTTTCTCTTTTCTTTACATGTATGTATGTATTTTTGCTTAACGATAACAGCGATGAAAATTTTCACTTATATTGCAGAAAAAGCGGCAAAAAGAAGAAACACAAAATGCAATTTAAATTTAAATTGCGCGGATTTACGCCAGCATGATTTTTTAAGAGTTTCGACAAACAGCAACAAAAGCAACGTAAATGAGGTAAAAGCACACTCATACACGCGCATGCACAAGCATGCACAGCAAGCACATACACACACACACATGGATACACGCGCATGCACAAGCATGCACACTCACATAGCCATGCATAAGCATGCTCACACTCACTCACACAGACACATTCCCATTTGAGCATGTGGAACGCATGCAAGCAATGTGGGCGACATTTGTCGACTATGTGAAAGCTTCAGCGTCGACGCCAGCGTCAACGTCAACGTCGACGTTTTGCACGTTTTGCTGCGTCGCGCTCGGCGCTTACAATGGTCTTTGTTGCTTTGCGCTTAAATGTTGCATGCAGTTGACAATAAGACAAGCGCAACAACAACAACAACAAATTAGAAAAAATAAATTTAATGAAATTAAGGGAAATCTCGTTTCTCGTTTCGCAAGCATCGCACACATCAGTTTTCGCCTTTTGAGTGAAAGTTGCTTTATTTTCAGCTGAGTTGGGCAAACAACCAAATTTTCAATTCAACAAATGCTAATTTCTATATGTATGTATCTAAGCTATTCAATGAGTCAATTTATGCAGACACAATTGCAAAATTCTGTTCTCAAGCGAACAACAGAAACCGAAATGTTGACGAACGACGCCGGCAGCGCAGCCGGCTTGGAGGTCGCAGAAGCGGCGGCGCGAGGCGACGTTCGCCCGGCGCTGCCCACAAGCATAGAGCTAGCATTAGAAGCTAGTGTTGGCTGAGTTGGCCTTTTTTAGCTATGGTCTGAAATGAATATGAGTGAGAGCTAGTGCTGGCTCAGTTAGCCTTTTCTAGCTATATTCTGAAACTGTTTCTTCTCAGTTAGTATTTTCTAGCTATGTTGGCTAAGTTAGCCATTTTTAGCTATGTATACTTCGAAATAAGCTTGAGGATAGCGAGCAAGCAAGATATTTAGCCTTATTTAGCTATATTCTGAAACAGTTTCTTCAAATGTTGAGATATTTAGCCTTTTTTAAAAGCTATATTCTTAAGCAGTTTACCCTTTCTAGCTATCTTTTGTTCCTTCTCAGTTAGCCTTTTATAGCTATAATTTGAAATCGATATGAGAGGGTAGCATAACAAACTTGTTGATACGTTTAGCCTTTTATAGCCGTATTATGAAACCATTTCTTTTCAGTTATCTTTTTCTAGCTATTATTTTAAATAGGCTAGTATTGGCTCAGTTAGCCTTTTCTAGCTATATTTTGAAACTGTTTCTTCTGTATTTCTTTTATCTACTCATACATGCAAACACCAACAATAGATATACATATGTCTCTTCGCAAGGGCATTCAAGTCTTTTGCAACTGTTTTTCTATCCGCTAAAAATAATTACTTTATTTTTGTTGCTTGGCAACACTGCTGACGCAGCCAAGAACAACAACAACAACAAAAGCAATAACAGTAGCAGCAGCAGCAGCGACACTTTAGACGGCGTCCTTCAAGCAAGCATTAGACGTCAACTGCAATGACCTAAAGTAACCCAATGGGAAGGCGACTGCGGCGAGTATTGCACAATGCGGCGACGACGGCGGCGGCGGTGGCAGCGCAGCGAGGCGAGACGCGGCGAAGTGAGCCGCAGGCGGCTGCGCTGCATGCAGCGAGAACCGGCAAAGAAGCAACGGAAATGGGCGAATGCAGTTGGTGTGCGTGTGTGTGTGTGTGTGTGTACACACACATATGCAAATTTATGCGCTTCGAGTGTGGGCGTGGCATAGCGTGCTAGCGTTTTGGCAGCTGCAAAAAAGCTTTAAAAAAAACTCAAATAGTCTAAGCCAAAACCAGATGAGCGACGACGTCGGCAGCGAAAGGGCAGAGGCAATGACAACAGGAGCGAAACATATGCCGCATAAGCAACACTTGAAACTCCTTGCATGCATTATACATATACATATGTATGCATATGTGTGTCTATATACATGTCTGTCTATATAGAGTGCATGATATTTTTATAACTGACATCTCCTCCGTCGAGCTGTTTGTTGTTGTAACATCGATTGAGGTCAGCACTTGACGAACGACGCGAGGCGCTCGAGGCGAGTTGACACGACGGGCAGAGCGGGGCGAATTGAGTGCAGCGAGTCCAAGCAGATAGCAGAGCTGCGGCGGCAGAGGCAGAGGCAGAGACAGCACTGACAGCGACTGCGACAGCGACAGCTGGGAGTCATCCACTCAGCAACTGGCTGAGCAGGCAGCGCGACAAGTTTAACAAGTCATTCCAGAACTGGAACAAGTAGAGCGAGAGCAAGAGAGAGAGAGAGAGAGAGAGAGAGTGGGAGAGCGTAGCACAGACCAGACGAACTGCATGCAGTTTATCATTTATGCAGCAGCAGGAACAAGTCAAATCTCTTCAAGAACTTCTCTTCTTATCTGAACTGATAGATCTGATACGATCCAAGGAAATCTCTATAAAAGATTTTATGATTCACTTGAGCACATATCATGCCACAATCTATAATAAATATCATATTTAATATAGAATTTATAGATTATGGAGATCATATAGAGCTGATCATTATAGAGATTATTCAGTAGACTCAATCTCATTCATTGAAAAATCTTAATCTCAGAATGCATTCAAAACGTGATTCATTCACATTCACAAACTGAATATTTCTAGATTAGTTTCCATAATCTCTTTTCTACAGTTTACATTAAGATATAGTGCATAAGTCATGAAAGAAAGTTAAAGCTGCATAAGCATAGATATAGGGCTATCTAAAATCTCACTAGATTTAATATATTTTCATGAGATTGCTACACATTCCACTGGAATGCATTCCTTTCCCATATGCAAGCCTTTCCATTGGAACTCTTTTCATTTCCATTTCCATTGGAGCTAAGTCTCATACGATTGGCATGAGTTCCAGTTCTCATACTTTCTTTCCACTGGAAAGCGCTCTCATATTGATTCCTTTCCACTGGAACTCAATTCATTTCACTGAAAATCTTCCATATGGCAGGCTTTCCATTGCAAGTCTCCCATATTGGGAATCCCTTCCACTGGAAATCACTTCCAACATGAATCACTCTACGATCCATCTATGAGCTTTAACGCAAAGTGCAGCAAGTTCTCTTTAGGTTCGCACTCAATCAAACCGTTTTCCCCACAGAGCTGGGAAACCCGTAATCCCTGGGAAAACCCGAAATGAAAATGCCAATAACAAAAATGAACGATGATTGCGAGCGTAATTTAAATGCAAATAAAAAGGAAAAACAGTATCTAAGCTCAAATGGAAAGCGACGCTTGTGGGCGGTTGGTTGCGGTGCCCGACGGGGGCGTGGTGTGGTTAAAGGGGTGAGTGGGAGGGGGGGGAGGGGAGGGCAGAGGAGGCGGGCCAAAGCGTGTCAATTTGATTGGCTGAAATGCAGGGCACAGGGAAACAGAAGGCAGAAACAAAAATCGACGGCACGAAATGAAAAGCGCAAACAGTGAAACGAGAAGGGGAGGAGAAGGGGCGGAGAGAGGGAGGAGAGAGGGAAGTGACAGTGGATGGTGCTAACAAAGTGAAGCCGTCAATTGAAATGAAATGAAATCGTAAATTGCATTTCAAGCGTTAAAGAAAACAGATGAAAAACAAAAGCAAAAGCAGCAAGGAGAGGAGGAGAAGAAGAAGAAGAGGTAGATAAAGCAGGAGGAGGAGGAGAAGTGAGACTCTGTGATTATTGATTCACATTCCATTGATTCGCTTGTTGCATTTGCTGCAATCGAAATTGCCAATAAAAAGTGAGGCAAAAGTCTCAGACTTGAGTCTGTGGCACAGTAAAGCCTGGCCTTAGGTGAACGGGAAACTCGCTTGACTAAGGAAATTCATAGAAAATTCTAGTTAAACAAACTCAACTATATTTATATTTGATTTACTATATTCAAATATATTTTATATATTTCTTTTATACTTTTTATGCTCACTTTTCACTTAATTTCAATGAAATAAAAATTATAAAAAAATACTAAACTTTTCTTCAGGATTTTTGTCATATTTCTTCAAGTCTTCCGCCACATTCTTCCATTTACATTTGAAATCTATTCAAATTAAATAGTTTCTTATGCGAATTCAAATGTATCTTTATCTTTATCTCTGTATCTCCCTCCCTTTCTGTCATTTTCGCCCCATAATGAAATCATTTCCATGATTTTTATCAAAATTTTGTTATATTTTTTGTGTCCTGTTTTCCGTCCGCGTTGTTTTGTTTGCTCGCCGCCTTTGGCTGGCTGGGCGAGTGCAACGACATTAGCAGCCCCTCCCCACAGAGCCACTTCCACCTGCCCCGCGCTCAACCACCAACACACTCTCAAGCACACTCAGTGCTCGCCGCTTCCCACCGTGTAAATGAACGAAATTTGTGTCGTGTCGAGTGCTTTGCAGCAACAACAACAACGGCAACAACAACGGCAACAGCAAACAAGCAACGAAACTTGGACAACATTGCATTTTGCATGACTGCGGCGAGGCTTTAAATACCCTGTAAAACTAAAGAGAACAGCGGGCATGACTGCTGAGTGAATATGTAAAGCTGAAGCTGAAACAGGAGCAGAAAAGCGTATATAATATAGATATATATCAATAGATATATATACTATATAGCACAAGCGTCTGTTCATTATTATATTACAGGGTATGTCGTATGCCTTCCAGCCTCTTTTGCTGGCACTTCTTGGCTGCCTTTTGCCATTTTCGAAATGCATAAATGCAATTTTCGGCTTAACATTTAAAGTGCTTAGAAGATGGGAGCAGAGCAGAGCAGAGAAGAGAAGAGGAGGGGAGGCAGTGGAGGGCAGTAGAACAGAGAATAGGGTTTGTTGTCTGCCGATAAGATAGACAAACAAACATATATACTATATATATATATATATATATATTCATACATATATATATATATAATATATATATATATATATATATATATTCATACATACATATAGCGAATACAAATTCATTAATCAAATTGCCTTAGCTAACTTCTTGCCTAATCAGCAGAGCTATATATTTACTATATAGGAAATTCCGTTCATATAGGAAATTAAACGATTTTTATAGGAAATTAACAATTAGTATGTAATATAAGATATAACTGCATATAGCTGGAAGTATATTAGAGAAAAGCATAAAATGATCAAGTTGAACAGGTGAATTTGAAGTGAAAAGTTAAGGAATCCACCTGAACAAGTGAAAGGTGGAACTGGGTTCCCTTATATATCAATAACTCATAGGAATCCATCAGAGATAATGGAATATGAGTGGAAATATAGAAGAAAAAGGAATCTTAAAAATTTAATTAGAAATTAATTAAATAAATATAATTATTATAAAGATTTTAATCTTAGCTTTAAATAAAAGTTAAATAAATATATATAAAATATAAATAATTTAATCTTAGTTTCAACAGCTGCTCTCTCTCTCTCTCTCTCTCTCTCTCTCTCTCTCTCTCTCTCTCTCTCTCTAAATATATATACTATCAACTTGAATCTCGTTTCACTCGAGAGGAAATTGTTCTGTTTATTTTGTGGCTGTTGGTTTGATAAGCCGCAAGCTGGCGCAGGAGGCAAAGCAAATCAAGTTGAGCAACTGTCAATAAATGCAATAAATTGATAAGATTCAGCTGCTGCTGCTGCTGCTGCTTCTTGCTCTTCCCCTTCTACTTCTGCTTTGAATAGGAATGGGCGTGGCCGCACGAGCTTCATTATCAGCTAGCAATAAACTAGTGCACATATAGTATATAGAGTATATATATATACCTTGCCGTTACACATCTCGAGTCTCCAGAGTGCTTGCCACACAATGTGGCACAGTTGGAAGCACTTTGCTCGACTAAACAGAATCATGCAAATATATCAATGGCTAGATAATTGCTTTATGCATACGGATCGATGTGGGGCGTTGCACAGAGAGGTAAAACTAGTTACGTTAGCAAATGGCATGCCTCTAATGCAATTTCAATTAGACAAAGAGCGAGAGGGCGAGAGAGAGGAGGGCGAGAGAGAGGAGTGCGAGAGAGAGGAGGGCGAGAGAGGAGAGTGAGAGACTAGATATGAGATATATTGAATCGATTCCCAAACATTTGGCCAAGTTTCCAGCTATATATCTCTCTCTCTCTCTTTCTCTCTCTCTCTCTCTCTCTTCTATATATACATTGCTTTTCTCTGTTCTGCTTTCGGTGTTCGATTCCTTGGCTGGGGCATCATAAACATCAAATTATTATTCAAATGTGTTTCATTTCGAGCAACAGCTAAAGAAATAAAACAAAAGCAACAACTACAACAACAACAACAAACATAGCAACACACATTAAATGTTACGAGCTGCAAAAACAGTTCAAAGACCTCCGAAATAAGCACCCAATGCCCACCTGACTTTGCCATGAAACACCTGCTCAATGTATCCTGCGCAGGGAAAAATAGCTCAAACGGAAATGGAAAAACTGCTGGGAAATTTAGTGAGTTCCAGAATGGGAAAGGGTATTAGCAGAGAAAGAAGAAGAGAGAGTGAATGAGTCAGCCATAGAAGAAGAAGTAGTTGAGTTAACTATATAGATAAAAGATATAGATAGTCAGTAGACTTGAGTGATTCATTCAATGAGTCAATGAAGAGAGCGAGAGAGAGAGAGAGAGAGAGATCTCCTTTGCAGACGAAAACTCTAGAAGAGCTAGATTATATAGTCTAAGCTGTATATATGCTAGATATATTATAGATAAAGTCGAATATAAACAAGAAATCTCTCAGACTAACTATATAGAAATGAAGTTGATTTAACTGAATAGGCATATATATACATACACCCACACAACTACATATATATCGCCCACCTTACCATCCCATATAGAGCCCTTCTTCTTCTCACAATGAACCACTCGAAATTTCCGTGAATATATTTGCAAATGGCACGAAAAGGAACCAGGAGAGCATGGGTCGTGGCTGGTGGCCAGGAAGTGGGCAGGATGACGACTGCCTTATCGAGTGGTCAGCCCATAAAAAGAAGCGGTAAAACTACCCATAAATAAACAGAAATACAACAAATAAACAACTCGAAAACTTAACTTTATGAATAAAGTGGAGACAAGCCGAAGAACTGGAAGAGGAAGCAGCTGGCGGGGGCTGATTTGTGGGGGGAAAACCCCAAAAGCAAACAGAGAAAACAAGTTAGCAAGTTGTCAAAGGACACGCAGAGGAAGAGAGAGCGAGAGAGAGAGAGAGAGCGAGAGGGAGTAAAGGTAGGTATTCCTAGAAAGTTTTCTATGTAATCATGGGAAAAACCAGAAGAAGTTCTTGAAAATGTGCAGAGTTTCTGAGATCCCAGCTCGATTTCATAGAAAATATTACAAGAAATATGCATATTATATAGTAATATATATATATAACCCTTAAAAATCCCCGAGCAAAACAACTTTTGTTTACAGTTTTCCAAAAAAAAACAAAAAAAACCCCGCGAATCGATGAATTTTTGTATATTTGATGAGTTTAGTTTACGGCAAGGGCTAAAGCCAGACGATGACGTCAGCATGACTAAGCCCTGCCTGCTCCAAGGGGCGGAGCGGGGCGGGGCGGGCGAGGCTAACTGTAGCTATGTGAGAGGTTATGTTGCAGTGACTAATAAGGCCAGCAAATGAAAGAAATAAAACTAAAGCTGCAAAAGCAATTCAAGTGGGCAGCGGACATGAAAACAAAAACACAGTTAAGACGAAGAAGAAGAGAAAGAAGCAGATAAAAAGCGAGCAGCGGAGCAGCGAGCAGCGCCTAAGCAAAGTGCTCAAAGTGCAGGCGAAGGCGAGCGGGCGAGAGGCAGGCGAATTGACAGCAGCCAGACACTAGAGAGAGAGGGAGAGAGCGAGAGAGAGGGAGAGAGAGACACAGACACAGCGAGAGGTGGCCGAGGGTGAACAGTGAAACTCACTTTGGCCGCGGCGTCGCATAGGCTGCCAACTGAAAGCTGAGAAGAGTTGGCGCCGGCGACAGCTTTTCAATTTGTGTTGACAGTTGCCAGCGTCGACGTCGCAGTCGACGGCGCAGTCGACGGCGCTGTTGAGTGCAGCTTTTGGCAAAGTCGAAAATAGAAGAAAGCAGCGACTGAAAAAGGGGGAGGGGGAGGGTGAGGGGGCTGGTCTGGCACGCTTTGGCTTTGGCTTTCGTGTTGTATTAATAATTCAGGCAAAGGCATTAATTTAATACGAGCAATTAATTATTGAAATTAAACAAAACGCTTCAATTAATTTCTAAGCTCTTTATGAAATTACGCATAATTAATAATTTGTGGCGTCGACAGTGGAAAATAGGGGGAAAAGAGGGGAACATGAATGGGCGAACAAGCTATATATAGACTAGATTCTTTTATATATATGCATAAAGAAAGTTAACTGTTATTCATTTATGATTTATATTGCTTTGAATTGGCTGAACAATATGCTCTTTCACGCCTCGTCAAATTAGCTTTTTTCTTCCACAACTTGAATACAATGGAATCGACACAGACAGAGAGAGAGAGGGAGAGAGAGAGAGAGAGAGAGAGAGAGAGAGAGAGAGAGAGAGAGAGAGAGAGAGAGAGAGAGAGAGAGAGAGAGAGAGAGTTGCCAGCTCTTTGGCGAGCTGAGCAAGCCAGATCGTCCAGTGAAAAAAGCCAGAACTAGCTGGAAAAACGTTCGCAAACTCTAGAAACAGCTAGAAAAAGTTTGTAAGAGTTTAGAATCGCCATAAAAGAATCTTTTACTATATTAGGTGAATTTCTGATTTTTTAGCTATTCTTAAATCCGCTAAAAGACAGATTTTCAGTCATACAAAATGGCTATAATTCACGCCAGCTGCTAGATCACAATTCTAATGTAAAACTCCAGATTTGGCGGGAAAAGGCTAAGGTGGCAGTGTTTAATCTCACAATCTGGCTAGAAAATAGCTAAATAGGCAGCACAGCAGCATGCAATATTCTAATCAGTTATTTAGCCCGCAGGCAGCAAGAAGAGCCGCGTGCAACAAAGCTATTTCCATTTGCCATATGCCACGAGAGAAAAGCATAAGAAGAAATGCCCTACTCAGCGGTCAACAGCAGGCAGCAGCAGCAGCGACGCAACGTCGCGTGCAAATGGCTACCAAAAATATAAAAACAGCAGCAGAAGCAGAGCAGCAGCAGCGCAGCAACAACAGCAGCAGCAGCAGCAGCTATGAGCAGCGGCGTCAGCGAACGCATGAATATTTTTTCAGCTTAATTACGCGTAAGCTAGTGCAAACAACAACAAGAATAAAGAAAAGAAGAAGGAGTAGAAGAAGACACACGGAAGTCGCCAGCAACAAAAGTTTTTGTTGTGAAATGGTAGAAGAGAGAGGGGGCAGCAGAGCAGAAGCAGCGCAGCAGCACCCGTTACACTTATGGAAAAGAGATCGGGTGAGAGAGAGGCAGAGGCAGTGAGCAGCGCAGCGACAGCATTTTAAAATAAACGACTTAAAATGCTGTAATAAGCCAAGAAAATATTCAATATGCGACGACAGAAAGACAAGAAACAGCAACAAACAAACAAACAACAACAACAACAACAACAACAACAACAACAACAACAACAACAAGAGAGTGCAACATAGTTGCGCTTGACAATTTCGCCAGTCGCATTTTTATGTGGACGAGTTCCAACATGAGAATTTTACACACACACACGTACACAGGCGCACACAAATTGCAGCGAGCTCTAGGCAGACGTGAGTGAACGAGAGAGAGGGGGATAGATGGAATGCACGGTTAGAATGGCTTGTTGAGGGTCCAATCAGAGCAACATTTGTGCCGCATAACTGTGGCGTGTTTTTTTTTAAGACAAAAGCTAGTCGAGTTGAACGACGAAGAGTTACCCTGTAAACTAAGCATAATCAAATTAAATTTAAATTTTAAAAATATTATGAATAATTAAAATCTTATTGGAATGTTCTATCCAGAAGTCTTATATACCCCATTTCACCTATATTACAGGGTATTTGTCTGTCTCTTGGCATGCTCGATTAAATGTTGAAAATGATTTTGCATAAATCAAGACAAATTAAAATTTATTTCATGTAATTTATAGAAAATTAGAGCAAAATTCACAAGAATTTTAAAATTCAATTTTTATATTTAATTTTTTTTTTTTTTTTTGTCTTAAAACGGAAATTCCACAAAATATATTTTTAAATAAATTGCAACCTTCAGTTATTATATTTTTTTTTTTATTTCTATACAAATATTTGTCTAAATTTATTTAAAATTTCCGCATTTTTTAGCTGCGACAACAAAAGAAAACCTTAAAAAAGCTAAGCAAAGAGAGAGAGAGAGATTAAATCCAATTGGAAACAAACACAAAATCTTCGTCAGCTTAAACTTGTTTCTTTTTTTTTGCACAAAATAAAAAAAGATAAAGAATTTGGGCATTAGTCATAGCAGCTGCAGCGCAGCGACGCGGCAGCGCACACCTGTAGAAAGCGAAGCGCAAACAATCAAAATGCGAGCAAGTAGTCCAATAAGAAAATAAATGCAATGTGAGTGAGAACGAGATAGAGCGAGGGCAAAGTGACAAAGCAGTGAGCTTTGTGTTGCTAAGCCAAGCACTAAGCTGGCGCAAAGGCAGAGCCGATAAGCTGCATGAGTGAGTGAGAGAGAGAGAGAAAGAGAGGGAGTGTGTGTGTGTGTGTTGAGAAGCTGCTCAATGGCAAAAGGATTAATTTTCAGTGAAACTCGAAGCGCATGCAAATGGGCAAAGAGGGTTGGCGCTTGTTGCTCAACATTGACGTCGACGTCGGCAGCGACAGCGACGCCCGCGCAATTTGTAGCCTCTGCTGCTCTGCTGCTCGTTTCTCAATTGACTTTCTATAATTGCGTTTAATGTGTTGTGACGAAGCCGCTCTCGCAATTACCCCGCCCCCCCCCTCCACGCCCACTTGGCTTGTTGTGCAACTTGGTAATTCTATTTTTGTTCAATTTGCTGCCTGCCTCTCTCTCTCTCTCGCTCTCTTTTTCACGAGAGATTTTCCTCGACCCTCGCTAAGCAGCTTTGATATTCTTTAATTTGATTCTATTTCGTAGGCAACCTTTTGCTCGTACCGTTATTTTGCATAATCTATGGGCGAAACATGCCGCTAGATGGCGCTGCCGCCGCTGCTGCCGCTGATTTCATTAAGATTAAGGCGAATTGACAGCGCCCCGAAAATTCCCTTACAATATCTATTTATATATATGTATATGTATATTATATACTATATCTTTTTTTTCCAGTGTGTTGATTCTTTTGTCTGACGCGCCCTTTCTCATGCTTATTTTGCATTCAAAAAAAAAGAGACAGAGAGAGAGAAAGAGGGAGAGAGAAAAGCAATCATCAGCACACATAATAGCAGTTACGGTACTTTGTGTTTACTGTACTTTGGCGCTTTTGTTCATTCGTTCGGTTTTGTTCGCTGCATTTACTGGGCTTGGGAATTGTCCATTAACACTTGTTAACCCAATTTAAATTCAATTTCCATAGACAACGTGCGTGTGTGTGCGAGCGCGAGTGAGACAGAGATAGAGATAGAGCGTTGAGCAACACACACAAAGGCAGCCTGCATTGTCACTCACTCACACATACACACACACACACACACACATGCACAGTTGCTGCGACAGTTACGTGCTGCAGCAAGAACGATAATAAAACAAGTAAAGCAAACGTCAACGTCGCAGCCACAACAACAGCTTCAAGGCAGCGAGCGAAGAGTAAGGGAGAGAGGGAAGAGTAGCAGAGCTGCTGCTGCTGTTGTTGATCGCAACATTGTTGCTATTACTGCTGCTGCTGTTGTTGTTATTGGCAAATTTTCTCTTCTGTTTTGACCTCCATTCGGCGCCGCCCCGAGGGTCGCATTGAAAAGTTGAAGTTGGAGCTGCACTTGGAGGCCGGCTCCATTGAAAAGTTGCCCAAGAAACAAAACAAAAATCAAATTATAAAAAGCAACAACTACAACAACAACAGTAACAAAGTGTGTACACACATGAATTGTGCAAGTGTGCACCAAAAAAAAAAAAAAAAAAAGACGAATTCAAACTGAAAACAAGTTCTCAGCACACACAAAAAACTGGTCCAGCAATCTGTCATACACTGAGAGAACGAGGGGAGCGATCGTTGTTGCTTTGAAAGTAATCAGCCATGAACTGTACAATTCGATCATTAATTATATCCCCCCAGATCGTCATATATCATTCTAAGCTAAATCAATATATTCAAACTCACTTGGATTTATTTTTAGCTCAAGTTGCAATCGCTTACCTGCAATAGAAGAAGATAGAAATACATATTAATTACAATTGCGGTAAATATTTATATATCCAATATATATATTTATGTAATCTATAGATATTTCTAGCTCGACTGGCGGCGTCAAATTCAGTTCAATTGCGTCGAAATAAGTTGAAAATGAATAAAGAAATTGCGAAAAATACATGAAATATGCAATTCGACTAAGGAATACCCTGTAAAATGCAAAAAGCTTATTTTTATAGACTGAGACTCTTTAAAAACTATAAAATAATGTCAAGTATTAAAATACATAAAGAGACGACTATCAAATACCCTGTTAACATTTTTTAAGGTATAAATCTGAGCAAATATAATATTTTTCATTTACTACATGTTTTAAATATACCCTGTAAAATATATTTATAATATTTTGCTGTCACAAAGCAACAATTTTTATTGTTTATAATTTTTTATCCGTTTCAAGCCGCATATACCCTGCCTCAGCGCATGTAGAGCATGTGCTTGCCTCTGCTGCTGCTTCTTCTTCTTTTTCTGTTCCTTTTTGACATGACATCAAAGTTCTGTCTCTGTCGCACGCGCCATGTTTTGCGAGCTTATTGAAATTTTTGTACATATTAGAGCATTAGTGTGCATATGTATGTGTGTGTGCGTGCGTGTATGTATTGCGACAGGCAGCTGCTCTATCTCTGAGATACGCACGACAGACAACATGTTTAGCAACATTTGCATAGACTTGAATGAGTTATGTATACATATGTATATATACATACATGTATCTATGTATCTATGTATATCGCTTAAATCGCATTTAGTTAACATTCGCAACTCTCTCGCCCACTTGAAGTGCCCTTCCCTTAAGCTCAGCTAAGCGCAGCTCACTTTAGCTGTCGAGGTCTCGGTCTGTCGCTTTTGGCCACAAGGTAAGCTGAATATGACTAAGAAAATTTGGTGGCAATTGCAGTGGCACACACCTGTGAGACACACAGGTGCGATGAATTTCACTCGATTGCAGTCGATTCGTCTAGGCCTAGTGTCAACCGCAATGGGGTCGGTCGTTAACTCTGCTACTCTCTTTGTTTACACCAAATTAACATTTGGATGTCATGGAATTTCGCCTTAAAGCCACGCTACGTGACGTCTTGCATGAATATTTCATTTACATTGCGTTGTCTGTTTACAGGTTCTCGCAGACACACGCACGCAATAATAAAAATAACTTTGTCATTGGCAGGGGCGAGGGAGAGCGAGAGAGACGCAACTAAACTAAAGCGAACTTAAAAACAACAAAACGTACTGTAAGCAGCGCAGCAGCAGCGCAGCCACGCAGCAACTGTGATTGGCATATGAGCGAGGCGCCCTCTCTCGCTTGCTCCTGCAGGCGGGGGTCGGTGTGAGTGCTGTCGCTAGCTTAGAATGTCTTTGATGGCATGCAAAAGAGGAGAGCGAGCAGAGGAGAGCGAGCTACAGGCTAGGCAAAGAAGACAAAGTGAGCGAGAGGGAGACGGAGAGAGAGTGTAGCAGCAGACTGGAAGTTTCTTGTTTTTGCTGCAGGCAAACACTTGTGCCTGCTTGTGCATGTGCATATGTGTGTGTGTGTGAGTGAAATTGCAAGCCTGTGCTCACACACACACATATATGTACATGGGAACGCAGCTAGTTTAACTCCTTTCACCCACTGCTTAATAATAGGGCAGACCAACGTTGCCACAGATCACGAAAATTGTGATTTTCTGCTGCAATTTGTTGCCAACTAGATTTATGGGAGAAAGTACAAACAGGAAGAAGCTTGAGAGCTGGAGTGAGCAAAGAAATGGAATAAACAGTCGAGAGACCATTGATGGCTATGTATGTCATTCTCGAGACGATTCTGCTGAGATAAAAGACAGAACTCGCTGCAAGTGGAGCATGAGATCTAACGATGCTATGGGAGCTAAAGCAAAAAAACTCCATGCGAGACTAGCTGGTATTTACTGTGCTAATTGAAACAAGTGAAGAATATATATTGGATGATATATCATACAGAACTCGCCAGTTGAACTTGGGTTTTCAGATAGTTGTGAGACTCATTTCCTCCAGAACTATTGGCATTTCAGTTATTTCCGAGATAAAGATACAAAGATATGGCAATATCTATAGTAATAGCTCTATAGATATAAGAAAATTCTTCCAAAATTATCTATAAAGCCTCGAGTCAGTACATCCCAGAAACATTTGCGCACTGGAAAGTTGCCAGATTTAACACTCATTGCGCCTACTTATCGAGCCCATGTGGGAAAATATGATGGTACCGCCCGCCCGTCCGTCCGTCCGTCCGTCAGTCCGTCCGTCCGTACCCCAAGGGAACCAGCGCCAGCAGCAATTGCGGTTTCTTGCTTATCGAGTGCTGGGCAAAAGCATTTCCAACTAACGAAAACACACAAAAAACAGTTTATTTTTATGCACACACACACACACATACATTATATATGTATGTACATATATATATAGAGAGAATTATTACTAGAATACGAAAAAACAGCTCCAAAAAGTATTTTTGCGCTTTATCACGATAAAAGTCGAGCGAAAAGCAAAACAGCCAAAAAGAAAAAAAAGAATAAATAAGAATATAAAAAAAGAAAGAAAAAAAAACCATAAACAAATAAAAAATGTTAAGCGAGCGCGAGGGAGACAGCAATACAAACAACAATTTATAAGTCGCAATAAGCGAAAGACAAATAAAGAAAAGAAAGATAAAAATAATAAAAGCTGACGAAAACAAAATTTAAATGTAAACTAAGAGAGAGAGAGAGAGAGAGAGAGAGAGAGGGGAATAGACAATTAAGGGGCGGGTCAAAGGAAACTATAAACTAAAAGATAATGCTCAGATCTGAGATTGCCGCAGCTCCACTACGATTTTTGCATTAGAATTGATCAAAATATGAGATTTATGAGTATAATTCCCAGTTCTGCATCTCATAATGCAAAGCTGTATCGAATTCAAAGTTATCGATAACAATTGGCTATGCGTAAAATCGATATTTGTGGGATTCAAGGCATATAACTAAGGAGTAAATATATATAATCGTATATGAATCAGGGCAATTGTTTGTTTGCTGCAATTAGAGCTCCAATGATAATGTTATCGATAACAGCAAGCTATCGAAAGCACTCAATAGTTGAACTCAAAGCAAAACTAACGCAGATACATTCTAGTTACCCATATTAGACCCAATATGAGCTCTGAAGTGTCGCTGTATCTATATAGCTTTTGTCTATATTCAGTATCCGTATCCATATCCAATATATCCATATCTAGTATATAGTATAAAAGTTCTTCAAATAAAAGCGAAAACAAATAAACAAGCAAAGCGCAGACAAGAGAGAGAGACATGAAAGGAGGGGGCAATAAAAACATCAACAAACACAGAGAGAGAGAGAGAGAGAGACGAGCGATAAGAGAAATGTTTGAGCTGGCAAAAGTAATCGGAGATGAGAAGCAGTGCGAAATGACAAGAGAGCGGCAAATGAGACGTGAAAGCAGATAGGAAACAAAGAAGGGGGAAAAGATGATGATAAGCAGGAAAGCTGAAGACGGGCAGACCAAGAATGAGACAAAAGAGAACGTTGATAAGCGTTTGGGGGGGGAAAAGGCAACAACAACAACAACAACAAATTCCAATTGAAGCCAAGTGACAACAACAAAAGCAACAATAAAACATTTCGCATGGTTTCACGTTTATTGTTTGATTATCAATAGAGACAGAGGGAGATACAGAGAGAGAGAGATAGGGAGGGAGGGAGATAGCAATATACAGCGAGGCTACCCTAGATAAGCGACAAATGTGCAAAGAGCAGCGGAAGAAGCAGCAGCTGAATAACTGTTTATATATACATATATATCTGTCGAATATAATCAACATAAATTGTTCGATATATAAAAATAAACGATAACGATAACAGTGAATGACTTATGACCATCGACAACATGAATTCCCGTTAAAAAAAAAATAACAAATATTCGAGCATTATTTGTTTTTATAAAAAGTAATAAATAACCCGAAAGGAATGCCCCTAATATGGCATATTTGCCTCGAATCATCAGCCATGGGCTGGATTGATATGGTATATAGAGAATTCGACTATATTCTGCATAAATATACACATCAAATTCAGTTATATTCCGTATAAATATATATATTCGAATTTATCGATAACAGGTGCGACGCTCACCTTGACTTTTGCCCATAGTTCATTTTATTTGCTGATGAAATATTGCCCATGAAATGCATCAGAAACCCAATTGAAATATTCATTGACAACAATCTGTTGCCAGCCTGCGAATGGAACTTGTTCTTATAATAGAAATCACGATTAATTATCGAACTGATGAATAAAGTTTGATATGAAACAAGATTCAATCTGCTTTGCTTTGGGCTCTCTCTCTCTCTATATAACTTTCTCATCTTCAGCATCCATTCTTAGTACTCATTGGAAGTGGTTTCTTTGTCTGATAGAGAACTAGTTCATCAAAGTACAAAAGAAGTTCTCTCCTGGTTCTTTAGTTGCCTCTTCACTTGTTCATTTCATTCTTAGCTTCAGCATTCATTTGTATGGAGACAAAGTTCACCCAAGAAGTTCTCTTCTAGTTCCCTAGTTCGCTCTTAAATGGTTCACTTTTGAGTTGCTGAGCAGATCTAGCTAGATTATAGCTAATACCTTATCTTTGTTAAGTTATCGGAACTCTCATATAGAACTGGTTCATCAAAGAACTGGTTCTTTAGTCAGTTTTGACTCTTTCAGTATTATAGCAACTATTCTTAACCTAAATCATATATCTATATCATGTTTAAAACTCACCTGTTTCGCGCTTTCGCTTGCTGTTGGCCGCTGCTGTTGGCTTGGACAACGTCTTCGGCTGCTGCTGCTGATAATGATGTTGTTGTTGTTGATGATGATGTTGTTGTTGCTGCTGTTGCTGTTGATTGTGCTGCTTGATGATGACGCTGCGCTGTCGCGGCTGCCGTGTCTCCGCGTCCAGATAGACGATGGGCTTCAGGTCGCAGCTGATGCCGATGCTGATCTGCTCGACGGTTGGTGGCTTGACGTCCAGCCCAGGCGCAGGGGCTACTGGCGGCGGTGGTGCGGCTGCTGTGGCTGCTGCTGCTGCTGATGCATAGGTGCTGAGACGAGGCCTATAGATCTGCTCGTGCTCTGTTGCAGCTGAACCGGAACCGCAACCGGATCCGGCGGCAACGACGGCGTAGTCGATGACGAAATCGGACGCGTGTGAAGGATGCGACGTTTTCATTGGCGCATGCGAATTGATAAAACGATCCTCTGGTGCTCTCTCTCTCTCTCTCTCTTACTATCTCTATCTTACTCTCTCTCTCTCTCTCTCTCTTTATGGCTTGCAAGCTCTTCAATTTATTTCTCTCGCAGTTGACGAGTTTCCAATTGGATTCGATTGGTCTGCTTGTTGGACTTGGAAATTTAACGGTATTCTCTGCGCTTTCTTCTTGCTATTTAACAAAATTACGTTTCGCTTGACCAAAAATTCTGATTGGTCTGTTCCTCGAGATTGTTGAATTAAATATTTACAAATTGAATTTTATTTTTTATTTTCAAATTTTTTTATACAATTTTTGTTGAATTAGAAGAGAATCTGCAAAAGCAAAAAGATATAGTGTTTAAATAGTGTTAGTTATATAGATTCGTTGCGCGCCAATTGGAATATTCTAATTGGAATTTAAGCTGCGACGCAATTCAACGATTTTTCTCACACTGGAAACAATTTTCGTTACATTTTCGAAAATTTCCATTGGCATCTTTGGGGCAAAGGCAACAAAAGCAACAACAACAACGACGACGACAACAACAATCAAATAAACGTTGCCAGACGCTGCCAATTTGTGGTTTTTGTTTTTATGTCGGGCCTGTGCACAGTGGTACAAATATGCAAGACAAGATAACATTGAAAGAGCAAAATAATCATATAAAATTTATTTTATATAATTAAATAATAAACAATTTGACATATTTTATATGCATTTTAAATATTTTATTTGTTCAATTAAAAATATATAATGAATAGTTTTTATTTTAATTATTTTTTACTATTTTTTTTAATTTAATATATTATTAAAAATTATTAATTTTATTTTATTTTCATTTTTTAAATATTTTTTAAAATTCATTTTCATGCAATGTCAACCACTGTGCGACGCCTTTGTATGAGAACCGTTTTGGGTGACTGCCTATTTGTCTATGTGCACATCTGTATGTGTGTACGTGTGTGTGTGCGTGTGTGTGTTTGTCTGCGTCGAGCCGAAATATAAAACTACGCAAAAAACTATAAAAACATGCGCCAGCAACAAAATACCACAAGACAACAGCAAATTTGTAGATTACGTGCGCTAGACAGAGATAGCAAGCCAATTGAACTGTTTTCTTCTTCTGCTTCTTCGTCTTCTGCTACGCACTTTGTATGCGAAGGCAAGAAAAAAAACAGTTCTTGGGCTTGAAATTGCGTTCAATTGGCGACATTCGTTTGGAGTTGTGCGTGCTGCGCCTCTGTGTGTGTGTGTGTGTGTGTGTGTTAAAAAAAACAAAATTAACAACTTGTTGGCTTGTAGAGATCAGCAATTGGCAGAGCATTAGAGGGGGGGAAACACACACTAAATATATATACATATAAATATATAATGACGAGAAAACAAAAATTAATGCAAACAAAAAGCCGGTTCTCATACACACACACACGCATACATATGCATAAACATACACTAATAAAAGCAAGAAAAAGTTGCAAAGCTGCTGTCGACGTCGCTGCTCGTGAGAGAGAGAGAGAGTGAGAGGGCGCGCGCAAGGAGCTGCTACAGCCGGAGACGACAAACATAACAAACAAATACAAACACACACACATACACACAGCGAGGCAGCGTCGACGTCAGCGCCACATCGACCGGCGCAGACGTCAACAATAAAGTGGAAGAAGCAGCAGCAGCGACTGCAGCAGAGCAGCGCAGTTAGCAAAACGAGTTTTTTTTTGTTTTTGTTACTTGCGGTTTGGGCGAGTCGCTAAACAACAACAACAACAGTTATATATGTGTATTTATTAACAAAAATTGAATTTGTTTGCCAATTGCGACACTTAACGAAGTTTTTTGCACACAAACACACACACACAGACAGACACACTTATACACACGCTCACACACTCACACACAGAGAGCAGCGACGTTTTTCCAGTTTATTATTAGCTGCGAGCGCACCTTGAGCCAGGACGAGCCTTGTTTTGCTTCTTCTTCTTCTTTATTTTCTTTTTCAAATTTAATTTATTTGAATTTTAAATATTTATTTTGCTGTTGGGCTGCCGCCCGCTGCGTACGTCTGGTTCGGCCGCCGTTTGCTGAGACTCTGCCACGCCGCTGCCTGTGCTGCAGCTGCGGCCGAAGGCTGGCTGCCTGACTGGCTGAAGGCGTCGCTGCGCAAGCGCCAGCGCCAGCTGCGGCAGAGCTGCACACACACACAGTCCCTCTCTCTTTCACTCTCTTTCGCTCTGTGTTGAGCGCGGCTCTGCCCGGGGGACTCGCGAAATTGTCGCTAGCTGCTGACGTGGGCGCGCCACCTAGCGGTTGGGTGGGTGGGTGGTTGGCGTTCGCTTTGGCTTTGGCGCTGCTTTCCTCTGCTTTGCTTATTTCAACAGACACGTAAGGATTTACGTAGTTGGAGTGGATTACGAGCGCGTCAGAAATAGTTTCTTTTGCACAATCAGCAAAACAGCGAGAGGGGAAGGGGTAGTAGGCAGGGCAGAGTGCGAGGGAGTGAGATGGAGAGGCTTTGGCCGGCGGCAAAACGCGAAACTTGTGTCGTGGGCAGACTTAATTCCACACTAAAACTAATGCATGTGTGAGTGTGTGTGATTGTGCGTGTGTGTAACTGTATATGTTTATGTGTGTGTGCGTGTGTGTGCTTTTATTACATATTTTTAGCTCAGCAAATGACACAGTTACTTTTTTGCAAAGACGAAGGAGAAGGCAGAAGAAATTGAGGCAGGGCGAAGGCAAAGGCGAAAGGCAAAAGAGGAGCAGCTCCTATGCTAAGCAGCAGCAGGTAAGCATATGGCTACACACACACACGCACACACATACTCAGCTATAGGCATATGGAAAAGTTCAGTTAGTGGGAGGGAAGCAAGCAAATTAGATTTTATGCTCCTCGGCGATGCGCGGTCGAATTGAATTTCTTATAAGAATGATGCAAATTTATTATAATGAAAATTGAGAATATTAAAAAATAAATAAATTCAATATTTATTCTATTTACCATATACACATATGGTTCGCTGCTGGCAGGTACCACTGTACTCTATTATTAATACTATTTATTTTTATTTGCTTTTTATTGCGATATTTGCAGTCGCAGACTTGGCAAAGCAGTTGAAGCTAAGCGAAAACAGCAGCGTGAATCCCAATTGGAGTAATTTCGATTGGACAGCTTTCGAACAGCTGTCGAAGCTGACTGCGATTCCTTGAATTTCACTTGCAAGACTAATTGACAAGTGTGAGCTAGAGCGAGAGCGAGAGAGATAGAGCGCGCCTAGTTCTCTGTGCAACAATTTCATTTCATTTGTCTTTCTTCATTTTACAGCTAATTGTGCACAGTCAGCGTCGGCAGCAGGCAGCGCTGTCGACGTCAAATGCTTTTCAGTATCCTTCGCATGAATGACACACAGCCAAGACGCGCTCTCTGCTGCTGCTGCTGCTGATGTCGCTCTCTTATACACTAACACACGCTCATTCGCTCTCTCTCTCTCTTGATGCTCTCACGCGCACCGGCGACGCTGGCGGCGTTTCTTTCATGTTGTTTGTGATGACGCAGCGCTGGGTAAAAAGGAAGACGCACACACACACACACGTGTAAACTCTTAGATAGCTTACACTATCTGTGTGCAACAACAAATTGAGTCGTTTTAAATGTGAATGAATACAGTTAGGAACAACAAATACAGTACAGGGTGCGAATGTGAGGAAGGAAGCAAGGAGGAAAGAGAGCGCCCGCATACGCCAGCATATGGAAGGCTAACAGTTCTTTTTCCCTGACGCGCAATATGGCCAGGGATACACAAAAGCAGAAATGCATAAAAATGGGAATTAATTAAATTTAGCAAGCAAACAGAAAAACACAAACAATAAAACATGGCTGTCTGAATACAAACAAGTTAAAAATGCAATTGAAAACGTGTATAAAACACGCTCCATCTCGCTCGCACACTCACTCAGTCACGCACACACACACACACACATACACACATATGCTACGTGCGCTACTTTGAGTTCATCGTTTTCAATTCATTTTGAGTTTCTCTCTGCCACAGCAAAAAGTCACTCAAACACACACACACACACACACATATATATACCTATTTAATAATACAAGCTTGTGCTTACTTTTCATTAATTTCTTGTTGTTGATGGGCGCGAAGAGAAGGAAGGAAATATTGCGAGAAAAAAAAACAAGCATTCACACTGCACGCAAACACTTGGGCCGCATTACGAACGGGAAATATAATTTGTATTTTGCTGGGAATTATAGAAAGTGCAATCGAATTTGCGTTATTAAAACACTCGCCATGTTTTCTCTCGCTCTTTTTACACGCACACACGCATGAGGAACACAATGAAAACTTTATTTCTATATTTTTCTTCTTTTATTCTACACTTTTCCACGAGAGGCCGCAGACCGAGCGACTTAATCTTCGCGTTGCTCAGAGAGTTTTAGTAGACTGGGTGGGCCAGTGTGGCTGTCAAGTGGTATGTGAAAAAATACCTAACGGAAATGGGCTAAAAATAACCATGTTTATGAGCAAGTAAAATACTAAAACAAATGGGAGAAATGAGCTGCTCACATTGTGATATTTATTTAATTGAAAATGTAATTTTAATTTATAGAATTTGTCTTAAGATTCAAATTCACACTCAGTTATGCGAGATATATAGCCTACTTCTTAATTGAAATATTGTTTACTATTTTCGTTTTGATGTTGAGGCTGCTGTAAACGCACTAAAAAATGCCTTGCCTATCGATTTATTATCGATATCTCCGAATTCGCGCTCATTTTAAAATTTGATAGTCTTTAATGCTAAATTTGATTTAAACTAATTGATTATAATAGAGTGTGACTAGTAACAAACTGGAATGCTAAGGCTTAAAGGAAAGCACACGGCGTATTCAATTCCTGCTCCAAGGCAGCAGCGAGCTCCACGCCTCCAATCCCGCCGCTCGCTTCCTCCTACATCGAACTGTCCAGCATATCGACGAGGCGCTTGATCTCGCGACTGTGAATATAAAATATATAGCCTATATATGTGTACAATATGTGCCCAATATGGGCAACACTCACATGCGCACGCTCAGCTGCTCGGTGGGTCGCATCGACTTGGTTATCTCCTCCGTCTTGGCCAGGAGCTGATACTGGCACTTGATGTTCGCGTCGAGGGCGTCCGTCAGCTTCTTGACGGCGTTCTTGTGCACCTCCACGTTGTCGGCCGTGATGCTGCTGATGGAGTGCAGCAGGTTGCCCAGGTTCTCGATCAGATTGTCCACGGACGAGGCCAGGTACTGCGCCTCCAGCTCGATGTCGCTCAGGACGTTCCCGTCCACCTCGGGCACGTTGCGCGACTGCAGGAACCTGGAGATGGGCGCCGACTCCGAGGCGGCGCGCAGCTTCGACTCCAGGTTGTGCGCCACAAAGTGATGCATGGCGCCCGAGCTGGAGGCAATGGCTCCTTCCAGCTCATACGGAAAGCCTAGAGGAGAGGACAGTTCAGAGGGGAATCTCTGATGAAGGCTGGACGTACTTACTGGATTGGGTTGCCTGGGGGCGAGTGCTGTGCTTGCTCAGCTCGTTCGAGCTGTCCTTCGAGTTGCTGTTGCTGGGCTCCTCCTCCTCCTCCTCCTCCTCGTCGTCGTCGTCGTCCTCTTGCTCGTTCTCGTCCTCGCCCGAGTCCAGGTTCATGTAGCTGTCGCTGCCAGCGGGCGGCGCCTGGCCAGCCGTGGGCGTCAGGTCCTGCAGCACGTGCTCGGGCACAGCACCTGCGTACTGGGCCAGGAAGGGAATCTCCGAGTAGGACGCAGGTGTGCAGGCGTTGTTCCGCTGCTTGTTGTGGCTGGCGGTGGGCTCCTCGCCGTCGGCCTCCTCGCTGTAGCCGTAGCGCGGCCGTATCGGTATGTCCTGGCTGCGACGCGACATCGCAACAGTTACTCTTATAGTTGATATTAACAATTAACAGAAATTCACAGAGGAAATTCTTTGTTTTTGTTCAGTTTGTTACAGTTCAGTGTAACGATAGCACAAGCTATCGATTATCGTTAACTACAGCAGTGCGACTATCGTCAACAGTCGGTGAATTTTAAATTTGTTGACTGCAAATAATAAATAATAATATAAATAAAATATAGGCTATATTCATTTATTTAAATTTAAATACTATATTCATACTGTAGATACTTAAGTCTTAGTTGTACTCCTCGGTTGTATATCGATAGTATCGCATGGGCTATGCATGCGATGCGAACATCCCTAATTTTGACCATAAACAAAAACAACTTCGAGCGGTTTGGACGCGTCGCGGACGTTATTCGCGTCGCTCTGTTGTTTCATTTCAAACAAATGGCCGCCGACGCGTGTGCATAGTCAATGAGAAAAGTGTTTAATGTTTTTATCTACATATAAATGTATAATTGTGCGTCTCTGATTGATCGAGTTGTGTTAACCACCAGTTGCGTTTAGTTTTTATTACCTGATATAGTTTTTGCCATGAAACAGCGGTAAAATACAAAGCCGTTCTCCCATACATACATGTGCAGCAGGGTGGTATGTGTGTTGGAGTCACTGCCTGTGCGTGTGTATTAGTGTCGCAACAGAGTGCATGTGCACGGAAATCAAAGTGCCGCAAACGCGAAAACAAGTAAAACAGATGAAATAATATTGCTGAGCATAAAGAGCGGCTAAATGTGCTAAAATTAAAGCATAAAGCAACCAACTAGCAGGTATCCACACAAACACACATGCATGAAAACACAGTCGTGCACACACAAGCAGAAAAAAACCCGACGGCGAATGCAGTGCGTGCAACTGTGTGTGTGTGAGGGCGACAAATTCGCCCTGTGTGTGTGCGAGTAAAAGAGTAGAAGGAAAAGAAGAAGAAGAAGAAGAGGAGCAAGAAGCAAGTCTGCGTTTTGTGTGTTTGCTTTTGCTTTTGCATTTGATTTTGCGCGTTTACATGTGCTTTGGAGTTCAAATTCCAATTGGAATTTTGCAAGTTGCGCATGCGTTTCGTCTCGTGTTGTATTTATTTATTGTGATTGTGTGAGTGTGTCTCTATATGTGTGTTGTAAGCTAAATCAGCAGCTGGCTAACAACAACAACAACAACAACAACAACAACAAGAAGCAGGTAAGTCACTATTAAAGAATGAAGAATTAAATTAATTTACGTTCCATGCGCTCGCTGACTGGAAGAGAGCGAGAAGTTGCTTTAACTGCACTTGTGCCTGTGTGAGAGACTGACTGTGTGTGTGTGTGTGTGTGTGTGTGTTTGTGTGTGTGTGTGTGTGTGTGTGAGTTCTGCTATTCTCTTGCTCTTTCTCTCTCTCTGGCAATTGGTTCTTTGGTTTTTCTTTTCTATTTTGCTGCTGACTGCAGCCAACTTTTGTTCTTTCTGCTTTCTGCCAGCCACGCTTATTCGCCTTACGCTTTGCGCCATTGTCTCTGCCCATTCGCTGCGTTAAGTTTATGCACAAAATAAAATATACAAAAAATAAAAATAAATGCAATTCTTATTTTTTTTATATGTGCATATGTAATTATGTATTTCTTTTCTCGCTCCATTTATGTTTCAATTTCATTTCGCTTTGCCTCTCTTCTGTTGTGTGTGCATGTGTGTGTGTGTGCTTTACTGCTGCTTTTGCTATCTACCGTTATGTTCGATTGCGATTTCGTAATAACTTTGAATTCGCCCGACCGAGCGGCCGACCGCCGACTGCGATAATATTTATTTGCTTTGCTCTCTCTCTCACACACACACACACTTGCACTTTAAAGTGCGGCTGCTCTCTCTGTGTGCGTGTGCGTGTGTGTGTGTGTGCATAACTGTGCAATGACAGCAGGCGGCATATTTGCCATTGTTGTTGTTGTTGTTATGCATGCGTGGGCTGCTTTATTTATCTGCCGTCTCTGTCTATCGCTCTGTGCGTGGGTCGCAAAAACCAATTGCTGCAGCGATTGACGTTCAAGTTGATGTAATAAAATATTCATGAAAATGCAATAGAAAGTAGAAGTAATAACGGTAAATCGTTGCAATTTGTCATACAATAAGGATTGCGGCGAATTCAAGTCAAGGGCAAGCGAAGCCAATTGGATTCTCCATATGCCATATTCCAATTGGAATTGTGGTGGACTGATTTGTCAGCTGTCATATCTGTTATAATTGGGCTGTTAACTGTAATCCTCTCAGCCACTCACTGCTGCTTTCACCCACATCACTTCACACGCGGAGCGTGAGAGGGATGCAAACACTTCACTTTACGAAATGATCCTGCTGCGTTTCATAATAAACAAAAACAGAAAATAATAATAAGTGTTTATTTACTCTTCTCCAGCTGGGTTCGTTTGTTTGTTTATGTTCCTTTTTGCATATTATGGGCCGCTAGAGGGCGGCACTTGAGCAGCAAGAGAACTGCCAGAGGTCCACTTTAGTTCCAGTTCCACTTCTAGTTCCAGTTCCAGTCACTTTCCAAAGCCTATGGACTGCCATTGAGCTCCCTCCACACACGAGTCGCAACAGCGACTTTTTGGCTCTGCGACTCGCTTTTGACCTGCTGACCCAGCAGACAAGAGATTCGCTTAGCGTTTAAGGCGATTTCAACACTGCAAAAACTAAGAGTGTGAGTGAGAGAGAGAGAGAGAGAGAGAGCGAGAGAGAGAGGGAGAGGGAGAGAGCTAGTGCCTTATAGCGCAGATTAAAAGCGCGTCTTAATGCGATTTGCATTTTGTTATATGCCGTGGCCTATGCTATACGTTTGGATCGTGTCTGGAAAATCTAATTGAGGAAATTCATATTTAGTTATTTTTCGCGCCTGACCCCAAAAGCAGAAACTGCCGCTCACGTGCGACGCCTTTTTGGGGCTGAGGTTTTCGACTTGGCTTGGACTGATAAGCGTGTTAATGGCTCATTAGCCGTTGCGGGCCTTAGGCCAAAAGCTATTACACAAAGTAGTCAAGAAATTAACGAGCGCTTGGGCGTGGGAGACACCTGCGAAAGCCAATCGCCGTCGATGCCCATCCAGCGAGATTCATAACTGAGGCGCCGAACATCAATTGGAATCTGCCCGAAACGTGTTTTCCTCCAAGTGGCCAAAACAGGAAGTGGGCATGTTTTGGGCCAACTGCTAATTGCAAGTGAAATGGCCTGAGAAAACTTTGTGAATGAAACGCAGCGAGCGAAGCTGTTTGATCTGTTCACAGAGCGGAAAGATGACGATGACGAGAGAGAATCTCTCAAAAGATATTTGAAAACACTTGATGAAGTAGGCTAAACTATTTGGCATTAAGAACGGATCGGAGAGATGATCTTTGGGATTTTGATTTGTAACGAAAGCATAGCAAATGCGGGATGTGAGAAAGGGGGAAGAGGGGAGAGCAGAGAAGATGAGAATCAAAGTGATGGGTTAGGGAAGTGGGAGATATGTTAAGGTATGATCCATATAGATTAACTTACATATACAGTTGATAAACTATACAGAGATTAACACATATAGATACAGCTAAGATTATGCTGATATATAGTTATTTATATATGACATTTGATATGATACCTATATGTTTATATGATATATGACATATGATAGTTGATATATGATAGATGATATATGATATATGATGTATGATGAATGATGTATGGTGTGTGATAGATGATATATGATATATGATATAAGATATATGATATATGATATATGATATATGATATATGATATATGATATATGATATATGATATATGATATATGATATATGATATATGATATATGATATATGATATATGATATATGATATATGATATATGATATATGATATATGATATATGATATATGATATATGATATATGATATATGATATATGATATATGATATATGATATATGATATATGATATATGATATATGATATATGATATATGATATATGATATTGATATATGATATATGATATATGATATATGATATATGATATATGATATATGATATATGATATATGATATATGATATATGATATATGATATATGATATATGATATATGATATATGATATATGATATATGATATATGATATATGATATATGATATATGATATATGATATATGATATATGATATATGATATATGATATATGATATATGATATATGATATATGATATATGATATATGATATATGATATATGATATATGATATATGATATATATGATATATTTTATATGATATATGATATATGATATATGATATATATGATATATTATATATGTCTATATATACATGTATATATATATATATATAACTTCCCTTTCCTCTTTTCTATATCTATAACTATATTCCTTCCATTATCATTATATAAGATATGATATATAATGTATAATATATGACATTTGATACATGATATATGACATATGATATATGACATTTGATATATGATATATGTCTATATCTATATCTTCCCTTTGCACTCTTCTATATCTATAACTATGTCCCTTCCATTATCTTTATATGATATGTGATATATTATATATGATATATGGTATATGATATGATATATGACATGTATATCTGTATCCCTTCCATTATCTTTCTCCTCCTTTTAAACCCCTCCTCAGACTCATTTATCATATAAGAGCTCTGCTCATTATATACATATAAGTTCCCTTCACATATATATACATATTTCTTTCTTCCTTATCTTCATTTCTACTTTATATATAAAGTTGCCTGATTCATATTGTTCCTTCTGCATATTTGCTTGGCTGCCACTCGCCAGCGATGCATGACTCAGCTCCAAGAATGTTTCTTCTTGGGAAATTCTTATGATCCAATCCCCGTCCATTAACTGTATAAATCCAGCAATCAATTCCGCAACATTTACTCCGCTAAATACACACAGATGTACTCACTCGGGTTCCACCCTAGATCTCTGCCTGCCTCCCTCCCCTGCTGATTTGAAAGCACTTTTTGTTTGCATTTCAATTTGAGCGACTTCAAAGTGGAAGTCGAATTCTGGGGCAGCAGCTCGTTCGTTCGCCAAATGGGCAGCACTTAAGAGTTTTGCAATTATCGACAAGTTGGCAGCACCCGTCGACAGCTACAACAACAACATCTATAAATTGTGCTGCCTAAATCTGTGTGCCAATATATAGTTTGACCTGCTTTTTGATTTGTTTACAGGTGTGCAGGAGATGCAGGAGGGCTACGAGGGCTGGAGGTGGAGGGAAATTGTTTTTCGTTGAAGGTGTAAAATGAAAAGCGAACCGTTTAGTGGCAGCCATTGTTGTTGTTGTTGTTGTTGTTGTTGTGCTTTTTTATGGCGCAATATTTGACCCACCTTTGTTACCTAGTTTACAGCTTATGCTCTCTCTCTCTCTCTCTCTCTCTCTCTCTCTCTCTCTCCCTCACTCTCCTTTTGAGTTTTTCACACATTTTCCGTTTTGTTTTGATTGCTTTTAATGTGCGTTTCGTTTTCTTACAGTTTTTTTTTGCCATTTGATTGATGTCTGCGATATCATTATTACAGTAAATCAACATCATCAGCAGCATCATCATTAATAATCATTATCATTATTATTAACTTCATTTAACCAAAAAAACTTTTACTTTTTTTTGCTTTTCGATAATTTTCGTATTTGCGTTGAGGGATTTTTCCTGTTGTTGTTGGTGCTGCTCCTTGGCATTTTGTGTCAAAATATTGAACTCTGCGAGTCTCACCCACAGACACCCACCCAGCCCCCCCCCCCCTCATCCTCTCGTCTGTGTCTTAACAATGTCCGCATTGTTTTCAGCTCATTAATTTTCCAAAGGTTTTATCTGCATTTCCGTATCGTTTTGTTTTTTTTTCTTATTTCTCTTAACTCTGCATGCACGCATAGCAGTCGCTCGCTGTTGTTGTTGTTGTAATACACTTGTGAATGAGTTGTGAGTGTTGCATATCTCATAGACTTGGCTGCATTTATTAATGAAGAGATCAGCCTTGAGCACTTTCACGCGAAAATAGATTTTACTTAACTAATTTCATGAATTTTAAGCATTTCTCTTTGATTTGATTGTGAAATCCATTAAAAGATCCTAATTAATTTGAGTTGGACTGAAACTCAACTGGAAGCTAGGCTAATAGACCTCCAATCTGTACTATAGTGTTCATTAGTCACTGTATATTTCACTGATATTTCACTCCAGTCAAATTCAGCTGTTCAGGTGGAAAAGTGAGTGAAATATGAGGATTTTGGTTTCGGTTAGACTCAGACGAGGGTATTCAACTTTTGCCCTGGGCATAAATTCGCAATTTTCAGCTGTTGCACTTGTGACTCTGAAGTTTCTCCGCTTGCGTGTTGCACTTGCATTTGCAGTTAGAGTAGCTAAAGGTGGGCGTGGCACAGAGCCCAGCCTACAAATTGTGTCAAACGATCCTCAGCGCTGATAACAAATGTATGCCGGCTGTGCCAAAGCTCGAATTAATTAGCCGAGCGCTTCCTAATGCGCATCTTAAAGCCAAGCGAAGACTGAACAAACAGACAGAGAGACAGACAGACAGAGAGACAGACAGACGTAGACAGCTCCGACCCTATTTATAATGCTGCTGACAACATTCGTTGTTTGCCTTTTGTGCATACGAAATCAACCTTGAAAAACGTGTGTATATAGTGTAGATATCTGTGTATATATATAAAAATCAAATTAATTTGAAACCGGTTAACCATAGCTTTTTCCTTCCCTCTCTCTCTCTCTCTCTCTCTCTCTCTCTCTCTCTTTCTCACTCCCATTTGCTTTTGTAGTTTTCGCATAATTCACAACAAAAGTTGGCAACGCATTCTTTCAGTTTACGTTTTTTATCTTTCCTAAGCGGCTTTAGAATTCATTATAATAATTATTATTGTTTTTTTTTTTGCATATGATATAATGTTCATTAGCGGAATCGAGTCTAATGGGTTGACTAATTTGCGCTAAGCGTTGACTCGAGGCGGTGTCTGAATTAAAATATTAATTTGATAACGATTTTAGAGTTTAGGCGTCATATATACCTGATCAGGATGATGATCCATGATAAGAAGATCCAACTAGAATAAAAGTTTTGATTACTCTTGGATTACTCAGGAAAAGTCTCGTATTGATTGAAGATATTTTGAGTTGGAGAAAACTCGATTGAGATTGTTTTTATGGCATTACTTAATTAGTTTTTGTAATTTGTAAGCAATTAGATATATGTGTGCTTTCCCACACTCACATTGCCCAACACTGGCATTGGGGTCAGGCATTTAAATAGTTCCCCAGCCTCAGCCATTGTCAATTGCAGCTAAGCAGCAACGAGAAAAACAAAATCTTTTTGGGACACGCGGCGGCGCGTTTCTTTATTTTTATGCAGTTTGTTTATGGCTAAAATGTTGGCTAACAACACTAGCAATTAGTGTTGTATAGTGGCAGAAAGGAATGTGGCATGAAGCGTCAAATGGCATTTGGCTGCAGCATGCATCTGATAGATACATTTGTATCTCGAAGATACATTTGCTGCTGTTCCGATGAGCGCCTGGAATAGCGCCAAGCCCATGGCGACACTTGCATTCCTATTTGTGTCTTCGTTCTTTATCTTTAGAATGTGCAACTATTTCTGTGCGGCTAGAGAATGTCTAGATGTGTGTGCGTGTGCGAGAGTGTGTGTGAGCGTGTGTGTGTGTGTTGCCTATGCCTGGGCTGCTGCTGCTTCTGCTGCTGCATTCGTATCTTGTAGATACATTTCAAAGCGAAAATGCAGCGTGTGCTAAAAATAGAAGCAAAAGCCCTTCCATCACATCCATATATTTATATATACATATATATATATATATAGATATAGATATATGGCAATAGTTGGGCCAGTTGCTCAATTTATAAGAGGGGAGAACTCCAGAACTCAGGAATCGTTCTTCTAGTTGCTCGCCTGCCTCATAATCGTCGTCATCATCATTTCGTTGCTTTGGCTTCATCTTTATCCGCGCGTTTGTTTTAATTGCGCTCTGTGAACCACAGCGATAAGGCCGTCGGCAACGACTCCTCCCAGCTTCAGTTTTTCTTTTTTTTAATGTATAAAATTTCTTGTTCTTGTTTAAAAATAGTTCAAGAACTCAACTGCAAGGCAAGTTCGTGTCGAGGGGCCAAGTTAAGTTAGTTTTTGTTCTCTTTATGATTTACTGCGCTGAAGTGCATAACGGCACATGAATGAGAAGTTTGGCTGGGCAGCAGAGGGCGTGGCTGGCAATGAGTTGTAGATTATAATATAATGAAGTAAGAGTGGAAGAGTGTTGGAAAGGCCATCAAATGAATGAGCGATAAGTCGAAACCATAAAAGGTCACAGATATGATCTAACCCCTATTTTCTCGAGCTCTGCGCGGCTCTATCTCGGGCATTCGTTGCCCGATTTCAGAGTTGTATATAAATATTGTCGAAATATAAATAAATAGAATAGAGTTCCTTTCGTCTATCAGATATGAGAGAGCTTAGTTGATTTCTCGCTTTCCTCCCTTGCATAACTGAAATTGTGCATAAAGAAAAGTAAAAGTCGCCAGCAAATGACCTTTAGGAGGCGACACAGGCCAGAGACGAGTCGCACTATTGTCATTGACCCGTGTCCAACTTGCATTTTCCACATTTCCCATGCACTAGAAATGCCTTTGTTTTGCGTTTTTGTGTTTGACTGTCAAAAGAAAAGCTGCGACCCTGATTGCTGTTGCTATTCACACGAAACGAAACAGAAGTGAGAGATTTAAGACTAACTTAGGAGAGCTTCTTAGAAGAGAGAGAGAGCGAGAAGAAGGAATTTGAATATTGAATGAAATATTTCTGTTGTTATAGATACAGCTTAAAGGAGGTGGCATAAACATTCCTTTTTCGTATCTTGGCTATCCTTCTGCTCATCAATATGAAATCAAATTCGGTTTCAAATAAATATGAAACAAAATACATTTACAGGGTATTCGCCTTATCGCTTATAGCATTTTCGAGCTCATACACCTACATTGTTGCAAATTTTTAGCTTTTTTTTTTGCATTTCAAAGGCAGCGAAAGTCGACGACGACGACGTCTGGGCTATTGGTCTAGGAGCTGCTCCGGTTGCTACGATTTCTGTGTGTGTGATTTAATGCGCGACTTTTCGCTATTTCGGCTTAGTTTTTTCTTTAGCTTAGTTTCGGCAGCAGCAGCGGCAGCAGCAGCGGCAGCTGCCCGTGGGCAGTCATTTGCATATCTCATGCACCATCGACGTGAGCAAATAAAAATTTATGCAATTAAGCAAATCAGACGATCAGGCAAATCAGACGATCCTGGTTAGCTAAGCCTTCCGTCTGTCTGGCGCGCAGCGGAATACCCTACAATGCTTGCTTTCGATAGTTATCTATGCACTGTAATCATCGATTGCGCCAGCTCCGGGGATCATTCATTTGCCTGCTTTGTCATGTGAATGTGCCACGCCCACACCAGAGCTGGGCAAAAGCGTGTCCATCAATTCTTCACTTCACTTTCATTCAGAGGCCATATACACGTATATATATATGGAGCCTATATGCATGTGGAGTTAGTTAGTGGGTGTTTGTGGGGCATTTACGGCTCTTTATATTGTGGTTGTTGCTGTTAATTTGCCTGTCCGCTCGCTCCATGTGAAAGTTTTGCTGCGTGCCACTGCAACTGCGGAGGCAGGTGCCGGCTGCGCTGCGAGGGTTCAACATTCATTTTTCATGGCTGGCGATTATCCTTTTAACAGTTTTGACCAGCATAACAAAGCCAAAGCAGCCACACATTCACAGCACATAAATCCTCCAAATGAGCCATTCAATCATGCGCAGTTCAGGTTAACAGAGCAGGATCTACGGCCATGATTAGAGTGCCAAGGAGCTCCACGGTGTAGCCATCGACATGTGTAATATACAGTAGAGGGAAAATCGTAAAGAAAATGCTATCAGAGATGCAAATCTACAAATATAGGAAGCTAAACAAGTAAGGGAGAAAACTGATTTATGTCCTTAATAGCAAAATGGGATGAGCTATAAAAAAAAAACAATGATAAGCTCGTACTGCGTATGGTATATACGAGTATACATCTAAAATTTGATGTCTCTAGCTTTTGTAGTATTCAAGATCGTTGATACGAATGGAGAGGCGGTTAGACAGTGACTACATTGCCCCAGCTCGTCATCCTGATGAGGAGTCTATGAACTTTGGCTCATTAAGGAAACGAGTACAAGATCAGTTATAGATTTATCGATAACTTCTTTCAGTAATTGATCTATTGCACATTTATTGCTCAATTTGAGCTCCAAAATCTAGTGACCCGTCAAACCTTTTGTTCACTGATCTCTTTAAGCTTCACACAGCGACTCGAGTTGCAATTACACAGAAGTTTATTTATTTTTTTTTAAATAATTCAATTTAGCAAAGAGACTTGAATGTCTCCATTGCTCCATTGCTGAGTTGGGCCAGCCACACCCAGAAAAATCGCTGCTCGATTCTAAAGAATTTAATTGCATTTTGTAACGTGTTGCTTTTAGCAGCTCCACAAATAAAACTGAGACACACTCGGCGGCCAGCACTCTCAATCAAGTGGAGTTTGTGGCCAGGGAGGGGAGGACAACGAGCAGCCGCTAGGTTCGATCAGTGTGACATTTTCTGACATTTAAATTGAACGCGACCGCCCGCCCACACGCCGTGGGAAGCGAGCGATCAGAGGCGACGATCGATCGAGGCGTGTGGAATTTGGAATTGGGTTACGAATTCATTTCGTTTCGTTTCGTTTCGTTTCGGTTGGCTAAAATCAAAAGTTCTTAACATAAATTATGGCGTGGCTCTGGGCACTGAGAAAGTGTAACCCAGTTGCGGAGGCAGGTTGCAGTCAGCAGGAGTCGAGGCAACGCCCTGTTGTCCTACTTATGCAATCGCACTTTCCAAAAAGATATGCTGCAGGCGTTGCAGGGCCGACCCCAGTTTGAATCGTGTAATCGAACAATCGATAACTCCACGAGCATCCATCGGCCATCCCCAGTGCCCGAAGGCCAGGCAGACAAATACTGGAATTATCGCATATTGCGAGCTGTGAGTTGCCTTTGCGACTTGGGTTTATTTGCGTTTTGCATCTTGTATTTGGGGCCAACAGCCACAAGGCAATACAATTTGGTCAAAACAATAATCTCTATCTGTGGCAAAGAAAACTACAGTAACAACTGCATGCGCGCGGACAGACAAAGCAATTAGCGTTGGCCTGGGAGCGCTGGAGAGCTGGGAAGACTGGGAAAACTGCGAAGACTTTTCGGCTGGGTGGCTTAAGAACCGTTACGCAACATTCGTTTTTCCTTTAGACAGCTTTTTGCTGTTGTTTTTTTCTTTTCTTTTCTTCTCTTGAGCATGCTGCTGCTGCTGCTGTTGTTGTTGTCGTCGTCGTCTCAACGTGCGATCATGCTGCAGAGATAAAGTGGACAATTTATGATGCCGCTAATCACCGGCTTGCCTCCGGGGATGAGTCGTCAAGTTGAGCGCAGTTTGCAGTTGTTATGTGCTAACTGATAATGATTATCCTGCTATAAGCTGAATGGCATTTGCAGAGCCTTCAGGCAACTGCCAGACTCGTTGATTAGAAATATATCAAGAAGAATATGAGAGCTTGAGAAAGGCGGGCATCGTTGATTTGGCATAGTTTCCATGTTCATGAACTCGATCATTATCATGTTGAGTGGTTGCTGTGCAACAAAGCAGCAATTAATAATGGCTAAGATACTCAGATGAATGATTATTGTTGGCTTATACTGACCTAAGAACTACAGCTGACTATGTGGAATATTCAATTGATCTGTATCTATATCTATTTATTCTACAAGCATTCCTTTTCGATTTCTTTCGCTCAAAGAGTTCGCTTAGCCTTGAAACTCCTTTCGCGTATCAATTATTGATGCTGCTTTGAGTGGCCATTAAGGAACTTTCATTTATGCTGAGCTGTACGTAATGAGATCGTCAGATCAATTGAAAAGATTCGCGCTGGCGAGCGAAGAGAAGGAAAGTAAAACCCATCCTAGCATCGGCAACGCTCATCAGTCATCGTCAGTCGGATCGATATTAAGATAGGCATTGCAGCTCCAATACAATGACGCTTGATTATGCAATGATCTCTGGCTGCAACTGTCTGTCTTCCATCTCGCTCGCTCTCTCTCTGACTCGGCTGGCAACGCCTTTGGCCAGGTTGGGTGGGGCCAGGGATTGGGAACGGGACGGCCGCATGGCATGGGGCAGCTGCAGCTGCTGTTGCTTGTCCACTTCAACGCCTGATGCGGCCGCGTGTCCAGGAAATGAGGTGAATGCCTTCTTAGTGGCGAATGCGGCAATCGGAACCAGCGCACAAACACAAGAAGAAGAGTCGGAGGCAGAGACAGAGGCAGAGGCAGAGGCAGAAGCAGCAAAACAGAAGAAAACAAAGAGGGCGAGAGTCAACAGCAGGCAGCCAAAGTCCAAGCAGCGAAATCGATATTATTTCAGGGACGTAGCTTCTGACAGTCTCGGTTTATGCAGTTGGCACTTCCACTTATGTTTTGCAGCAGCATTAAAAATACCCTGTAACCGCATTGCCGAGGGTGGTTTGTGTTGCCCACAATGCCTTTAAGGGAGATGCAGGGTATGCACTAGTCAGTCAGGCCCCCAAATGTTGCTTGTTTTCGATTGTCTGTCTTGCATCGGCCTGCGTTGCTCTGCGTGCTGCATGCGGTTCCAATTTTGTGCTCATTCGGCCATTGAGCGCATTGATGCAGGGGTTGAGGGGTTGCTTGTGGCTAACGGGGGGTGCAGCAATGATTAGTGACAAACAACATTGGTGGGTGACTCACTGGGCAGAACATTGCACACATGCTCACTGACTGGCTCTCTCTCTCTCTCTCTCTCTCTCTCTCTCTCTCTCTCTCTCTCTGTGGGCTCGTGAAGCCACATCAATCCATCAGCCGACTTTTAAAAACGTGTCGCCTGCCACCAAGAGGAAGAACAACAGCAACAACAGCAACAACAACTCATAATTGACAACAAATTGAAAGCAGTCGAAACAGGCGTACCCTAGGGCACTATAAGAAATCATATGGAAATACTACATATATAGATAATGGTTCTTAATAAATCATAATTATATACCGATAAGCTATTTATATAGTCCATGTCACACTTATATGTATATATCTCTGCATAACTTGTCGCTATATACTAAACATTTGCAGTCAATAAATTTGTTATCTGGACAAGAAATATCTATTAGAGTCTTATCTATTGATATAGTGGGGTATATAAGTAATATATTGAGTTAGTCTGCAATACAGTTGGATAGATTCATATACAGTATGACTTTAAAACTGATTAGCAATAGCAAAACACGATTGATTGAGATGGAAGTTGAGGCTAAATGTGTTTGCGAATGGCTCGACTGATTCATACCCCATTAACGATTTGATTTGTGCACAGGGTATACGCATTGGCCAAGTGTCTTAAAAGTGTCAATAAATTGTTGACTGTGTCACGTTTCGAGTGTGTTTTTGTGGCTTGCTGGCAATTGAATTATAGCCACGTCTTATTGCCAGTTTCTTCTCGTCGCCGTCGTCGTTGTTGTTGTTGTTGTTGTTGTTGTTGGCTTATCTGCAGCATGTTTTAATGAGTTTTCATGTTCTTAACTATAGACAAACTGTAAATGAATGTCGCAGCGAAGCATTTGCCAAACCAATTTAACATTTAAGCCACAAATAACAAGAGGCTTACAAAATTGGAGCCACCGCACCGCAAGGCTCAGGCCAAGCCGAGCCACTGACAACTCGACACGACAGTCTGACAGACAGCAGGCAGGCAGCGTCTTAACTACGATCTTTACTTTAAGTCAATTCGTCAATTGTCACATTAATAAGTTTTTGCGCATAGTTAAGCTCAATTTATGTTTACCTTTTGGCTTGATTTACGCCGCGAGACTGGCCAAAAGCAAATGGAGGTTAAGTGGGCTCGCACCTAGAACTTGGCGAAAACCTCAACAGAAACTAGAATTTATTTATCTGGAGTCTCAGTTTTGGGTCAAGCAGGGATTAGTTGTTGTTACGAATGAGCTCCCGACTAGCCAATACCCTCACCCCGGGCAGTTGTATTTCTGTTTTTAACTCAGCATCTTTCTTCATTTTCTTTCAGGTATGTAAATCTTGAAAGAAGCTGATGAACAGCATGCTTCAAAGAGCACTTGAAGCTAAATGGGGTCACACGAGGTCTTCATATTTGACACACCTTGTTGGGTAAGTGCGATCAAACGGGAAGATCGAAACGTTTTAATTCGAGGAAATGCAGGCGCGGCAAACCAGAAACCAGCAATCAGCAACCAGGCAACAGGCAACAAGTGGCGCCAACTGCTGAACTGTCTCTCTCTCTCTCTCTCTCTCTCTCCCCCTCCCCTCCCTCTGGCACTCTTTCTTTTGATCTGCCTCTTTCACCAGGCACAATTTCTGCTGCACACCTTGCACTGATTTCCATGGCTTTAATTACCAAAGTGGAAGACCAACTTGGTCAGCGCCATTGGCCCACATTTGCCGGCTGCTGTGTGTGTGTGTCTGTGCCCCACAGCTATGCGTGGCTGTTGAAAGTGCGTGAAGCACACGCTGATTGCCATAGACGACAGCGGCACACGCCCTGCTGACACTTTAACGCCCCAAACATGCCGCCCAAACTCAAATATTTGCCAATGTTGTCAAGGCGAGTGCTGAACTCGGTTAAGCAATGTCTGAAATGAAGCTGACAGTAGCTAAAGTCATAGTATCTTCTATCTTATATAGGAATACTCTGAATTAGCTGTATCTTATATCTGTCTATATAGTTGTGGCTTGTAGCTAATACTCTGCTCTGCTTAACTTTCTTCCACCATTACGAGCGGAAGTCATTTGCAGTAAAGTTCAGTTTCGCTCGCAAGTTGTCAGGGTATTTCGAAGTCGGCACATTAAACTCCCACCTCAACTCTAGCTGAATCGAGTTGATCGACAAGTGTTAATTATGCGCACGTTCGTCGAGCAGATCAGAGAGAGAGAGAGAGAGAGAGAGAGAGAGAGAGAGAGAGAGAGAGAGAGAGAGAGAAAAGAAATGCCGGATATGCGTATGACTATCGCATGATAAATGATAATGATAATCGTATTCAGATTGCGACGTTGCTTCACCTTTACGACTTTTGGCCAAGTTTGGCTCTCGAGGAAGCATAAATTGTGGGCTCTCGCAATGCAATTGTCTGGTGGGAGTACTAAAAATATGTCGAACTGGAAAGGTGAGGGTAAAACGAAAAAAACTGAAATTGATTTCGATCCAAGTCGACGCTGACTATGTTATCAGAGGCTCAGTTGGCAGTTGCCAGCATTTAGTCAGTTTCCACAACGTAGAGCTCACAGTCGGAATTCTCTTAAACAATATTATTTTTCGTAAATTTTCCAGAAAGAGAGAAATCAACTCTTTTTCTTTCTGAACTATTTCGATGGCCGATGATGATGAGATCCAATTTGATGCCGTCGATTCGGGTGCATCCAAGACCTTTCCGATACAATGTTCGGCATTGCGCAAGAATGGATTCGTCATGCTGAAGGGCCGTCCATGCAAGATCGTGGACATGTCCACCTCGAAGACGGGCAAGCATGGGCATGCCAAGGTCCATCTGGTCGGCATCGATATATTCACCCAGAAAAAGTACGAGGACATTTGCCCCTCAACCCACAACATGGACGTGCCGCACGTGAAGCGCGAAGACTATCAGCTGACCGACATCAGCGACGATGGATTCGTAACCCTAATGTCCGACAATGGCGAGATCCGTGAGGATCTCAAGGTGCCCGAGGGCGAACTGGGCGGGCTTCTGCGCCTTGAATTCGGCGAGGGCAAGGATCTACTGTGCACCGTATTGGCAGCCTGTGGCGAGGAGTGTGTCATTGCCACCAAGGCCAACTCGGGCCTGGATAAGTAAGACGCCAGAAGACAGCAGAGTGAAAGCAGAGAGAAAGAAGTCGCAAGAATAGAACTTGGGCTAATAAATATATATGCTTAAAGAAAATGTTTTACTGAAGAGCCCTACATGATAGATAGATAGATAGATAGGTATTGGCCAGTCGAGCACTCCCGACAAATGTCTCTCAAAAGATTTTTATCAGCTTCAGCTATTATCATATTCTTAAGGCCTGTCGTTTACCACTCATAAAATGATGAATGAGTGAATTAATGAATATTGATCTTCATTTCAAAATATATATATTGATCTCTTTTCTGTCACGGTCGCTCGCGATTCGTTTGAGTGAACTTCAAAGCAACAAATTTGAGGCCCGCATTTGAGTCTTGGCTCATTTATCATGTGAGAGCAGCCAAAACATATATTTTTTAATCGTCTTTATCAAATTAATGAGATCTCATTAGGCGGACGCGCCCAGTGCAACGTTTATCAATCCGTTGTGGGCTCGGCTCAGGCCGGCAGCTTCTGCTAGCCTTCTGCTCTAAGAGGTCAACAGCAGGGCTGCTCACACGTGTGCTGCTAATTACGAGTGGATGGATTCTCTTGACCAACTCTACCAACAGTTCAATGGCCAATGGCCTACAGAGTCTGCCGCGTTGCTGTTGACCAGCTGAGCAAACAATTATGTGCCATTTGTAGCGTTCATTTCGTTAAATGTCGAGTTCCATTTGCAATTTCATTAATTTTGTTGGCTTGGCATACCCTGTACTAATTAGAAAGGAAGGGTATATCAGGAGTGCAGCTCTCATGCGTGTAGAGACTGTACGGGGTATGTGTCAAGTCGTTCACTCTCTCATTACTCCTACTAGTTTGTGGCGTCTCGCTGGCGGCGTCGTCTCTTTGCCGCAGCATCGCAATGCTCCACCTTCGGCTGCCGTCGTCTCCTTCAATTGACTGGCAGCTGCTTTGCTTCCTTGTTTGCCAATTGCATTGGCAATCGACTAAATGCATAATATTTGCATAGAGCCCGAGCCCGAGCCCGAGGACTGCGTTCGACTCTGAATATACTCACTCGCACTCAGTCAGTCAGTCTGTGATTCATTCATTGCGCCAGTCATTCATTCAAATTTGTAAATTTGAAAATTTGCAGATTTTGTTGCCGTTGTTTGTTTTGCCTGCCAATTTGACATTTCTGTCAAACTGTCACTGTCGCTTACCCCCGCTCAGTGGGCGTGGGTGTGTTGGGTCTGTGCGTGGCTTTTCGGTCGGCAATTGAGCACGTCAAGTCAAGTCTGTTAACAAATGCAATAAATTTGTGGCTAATACAATTTAATACGACTTGTGTGTCTGAGATTTTGGCCAAAAGGATTTCGTTACATGGCCGCCGCGGCAGTAGCCGCTCCCCAAAAATATATTAAGCCATGGGACTGACTTGATGATGTCATAAGGCGCCAAGAACTTGGACTGAAATTCAATTAGTTGCCAAAGAGATAAAACAAAAACTCAAAATATGAATAACAAACAAAAAAGGGAAACGTGAAACATATGCGGCGGCGGCGGGGGCGTCAATGGAACCCGCATATACATATATCTATATATCTATCTATATACATCAGTTGATTCTTTGAGTCGAGCCTGAGAAATGTTTCCCAACTTTGGCATATGTGAGAAACTTGTGGCGGCATTTGGGCATTTGGGATTGGGATTGCTAAGCAATGAATAAATAAAGGCATTAGGCAGGCAGGGTGAGCGTTGCTTTGCCCAGCTAATTGTTAAGCTTGATTGATAAATGTTTGTTCAATTGCTTAAAGGGGAGAGGAATTTGTGTGGGTCGAAGGCATGATTGAGAGCGAGGGAGAGCGAGAGAGTGGGAGAATGGGAGAGAGGAAGCTGACTGCATTCCTAAATGGCATATTCATCGAAAGCTCTGCCTTAGATAGATGAATAGATAGAATGAGAGAAGGAATAGATAGGCAGATACAAACAGAGAATGAGAGGCAGAGCTTAATAGCGAGAGAGTGATGTGGAGAGAAAGAGATTAAGCTAGATAGATGGAAAGGGATAGATCTTAGTCAGAGTTCTCGGATAGTTTAGTTAGAAAGGTGAGGGGGGAGAGGCTTAGATTAAGTAAGTGAACGAGCTGTGTTTCATTCCAGAATTCCAGCTTAAACTGATCTCTATTGAGCTAATGCTTATATGGATTCATTTTCCTCTATAGATCGCACCCACTCGCTTCGGGCTTCGCATTTAAGCTGCTTTTCAGTTTGTCTTGACGGCTGCATTAAAATCAACTTAACTATGCACTGCTCCAGCCACGGCCACTCCCACTCCCTCGCTGGCCCTATAAAGCCTGCATAAACTGCCAACTAATTGTTATTGATTTTGGCTTTGCATGCGGCGCATTCTAAGCAACTTGGATGCATAAGCCCCAACCCGGAATAGTCCGGGTTGCCTGCCCATGGACTTGGCTGTCTCTCTGT
Source organism: Drosophila repleta (assembly GCA_018903745.1). Lineage (NCBI taxonomy): Eukaryota > Metazoa > Arthropoda > Insecta > Diptera > Drosophilidae > Drosophila > Drosophila repleta. The sequence continues at coordinate 5,845,734 of JAEIGN010000752.1, read as the reverse complement.
CCGTCTGTCTGTCTTGAATTTCATATTTCAAGTGCATTTCATATTGCTATGACAACAACAACAACAACAACAAGAACAATGTTAGAGAGTGGGTGGGTGGGTGTGTGTTGTGCCTAGGCATAGAATCTCCATTACGGCTGGAGTCTAGGCTTCGGCTGCACTTGACCTCCGAACTGCCAACTGCAGAGCGCTGTCTGCCGGCTTGACTGACAGTGCCCGCTGTCAGTCAATCAACGGGAAAAACTGCACCATGCAGAGTTTTACCCTCGGAGCATATGAAGCTATCTGTCTATCCAAAACTAATTACACGCTTTAATATGTCGGCTGGGCGTGCGGGCGGGGCGTGGCCATTATTCAGCAACTTTTGTGTGGAGAGATTGAGGGAGAGGGAGAGGGAGAGAATGGGCGTGAATGCGTGCATCATGCAGTCATGGATACACTTTTTACCGTTATTTAAACATGTACAAAAAGCAAATGCAAGCGACATTGCTTGCTTGCTTGCTTGCCTGATGTTTATCTAACGGTCAGAGGTAAACAGTGGCCGTCCGCCCTGCCCGTCCCCCTCTTGAACACGCCCCGTTTTCAATTAGAACTTCATTTTGTCGTGTGTGTGAGGAGCGTGAAAGGTGACAGTTGCAAGTTTTAATTACTCAATTGGTGGTGATATATAGATTGCTCTATCGATATAACTTTCTATTTTGTTAAATCGATAAGTGGACAGTCATCGGGTTTCGAGTAATTGATAGATAAATAAATAGATCGACGAGTGTGAGTAGAGAATAGTAAATGGAAAGAAGATTAAAGAGCGGAGAAGATAAGCATATAAAGAGTTGCATTAAACAGAAATCTTTGTCTCTATATCTTATAAGAAATGTGTAGAGGTAGTGGTAAAGTAGGGAGACGGTATAACCTAGTCGGATACTCCTGCTCAAATCACTTTGACTCTTAGAGCGGAGAAGATAAGCATATAAAGAGTTGAATTAAACAGAAATCTTTGTCTCTATATCTTATAAGAAATGTGTAGAGGTAGTGGTAAAGTAGGGAGACGGTATAACCTAGTCGGATACTCCTGCCCAAATGACTTTGGCTCTTAGCTGAGAGAAGAAACATTCGCATTATATAACATATTTAACTTAAGATGCGTTTAGATGCAGCTCGTATGTCTCCTCTACTTCAATAGTCCATGATAAGAGCCATCTGCATATCAAGTTCTTGGCTTTCCACATTATATACATCGGATAAGTGCTATCAGCTGCGGCTGCATTTCACATCTTTCACATTTTATGATGAATGCGCCAAGTTCATTCAGCTTTTTCCCGATTGCCGCTTGGCCGGGCGAAGTGTTAATGATGAAACAGCGATTTTGTTTGCGGGCCGAAGATAGGCATTAAATTAATTTAGTGCCGCTTGCTTTTAATTAATTGCCGCTCGCAAGACACCTTTGTGAGTGGCTTGGAAGTCAGTTCAGTTCAGTTTCAGTTTCGCGTTGCGTGAGGCAATTAAAGAGATTTATGTGTCAAGTCTCCACCCTCTCGTTGCAGGGCCGGGCTAACGGATGCGTGCGTGTCTCGGGCCAAATGGGTTAAAGAAACAAGTGTGTAAGTAGGTTTCGCACCAGATAAACGAGAGATATAACGTAGGGAATTGAAGTTGAACTGCCGCCAAATGGGGTCATTGGAAAGTTGGGTTATATTTCCTCGTTTACCTTTACTCTGGGTTTGTTGATTATCAGCATGAGCAGTTGGGAAACGTTTGGCGTGCGGACTGACAGGTAATCTTAAACAACTCGACTGTGACCACAGAGGCGTTGATGAATGCAGCTAGCATATGGGCTTATGCACCTGTTGAGTGCTAGAGATAGACGGAGGGACAGACAGAGAGAGAGAGAGAGAGGGAGAGGGAGAACTAGTTTTTCTGACAGGCAAAGCTGTGATAAGCAGGATTAGATGAGTTGATTTAGGCATGGTCAGAGTATTGCCTAGTCGGGCAGTCCAGATGAGAGCACTCTTACTTGCTTGAAGACTTCTTCGAGATCTTTTGAGTACGTAGGAACAGTAGCTCGATGTTCTAATGGTTATCTTTGCTATTCACATAATAAAACAAGAATTATTTCTGTTTTTTATGCATATTTGAAAAACTTTTAATGGCATTTAAGCACATTTTGTGGAGCGCACATATCGTATTACAGCAATAAGAACGATCTACAACTCATTACACTTGGCTTAGAGTGCTAAGGTCAAGCCAGGTAGTTAGATTCCACGAACCAAGGTGTTGGCCTCTATATAACGCAACGCTAGGCAAGGGTTCTCTTCTACTCGCTGCGTGTCTTGTTTCTTTTCTTTAAAGCCGAGCTGGGCCGAGCCAAGCCAAGCCCATTAAAAATTGTTCAGCGATTATGCGGGACAGTGTGGTAATGAATTTTCGTCTACAAACGACATTTTCGAAGAGCTTTTTGTAGAAGGAGAAGCGAACATGAAAACAAATAAAATTCGTATGCTAAGTGCGTGCCAAACGGAACGACCCTGAGCGCGGGAGCCCCGAAACGTTTGTATTTGTAATATATAAATATGATATTGGGTAACATTCGGACAAACATGAGCTGTGGGGAGGCAGGGGGAGCGAGTGGCAATCGAATCGTAAATCAAATTGCAGCATTTAACGAGGCAGCTTGTGGACCGGACCGAACCGAACCGAACCGAACTGAAGTGAAGCGAAGCTGTGCGGACTTGGAAGAGGCATCCACTCGACCACGCTCCACTGGCACTCGACAAGGGAACTGCACGCGTTTTAATTGCAAACAGAGCGAGGGCAGGCGGCAGGGCGGCAAAAGAGATAGCCAGAGGCCCAGAGGGGCCTCTGAGTGGAGGCGTGCGTGGCGCCCCCTATGGAGGGAGGCGGCATGTGCAGCATAAATATAAAACTTGCGTGCCGTAAACAAAGTTGCGACAGTTAAACGGAAAGTGCAGTGGCAATACAATAACGGGGGTTAGCCGAAGGTGGTCGCGAGGCTGGAGCGGGGCGAGTTGACAGGCTATAAAACACAATTGAAGCGCCACATGAAGCAGAGGCAGAGGTAGAGGCAGAGGTAGAGCAGGCGCGGCACGGCCTGTGGGCTGTCGGCGCAGTCGGTTAAAGTCTCCATTAGGCGCTTGCGCATGTGTCGCTGCGTGGGCTTGCCTAGAGAGGGAGACCCATAGAGAGAGAGAGAGAGAGAGAGGGAGAGAGAGATTCTGTCATTATTCAAGCGATTTTTATCGCCATTTGCATCCTTAGCTTTAGAGTTTTTGCTGTTGAGCAGCTGATCATGGGCCGAGGCAAGCCAAGCCCAAAAAGGAAATTCATTTTCACTGACCAACTTTTTGGCATGCGTTTTTCCCTGGTGGGAAAGCCGCGGCAGGAAAGGTTTTCTTTCTCCTCTTCTGTGTGCGTGCATTTCCCCTCCAGGTGGTTGCGAGTTCGTTTTGCTTTCATTACTCTTCTACCTACATTAAATTGAAAAAGTTTTTGTTTTGTTTCTCTCGTCAAGTATTTTTTGTTGCTTGGCTCAAACGGGTTTCTGGCCAATTGAGACATAACTGTAGTTTAATGCACATTAACATTTTCCTTGGGAATTATGTCAGTTGACTGCACTGGGAGTTTCCTTAAAGAGTGTTGAGTGGGCTGGCGAGGGTGAGCTGGGGGATGCCTCAGATGTTATTGTTTGTAAATTTTGCGAAACAGCTGAAAGCCCAAAGAGATCTTATGTATATGGGGAAATGATGGGAAATATGAGAAGTAGACTGCGCCTGGAGCGGGATTTGATTCAAATGAATTGATATTGAGGTCAGTCAAAGAGAATTAATGAGAGTGTTAAGTAGCGAATTGAGAAGAAGAATCTTGCCAACTAAGCTTTAAGTAACTATGAAGACTGTCTTAAAGCTTTAAGCAGTATATATGTAAAGTAATTCCCCTACAATGCTTTAAGCTGATATTAAAGCTCAATATCTTTAGCCTTAAAAGCAGCTAACTACGGCTATGATTAATGGGCCAACTGGCTGTGCAGCTTCCGTGAACTATTGCGAAAAGGGTTTCCCTTTTCCGACTCGCATTCCATGCTAATCATTGGGCTGCACTTGCCCGCCTTTAAAATTGCAGCAGAGAGCAGCGAGCGAGGCTGTCAAATTAATTAAATTGCCTGTAAATGCAGCAACAGCAACAACAACAACAGCAGCAACAGCAGGGAAATAACAGCAATCATCGGCTACTTCAGCTTCGAGTCATGATGTCGCTTAAAAACGTCATTAACATTAACATTAGGCTAACCCCCAGACGATAGACTTTTCACCTTGGCCCCTGCAACTGCAATTTACCAATAACAACTGCGAACGAGACAGACGGAAAATCAACTCATTAAACTAGCGAGACAACAGAGTTAGAGAGAGAGAGAGAGGGAGAGAGGGAGAGAGGGAGAGTATCTTAGAGAGTGGAGGAAACTGGCAGTCAAATCAATGCGGGTGTTGTCTTCATAGTCCGACTCCACATTCACTTGTCTCCATGCAAAGAAAACAGAAGCAAATGGAAAACGGAATGCGGAGGCGGAGTTCGAGTTGCAGTTGCAGTTGGAAGTCTCCAGTCTGCAGACTGCAGTCTGCGGGCCGAACAGGCGTCACTGGCTACTGTCTGCCGTCTGCCGTCTGCCGTCTGCGTGGCTCTGTTGTCTGGTCTCTGGTCAACGCTGTCGGCTCTGACAACGAATGTGAAATGTGATTTTAGTTTACATTTTTTATATACCCTCAAATCTGTTGCACACGAAGAGGAGGCTGATGGTTGAGCTCTCGTAGATTGGAAATGTTAGAGATGCAAATGCTTGAAGGAATCTTAGTTGTTGCTGAATATATTTTTTGATATCTGAGAAGTATTTGAGTTGAAATCTAGAATCTTTGATCTTTTAGTGCTCGTCTAGTATAAGCATAAGCAAAGCGTTTCTCCTCTCTGTATATGCCTAGATTCCTTTGCCTTTCTAGGGTATCTCTTAGTCGCTATCTCCCATCTTAGGCTCGCTTGTTTTATCTATTACAATTTCTTGCAGTTTTATTTTGGACTGCAACAATTTGGCTCTTTGTGAGCTGTTTTCCATTAGCGAAAATGAAATTTATATCATGTAATTTAGTAGACAGCGAACTCCCACGTAATCCGACAGCGCCTAGCTACCAAAAAACAAAAAAAAAAAACCCTCTCAAAAAAGAAGGCAACAATATAGCAATTGACATTTGCGGGCAGAGTCGGGAAAGTCCAGTCAGAGTGAAAACTTCCGACTGAACTAATACAGAGTCAGAGTCAAGGCATAATTCATCAAGCCAAGTTCTTGGCTTGACGTTGACTTACTTTTGCAGCCTAACGGTCTGTTTTTGTTTTTGTTTTTTTTTTTTTAGGCCTTTTTGTTAGTCGTTCTCACATTTTCACCTGCTGCTGGCCATGCTGGCCATGCAATTTCTCCCATCAGTTTTGGCGCGTAGCCCAAAAAGTCTTGACAAATTAATAAACAAGCCGTCAAGCGAGCTGGTCAACACTGTCCAACAACTTTGCAACTACTCTATGTACATGCTATACAAGCCTCTCCTCTCTCTCTCTCTCTCTCTCTCTCTCTCTCTCTCTCTCTTTCTCACTCCTCTCCTCTCTCTGTTTCTCGCCCCTCTAAATCATCTAGTTGCCATTTGTCAGCCTCGCGGCAATTTTAGCAAATTGCATTCTTAATGGACTCTGCTCGGCCGGCCCCAAGCTGCAAAGTTTCTATGCAAATGACGCATCTGCATGAGTGTGTGTGTAGTATGGAAGTGTGTGTGTGAGGCGAAAATGTTTGATTTGAACTTTGCTCGAGCAAAAAGCTGTGGAATTTTTCTAATCAGCACAAAATATATAAGCCAGATAATATCGTCGATTGATTAAGCAGAGTTAACTCTCAGTTGGTGTTCTAAGAGATCATGGGAAACGTGGAAAGACTTGAAGTGACTTTAGATCATACTATATACTATATATATGTTCCAATCTTGAATAGAGCAATTAACTTGAGGCTTTGCATTCTAGAGAGTGCATTTCGAGTTCATATTGGGATATCTCTCGCCTCACTCTTGCCCTTCTTTCTCTCAGCTATTCTTAAGCGTTTCATATGGCAGCCTTTAGTCTAGGATTTCTAATGCAGAAATGGGCTTCAGTCAGTGATGCTTGGTAAATACTAAGTTAGATATATTTTTCATCTTTCATTTATTGCATTTTCACTTTCAATCGACTGCTTTGTGGGCCTTGTTTAACTGTCATTAGCAGATGCTTATAATAGCTCGAAACTTTCAATTGCGATTCCAATTGGAGTCGTATAGGCATATCCAGTTGGAATAGTTTTCGTTTTCGCTCTTTCTTTTCATTTATGAATATTTCGTTTGCTTAATTACTTGACAATTAACAATGCAAATTGCAGAGAAACGCCACCTGGCGGCCGGTCGTTGAACGTTGTTTCGACACGCTATATTTCAAAGCCAAGCAACAACAGAAACAACAACGACGACGAATAAATATCCCAAATACCATTGAGTAAAATATTAAACATATGTAGACAAACATTTTGCTTGTTTGATTGTCTGATGATTGTTATTGTTGTTGCTGTTGTTGTTGTTGTTGTTGTTGTTGCTGTTGTTGTTGTTGTAATAATAACGTGTTAAATTTTCACGTGGAGCATATTTTGGATTATTTATCGCATCGGGAAAGGGACCGCCCACACGCTTTTCCAACATTCCCAAGTGCTGTCTAATTAAAATGCAAAAAGCAAATGTTTACGACTTTTGTTCAACTAATTTAGGGGTAACTACAACAACAACAACGTTTACAACAACAACTGTTTGCCTGAGGCCAAAAGCGAGGCGGCGGCGCCATCTAAACTTAGCTGTGGCACGCGATGACCGCGAATTTTTGGCCAAAGCCAAAGGCAAAGTTTGCATGTTAGAAGACCATAAAGAGCCAACGCCAGACGTTGACAGCGCCACAGCGTAGCAGTCCAGCTACGGCACATTGACATTCAGTTTGTGTTTTTGGGAGACACATGCTGCATGCCACACGTATCTAGTAGCCAGCAGACTGGCAGTAGGTAGTCAGGCGGCCAGGCAGCTCCTGTTCCTGTTTAGGTTTCGCTTTCGTTTGTCTAGCGCGCGTTATTTAAATGTTAGCGATTCGTCCGCGAGATTAGCCTTATTTAATTAGGATGCAATTGAAATTTGTTTCGAGTGCTTGAAACTTAACAAAGTCTTAGATACTAGATAAGAGATGAAGTAGGGTTGAAACTACTGTATGCATAGGTGTATATATGGAGAGTATATCTAAGAGAAGCGCCTCTTGGCTGCTACTTTAGACTTGGATTTATGCAATCTTATGGTAGTAGTTAAGTTTGAGTTGTAGAATCTGAACTTCCTTGATCGTTTTCATTTCTAGCACGTCTGATTTCATTCGTACTATTTCACATGATTCTAATTATAAAGCTCTGACTAAACAGTTTTCTACTATCAAGTTCTAACTTCCTAATTGCTTAATTGCTTTGATCACAAGTTTAATTTGAATTTGGGTGAGTCTTGGAATAGTCACAGTTTAAGACTTTTAGTCTTAGAAGTGTCGGAAATTGTTCAAAGTTTTGTTCAGTTGAGTCCAATTTGTACTCAAAGGTAGCTTAAGTAATTTATATTTAGACAAAGACTAATCAACGTTTCGGTATGTAGTACAAGTACGGTAGTGATCGAGTCACAGTTTTCACAGTGTTCATGGTTACCTGTGAGATGACTATTTGATGGCCAAAGTGAATATAATCAGAGGCATTATAGTAAGAATCTGATGGCAACAGTTGTAGACTCGTAATCTTATGAGGTAACTGCTTTAGAGTCACAGTTTGATTATCGTTGTTTGCCGGATGCGATTAAGACTATGGAAACTGTGACTAGTCACAGCTTGATCTGATATGAAATTATCTTATATTACTGAATTATCTTATATTATCTATAGAACTTTGAGGCTTCAGTGTAGTTCCAAGTAGTTTCTATAGATCAATTCTCTTTCTTGATGAGTTCTTGCTGGTAAATTGCATATGCCTTTTCTCTCTTTATCTCACTAATTCACTCTCTCTCTCTCTCTCCCCCCTCTCTCTCACTCACTCTCTCTTGAGACCAATTTGGTTGCTCAGGATTTTCTATTCACATAGCTTTGCCAGCTGTTCGCATGTGCTGGGCTCAATCAGATGAAGCTTAACCCCTATGATTATTAGAGATTACCAGCATTTGAGTCGGAGGCCAGGCCAGGCTCATTGGCACGTTTCACCTGGCCCAGTGCCTTTTATTTTTGCCTTTTCAGCCAGGGTTCATTGTGAAAGTGCGAGTGTGAGTGCGAGCGTTCAGTATCTGCTAGATACTTACAGCAACAATAAAATGCATATTTTTTGGTGCAGTTCGGCTGGCTGGTATGGCAGCTGGCCTGACCGGGTACAATGCGAGATCTTTGGTTGGCCACCTGAGGCGACGTCGGCCTGTTGCATGTCATTTTCTGACCGGTATCTCAATAATTCATACGCAATTGTATTGACCAATAAATTAATCACACGAACGAAAGCCGAACCCCGGCACACCAGCCACAGCCACCAGTTAAATCGTCATAAACAATGCCCCGAACACACAGATGCAGTTGCTATGGGGCCGAAAAAAGATACATATGTACGCGATATAGTCGAGACACGCATTTGCAAATGAATAAATATGGAAAAGAAATGAGAGGAGCAAATAGCGCTAAGCGGGAAATTAAAAGGCAATTTTCCGAGGCAGATAAAACAAAGATCAAACGTGTTTTTGTTTCTTGTACGTTTTTTATGTCGTTTCTACCAGTGCAAAAGTCAATTAATCATTAAAGAAAATACTGTGTTCAATGTGCATGTCGAGGTTGTTACGTTGCTGTTGTTGTTGTTGTTTGTGTTGTTGTTGCAATTGCAGTTTGTGTCTTGTGGCACAGGAAACATCGACCGGCGTGTTTCTTGTGCTGTGTTTAAAGTAAAAGTAAGCAAAAAGAAGCCGCGACAATCGGCAAACGTTGTACAATTAGAGAAACATTTCACAGATGCCATTAGCCAAATTCCACACAGCCAGCCTGGCTCAAGTTTGCCTTCGACTCCGCTGCCCCACGAGTTCCTGTCCTATCCAGTCCAGTCCTGGCCTGTCGCCGTGCCCTGCCAACCCAATTGTGCGTAGTCTCTATGTAGTATGTGGTGAGCTCATCAGTCAATCATTCACTCAATCAATCAGTCAAGCCAAAAATTGCTGCTTACGTGGCCAGTTTATGGCTCACACGCCTTGACCAGGACTTTTACGTAATCAGTCGACCTAAAAAACAAAATCACTAAACTTTTTTATGCGTTTAAGTTTTCAAGGAAAAAAACTGGATTTTCTGTTTGTTTTTAGCGCACAGCGAAAAGCTTGTAAAAGTTATGCTCAAAAAATATATATACAATATATATAATACATATATTTTATTAAATAGGAAATGTTTTGAAAAGCTATCTATGTAAAATAAAATATATTTAATATTTAATAAATAAAAGTTAAATTTTAAGTAAAAATACATGTATAAAATATTGTAATTAAAAAAAAAAATAAATAAATAAAAAAAAAAATAAATAAATAGAAAAAAATAAATAAGTAGAAAAAAATAAATAAGTAGAAAAAAATAAATAAGTAGAAAAAATAAATAAATAAATAGAAAAAAAAAATAAATAAATAGAAAAAAATAAATAAATAGAAAAAATAAATAAATAGAAAAAAATGAATAAATAAAAAGAAAAAAATAATTTAAAAAAATAAATAAAAAAAAAATAAAAAATAAATAAATAGAAAAAAAATAAATAGAAAAAAAATAAATAAATAAAAAAAATAAATAAATAGAAAAAAATAAATAAATGAAAAAATAATTAAATAAAAAAATAATTTAAAAAAATAAATAGAAAAAAAATAAATAGGAAAAAAAAATAAATAAGAAAAAAAATAAAAAAATAAAAAAAAAAAAACAATTTTAAAAAAATAAAAAAGTGACAAAAAATATTAAAAGTAACTAAATTTATTAAGACAATAAAAAAAGGGTATTTCCAAGTCAGACACTCCCAACTAGAGCACTCTCATTGCTTTTTGTGCGAACATTCAGTTCGTAAGATGAGCCCCAACCTAGCTAACCATTTAGAAAGCTTCAAGACTTCAAACTCAAATCAAAAACTTATTGTCCGCTATAATTTGTAGATCGAGTTGATAGCTAAGCTCCAATTTCATGAAACTTAAGATAAGTTGGCAATTGAAGTGGCTTGGGTCCGCCATATGTTGTTCAGTTTATGGGCGCATAGAAATCGAAAGTGTTTTCGATGCCAAGCAAATCAGTCATCTAATTGCTGCATGTCTCTATAGCTGCACGCACAGCATGGTGTGATTTTAATTGAATGAAGCAAAAGCAGCGAAAAGCCAACTGAGGCAACGCTAATAAAGCTGTAAACATATCAATTACAGACATTTCAATGCGTTTGCCGTGGCCCAATTATGCGGCTAATATGACGCGAACTCCCCCTCTCTCTCTCTGTTTGTATCTCTCATCTCACTCTTGCTTTTCTCTTGAGATCTTCCGCTCTTCCCATTTGCTATTGTTTTCATTAAACGAAGAAAGAAAGAAAGAAGAAAAAACATTCCACCGCCGCAATGACAACTCGAAGATTTATCTATGGCTCCATTGACAGCCATACGAAGAGAGGCAGACGTCAAGCTCCAAAACCAAAGACGTCTCTGGAGGGTTGACGGCGGAGGCGTAAGGAGGGGCTGCCTACTGTTCGGCTACCTCTCTCTCGCTCTTTCTCTCTCGCTCTGCCACTCACTGAGTCACTTTTTCTTTCTCAACTTGTCGCCTGCCATTTTATCAAACGAATCTGTGGCATTTCATTTGCTTCTGCAGCCCACACATCTGCCGACGACTCACACACACGCGCGCTTCGGCTGCAACTGCAACTTCAAGAGTCGTCAATGAGAAGTCCACAGATATTTTATCTATGAGTTGTCTCTAGCTGCTATACCCTGTAAGCATTGAGTATGATTGGCAGGGTATATAGCCTTCATATATCTCTCTGGTCTCTTGAAGAACTGTGTGTTGGGTCTCTCTAGACGAGGCAAGCTTCCACATCACTTGCAGGGTATATTCTAGTCCTGCCTTCCACTGTGTGTGCACTCGTGTGCATTGTTATTGCTTTGGACTTTCGTTTGGCCTGCTAGTTGCGTTGCGTCTTCTACGATTGCAGCCTTTCCTGAAAGTGAATCTCAAATATTTCTTGATTATGTGCTCCTCGGCAGCGACGAAGGCAACAGCAGTCACAGAATTCGCATTCGCATATCGCATGCGCGATTCAATGCAATGTAACAAGGTCATGTGAGAGAGTTGCCCAGCTGACAATGTCCCCTTACCGCCCCCTGCTGCAACCACTGCTGGCTGGCTGCCCTGCCTCAGTTCGTATCTCTCCAGCATCTTTTGGCTCATTTGCTGTTTTGGCTCTTGCATTGGTTTGCTGCTGCTGCTGTTGTTGTTGCAAGTTGTTTTTATTTTATTTTATTTGTGTTGCCAACGCATTTCACTTTCTACTGCATTTCGAATGCATTTTTTGCTGCTGCTAGCGACGACAAGTGGGCCGAAATCGACAACGCTTTGGCTTTTCTTCTTGACGCTTTTCACTTTCATTAGCGCACTTTTGGCATTTCCTTTTACCATATTGCCTTTTGCATTTTGCCTTTTTGCGTACTTTTCTTGACTGACCATGAAATAACATATTCATTTCCCGCATCTGACATCCACTTCGCACTTGTATCACTTGACTTGGCTGTCAGCTTCTTGATATCCAGGTGTTGTTTGTCCGTCACTCTGTCAACTTTTTGATCATGTCCAAGTTTTATGTGTCAGTCGAGCTGCTGTTGTTCATTTGTTTGTGCTCAGGCAGCCAAAAACACACACTTGCTCACATTCTGTGCTCAGTTCCGCGTTCTGCTGCAGTCAGCGCGCGGCTTGAATTTCATTCTGTTTGCTTGTGCGCAAAACCTTCGCTGAGAGATATGAGATTGCAGTTTGCTTCTACCTGTGAAAGCTGAGAGCTGATTATGCAGTGGAAGCGGAGACTTGGCTATGCTTAGCAGAGATAGCTGAGCGAAAAGCTGCTTAAAATTTGGCCCAAAAGACATTGTTTTATATACAAAAATATACAAAATAATAAAGATTTCTATTGCCAAAGCTATCCTCAAGTCTTTTAATTTCAATTAATTAGTTTAGTAATTGATTAAAAATATATTTAATTATCAATTTGTATTCAATCTTCGGGCTAAGCCACTTTTGATGGAAGCGCTCTTGTGACGCCTTCGGCAATTGATTGATTGAAAAGCTGTTCGAGAGCTATTGCATGCCACACACACCTGAGTTTCCCACGCACGCACTGTACAGTTAGCTGCCTACGATTTCTTTTGGCCAATGAATACTTGTTGCCCGCATATATCAAATCTTGTATGCCAAATCTCAAAGCTGAGAATTGTTGAGAGATTTTGTTTGATTTGAAATGTCTTTAGCCTCCCCCAATGGCTGGGAAAGGGAGCCAATTATCGCCCGAAGATGTTGACGTCGTCGAATTGGCCATTACCAGTTGGCAGCCAACTCTGGCCAATTGCTGTTTGACCGCTGACGATCGACGGCGATGGCGATTGTGCCCATTTCCGACTTCAACTTGACCACAGCGCGCGCAGCTAACTAAAGCGAGAGTGCTAAGGCCAACTTAGACAGAGAGCGAGAGAGAGAGAGAGAGGTCTATAGTTGGTGTTGCCAAAGTAAATCGACGTTGATTTGTTTTGCCAGCGCGTTGTTCGTGCAAAATTTCGCTGGGACTTCAGCTTTTTTATTGGCCATTTGAACAATGGGCATTACAACTATTTCTTGGCTTTGAGTTGCTGCAGATCAAATCAGTTTCGATCTAAATAGAGTTTTTAGTACGTTTTTGCGGTTTTACGACTTAGTTTAATTGTTATTTAACTCTTTTTATTGCAATTGGATTATGTAAAATGGTTTAGTTTGATGAATTAATATAGGAGCAGATCTATGTGTGTATATATGATGATTTAATATGATTTATGATAACAATTCGCCTACAGAGGGAGAGAGAGAAGCTCAAGAGACCTACTAGATATACCTGATATATATAGTTAGATATTTGGATAGATGGGCTATTATATCTTATACTCCTATACTAAACACCAAACTTCTTCTACCCAAACTGTCATGTACTATTCTATACTATCCATACCAGCAGAGTAGAATTCCTATACCTTCTAGTATACTATCTCACACCATACCATACCATATCCCATACCATATTATATCCCATATCAATAACTACTATCTGATGGAGCCTAGACAGTATACAGTATAGTCTCCCATATCATATTATACTCTCCTACACAGTCTCACATATTACTCTTTATAGATAAGATTCCATCTACCATGTTCATTTCTAGTTTTCCTTTTAGAATCCTCTCAGGCAGCAGCTGCTCTCTAATACTGGAGAGTATCTAAGCTTCGTCGTGCAGTTGCTTGTTTCATCATCAGGTTTTTTTTTTGCTCCTACAAATTGGCCGTAAATGATATTTTCACAACTCGCATCGATCGCAGCGCTGGCCCCGTCGCTGTTGCACGCCCCCTCCACGAGCGCCGCCTGCTGCACGCCCCCTGCGATCGCCGACAAGTGAGAGAGTTCGCCGGGGTTAATATGGCCAATAAATTGTTATTGGCGAGTTGTTGCTGATTTCTGATTTCTGGCCCCGCCGATGCTTTATGGGCCATATTTTTTGGGGTCGATTTTGGGTTTTGGTTTCGTTTCGTTTCGTTGGGCCTAACGGCTAACGACGAAAGAAATATTGAAATTTGCGGGCAAATTGTTTTCAATTTAATCGACTCGCTGGGCATTTTTCATGCTGGAGTGCAAATATAATTAATGATAATGAATTGTTATGGCCAACGGAGCTAAGCTGAGCTTCGCAATCCTCCCACCTCCCCCAAAAAGACGCCCACAACGAGCGGAAAAGCCGAGGAAAACTTTAAACTAAAGCAATGGAAATTATTTAGCGGCAGGCAAATGTCGTGCGACGTTTTCTTTTGAGGAATTATGTTTATTTGCGCTGCGTTGTTGTTGTTGTTGTTGTTGTTGCTGTGGGAGTTGGAATTGGGAGATTGAGGTTGATTTATCATTCGAGCGAAAGGTTGCCATAAAAATGTTGCTAAACAAATGTTGACGCAGCCAGTGGGTAAAAGTTTTTCGCATTTTATGGCTTAGTTTTTGCTTGGCTGGCTCACAGGCTGAGCATTATGCAATTGGGACTCGGGCCGGCCGAAGTGCTAATAAAATCACGTTAGCAATTTTCATTTGTTGTCATTTTCATTTCATTTTCCACTTCCAACTTACTGCAACGTGTTTCCGCTCCATTCGATTTTCATCTCTTGAGCACATTTCCACATAATCTTTGCATATTTGTTTTCCATTTTCTATCGCTTTAACACGCATTTCACGCTTTTCTCATTGCAGAAAGTGAATTGAAAGGCAACCGACAACATTTGCTTTGGAGTGGAGCCAACACCAACACCATCAACAACAACTGCAGCAGCAAAAGGCCACACTTTGGTCACTTTTCACACTCGGAGTCAAATTGTAAGTTTGGTTAGCTAAGTAATTTGATTTTAATACAGCCTGGCTGAGCCAACAATAGCCAGCGATAATGCTGCTTGCACTCAAGCACAATGCACCTGACATTGAAATGGGTTAACTGAAAAGCAATCTTTGTTAGCTGCCAACTGGGTATTTGGGTCAAGGCAACTCGAATGGAGTTAGCGGAGCTAAGAAAGAGTTTGTTTATTGAAGAGCAGCTCGGAAGGAAAACCTGCAGGAGGAGTTGTGGCTCTCATTTAGCTCGGTTTCTATCCTTTCCTTGCTCCTCCTCTCTCCCCTCTATCTCTTACTCGCTCGCCTCTAACACTTACTCTCTCTCTCCCTCTGATATCTCTCTTATTCTCTCCTCTCTATCTCGCTTACTCTCTCCCCTCCATCTCTTACTCTTACCCCACTATCTCTCTTGATCGGCCCTCTCTCTCTCTCCCTTTCCTTCTGTCTTCCTGACTGTCTATCTCTTTATATTTCTCTCTACTCTCTCTTTCATCTCTCTCTCTCCTCCCTCTCTCCCTTACTCTCTCTCTCTCTCCTTCTCCTCTCTCTCTCTCTCTCTCTCTCTCTCTCTCTCTCTCTCTCTGTCTCTCTTACTGTTTCTCTCTCTCTCTCTCTCTCTCTCTTACTGTCTCTCTCTCTTACTGTTTCTCTCTCTCTCTCTCTCTCTCTCTCTCTCTCTCTCTCTCTCTCTCTCTTACTGTTTCTCTCTCTCTCTCTCTCTCTTACTGTTTCTCTCTCTCTCTCTCTCTCTCTCTTACTGTCTCTCTCTCTCTCTCTCTTACTGTTTATCTCTCTCTTTTTCTCTCTCTCTCTCTCTCTCACTCTCTCTCTGACTCTTTCTCCTTTAAGTAGCTAACTAAGCTATTTTGCTCATTTGTCATTTCTTTCAGACAGCCTCAAGTCAATTGTTTTCCATCTTCCACTTAAGTTTCCCCAATATTTTCCAGCTCTGCCCCTTTCAAGACGGATAGACATGTTCGAGCAGTAGCCTAATCAGCTCCGTTGTCTGTTCCATAATTTATGCCCGCCTACCGAGACACCGCTAATTTGGTTGCCGCGCCACCTGTCGCCAGTTCATAACAAAAGACTTCCCTGCCGGACAGACAGCGTGGCGGGGCGGGGCGGGCCGAGGCGTGGCCAATCTATGGGGCGCCGAGTAGCTGGTTTTCTTAGCCCATTTTAAAATAGACTCGAGAATAAATGGCAACTTGTTCGAGCCACGAAAACACGACACATTTATCATGAGCGGAAAATGTGGAACCCCAAAAATGTGTTTATAAATTGTAGAGACAAATTTGCGAGGCTAGAGACTTGGCGATTAGCAAGCAGTTAACACAAGGAGAGGCAGGGGGGGGGGGGGACGCTGATTGGGGGTACACTAGTCAGGTGCTCGTATTGGGGCGTCTGTTTGCATGTGTTCAACATTTGTCCACGCTGCTCGATAACTTTCATTTTTCTGCTACATGTGGGTCTGCCATGGGGCCAATTCTCTAATTGCTCTGCACCAACAGCTAACAGCTAACAGCTATCAGCTGAAACGAGAGAAAAATGTGCGCCTTTTGTTTCTGCTGTTTGTCTGTTGCCCCCTCTGCTAGCCCCCTTCTACTGCTCTGCTTTGACCATGTTCCATGTCGCCATGTAACGTCGGGCAGCCACCTTCCCACCTTTTTGGTTACAAATATTTTTACAGCCTGCAAGTCTCCCCTTTGACTCGGCGGTGGCTGCATGTGTGCCAGGGGGCCGCAGCCAGGCAGGCATGAGCCACGAACGACTGTGGGCCTCAGAATTCGCTATGTTTTCATTTTCAGTTGACATTTGGCACATGTTTTTTTCTTCTTTGTACTGAGATACCCTGGATTTGAGTGAGTTTGGCTGTGGGGTAGTTCGGGAAGGAGTTGAGATAAGTAGAGTATCTGAAAGTGAAATGAATCCAATACACAGAATATCAAGAAATATATAGATATATAGAAATTATATACAGAAGCAAGAATTTTGATTTACGATCCATTGTTGACTTGTCTTGCAGAGCTTCCTCTCTTTCCTTCTCTTCTATTTAGTTTCTTTCTCATTCTATTCCATCTTAAACTATTCCTTATATCAGGGCCTTACTGTTCCATATTCATATTCCTCCCCCATACTATATAGATCATCCTCTGCTAAGTTCTCATTTCCTCGCTTCAACTTCTTTTTCTCCCTCCTCTTTTCCAGCCCTCTTCATAGAGTAGTTGTTGCTTCATTATATTTATACTATACCCTACTATTTAAGAGCATCCTCTTGCTGTCCTCTCCCTCCTTTTCTACTCCTATTCCCTCTCTACTGCCCCTACCTCAGTCTCATTGCATTTGCTGACCAAAAACTAGCTCGAGCGACCACAAATAGCAAAACCAAAAAAATTAACAATTCATTGTCTTTGTTAGCTACCCCTGCCTCTGCCTCTGCCACGGCCCCTTTCCTGCCTTTACTTGCTGCTCTGGTTATCTAGGTGGGCCACAAGTTGTCGTCGTCGTCGTCGTTTGTTTGTGGTCGCTTTGTGGCTGCGGTTGACATGCCGTTTGAACCCACTAAAAAATACCCTGCAACTAGCCGCCGTCCCCTGCCCGAAGGCTGGCTGGCAAAATGTTTCCTTTGATTGCACGGCATTTGGAATCGTGTTGTTGTTGTTGTTGTTGTTGTTGTTGCTGTTGTAATTGTTGCTGTTGTTGCTTTATACAAGTCAATATGGTTATTGTTATTGTCATTGGCGCATTGGCTGCAATTTGGCCATTTGGCAATAACAAACGACAAAAGCCTCACGTGTGCCCAACTCTGGCCAACATGTTGCCAGGCAGTTAACAATTCATTAGGTGTTGCATTGCCTGTTGTTGTTGTTGTTGTTGTTGCTGCTGCTGCTGCTTGCAGTCTGCTGGTGCAACTGGCCAACAATTTATGGCATGTTGCCCCGCGGCCAACCTGATTCAGTTGGTCAAAGCTGGCCAAATGCGTCGCAAACGTTTCTTGGAAGAATTACCACAGATAGAATGATAATTTATGCAATATATATCTCTATATATATATATAGATATATCTTTTTCCAACGGCCTGTGGAATGTGGTCTACGCTACGTTTGTCATAAATTATCGTCATCTGTTGTCGACCTCTACGATTCGTCGTCGTCGTCGTTTTGTCTAGTTTCCAGCTCAAATACTATTGAAGCTTAGTCATGGCTATTTATAGATTTGCTACAGTGGGGTATGCGCATTTTGTCACGCAATCTGTGACGTTTGTTTAATGAAGTCATGAAGTGAACTGAAGCGAAGTCTGTAGAGGATTGGAGTTTATTACTAAAAGTGAAATCATTTCAAATATTGATTTACCTGATGGAATTATATGATTCGGCCTGAAGACTGGAAGACTCCAAGGGAATAACGTAATATTCTTCTTCTACGTGGCAGATAGACACACAGATAGGTATATATATTACTGTTCAGGGCAGTTGAGTAAAGTCAATCGGCAGCCATGCCTGTCTGTCATAGACTAGAATGATTGGAATAAAAGATAGGTACAAGGTGCAGGGTATTAGCCAGTCGTATAGGTCTTCTTTAGCTAATCTAGTTCCTCGGCTTTATCAAGTTTAAAGTGCTGCTACCGCCTAGACTTTACATATGTTTATAGTACATTTATTACAGGGTATCTAGCAAAGTCTTTCGACTCTTACCTTTCACTCTTGCTTTCAGGCTGTTCCGCACTCAACGACTGTTCGATGAGTCAATTGTTGATTAGTTCGAACTCAGATAAGTTCTTTATATGTAGACTGTTTACTATATATATATATGTAGGTGAGCTTTGAGGAGAATTAACTTTTCCTTGCGATTGATTGAATTCGATGGCGAATTCTGTTTATTTATTTTCCCAATTCGGTTTAGCTCTTATCTAATCGCGACTCTATTGAAGACACGAGCGTCCAAAAGTTGCCCCAGTTGAGTCAAGTCGCGCACAAAGGCCGTCAATTATGTGAGTTATTTGCGTGAGAACGTTGAAGCGGAGAAGCAGAAAAAGAACTAAAGATTGTATAGAGTATATATATATATATATGTATATCCACTGGAATGTACATATTAGATAATACGAAAAGAGATCAAAGATCTTGAGAAAGAGAGAAAAACGAAAGTTTGTTTTCATTTTGATTCAATTTGCGTAGCCATTGTGAGTTCTATTGTGAACGCATTTGTTTGCTTTGAAATGTTTTCGCAGATTTATGAGCTTAAATAGAGATATATCTTCCTCTCTCTCTCTCTCTCTCTCTCTCTCTCTCTCCTCTCTCTCTCTCTCCCTCTCTCTCTATCTCTCTGCCCAACTCTGTTGTAATATAGTTTTTCAAAGGCTTTTCTTGACTTCGTTTTCGTCGCGCTTTGTGGCTTTTGTGTCTAGCCAAATATTTGCTGTCATCTTTTATGTTTGTCTCTTGCCTCCCCTGCCTCCCGCTCTCTTTATCTTTTTGTTTATTAATTGCGAGCGCGTGTGTGCCTTGCTTACTTCTTCTCTTCTTCTTCTTCCTCCTCTTGTGCTGCTGCTGCTGCTCTATGTGTGTGCCTGAAACATGTTTGGCATAAACTTTGGGCGCTTCGAAAGCAAGGTTTTCCTGGAATTAAGTCGTTTATTACCGCATCTATGGCTAGGCCAGTGTCCAGTGTCTTGCCAGTGTTGTATAACGCCCCATAGCAGGTGTTTCTCGCCCTCTCCCTTTCACTCATACAGCTCTGAAGTTGAGGGGGGCATTAGGTTAAATCACCTTTTCGTTCAGCTCGAATTTGCATAGCTTTTTCGGCCAAGAGCTTCATTTGTGGCTTGTCACATTAGCAATAAATTATGTTTTACAGCACTAATTGAGACGTTTTCAGCGCTGATTGATTCCACTTAACTTTAGCGCGCGTAAGTCAAGTCGACTGTGAACACTGTGAAATAAAAGAGAGTTTAAATTTATAATCCATTAAGTTGTTGAGGAATGTGAGTCTGGCTTAAGCGAAGGCCTGTTAATGGGGGATAGCTCAGAGAGTGTATGGGAAGAGTTTCTACAGCCAGGTGAGAGCAGCTAGATTGAATGTGATTGATATAACTTTAAAGACGTAAGATCATGCAGTTGTTGATTATAGCTAAAGAAGATATAGCCAAGACTAAGAAGATAGACTTATCGCTAGACAGATCAGCATATATATGTATATATATGAAAATGATTTCTTATTCCAACAAGCTTCTCTTCCAAAGCTGCTTTCGCAGCTGACTAACAGCCATTTCTGCTCTCGGCCAACTCAATTTCAAACACTTCGCATATCTGCAGATTCTTTATAGCCATCGCCAGCTTCGGCGATCCACTGGCATATTAATGATGTGATTAGGTAATGGGCCAACCCTTATATAACGTCCGCAGAAGCACTGTAAGCCGAGCCATAAAATTATGATTGTTTTTCAATGAGTCATGGCCTGGACGAGCGAAAAGGCCGACGACGGATGTGTTTCCCTCCGCCTCTGTGCAATGCAAATAGCAAAATTTGCATGGAAATATAAAAGAAAGAGAGAGAGAGAGAGAGAGAGAGCGAGAGAGAGAGAGAGAGAGAGCTGAGGCAGCGGGCAGGTTAGGGGTACCCACTCTTGACTATTTTCGAGTGACTAAGCCAAAGTGTTTGGCGAGCTGTTAAAAGTAAAGTTGAGGCCTAAAAGCCCGGCCAAGAAGTGCCGAAGCAGCGCATGGCTCAAAGCCATATATATATATATATATATACTTACATATACATATGTATGTATGTATACATATGTTTATCTATTTATGTGATTCGCTTAACGACGTTGGCCATTGCCTTGGCCAATTCATTTGCCCATTGCACGGGCTCTTTGGCCGTAAGTTAAAGTTTCGCTTTCACGAGCGAACCACCAAAGAACCGCCAAAATCAAGAGCCAAAAACCAACTGCGGAAAGTGCAAGTCGAGGCCTTTTTGCAATTGACCCCGCGGACTCGACTTGTGCCGCGGGCCAAACTCCTTGTTTTTCTTTTTTTTCCGTTTTTGACTCTCAACAATTATAATGGCGCTGGCAAACGTTATTTACTGCTTTTAACGTCGATTTGTGTGTCGCGTCACGCCCCTTCAGCCCCACCAGCAGCAACAACAGCCACCCACTCAACTCGCTGTCCAGACAGTTGCCGACAACTGTACGCCTCCCACCCACTTTTCGGGTGTGTGTGTGTGAGTGTGTGTGTGAGTGTCTGGATCACTGCGATTGTTTTCAGCTTTCGCTAGTAAACCCCTTTGTCATTACCTTTACAGGGTATAATTGGGAACTTTTTTAAGAGTCAACTTGTCTCTCAGACATGTTCTTCTATATATCACTTGGTCTCTGTTTTAAGTTATCCTTATCCTTATCCTTATCTCTATCCCTACTTCTGTCTCTCCCTAACTCTAGTTGTGTCCCTCTCCCTGTTTTGCTTCCCTTTATCTCTAAAGCTGTCTCTATCTCTCTATCTTTCTTTCTCTCCCCTTTTCCACATATTTATATATATAGATATCCTCTCTTTCTATATATTCTCTCTCTATCTATAGTTCTGTCTCTCATTCCCTCTCTCTCCAACTTACAGGGTATCTGAACAGCCAACCCCAACACTGCAATTCCTTCGTATGCGTAATTGTTGTTCCTGTTTTTGTTGTCTTCAGCAGCAGTTGCTGCCGCTGCTATTTTAACTGGCTGCTGTTTCATAGCTTCGCGGTATCTTAAGTGGCTAAATAAACGCTTGCAGCCAATTTTGGAGCGAGTCGGGGTTGGCTCAGACGTGCTTGGCTCGATTTGCATACGAATATGGCCCACAAGTGTTTTCGCGACTAATTTCGTATGAAAATTTGATTGCTCCCGATTAGAATCGTGTTCATTGTTTTGGACAGACAGACGACCACCAGACAGACAACCTCCATCCACGCCCCCACGCCTACCCCTTTGGTCAGCTGAACGAGTGTTTGTTTGTTGCGAATTAAGTAATATTTCAGAGTCTCTCTCTCTGCTTATGGGCCTTCGAGTCGTTGGCCTTCCAGTGTAATTATGTTGAGTTGCCAGTCGGAGTTGGCTTTAATTGCTGTTCACAGTTAGCACCGTTGCGTGGGTGTTGTGTGAGCCACAAGTTAATATACGACACACGATATTTGGCCAACAACTCGAGCAATTGTCGGTTCTTTTGTCTGCAGATCTCAGAGCGCTGTGGCAACTACTAATCTGTGCAGTCATTTGAGATTCGATTAGTGTTGCAATCCGATTCACGATGCTGAATATTTGATATCGTGTGTGAGTTAGGCAAGAATAAGACAATAGAGTTCCCATATCAAATGCTTGTCTTGTGCTTATCGGCATGGGTGTGAGTCGAGTGAGAGCTAAAAGAATATATTCTCCTTCTCATCTCTTTTGGAGTGATCCAAGTGGCTCTCTCTCTCCCTTTCTCTGTATAGTCTCTCTCAGTCGATGATCGTTGCTTATTCTATCTTTTCTCTTTTAAGTATCTCCCTTTCTAGCTCTCACCCTCCCTCTCCCTCTTTATTCTCTCTCTTTCAATCTTGTTCCCTCATTCTATCTTCTCTTTCTTAAGTATTTCCCTTTCTAGCTTCCTCCTATCCTATGTCTCTCTGTCTCTGGGTCATTCAATCTCTTGCCTAATCATCTTTATCTACTTCCCTCTGGAAAGTACCCCATTATCTCTCCCATTGTTGTCTCTCCCTCTCTATGCTGCATTGCTCCACTCTTCTATGCGCTTCTCATGAATTCAAGTATCGCTCATCGCTTGCTGTTTTCCTTGTAAATATTCATGATATTCATTTGCTCACTGATCTCTTACTTCCTCCTCAAGCAAGGCAGCTTCAGCTGTCTGTTTAGGCATTATCATAACATATATATATACAGATATATATAGACAGATATATACATATAGTTAACATAATTTATGCACTTTGATTCGCTTTAGACTAATTCGCCTAAAACGTTTCTCTCCTTCTCCCTCTCTCTCTCTCTTTGTTTAATTACAGTGAAATTCACGATTAAATTGTGATTTTTCTTTTGATCGAGAAAACATCGCAAATATTTTTGCATAAAAAGTAAACGAACGGAAAAACGAATTAAAATCCCGCCAGGAACTGGAACTGAAGATAAAACGTAAAGGTCGCAGCGCAGCGCAGCGCAGCGCAGCACAGCGGAACGCATGAAACGAATGGAACGCCCAGCGATGGCAGACATGCAAATTTATGCATCTTGAAGTCCAGCAACACGAACAACAACAACAACAAGAACAACAACCGAAACACGATTTAAAGCAGATTTTAAGCAAATTAATGAAATTAACAAACACATGGAAATCGGAACCAAAAACAATTAGCGCCACACAATGGAAGCTGCCACAGAGACGAACAGAAATCGAACAGATGAAGCGGACGAGCTGAAGATCGAGGCAGACGAGGAGGCGGTGGCGGTGGCGGTGGATGTAGCTGTGGGCATTAGCATGGGCGTGGCCACAGAGGAGACGTCATTTAGCAACCAAGAGACTGATAAAGCGGCCATCACAATGAAGTGCAGCAACGGCGGAAGCACTGACATAACTAAAGCAACAATAGAAATGGGTGTAACAACGTCAACAACTACACTGAGACTGGAGGATGTGGTTGCGTTTGTCATGCCAGCAGTGGGCACCACACGCACCACCAAATCGGCTACGAAGTCGGCGAGCAGCAGTCGCAGCAGCTCGCTAAGAAAACAGAAGCAAAAGCTCAACATGTTGGATGTGTTGGGATGTGGTGCGAGTGGCGGTGCGGCTAATGGTGGTGCGGGCGTGGGTGTGGCTGGCGGTGCAACCGGCAACGATATGAAAATATCGCAATCGATGACCTCGCTGCCAGCGGACGAACTGCAGCAGGAGCGACGTGATGTCATCCAGGCCAAGCTGCATCTGGAGCGGCCCTACAACAGCCTCAAGGTGAGTGCGGCAGTCAAGTGGTGCGCCAGGTGGGTTGACGGCGTCTTGTTTATGCTCTGCGCATAAATTTGTGTGCATGGCGCCTCATTCTCTCTCTCTCTCTCTCTCTCGCTCTGTCTCTCTCTTTCTCTCTCTCTCTCTCTTGTCTTCTGCGTTCCACACGCCAACGAGTTGAGCTGGTTCGCAGCCTGTACAGGTGGGTCAGGTGGGGCACCGAGGGGCAGCAATGACATGTTGCCGTTAGAATATGAGTTCTTGAGCTCGTTCTTGTCGCCAGCATCAACGGAAATTGCTTTTAATAAATTATTAATCAATTTTAGTTTCGATATTAGCATGCGAAAGAAAGAGAGAGAGAGAGAGAGCGAGGCGTATATAACGGTTCATAAATTGCTATATATATATATAGTTTTTATGTGCCAAAATGGATCACTTAATAGAGTTCGAGATAAATGAAAAGAATTTCGAAGTCTGTTATACAATAGAGAAAGATTAGGAGAGATAGAGAGAAGGGAAGAAATAGGTTTTATGCTAAAAAGTCTAGTTTAATGAGAATATGAAAATTGGAATACTGAGAACAAGTGGAAATATGTATTCTAATAATTTGAATAGGTGAAACGGTTTCATTCCATTGTTCCCTTAATTAAAACGGTAGAATAATAATGATAAGAAACTGTTCCAATAATTGAAACAGTGGAAACGGAATACTGAGCACTTCAATTCCGCTGTTCCAATAATAGAAACTGTAGTATAGTTATAAAAGACAGTTTCAAGCTGATTTTTTATGAATTGAAACAGTGCAACAATAAAAGTAAGTGCTCCATTCCACTGTTCCAATCGCCAAAGAGGAATAATGATAATAAGTAGTTAAATTCCACTGTTTCTTTAATTAAATCAGTGGAATAATAGCCCTGAGTAGTCTAATTCCGCTGTTCCAATTGAAACCGTGGAAAAATGACAGAAGTCAGTTCGATTCCGTTGTTCCAATAAATGAAACAATGCCATAATACCAATGAGTATTTAATAGGAGCAACAGAAGATTAATAATAAACTGTTCCATGCCACCGTTCCAATTATGCACAGTAAAATCTCAAAATACTTTTCAAAATTTCAAGTTCGATAGAAAGTTCTTTGATTTTTGAGCTTGAACTCACTCCCAAAAGTCACACGTTCCACTTCCGCATGTTTTGCGAATTAATCGAACATCGATTGCGCCACTTGGCAATTGTGTGATTTATCGATTTGCAACGCATTCTTAAGCTGTTTACAGTTAGTTATGAGTTTGGTGAGTCGAAAAGATGGAGCTGGTGGAGCAGCTGGAGCAACTGTCGATTATTCAATGCAATTAATTAGGCGTCATTCGATCAAATTACGTTTTCGATTCCATTTCATTTCGATGCGTGTGTCTGAATGAGAAATTCGCGCTTGATCGCTGCGCGCACAAATAAAAATTCATTAATTAATTGCGCGCGCTTCGCCATGTGGAGCATTGTCAAGCAGATGCTGGGCGGAGGGGAGGGGAGGGGAGGGGCTGGCTCCGAAAATGGCTAAGCATATTATCGCGTCCATATTTGGCAGCTCAAATTACTTATTTATTAACAATGTCTCTCTCTCGCTCTCTCTCTCTCTCTCTCTGTTTGCAGAAAAACTCACAGAGCGGCAGCAGCAAGTGCTCCAGCGGCGGCAACAATAGCAACAAAATGCACCGTTATTCGTGGGGCAGCGGGCACAGCCACAGCAGCTCGACCAGTCTGCACAGCAGCGCCACCTTGGGTCTGGGCTCGTCGGGCAAAGACGACCTCTGGGCGGCCATACAAACGAACTATAATTATATCATGGACACGAACCTGCTCGATACGTGCAAGGAGGCGCGGTTCGAGATCGAGGAGGCGCAGCCAACATCACGCGAGTCCAAGTTTACGGGCAGCCAGTTGCATGTGAGTAGAGTGCCAGCGCCACCTAGCGTTCGGTAGTTGAAACTAGTATATGTGTGCTAAATTGATGAGTGTTTAGCCAAGTTGCAAACCCGGGTGCGCTAAAGCGTGCTAAAGTACACATATATAATTATTAAATACTTTTAGATTTTGGATGAAACACAGCGCCCGGAGGGCTTGTGCGAGGATCCCAAGGAATTGCGACGCTGGCTGCGCGAGATGGAAAATAAATTGGAAAATGCGCCAACCATATCGGAATTGACGCTCTATTGTAATTCGGAGTTGCAGCGCCATCTAGCAGTACACTCGGTAAGTTCACTTTGAATATGTTGCCTAACCTAAGGCGCAAATGTTGCCGCAACATGCGTAAGGCAGTTGCTGCAAGTTGCTACGAGCTGAACGTTTGTTGGAATTAATTCATTTTAATTATTAATTGAGTTTTTAAATGCAAAAGAAATAAACTGTGTTGCGTAAGCTATGGTAATTGGAGTCGTTTGCTGCCGTTTATACTATGAGAAAGAGAGAGAGAGAGAGAGAGAGAGAGAGAGAGAGAGAGAGAGATCGAGAGAGATCCATATAGCTGATAACAAGTCGAGATACTAATCGCAGGTAAAAGTGTAACGAAGTGAATAGAAAAATTACACGCATTTCATTTTGCTTTTCATTTGCGATGACTTTGACTTTGGGCCACTGAGTCTCGGCCAGATTGTGTAACGGAGGCAATAATGATTGAGATCCCCCTCCTAACTACAACCAACGACTTCCTCTCGAAAACCCTAGACATTGTTAGCTTGTTTTCATTTTCATTTATTGTACTAAAAAGTGAAAATTGCTTGTAAGAAAAACTTTTGTCTGCGCTGCGCTGCACGGCGCTGATAGAGCCCAAAGCTTGAGCTCAGCCTGCAGAAGCGGACGTCAGTGTAATTGCAACACCTTCCAAACTTTTGTTTAATGTCTGCTAGAGGTAGAGGGGGATTATTATCTATCTCTCTATATATATATGTATGTGTGTATGTAAAATATAGTAGATGGAAATTATGCAATGGGCAAAGCCTGTGAAAAACTATGTGAGTTATGTAGTGTGGCGAGAGGGAGAGGGAGCGAGTGACTGAGGGGACACAACAAATCTAAGACGGAAGAGCTGCAATTGTTGCTTAGCCTTGGGGCTTGGCTTGGCTTCACTTGGCTTGGCTTGGCTTGGCAACATTTTGGGGCTGATTGAACATGACCATGACAGCTTCAGACAGCTGTCTGGATAATGTGATAGCTGCGCTGAGAAAGAGGGGGAGAGTGTGAGATCGTGTTATATAAGAAAGTTTTGCATTTTAATGCTAAATAGAAAAATGAAGTCAGCCAAAATGCATCATTTAGTATTATTTTAATACTATACTTGATTACTAAGAGGCTTTGTTTGACTGGTATCATTATCATCACACTCATCTCATACCGATGCTAACAAGCTGCAGAGCAGCTAAGTTGTCGGCGTGAGTTCGCGCTAGATTTTCTTGGTATTCTCTCAACTAAAAGTCCGTCAAAGATGCTCGCTTGATGCCGAAACTCACTCAGCGAAAGTCTCAAGAGTTTAGCTCAGTTCTAAGCGAGCGAGTGGAGTTGAAGCGCGAGTGGGAGCGGGAGCGGGAGTGCGTGCCCTATATAAAGGGCAGCCTGTTGCTGAGATTTGTTCAGTAGAATTCCTGACCCCTTGGCGGGCAGTCAGGCTGTGACTTCAATTTGCTTAAAAGAAAATATTTTTCTCAAATACTTTTGCTTCTCTCCTTCTATTATGTCCAAAGTGTTGCATAACAATGGCTTTTAGTTACTCTTGATTCAGTTTAAGTTTTCCCGCTAATTGAACATTCCATTCGAGAGCGGAATTCAGCCTCAGCAGGTCTCGATCCGATCCCCTTTGTCCAGCTGAAATGATGCATGTGGATTGCAGTTGCCACCCGCAGCTGTTGGTATTTGCCGCTGGAGCCACGAGCCAAATGAAAGTAAACAGCAGCCAGCAAAAGTAACAACAAACAGCGAACAACAAACAATAACAATGCGAAACTGTTAGGCAAAATATGTTTGTTTGTTGCATTCGCAAAGGAAACAAAAACAGAAAAGCAGAAAAACAGAAAAACGAAAACAAAAATTGCAATCAACTTGCTGCAGTGCATCGCCTCCGTTTTGGCCCACTGATTTACGACAATTGTTTTGTCACGTCGTCGATTGGCAATGAGAGGAGGAGGCAGGGGGCGGGGCTGTAAGGGTGGGCTGCAGAGATAGAGAGGAACTCTTGAGCCGGCAGCCGAAATGTCAATTGCCCGAAAATGGTTAAACATATTTTCAATAAGTTGTTAGGCGTTTGTCTCTGTCGATTGTTGTTTGGCAGCCGGCACGCAGCGGCTGCAGCAACACCCCCCCAGCGACCCCTCAGCTGCCACCTCAGCTACCCCTGTCCCATCCACACCTGCAGCTGGAGCAGATGTCAATACGGAGGATGCATTCGTTGTGGACGCCACTTACTGCAGCCGCTGGCGAATGGAAAGGCATGGGAGTACACTAGTACCGGGGGAGTGATGAACTAGCAAATACCCTGTATTTACCTATTTTATATCTGATCTAAGCCTAGTCTCAGCTAGAGCTCTGTTAACTGTATAAGAAGAAAGCTCCTCTCTGTTATAGCTACCCTGTTATTCGCCGTCTACTCACACAGGGTATACATATTTGTCATCCAGCGGCTGATTATCTTTCAAATATGAATTCATGGCTCGCTAGGATTGTGGAGGATTGTACCTTTGCCGCTTGCCCCAATGCGGGCCAGCCAGCTGCTGCTCTGCGCCCATAACAAGCTCTTGGGAACGCAGAGCCTAGGCAGAGCCGAGGCAGCCCCTTGGGTAAAACTAAATCCAAATGCCAAATGCGAACTTTCCAAATATTAATTGAAATCTTTGCCACGGTTCGTTCTGGCTGCAGCAACGGCGTGTTGCGCGTGTCGGCTTAACAAGGATGTCTCAGTTAAGGCCCAGCTCTGAAGATGGCCAAGAGTCAACAATGCTCAGCAGAGTTGCTTGGCTGGCAGATACCCTGTAAATAAGTTATAGAAAGACTTAGCTCGTAACCATACTTCAGATAGATGAGTTTTAGTTTATACTATACTATGATATACCCTATAATATATACCGTTTTGATAGTTGAATGAGTGAACCCTTTTGCTTACCTATTTGTATAGGGTATAAGGCACTGCAGAGCCTTGCGTTTTGCTCCCTGTCTCCACAGGAAAAGTGAAGGTGGTTCGCCGGTATTGGCCAGGCCAGAGCCGCAGCCAGAGCGCTGTAACCTAATGACAATGACAATTGATTATGCGGGTTGTGCATTGCCGGATTCCAGTTTTGGGGCGCCCAGGAAGTGCTCGAGTTTGTCGCTAGTTTGGGCTTTATGGCGGCCATAATTTAAAGCCGCCGCCAATTCGATTTGGATCTGTGTGTTTTTTTTTTTGTTTTTTGTTTTGCGCCAGTTGTTTGTCCAATTCTACCCACTGACCATTGTTGCTGCAGTTGTCGTCGATGTCCTCCGCAATCTCAGCACTCGATTTGCATAACAATTGCTGGAACTAAACCTTTCGCCCAATAACTTAGAGCGGCAATCAAGTAGCCACAGCAGTCCAATATATATAGAGTTGCCCGCGGTCCAGCACATGCCAATAAAATATTACCGAATTGCCTATAAAAATCTGTTGACTGTGCAGCAGCGCACTTTCGTCGCTGGCCCAGCAAATGAACCTTAAAATCAACTTTCCATTCAAAGTTTCTTTTGCCATTGTGCTTAAAATGTGTATTAATCGAGTGGGCATGCTCAATTAGGCTGTAGAGCGGCGAAGGAGGGGGGCGAGGAGAGTCTCTCAAACTAAGCATGAAATATTTTTAAGTGGAGGCTTAATAGCTGAAGGCATGAAATTAACATTTGGCAATAGACTTTTGTGTTAGGAAATGGAAAATGCCCAAAGTTAGGTGGCAACCCTACTGCAACCCTACTGCTCTTTCTCTTGTTCTAGTTACATTATCAGTGCTGTAAGTTGTCTGCATACGACCTATATAAGCGAATTTAGTAGTTGGCAACCCTAAAGTACGATATATCGGTTATCGATAGGCATAAATCGAATATAAGTTAGCGTAATTGTGCCGCTTGGTAACTCTTGTCAATAGTTGATGTAAATAATCACCAACTGATAGCCTTAGATTGTGGGCTGGCAACTCTAAAGGGGTTTTGAATATGTTTCTTGAGCCTTAGGTATGTGATATGGCAACTCTATCCATAATTTCTTCCTATCTATATCGAAGTAACTTCTGAGCTATGACAACACTCTTGATGCTCAACTCCTCAAACTAAGCTGAGCTTTGTTTTCTTTGGATACCTGACAACCCTGTTATATAACTCAGCACACTTCATCTCTGCCATCCACTTGTATCAAATCAATCAGCAAACAAATTCCAGTCCAAATTATGAAAACAATTCAATTCGAATTTCGGCAAATGAAAACAAATCGAATCCGATCGAACTACGAGAAAGCCTTTCTCCTTGACTTGACATTGTTCGGCAAACACGCCCACAGCTCATAAGAGAGCATTTCAAGATCAGGAGACGGGCTGCCGATGTGGATGATAGGTTGTGTCAAGAGGAGGGGGGTAGGTTGAAGCGAGTTTCACTTTTCGCTATTGTTAATCTCATTTCGCCCGCTTCGTGATTTAAATTAACAATCAAAGTCGATAATTAACAAAATGAAAACATCTTGGCAAGAGCAATGAAGGCAAAAACGTAAAAATAACAAGGCAACACCCCTAAGTCTAAGCAAAAGCAACAAAATCATAACAATTTATCAAAGTTACCGACAAATTTTCATGAGCTGAGCCATATATCAAATGTGTATGCGGTCGTATATAACAACAATGCAGCCGGGCGGACGGAGTTCACTCAAAGCCAATAACAGATGCGATGACGACAACGCGAGGCACCGAAATGAAGTCATTACCACAGACAACAAAGCCCCAAAGTCGCGCCCAAAACCCCAGCTGATGAGGCTGGGCTCTCCGACATGAACTCGATCGAAAGACCAAAAGACCGAAAGCCACGTCATTGGCGAGCACTGATCGACTGAGATTTCGTCATCGAGCTCGAGCTCCACACTCCACTCTCCACACTCCAAACTCCACACATGCCGATGCCAATTTTCAGTCGCAAGTCAAATAAAATTTATGACTGTCATAATTACATTTTCCAGCCGCATGCGGGAAAAATATAAAAAATAGCACAACAAAGGCTGACCGCAATCGAAAATATTTCAGCTTAGATATTAAAAACTCTGAATCGAGGAAATCGAGACTAAAACTCGATAACTGCGGCCCAATAAAACTCATGAAAACCGAGAGGAAAAAGTTTACAATAAATTTCGGCTATAAAAACCAAAAAAAA
The DNA here is from genome assembly GCA_018903745.1 of Drosophila repleta. Lineage (NCBI taxonomy): Eukaryota > Metazoa > Arthropoda > Insecta > Diptera > Drosophilidae > Drosophila > Drosophila repleta. Next base: position 5,814,613 of record JAEIGN010000752.1, on the reverse strand, counting down.
AAACCCAAAATGAACTCCTGCTGAACATAAAACTAAGTTTCGGGCACAATTTATTCGATATCGTTTTCGATTTCGATTCAATACCCTGTGAGGGAGTTGAGAGTGGAGTTAGGCAGGCAGTCAGGGCATGATATAGTCAAGCATTTTCAGGTAGTAGATTGAAGCGTAGAAGGTCTATGTGAAGATATGTTCTACAATTTCGATAACTGTTATCGATAGTTGTATAAGATCTATTGAAAAGTAAATTCTACTCTACAATATTCTAGTATAATCTCGAATAGCTTGGAAAAGAAGTTCTAGATCCATTCATGCCTTGAGTAGCCCTCAGCTCTGTACAGAGCAACTGCCAGTCGAGCACTCCCCACTGTATCAGTTTTTATTAACGTTTTCTCAATTTTCCTACAACAAACTCTTTTTCATTGTGCTTTTTTCCTAGCAGTTTGCCTCGAACAATGAAAAATGCATGTACGTTTGGAGCGAATCATTCAGGTTCATCATTAGCACCGCGTTTCGGTGGCGCGAGTCGAGGAAAAGGGAAAGGCGGATGGTGGTGGCAGCCACGTCTGCGGCTAAAGTCTGCGAGTGTCGCCATTTAATTGGCTCAAATTCAAGACGCGACTCGGATGAGTGCCAATTGGCAAGAGCTGAGAGCGAGAGCGAGAGCGAGAGGGGGAGGAGGTGGGAGGTGGGAGGTGGAAGACTCTAAGCAGAGCTCAGTGCCTTGAGCTTGCGCTTTAGCGTTTTGTATTTTGTTTCCTTTTTGCTGCCTGTTGCTGATTAATGAAGACAATATTTTGTTTTTCGCCACCTTGTTAACGACTTTATGTTTCTTTTTTTTTGCAAATGACTATGGAGAAAATTAAATTTATGAAATAGCTCATAAAATGATCAAAAGAAGAAGAGGAGAGGGAGGAGGGGAGAGAGAGTGACGTGACGTTATGGTGGGAGCTGATGCCGATGATGAGGCTGCCACTACCACTGCTGATGAGCTTTGTAGGGTTATAAATGTGGCCAACTTTGATATATGGCGTGGCACTTAAGAGCCGTTAAAGTGCGACCCACAGAACGGACGAGCGAGCGGGCAGCGTAGAAAGTGTGCTGGGAAAACTCTCGAATGACCCACAAAATGAATAATTTGAATGCAGAATGAAGCGACGATGCGACGTTTTGTTCGAAGTAATTGTTCTCTTATTTAGCACTAATGTGAGAGGGATTTCTAGAGAGAGAGAGAGAGAGAGAAGGGAGAGAGAGAGAGAGAGAGAGAGAGAGAGAGAAGGGAGAGAGAGAGAGAGAGAGAGAGAGAGAGAGAGAGAGAGAGAGAGAGAAGGGAGAGAGAGAGTATTTATAGTTATTTAGTGTATGGCTAGGCTCCTCGTCCGATTCTTACTCCCATGAAGCGCTCTCTGTGTGAACAGTGCATGTGATGGCTGATGCAACTCAATTTAAGCTTCAATTTTCATAGAATTGTATAGTTTCGATAAGCCTGCGCCTATAACTTGCACATAATTATCTATATCTTATCGATAGTTTCGATAACTAATATAGATAATCGATCATTTCGACACAGCTCACCTCAAACAACTGCTTTTTCGATAGTTTCCAATAGCCCAACATCAACTCAAGATAGATAGACCTAACTCGAGTCAAGCACACACATGAGTCTGCTCATTCCCTAGTGATTGCTTGCTTTCCCGCCTGCTTTAATCAACCTTTGGGGCTGATTGGTATTTGAAATGAGGCATATGTAGTTGCCTCACAGCTAGCATCTGTTTTGGAAGTGCATTTGCATTGGTTTCGCGTGTGAATTGATAAAAAGCAAATGGAATTGGAATTAGAATTGCGCTCCAGGCACAAAAGTCGCTGTGAGTGCGAGTGGACTTTGGCGTCAATTGACTCCCGGATTGGGCCAGAGATGCGACCGCATTGGAGATAGGCCATAAAATGCGGCTGTAGCTGGCTGGCACTGATCGGGCTGGCAGTGGAAAACCATTTGCCAGTCGCCAGTCGCTTGAGTCTGCTGAGAATTGCGCACGCATCGAACGCTGCCAACTGATTGCAAATTGATTAATGCCAAAGTCTTGCAACGGGAGTTGACCAAATCGAATCCGCAATGGATCACGCGCAACTTCCTCTAGCTCTACCTGGACTGACCCAGATTTGGAACCGCTCTCTCTCCCCCCTCTCCCTCCCTCTCTCTCTTCATGGAGGCAACTCTCTAAAATTTATGTGTTTCGCTTGGTCCCAGAATTGTTAACAACAAATTTAAGCGGCATTTGTCTGAAGGCCAAGAAATGGGCTTTTACTGCGTTGCTCTAGGTAGTCTAGCGAAAAAGGTAGTCTCTACGTCGTACTCTATGGCTGGGCATGCGAGATTCATCTATGCTTCTGTGGAAGTGAAGTGAACTGAAGTGAATATAAAGTATGCTTAATTCCTAAAGAAGATTGAGATGATTAAGTAAATCGGTTGAGGCTAAAGCTTGATGAGGCGCAGATGATGTCACAGACTTGAGGTGGATCGAGCAATGGGATGAGAGCGAGCTGGAGTTCCTTGCAGTTTAACCTTGCTAGAGCAAAATATACTGGGAGAGAGAGCACAGCCAGACAGTTGGAAAGGGAGGGAGAGCGAGATATAGGCTTTGCTCTACTAGATATCTCCTCTCTCTCTTTCTAAGCTTTGCTCTACTACATCTCTCTTTCTCTTTGTATCTCCCATTCTGTGTTTATCTCTCTCCCACGTTCCCTCCCTTTCTCACTCTACTCTACTAGATCTATCTCTCGCCCTTTCGATCTGTCTGTCTGCCACTCTTTTGCCTGGTTTCCCTCCCTCTCTCTCTCTTCTCGCTCATACCGTTTCATATCCCTGCCAGCATTTCTATCTCTTTTCATTCTCTCTCTCTTCTTCTCCCATATCACTCTCTCCATTTCCACCATTTGCAGAGTATTCAATCTTCGTCTTTGGCTTCGCTCGCCTCAGTTTCTAGTCTTAGCTAAGTGTATTTCATTGTCTGACATTGTCAATTGTTGTTGCTGCTGTTGGTTGTTGTCTTGTTAACGCTTTTTATTGCCTCTTCCAGTTGGCGTTTGCATTTCGGCCAGCTTCGGCTTTATAAGTCTATTTGTCGTGGTCGCTCCATGCAGATGTATCTGCCAGATACATTCATTAGCCCGCTTTGCAGTTACACTTACCTCGCCGCCGTCTCTCGCTGCTGCTATCGCCGCCCCCTTTTCCGCCTCAGCGCTGATTTATGCCCATTTGGCTGCATAATCTCCTGGCCCGTCTAACGTTTCGTATTTAGACATTTCCTATATTGTTACCCCACTCGGCTGCAGAGCTCCCCGCTTCATTCTACTCAGCTTTTTTTGCACTTTGCACACTTGCTTGAATTGTTTTTGGGTTAATTAAAATAACCAGGCAAATGAGCAGTTAGTCAAGGAGGAGGGGTCGGCAGGGGGCAGCCAGTGGGTCAGCTGCCGCACGACGTGTGAACAGCGACGTGGAGCCAAATTAAAACTACAAGCAACAAGTCGCCGAGGCCCCATCTCGTTATGACTATGAATATGCAATGGGGCTACGACGACGACTATGATGATGATGGGATCTAACTCTCGGGTTGGGCAATTGCCTAGCCTCGCTCTCTCTCTCTCTCTCTGTCTCTCTGTCTCTCCCTTTTCTGGCTGATTGGCTTCTGCTAGTTGTTGGCGGGGCGCGCCTGCGCGCAATTAGTTTGGCCCTCTGCAGCTGGAGCCCTCTTTTTAGCTATTTTGCTATTTTGGCACGTTATCAAAGCGCGGCAAACGAGTTTTTCCACACCCAATGCCAAAGCTTAGGCTGCTTAAGGCTTGTTCTTTTCCATCTGCTTCGACAGCTACACGCAGCGAAAAGTGTCATCAGAAAGCAAGAGAATGTGAGCTGAAATGAAGTTAGTTTTGTCTGAGTTCTTAGGTGAATCTACTGCTAGACTTTAAGCAGCTCCAAATTTGATTGTTAGATGAACTCAGCTTCGTCCATTGACAGTTGCTTTAGCTAAGTTTATGATCTGTTTAAAAGGAGTTCCAACAGTTCCACTCCTGTGAAGAGAGCCTTTTATCCTCTCAAATTGATATGGAAGTGAACGAACTACAGGGATCTATGCTGATCTATGATAAATGTTGATCCATGACCTATGATGATCTATGACCTATAGTGATCTATGATCTATGATATATATTGATCTATGATCTATGACATATATTGATCTATGATCTATGATCTATGCTGCTCTATGATATATGTTGATCTATGCTCATTTATGATCTGTGACCTATAGTGATCTATGATCTATGAAATATGTTGATCTATGATCTATGACATATATTGATCTATGATCTATGATCTATGCTGATCTATGATAAATGTTGATCCATGACCTATGATGATCTATGCTCTATGCTGATCTATAATATATGTTGATCTATGCTCATTTATGATCTATGACCTATAGTGATCTATGATCTATGATATATATTGATCTATGATCTATGATCTATGATCTATGATCTATGATCTATGATCTATGATCTATGATCTATGCTGCTCTATGATATATGTTAATCTATGATATATGTTGATCTATGCTCATCTATGCCCTATGCTGATCTATGTGTATATATTGATCTATGTATATTGATCTATGATGTATGCTTGACTTCTCATGTTATAGATTTACGCCCTTCTCAATGATTCCCTAACTGTAGCGTAGTGCCTCTGCCATCTACTTCCTACAGCTTTTCTCTCAGTGCATCTATGATATTCTTGTCTATTAAAAGTTTGGCCTCCGCGCTCCGCTTTGCTCTGCGCATTGTCTCTTGTTTCGTGATTGTTTTAACAAACATCGTTTGGCAGTTGGTTCTATTCTCGTTGCACTTGGCCCGCACTGAAACTGGTTGTCAACTGTTGGAACTGTTGCAACCGCTGGAACTGGGCAACATCGGCAAATAAGGGAAAACTTGTCGGCTTTGGCATGGCGTTTCCTCAGACGTGCGCGCTTCTTGGAAGACGAAACAGAAACACAAAAAGAATCTCTTGCATTTCCTTGGGAAATATTTGTGGCATTTCTCTTTGATTTGATTTGTTTGATGCGCAGTGCGCAAACTGCAGCGATTCCTCCTGCTCCGGTTCAGTGGCACTTTTACCATGATCTACTTAGAGAGTCTCCCTCCCTCTCTCTGTCTCTCTCTCGGCCAAGTTTGGCCTGCCTGCAAATCGTTGCCAGGAAATCCGATTTGTGGTAAAAGTTGTTGCGGCTAAGCGCATTTCGTGTGGGGCTTCTTGGTGTGAAATCTAAAGCAAGTTATGTCGCTGCGGCGGCGGGTGGCTGCCTGCCTGCCTGCCTGACTTGAGACCAATGTTAATCGACAGCTTATATAATAGGGGTCACTGCCTTCGTTTAGCGAGGTGTTTCGAGCAAAAGAAAGGAGAGAGTGTAAAGGGGAACTGTAACAACATACAGACTAATGATATAATAGATTGTAAATACAATTCAAGTTGGGCTTAGAATATGGAAAGACAACTAAACAGAGCTTGAGTTGACAGATGGAAGATCTAAGATTCATCAATCTACTTCACGCTGCAACAGTTTCTCAATACTATTACATATATCGATAACTAGCTATCGATAAGTATACCTAAGAGCACTTCAAAGCGCTCTTCTCATCGTATCTCTTCACATTTTGCATTTCTCATGACCTCTGGCAACTCTTTCAACTCGAATGCGAACTCCTTTGAGCGCTCGCAACTCAATTCAAGCTGAAGACTTAAGCAAGCATCGAGTAAATGCAAAATCATCTCATTTGCATTCAGCTATCGGAAGGAGATCATAAATACCCTCTGCAAGGATGCAACATTTGTTAGCTTAGCACTCGAAGCGAGTTGATTCATTAATCAAGCACTCACTCACACACACACTCACTCATTCATTTAGTCATTTATTCACTTGTGCCATGGATAGCTGATCTCAGCTCCAAGTGCAAGTTCACTCCACAGATTTCTTCTCTATATGTCTTTATGTTTATATATATATATGATCTTTATAAATTGTGGCACGTTTGGCTTCTTGGGGCATGGCCTGCATGCCCGCTGAGTGGGTGGCTGCTAAATGCCGTTATGCACAGCTGCAAAACTGCGCTGAATTGTGCGTGGGTGGGCCACAGCAGCTAACACAGTCGACAGGCGACAGCAGTCAGCAGTCAGCAGACAGCAACTCTCCATGACTCCTGCTCAAGCTTGAGCTGCAACGTCTGCTGCTTCATTAACACTCGCTCATTGTGTCGGTTCGCTTTGTCTGCAGCTTTTTGTTGCTTTTGACAGTCAACACGCTGAACTTCAAAGCGCAGCGATTAATCAGAGACAGAGAGACAGAGTAAGGTTCTGTGCTCTGGCAAAACATTTCACACCTTGGCTGACAAAAAAAAAAATAAACAGCCAAGAGTTTCACTCGGAGGAGCCGCTCGTAAATCATCGCCCAGGCAGGACTTGTGGGCGTTGCTGGGGTCCATTAGAAGCTTACGCAGGCGCAGCTGTCGCCCAGCTCGCCGCAGCACTCTCAGCACTCAGCTGCAACAATCTGTTGCAAGTTTCTCTCAGTTGAGTCCGCTGGCAGGCGTCGTCGAGTGATTTGCTGTTTTCATATGCCGCCGCCAGATTGCCGTTTTGTTTGCCATTTGATTGTTGCTCTTGTTGCCGTTGTTGGTGCAGCTGGAGATTGGCCAGCGTTTTGCGGTTTAGCCAACTTTATGGAGCACTGGGTCAGCAGCGGCAGCAGCAGCAGCAGCAGAATGCACTCAACTGCATAAATTCTATGAAAATTGTTTATTGTTCAGTGATTGAAATCAATTTGGCGTGCGAAATGCTTGCGCAAAGCATAGAAAAAGAGCAAGAGGACGAGAAGGGGGAAACACAACACAACAATCGCCGTGGCGATCACAGCCATCAAAGCGATCTCAATGGACTCTCGACGAGATCTCCATGTCGAGATCTTGTTAATCATTTTGCAGTTCAAAAGTTCAGCGATTTTTGTGCATTCCAAAATGCCTATTGTGGGCTTTACACTTTGTGTATACCCTGTAAGCATTGGAGATGATAGGGTATATTGGTTTTGTGGGGCTTCAAGTGATGTGAATGACGAACATGTTTTGTTTAGCTAGATTATTCCGAATGCCAGATGTTGCTAAATGCCCATTGTGGGCTTTGCACACTGTATACCCTGTAAATATTGGATATGCTGGGGTATATTCGGGTATGTGAAGGGGTATAAAGAGTTGAGTGAAAGGTTGATTTCCTTATCCCAGTTGATTCTATGTGAGTCCTACACTTTGCATACCCTGTGAGCACGTTAAATGGGGTATATTGGCTGTGTGGAAGCTTTAGGTAGCAGAGGGCCACAAGCTAAGCTATAAGAAAATATCTATAATTATAAATATTTCATAAGATTCGTAGCTCTGCTCAGAAAATCCTTTCCACATTTGACCATAGCATAAATAATAAATAAATATTTTGTAGACTATGAACAACTTTAGAATTAATCAGGAACTGCATTGCCAACGACAAAAGTAAATCAAAATAGATTTAATTAACTTAATGAACAAGAGAAAATCAAATTGCGCTCTCCAGCTGAAGCTGTACAGAAGGCCTTGCTGGGCCATTTGCTAATGTTAATGGCTTAACATAAATGTTAATCGTGCAGCACTTGAGATTTCGAATTTCGTAGTTCGCCGTTTATCGAGGTCTTTATGGAGGTGCTGTAATTTGGTGTAAAAGTTTATGAGCCGTTTGCCACTGCATTCCACTCGGGCTTGTGTTCCAGATATTATGCAAGGCGCATTCTCATTATCGAGTTACAATCTGCAACGTTTCTAATGGCCAAGTTGTTCGATTCTTGTTGCTGTTGCTGTTGCTGCTGCTGTTGCCTTTCATCTATTTGGTTGTTGCTATAACTTTCCAACCACGCAGTTGCTTCGGCTGCTGTGGTTCGATTATTATTTTTATTGCTCGACTGTGGCATGCCGCAGAGCGCATCGACAGCAATTGCCAAGATTGCGTCCTCCTCCTGCACAGCCACAGAGTCAGTCGCTGTTGCTGTTGGCATTTTGTGTTCATGTTTTATCTGCGGCTCCTGCAGCAGCAGCAGCGGCAGGAAAATGCGGAAAATCGTTGAGCTAAACTGTGATGCCTTGAAATGGAAAACTTTACGACAGTGCAACGCATAGGCTCGCTTATCATTTGTCCCATCTCAGAGAGAACTCGAAAGTTGTTGTTGGCTTTGTGTCTTTTTTTTTGGTTTTTGCTGCTTTACTGCAGGCAATTCACTTTTCTATTTATCATGCGAGTGGAAAATGGGAAATTAAAGTTATTGTCGAGAGACAAAAAGAAAGCAAAGAATAGAAAACTAGCGCAACGAACTGAGCCAGCAACAGCAGCTGCCTTGGAAAGTGAACTGTGGCCAGAGGAAGCTCAGCTCACATGTTGTGTGCCACAAACAAGTAGCTGCAACAACTGTTGAAGGTCTGATGCTCTAGAGTATATATTTATCTGCTCTCTATACATCCTTTAAGATAATCTCAATCAGTTCTAGGCTCAGCTTCGTTACACATTCGCTCACAGTCTCTAATAGTTCTCAGAATAGCCTTTCATAAATGTACAGAAAACAAACCGAAAACTGCAAATCGCTTAACTCATAAACTGAGCCGTAAATGTTGTTTGGCTGCCAGAGCAATTAGGCAACGAATCAACTACTGTTTCGGCCAGAGTTAACTGGCAGCTGGCTCTGGCTCCACTCTGATGTGGGCGGGTGAAAGCAACAACAACTAGAAGAGCCAAACTTGTGTCTTGGTCTTTAGCTTTGCGCGTTTTCGTTGCCATCAATTAGAGACGAAGCTGAAAACTGGGCCTCACTCCACTCGCTTGGCTGACTGACTGAGACCTTGCGCTTGAGACTTCAATTAAACTGAACTCAGCCAGTGGGGAGAATCGTGCATAGACAATATTTATCAATCACCATTATTCTAACTGTATGCGCAACAGTTGACTCTCAGTTATGTGTTTATAAAGTAGCTGCCAAAGGATTGGAAGCGTAGCGGGTATAACTGACTGAGAGATGCGCTGCATAGAGAGTGAAGGAGAGGGAGGAAGAGAGAGAGAGAGAGAGACTGAGAGATAGAGGGAAGGGGGGAAAACATACATAGATTAGACTTGAAACGGGTATAACTGACTGACAGTGAGAGTGAAGAGAGAAGAGGGGACTGGTTTGCTGAAATGGATGTAGACGGGCATATATATAACTGCTTAAAGCGAGAGTGAGAGAGGGTGAGAGATTGAAGAAGGGAAGAGAAATGCCAAAGTGATTATAGACGGGTATAGCCGACTATTACAATACACTGATTAGAACAAATATAGAAACAAGCAAATAATGTAGATTCTTCTTCATCTTCTTCATGAGATACGTTAACTGGCTTAGAGATATACCAAGAACTGATTCAGTAGATCAGTCACAGCCAATATACCCGATTTCCCACAGCTAACGGTGTATTGAGTAAAAGAACCGTCGCTGAGCCTAACTTGGCTAAAAACTCATAACAAACGCAAAGTTCAGCCGGCAGTTCAGTAGAACGCGCGCACTTCCAGCGCAAAGGCGAGGCGCGAGTCGCGAGCAGAGGGCAGAGCGCGGAGGAAGGTGGCAGCCGCCGCTTTGGTCGGTGCATGCCACAATGAACTCGCAACTTTTAACTGTTTTCCACGTCGTCGTCGTCGTCGTCGTCGTCTGTGTTTGCGATTTGTGAAAGCTTCTGCTTCTGCTTTAGCTTCTGGCCGATGGAAAATGAGTTTGCTTCTAGTTGCCGCCGTCACGGCTCACGGCTTGCGGCTTACGGCTTACGGCCTGTTAGCTGTTTGCTGTTGGCCAACAACACACAGAGTTCTGCAAACAATGCATAAATTGGGCGCAAGCTGAGAGGCCAAAGCGACATCTCAGGCGACCAAACGCGAAAGTAGTTCAAACTCTCCCAAAACAATATGCAAATATCAACTTTTTGGCCAGCCAAGAGAGCTTGGCCTGTGGCTGGGGCTCTGGCTGGGGCTGGGGTTGGGGCTGTGGCTAATTAACTGCCAGCTGTGCTGATCTACGACTCGCAGATAGACCAAAATATGAACTGCCACAAAGATATGATCCGAAAATTCATTTTCATTTTCTATAATTTCATTTCGTTAATTTTTCTCCAAATTTTTGTTTCTTTTCAGGTAAGCACAAAATCAACTTTTACCCGCAGCTGATCTTTTGCGTTTTATTCGTATTTTTTATTGCCACGTAAGTAGCACGAACCATAAATCAGGAGAGAGAGAGAGAGAGAAGCTGAAAAAGAGTGGGGGAGGGTGAGGAGTGGGGGCGGGGCAGGTCTGTCGGCCGCTACTAAATGCTTTGATGTCATCTGATGTTGTTATGCAAAACCCTTCAATGTTGTCCACGGACAACACGTGAGCGGGCAGTAGAGAAAGAGAGAGGGGGAGGGGGAGAGTGAGAGTGAAAGATGTTGATAAACAGCATAATTAAACGCGAGGAAGCAGCTGAAGGCAGCTCAAGCTTGATATTAGTATTAGCTGCATAGCTCTATGGATGAGTGTGGAGGTGGGTGGGGCTGAGCTAGAAGAAGTTGAGTTCTTAAAGAGAGAGAGAGAGAGAGAGAGAGAGAGAGTTATTAGAGTATTGCTTAGCATTTAAAAGGTGCAGAAATATATTCTTACAAATATGAGTTTATGTTCTATAAATTAATTTTGATTCAGCTTAGAAGATCGCATAACATCACTATCATTATGACACCTTAATCGATAGTAGTTGAAGTAAATTTCATTAGTTTCAGCTAGCATCTTAACTAAATGCTCTAAGTCTATGTAACTGTGCAATACTTGCTGCAAAGTCAAATCTTTGATATGTAAATCCCTAACAATAGTCACAGATATGGGACATTTCTTATATAGTAAAGCTGTGCGAGCCACTGAGAAAGGGAATTCAGGCTGCAGTTACTATGTATAAGAACCCCAAGGCATATTTGTGAGAAGAACCAGAAGCTCACTTGATCTACAGTTAAGATCGGACATCGTCTTCTTCTTATTGTTTCATTGGAAATAAATATTATTTATTTATTATTTAAATTTATCAATAATTCCTGCCCTTTGCTTTTCATTGTTATTTACACTTTGGTTGCTTAAGCAAAGGGAAACAGACTTTTGTTGTGAATAATCACAGTGTGAATGTGTTATGAATAGAGCTATGCACTCAGTCGCAGTAGAGCCCAAGGGCAGCAGTTGTGAGTGCGCAGTATATGTATGTATATCCATGTACTATAGACTATGTATATACATATGTGTGTGCATATAGATAGGCAGTGTAGAATGAAGAGCTTTGATTAGATTTCAGAGTAGCTGCCAGTGCTCGCACTCCCACACGTACTTATCGCAATTTTAAGCGAAGTAAAGACATTTCTATATAATAAACATTTGATTAACGCAAAAAAAAAAAAAATAACCCATAACTTATATATAATTTTTAATTTGCTTAATCTTATCAATAATTAAATGAGACCTACAAGATGATATCCACCTTTTTGCTAGAACCTACAGCTGTCTAGACGGACTAATGATAGACATATATGGCTCTATATGTCTAAAGATCGATAAGAGGAAGTAATTAAGCAGAAGAAAGCAAAGAAGTAGCTTCAGCTAAATTGCACAAATAAAAGATTCATAAAATTAGGAAACTGACCTAAGATAAAGGGGGAAGCAGAGGAGGGGAAGTTGGAGTGAGAGGGAGTTCAGTTCAGTTCAGTTCAGTTTATAAATGAAGTGCATTGTGAGATCGATCGATATAAAAAAGCTTTACAACAGCTGACAGAGACCCTACCCAAGTCTCTGCTTAACTCTGCTAACAATTTGTCTCGCCGCTTTGACAAATGCCCAGAGATTCATCAAAGTATTATGAGTTTTCCCTTTTCTTTGGCCTGATCGAGCCCTGCGAGTTTATGGCCACAAATTTGCCATAAACCTTTATTTTTTCCCATATTTTTACGCATCTTTTTTTTTGGGGGGCATAAATTAATGTGCTTTGGGCTTCTCTCTCGGATTTTGTGCAATGTTTTACCGAATAAATAATTGGGCTTGTTATGAAATTTACATAAATTTGTTTACAGATTGGCCAGGAGTTGGGGGTTCTACATGAGTTGTTGTTGTTGTCTCTCTCTCTCTCTCTCTCTCTCTCTCTTTCTCACTGTTTTGACTGCTGGGAGCTATTCTCGGTGCGTGTTGCGATCATTTGTCAAATCTTGTTTTTGTTTTTGTGTCTTTCTCGGAGATTGTTGGCCCATTCGGCTGCGGCTATCGCCGCCCGCAGCTACTTTGAATTTCAATTTGATATCAAAAAAGATTTTAAATTTGTGAAAATTAATCAAAAGCCCAAAAAAAGGTCAGAAATTGGCCATGCACAGGCCCTTGCATAATATTAGTTAAAATTGAGTTTGTTTTGGCTTTTATTTGTGCTTTTCGCGTTTCGCATTTCTTTTGTTTCTTCTTTTTTATGATTAATTTGCAGAGATTGTGATGCGAGGCTGGCATTAAAAGGCAATTAGCAACGCTCGCTTAAGTAATATGCAAAGGCTTTGATAGAGTTGTAGAAGGCAGAGAATGGCGTTGGAGTATTGAAGGATGAAGATGATGAAGAGTCTAATGAGCCAGGAATTGATTATCTTGAAAAAGTGTCAAGAAATATGAATCAGAATTTAGTATTATATAGTTTATTTCCATATAAGATTATCCACCTATCCTATCTCTATCCTAAATGTCAACAGTCCTAGCAACATTTACAACATACTCTACTCCATATTCTCCATATATAGAGAGATATACATCGTCATTCCACTCTGAAAGCACCGTTTTAACACCTTTGAACTCACCAGTGGCAAAAGTCAAAGACCCTTGAAGTCAGCTAAAAAAGATCCCTGAGAAAGAAATGTTCTGCGAGGCATTTCCTACACGAACGTTAATGCGCGAAATTCCAGGCGAACAACAATGCAACATTAGTGAGCATTTTAGCACCCACACACTAGAGTTCCAGATGCAGATACAAATATGGCAACAGAGGCATATGCATAGATACAGCTACATTGTAGCGAACAATTAACATCTGTCTGTCGCTGCCTGCCATAAAAACCAAACGATGGCAACATGCGTGAAGCCCAGCAACATGCTGCAGAAAATGTTGCCAGGCAAAATGCTCAACAAATGAAGCCAAGCAACATGCTGAAAGGAAACATACATAATTAGCGCAACAAATGGTGCCAAGCAGCATGCATGACAGAGTGCAGCAATATGTTGCCAAGCATTTTGCTTAAAATGTGTTCAGTTAAACTGAGCAACAAATGCTGCCAAGCACAGCCCACAGCATGTTGTCAAGCAACATGCGTGAATGTTGCCAAGGACAATGCAACTTTTGTTAAGCAGTGCTATACATGTTGCCAAGTAACAAGCTGCCAAACGAGCCGAAATGTTGCCAAGCTTGCTTCGAACATGTTTGATTCGGGCTAGCGGCAACAACTCCAAGCGGGGCAGCACGCAACATGTTTGCCTGTGTTGCTGTGCGCGTCTGTGTTAGTGTGTATCTGACGGATACGCGAACGCGCAGATAAACGCGCGCCAGGCCATAAGCAAAATGTATCTGCGCAGTGAGCGTCGGCCTCAGTAACACGCGAGCGCTACTCGAATGCAAACGTCGAGTCACGGACGGCCGAAAGAAAAACGCGCGCGCTCGTTTCGGCGCATTTTCCACAACAACAACTAAAAGAAATGAATTTCTAAGCATTTAGCCGCAAACACACGTGCTAAGTGAAAATGTGCAAAAGTTTTGTTTATACTGAATGCATTTAAGAGCATTTTTCATTGATCTAAATAGAAATATATGTTTAAGATATATACAGATATACATATGTACAAAAGGCAGCAGAAAGTGAAGTTCAAACTGAATAAGAACGAAACGAAACGCCAGCATAAAAATTCCCTCGAAACACATACAGAGACGCAAGCCGGGGCAACTGTAGTGCATATGAATACGAGTTGAAGTTACGAAGTTTCAGGCGGCATTTTCTGTTTGCCTGCACACACACATACACTTACACTCACACATACACATGCATATATGCGTGTTTGAGTTTGTTCTTTACCCCAACTCCGCGTGTTTTGCGAACCCAGAGAACGAGTGCGCGTCGCTGTATTGGTGAATGTATCTGTGTGCAGCGCAGCGGCGACTCTCGGCTCTCGCGCCTGAACTTCAACTAAAATATATAAAAACTGAAAACTCTCAAAATAATATAAAACAAAAATAAAAAAGAAAAGGTAAACTACCTACTTTGACTGCCGACTGCCGGTTGCGAAGCAGCCGCAAAAGTGTACGAAAAACATATCGAAAATATCTGAGAAACATACATACATACATATATAAATAAGGACCATCCATATATACTACTCGAGTTATATGTATATACACGCATTGCGGCAGTTTTTCTTGAATTGAATCTTGGGCTGCTCTGATTTACTGCCTCCACCTCCATTTTGGGCACTTCCTCTTCAGCGGCAGCTTCAGCTTCCTTCGCCTGCATCAAAGAGAAGAAAATAAAATATCTTGTGGATACTCTTCTCTCTCTCTCTCTCTCTCTCTCTCTCTCTCTCTCTCTCTGTGTTTCTGTTTTGTTTCGCTGCTTGTGTGTGTTTTGTCGATTACTCAACCGCATTGGATTTAAGCGACATCAACGCAAATCTACACAGAAAACACGCCTGGTGGTATGTCCGATGTCCGATGTCCGCTGACCGTTGTCTTATGAATTATAGTGCTTATTACAGTGAACACTCGCTAATTGAAACGAATGGCTTTTCGAATAGGTTTTTATATGCGGAAAGAATTTGAAGTTAAAAATTAAGAAATATTTCAGAATTTTAGCGTGAATTTATACTTTATATATATAGTATAAATGAGTATATTTGAAATATATTTTTGCCTTGATATATATAAAAATTATGAGTAAATAAGAGAAGTTAATTAATTGCTATTTTATAATAATTTATTTCAATTTTTAATATTTATATACATATATTTAAAAATTTCTGAACTAATTTTAAATTTCTTCTAATTTCAAATTCCTTTTCTCGAGCCTTCAGTTTTATTTATAAAGTCCGCATTAGCGAGTGCTTACTATATGCACATAATATATATATTTTTGTACATATTTATATATAATATACTTTATTCATTCTGTTAAATTTGTGAATGTTTAGCAGCTTTTTATGAGCTATACGAAAAAAGTCAACAGCGAGGCAAATTTTTTGCTGCCTCTTCGCTTACTTTTTGGTTACTTGAGGTTTTTTTTTTGGTTAAATATATATAAATTTATGTTTCTTGCTGCCAATAACTCGATTCGAAAAAGTCTAGCCAAATGCGTATATATATAGTAGGTATATGTCGTATATAAAAAAGTGTCAAAAAAGAGCACATAAGCATATAGTAGATATGGATATATGTAGGTATATCTACAGTTCGCTTTGTAGCTCAGTCAAAAGTAGAATTTAGGCAGCATAAAGTATGTTTTCTTTATAGTTCTTGACTTCTGCATGCTGCCGACATTTTTCTTTAGAAATTGATTGTGGTTGAGCTCTGTGCGTAAGTTGTAGCTGCTGTGATTATCTTGAATCTCAACTTGCTAAAAAAGAGAGGAGTAAAAACAAGCAATTTATTTAAATAGTGTTTAAGCTAATTGCCACAGCAGCTGCCTGCCTGCCTGCCTGCCTCTCGCAGCTTGACTCCAATCTCTAGGAAGTTGTAACTGTTTCTTCATCTATATTTTGCTCACATATGTTTCAATAATTGTGTTGCTGCGTTAACAGTTTAGTTTCTGGTTGAACCCTTAACTTTGAGTAGTGTCAAAGCCGCAACCCTAAATACTTTAAAGGCAGCTCGACATCTGTGTGGAAGTAAATTTGCAACATCCTGTTGCTCATGGGCCGGCCACATCCTTCGACACAAATCAACACACAGTTGAGCTACCCTCAAGACCTCCTCCGCCCCGCTGGCCTAGAGCCGAAAAGCACAACAATTGGGAACGATCAACGTAAAACCCAAAATCCAAGTCGAGTCATAGCCACGCTGCAGCTGCTCAAATTGAACCTCTGCTGACAGATACAGATACATTTACATGTAGATATATATATATACAGATACAGATACAGATACAAATACAGATACAGAGACATCTGCAGTCGCAGCTTTTCACACACGATGACGTCGCATCTCATTGCGTTTTTATTTCGTTTCGTTTCGTTTCGTTTTTGTCGATTGCGTGTTTTGGGCAACAGCAATTGCCAAGCGAGGGTTGCTTCAATTTATTGTGATTGTTGTTGTTGCTGTTGTTGTTGTTGTTGGCACAACAAAGCGCAGCAATTAAATTTGATGGTCGTGTAGGAAACCTGCATTTGCCAGCTGTGTGTGAAGGTGTTTGCCATTCCTTTTATACACTCCTTGCCGCTGGGGTATAATGCTTAGAGCAGAGTGTTTGCGAGAGAGTGTAGAAGATGTAGGAGAGAGGGAAAGAATGTAGGGCATAGAGGCATTGGGAGATATCTATGGGGGTATATAGACTTTAAGCAGTTGGACCGACAAAGATGGCTATAAGGGTATTCCTATAGATGTATTCATAAGGCTATATAATCTCTGAGTATTCGACTAATTATGCTATAGAAACAATATCAAAAGACACAACATTTCATTGGCAATTCCTAGAATTTTCTCAGTTTTCGCATAGAAACCCAGCAGAGAAGTTTAATCTCTCCCTATGAAAAAAAGACAAAAGGAAACAAATTTTAATGCAAATAAAATCAAATTAAATCATTTATATTTATAATATGCCCAATCTTATCAGAGAGACTATGCCCCTTTTTTGTGGGTTCAATTTAACCGGTTTTATCTAGTTTTTACTTTTCTCTATTATCTAATAAATTTCTTTATAAGCGAGCGATCATGACTTAATTTAGGAGATAAACTAATCGAACTGAAATAATTAGTTTAGCTTCCGTTTCGCCCACTTTCACTGTGCCTTACTCAATTTGCAGGGTATCTAAAATTCGTAATCAATATTCAAAGAGTTCTTGCTCTATTGCTGGTGGTTGATTTAGTTCTTGAAATATGGTTTTTGCTGGTTATATTCAATAAGTGCGGCGAGTGTTGATAGACTCGAACCTCCCTCTCTCCCTTTCATCGATTATTTTATTGCCTTCTTCAACCACCCACACGCACACACACACACACACACGCTCGCACACACACTTGCAGTTCAAAATACTTTTCCCAGCATAAAAATAATTGTTATGACTGTCGCCCTCTTGGGCTTAGGCTTGGGCTTGGGACTTGTCACTCGTGCCACAAGTTGTTGCATTTTGAACCTGAATCCAACTGCAGTTGCCCTTTACCTTAGCCCAACTCTTTCTCTATCTCTCTCTCTCTCTCTCTCTCTCTCATTCACTTGGCGCTTCCTTGGCTCTTCACTAATTTTCGGAGTTTACCTTTTCGACTTTATCAGCTGCTGTTTATCGTCGCTTCTTATTGAATTTCGGGCACAGTTCGTTGAGCTCTCCTCGCTCTCTCGCTCTCTCTCTCCTCTCTCTTTTTCTCTTTCTTTATCTCTCCCTCTCTTGGCTGCTGGCGCGACAAACTCGTGCTACGTGCCGCTTCTTCTGTCTGGCCTTCCTGGCCTCAGGTTCTTGAATTGATTTCGTTTAGTTTAACCTGAAACTTGTTTCGTTTTTCTTCTTTCGTGCCCAAAACTTGTTTTAAGGACGTTTCACGCTCTTTATTTGTTTTCGTTCGCAAACTTTGCATCTTGCAACGTGCCTTTGGGACTTGCGTAAGTCTTCGAATGACTCACTGTGAGCTGGCTTGTGGGAGATGATCGAACAGAGAAAGAGTAAGAACAGTGTCTAAAGAGGCAGAAAGAGGCGTGGCATCTTCCATAAAGTATCTATAGTATCATTCAGTATCACTTTGCATCACTCTGGATATTTCCTAGTCGGATACTCCCTGAGAGAAAACACACTAACTTATTCATTTCTATGCTTGATTCCTTAAGTATTTAACGTCCACAATTAGTTTATTTATGCTTATTTCTGATTATGAATCAATATTTATATAATAAATTTCATTGTAGTCATCATCTCTCGAGCTCAAGTTGAATTCTTCAGGCATTTCCTCTATAAGCCAGATGTTGCCATATTTATGTGCGAACTTCAAGCGTTTGCTATGTAGATCTTTTGCGAGCTGCGGCTGTCATGACTAGGGATAACATTATGTTGGACATTCCGCATCTGGCAGTTTCAATTAACGCATAAGAATCATCTGCCCTTAGCCTGCTCCATCCAGCTTGATTGCTGTCTGTGAGAATGACAAACGCGCATTCGCATTTGGCTGACAGTTTTCTTTCTCTTCTTTCCTTTCTTTCGCCTGCCACATGCCGCGTGTGTGTGCCACACGTGCCGCGGAGAGACCCCTCTGGGCCATTGCAACTCATTTGCAGAATGTTTTCCCAGTTTTTCCAGCTGCGGGCTAAACAAATGCAAACGTAATCATCAAAGTAAGTGGAAATAAATGCAGCGAGC
Organism: Drosophila repleta; assembly: GCA_018903745.1. Taxonomy (NCBI): domain Eukaryota; kingdom Metazoa; phylum Arthropoda; class Insecta; order Diptera; family Drosophilidae; genus Drosophila; species Drosophila repleta. The sequence goes on along the minus strand of JAEIGN010000752.1, from coordinate 5,795,904 downwards.
GCAATAAAAACAAATGATAAAATAAAGACACAACAACTAGCTGAAAGAACCAAAAGGGTGCGAGAGAGATGCCCACAGAGAAAGAGAGAGAGAGAGCGACGGAGAGGGAGAGAGCGAGCTATGGTCATGGTCATTAAAGCCTCTATCTTTGCGCAGCCTGAGGCAGAAATTTTTATGATCGTAGCGCAAGGTAAGCGACTAGAGGCAGGAAACAGGAATCTTAAGAGAGGGAGGCAGAGAGTGAGAGACAGAGACAGAGACAGAGACAGAGTTATAAGAGTGAGAGAGCGCGTGCTAGAATCGGCACTGCTGGCTCCACGCTGGCTGTTAATACTATTTAAATATCTTAGCATCTATGGAAGGAGCAAGATTTATGCATTCGCCTAGCCCGCTGACAAGTCGCTTAGCCAGTTGCTAATGAGATTTGGCCTATGAGATATACGCAGCGATCATCGAATCATAGAAATGCCAACAATTTCAGTCAAATCCCGACAACAACTGCGGGCCTAGCCCACTCTTCAAATCATTGACATTGAAATCGTCGCTCATTCCCGAAAAACAATGAAAAGTGAAAGCTTCGAAATGAAAAATGTCTATCCGCTAGGCCCCACAGCCAACACTTCTTTTGGAGCTTGATCACATGAAAGCGCAGCAAATTGCCTGAAAAATACAACAAATCAAATTAATAATCATGTGTCTTCGGTGTGCCCACTGAGCTGGAGCTGGAGCTACCAAAAAATTCGTGCTCCACTCGAAATTGATGCTAGACGCCTTCGCAACGAATGCGACGCCCACTTTACCAATACGAAATCGTTTGGAATTTGCACGTAATTTCGATTCGAAATACCCTGTAAACAAGCTGAGAGCAATGTGTGAGCGGGTATATAGGCTGAAGTAATGATATTCATATGATTTTCGAATATCTAGGCACAGAGCCAACACTTCTAGCTTCTATTTTCAGCCATTGGCTTGGTTTACAATGGAATCGATAAATATCGATAATCGATTTGCGAACTTAAGAGCCACAGAGAACTTATTTAGCATATAGTTTCCTTCAGTTTGACTATATACGACTTTATGCATAATTACAGGGCATCTTTTAGTCGATCATTCTCGCCTCACATGCGCTCACTTGCTTTAATGTTTTCTTTTGCTCGTGGCCTGTGCTGCTAGCCCGAACGGCCTCATTATTTTCGGGGGTAATGAGATTTTTTAAGTATGCTGGAAAACCGATTTGTTTTTCCTCGATTATTATTATTTTCTCTCTCTCTCTATCTATCTCTCTCTCTCTCTCTCGCTCTTTGAGTGGAAAAGAGGAGGCTACGTATGGGCGCTCTAATAGGATCTGTGAGTGCATTAAAACTGGGTTTTATTGGCATTATCATAAGCGAAGGTTAATCTCAGTTGTTGTTTGGATGCAAACTAAACTTGGGATTAGTCGAGGAGCGCAGCTCATTTACTATAATAGATCAATCTGGAGAAATATCACAAGATATTTGCTGAGTTTCGGATTAGAGTTGTTAGATCTATCTGTAGCTGGTCGCAGCTTGACAAATGTAAGTTTCGAAGGCAAATATTTTAACTGTTTTTTGAGCACGTCTCGAGCAAAACATTAATCATCTATCGCTGGATCTTTGCGTCTGGCCAGCATGTTTGATTTTCCGAGTTGAAAGAGCCTTGGGTGTAGAGCTGGCTAAATCGATTTATGGCTTGTCTTCTGTCTATGTTCTGTAATTAGTAAAATAGTAAACTAGTTTCTGCCACAAATGTTGAGAAGCTGCGGCAACATGTTGCGAGGCTGGACAAGGCGACAAGTGTGTCGAGTTGGCTTTGAGATGCAGTCAGAGTCGAGTGTCGACAGCGCTGAGTGTTGGACAACAGCGAAGCGAGAAAAACACACGAGAAGAGGAAAATGTAGAAACGAATTCAAGCAATGCCCGGACGACAATTCCAGGTAAAACAGCTGAAACGTGCAACATTGCAGCTGCTGCTGCTGCTGTTGCTGTTGCGCGTGTCCAGGCCAAGGCAATTGCGGCGGACAGCGTTTGCTCTGGATTTATAGCCGCAGAACGATTGGCGACTCGCGCGACTGGGACTCGCCTCGCCTGGCCTTAAGGTCAATGGCATTTGCTTTGACTTCTTTACAGCAATTCGTGTTGTTGTTGCGGTTCTCTTTCGCTCTGTGGCAGTTGTAAAACAACGAAGCGCGAATTATTATTTCAGCGAAGCGAAATGGAAAATGTTGTAATAATAAAGTGGATGTAGAACCAACATACACATGTATATGTATGTGTATATATATAGGAACTAACTAGCTGCCCAGCCAAGCCCCAACTTCAAATAGATTATTAGCCAGCCAGCCAGCCAGCCAGCCAGCCAGCTGCCTAGCCTGCTCTGTCTTGGCTGGGTCTGGCCTGGCCTTGCCTAGCCCATGAGCTGCCATTCGCACCACATTCAACTTATTTTGCTTACATCACACTGCCGTTAATCCAACACGCAAACCTTCTGGCCAAAAAGCAAAGAGCTTCTAGAAACCACTCAATTTCTGTAATTTAACCTTCTTCTAGGAAACCAAATTAAAATTGTACGAACGGTAGCTTTAATTGCAATTTGTTTAGCCAGGCATTGGATGGGCCAGTGAGAGGTAGAAGATGAAGCTATTAATAGATTTATACTAGATAATAAAGATATAAATATAAGAGATGAAGACATAAAAAGAACATATATCAACTAGATAGAGAAGTAGATGTAGGTGAAGCTGAAGTAGAAGATATAGATATAGATAGAAATGCAGATTGAGATAGAGAGATAGAACACAGTCTAAGATTTAGATAGATAGAAAATACAGCTACAGTACGTATAGATATAGATAGAAGATACACATCTATACTAAAGTATACTCCAGTTTAAGTATAACTCATATAAAATATAATAATATTATTAGTTATCTATCTACTTTTAAGCTTTTCAATTGGAAACTCACATAGATATGGACAGTTATATGAGTACATAGCTTCAGCTTGATGTATATTCCATTAAAGCCTAGAGCTGTCAGCTCGCATCTTCTGCTTTTTCCACATTTTGAGTTATTTGCTCTCTTAAGTGATAAATTACCTACAATTTATATCTAATCAGTTGTCGCTGTTGCTGTTGTTGGGGGAAAGTGACGCCTCAGTTGTGCACTTAATGAGTCAATTAAAGTTTATCTTTCACTCTCAGTGTCCGTATCTGTATCTGTATCTGTATCTGTATCAGACTTTTCCTGATTGAAGAACGCAATTGAGTTAAAGTAGCTCGCGCTTAAGTTTTAATTGCGTGCTGCAATTGCGTTGGCGCGTTGGAGAGCTGATAATGATGATAATCACATATCACACATGATAATGATGGTAATCATCACGATAATGATATATAATCATAAATCATATATCATTGGAGCCATAAAAGCAGATGAAGCAGCGAGCGCTGAGCATGGGTGAAATTATAAGCTTTCATTAAGAAATATATATGACAGATAAGCCTAAGAGGAGGAAGTAAGAACTGAGGAGATTCTTCTATGGCCTATGAACTAGTTCTTTAACTGTTTCAGATACATTTCTCAAGGTTTCCAATTGGATTTAAATACAAATCGAATTACTTTGAAGTTCTTTAACTTGATTGACTTGCTCTTTAATATCTTTTCTTGTTCCTTGTCTATTTTAATCTTTCAGTTCGATTTGCCTTTCAATTTTCATTTGTTTTTCCATCAAATGCGCGCAGAACAAGTCCATTGCTCCCTCTCCCTCCCTCTCTCCCTTGCTTTCTCTCTCTCTCTCTCTTTCTAATTATGACATCTGACTGACATTTTGACTGTGTGTCAAAATAAACAAAAAGTGAAGCTAAAGAGGCCTTCCATTAGTTGAGCTCATGTCAAACAATATTTTCGTGTGTGCCACGCCCGCCCCACTCTACCTGCCTCTCAATCTCCCGCTCTCTCTCTCTCTCTCTTTGTCTCTCTCTTTTGATAGTTCCCGAAGTGCTCACGCTTTGTTTTTCTTAACATAAATTTCACTTTCATGCAACAGATTTCTGGACTTTTGTTGTCCGAACTCTGTGTGCTGCAGTTAATTGGTTTATCACGCACACCACTTGCAGTTGGCACCGCTGGAGCCACTGAAGGCACTGTAGCCACTGTGGCCACTGTGGCCACTGGAGCCACTGCAGAAGCAGCGTACCATGAGGTACTTGCGCCTGTATGAAAAACACTTTCGTTTCTTGAAAAAACTTAAAGAAAATAAAAACAGCAACGAAACGAAAGTGGCCCTTAGCTTGGCTCCGTCGATTTTCACTAGCGATAAGAAAATTTAAAGCAGTTACAGCTGCCGCTGCTGTTGGCAATGAGGTAATGTGCACAGGTAGCGCGAGCTGTAAAGGTGCCAATTTCATAAGGGAACACGACTCGAACCAGGTACGACGCGACATAGCTCAAGCTCGAATCTGCATCTGAGTGTGAGTCTGAGTCAGCATCCGCGTAGCTCTTATCAACTCATTTGTAGCTGACGAATTGCTGTTACCTGTGTATTACCTGTAACTGGGTTTTATGAGTTAATTTGTTTTAGTTTTACTTCAATTATATAACTGAGCCTCAGCTCAGTCGCCTTTTAAATTCTTCTGCTGCATTCCAAGAGACAACTTTTTCAATCTTTGGTTTTGCTTTAGTAACCGCAAAGGTGCAAGAGAGCAATTTGATATGAACACCTCGATACCTCTGACTTTTACTATATAATGAAAGAGAGTATATTGATATATAAATATATATGAGCTGTCGCTGAGAACTTGCTAACCTCTTTTATGCTTTATGTGTTTGTTGCGCAACTGTTTATAGGGTATCAACCAGTGGAGTACCTTAATCCTCACTTTCTTAAGCTTCTAGATTCTCTATCCCTTTTAAGCTGTTAAGTAATTGATAGCTCATAAATAAATCGTCCGCATATACACTTGCTAAGGGTCTAATAGCTTGAATATTGCTTAAGTAACAGCTAATATTGATTTGAGACCTCTCGAACTTTGCATGACTATATCTCGAGTATTTTTCATCCGATTTCTGAGTGTTGTACCATTTTCGATTCGTATGACTATCGACTATCGATCTGCATTCAAAAGTTCAGTTGTTGAAATTTTGCCATTTTTGACAAAAATGTGATGTTACCCCTTATCATTTTTCTCAAAATCGGATCGGGTCGAAAAAATCGATTATTTTTTCACTTCGACTGTCAATATCTCGAGTATTTTTCATCCGATTTTCGGATGGTATACCTTTTTGGAAGCGTATTTAATCCGAGTATCGATCTGTATTCACAGATTTTCTATGGTTTTGAGAACTTTTCGAGATATTGCAACGAGTCCGAAAAAAGACCTCTCGAACTTTGCATGACTATATCTCGGGTATTTTTCATCCGATTTCTGAGTGCTGTACCATTTTCGATTCGTATGACTATCGACTGTTAATCTGCATTCAAAAGTTCAGTTGTTGAAATTTTGCCATTTTTGACAAAAATGTGAGTATGCCAGATCAGAGCAGGCTCAGCATGCCGAGCCATCTTTTGCATAACTTTTAATTACTTCAAGTAGAACTAGCATGAACTCGGCGATAAACCAGTTGAAGATCGGATGACTAAAAACAGCCTTGCAAATAAATTTAATTAGTGTATCTGCAGAGGCATTAAATCTTGCACTTTACAATCTTTTTTTCGTGTTTCTTTACGCACTGATCCTGCCTGCCTGCCTGCCTGCAAAAACATATCAATTTTTTGCCTTTGACGCTTAACCACAAGATAAAAATAACAACAATGTTGCTGTTGTTGGTATTGTTGTTGTTTGTTTGTTTGCTTGTGCCTTGTCATAAGTCTGACAAGTTTGTTGAGCTGGCCTTCGCCAGCCAGAAAAAACAACACATCTTTCGCTTGCAATCTCTGTTTGCATGTCGCTCCCTCTTTTCCTCTCCCTCTCTCTCTATGGATCTGTCTCTGTCTGGCCCCCTGCTGCGTTTGCATAATTTTATATATGAAACAAAGACATCATCGATATCAAATGCCAGGCGAGAGACGGCTGCAGCAGCAGCAACTGTTTGGCTTCAGCCTAGCGTTGGCTTCCCAAGTGTTGGCAGCTGCCTTTTTTGCCTTTTGATATATTTCTGGGTCAAAACGCTGGTAACTGGTGACTTCAGGTTGCAGGCTCAAGTTTTTAATTGATTATAGAGTGACTCGGGCCACTCCATAAAGTATTGCCAAACTTTTGAACATAAATCTCAATTAAGTTCTGCGCTGCTGCTGCCGGAGGTGCGGCTCCGGCTTTATCTGCTCCAAATTATGGACTGCCTAGGCCCACACATCGGTTTCTGGTCAGAAACAATGTCGAAATTTTATGGCTATTCAAAATCAACTACAAGCTTTTCGAGCTTAGCCTTTTCATTTTTGTTTTCCAATTAACGCCGGAGCTGTGAAAATATTGAATTTTCTATATCCAGTAAAGCCGATGAAAAGACGTGAGTCTGAACACCAAGCAAAAGCCAGCTAATGCTGTTGTTGAGTAAGTGAATGAATGAATGTCTGCTTGCGCTTAGCCTGTTTCATATGCCTCACACTTTGTCTTAAACAATTTGCAGCCAAAAAGAAAAGATTGCAATAAATGAAAGTCAAATTGGATTTTTTGTCTAATTGATTATCATTATCATTCGATATTGATTATCAGCAATGAAAGAGCTAGAGTAAGAGTCGAAAATTGAAGACAAGCTCTGTGGTAATGTGAAAAGAGCTAGTAGTTCAGACTCCCAGTCAAAGCTTTTCTGCTTGAAGAGCAAACATGACATGCCTAAATTCCCCCTCAAATGCAGCCACTCTCTCGAGCTAACTGTTTAGTAACTATTTTGAATTGCAATATCATTTGCCCAACAGTAAAATCTGAGCCGTAAAGATAAGAATTTCGAAACAAATTTGTTTTCATGCACAAAACGTGGCATAATTAACTCAATGAATCATCTGAATGAGGCATTCACTTAACTCATGTGCACTCAGAGAAGAACGCAGTGCAGCGCAGCTCGACTCAGCTCAGCTCATTTTGTGGGCGTTCTTCTTCTTCTTCTTTGTTATTGTTATTAGCTGAGAAACAAATATATTGTTTTATTTTACGACTTTTCTATCAACAAAATTTTGGTTTGTCATTAATTAAATTTGTGTATAATTTATGCAGAGAAACAGAGAGAGAGCGAGAGAGAGAGAGAGAGAGAGAGAGAAAACAATTTAACTGCTCAACTTTGTCATCGCTTTAAGTGCCGCGACACAAAAACCACCAAAGACCTTTTTACCCTTTTCTTAATGAACTTCTTCTTTAGTTCTCAACACTTTACGATCTTTTTAAATGAAATATATATATATATATATATACACTTGTATATATATATATATAGAACATTTCTCGACTCTCAAAGTTCAAGTTTTATTTTTTTTACCACTCAACAAAATAGAACAAAAAGTAATAAAATTTTCCTTTTCTTTTTCTTTGCAGGTAAGCACAACAAAACGTTTTCCAGATCTAGCTGAACAATTATAATTATACCCAAGTTTCGTGAGTATTTTTGTTGTGTAATTGTTCAACACTGAACATTACTTAATGTAATTGTCGCCGCTGTAGCGAGCAGAGCTCTATGCTGGGTGGGCCAAGCCTTGCTTTGAAGCAAATCGCGCAATGCATACCAAAATTATGTTATACTCTGTTTTTAAAGTATTTCAACGGGGTATATTGAAAGTTATTAAGATTGCCCCTTCTATAGTTAATACTAAAAGTAGTTTAGGTGTAGAAAAATAGTGTATGTTCTCGTCGGTAACAGAATTACTCATGACTCACTTCGCTTGCCTTAATTTGTGTGACTTAAATGGCTATCGATGGCTGCCGTTGCTGTCGTTGGCTTGGCGAATTTGTGATTATATGAGTTGCATACAAGTGGGCGTGGCGAGCTATGCAATTGTCTGGCTGCGTGCAGAGATATCGTTGCCGTTGCCGTTCCCGTTGCCGTTCCTATTGCCTTTTGGCTTTGGCCAAATGCCGCCACAGCCAACCGAGTCCGTTGCAACTGTAAACAGCCGGAGAGAGAGATATATATTTTCATTGCAGCGCGATTTGCGTGCCAAATTCGAGCACTCCATATGCATAATGAATGGCTTTAAAAATCTAATTAGCCAGTCTCCCTCTCCCTCCCGCTGGGTAACAAAAAGTTATGGCCAGAAAGGCAAAGCCACAAAAAACAGTTCAGAACGTGGCTGAGGCTTGAGGAAAGTTCGCAAATGCAAACAATAAAATCAGCTGTGGCTAGGGCGAGGGGAGGGGAGGGGGCAAGGTGGTTAGGATCTATGCTGCAAAGCACGCGCACTTGATTCAGCTCTCGTTGTTGCGGTTGGCTGTTGTAGCCGTAAATGGCTGATGAGGCCAACTTAATTATACCGTTGCACAGAGATCTCTTTGTTTTTGGCCACACGTTTACCTCATTTGCAAATTGCGGCACTTTGAAAAGGGCTCAGACAGGCAGAAGGAGAAGGAGAGGAAGGGAGAGAGCGAAAGAAAGAGAGAGAGAGAGGCAGACAGCTTGTGCCATTTAAGCCCAGCTGAACTGAAGCGCTTTAATTGCTACCTCAAGCGCTGACCAAGCGACTTCAGCGTTTGCTCAAGCGGCATACAGATATGCAAACAGTTGCCATATAATTAAAGATGACACAAGATGTGCAAAGGGAAATCTCCATATTAAAGAGGACTATAGAAAGTCGAAAACTGATTAGATACATATATAAGTATGGATACGGGTAAAGGGAAGGAGATTTTCATGATCAGAAACTGAAGTTTGGCTTGAAGATGCTCAAAGAAGTGCAGAAGCATAAGACCATAGCGAGAGAGGGAGAGAGTGACAGATAGGAGTAGAGGGCGAGTTAGAGAAAGATCCCTGAGAGAGATTGAAAGAGAGAGAGAGAGCGAGAGGTCAGTCTTTACATAGTTAGAGTAGTTACAAGTCTCTTAAGGCCCTCCGACCTAGCCCTGATCTCATCCGTGTTGCCTCAGCCATTTGTACAATTAATAAACACTAAAGGCAAGCCACAAACTGGCTGGAAAAACTAAAACTTATCTAAAACCAACAAAAATTCTCTGTCCAACTGCAGTTGAGTGAGTGGAAAAACGCATTGGGTAAACGGCGCGCTGGGCACCTGCGCGCGGTCACATATTCGTGCAACATTTATCAGGCAAATGCAACTCCCCTCATTACGGCATATGATATATGTATGACGTGTGATTCGGTGGAGGGCAGCCGATAAGAACATCATATATAAGAGAACCGACCGGGAGAGGGTTTGTTGTGACTTTAATACGAGCATATGGCTGGCCATAGGGGCAGAGTTGGGGCTGGGGCTGGGGCTGTAGCTATGACTGCATGCACGTAATTTGCCTGAGCAGCCGGCAAAGTTTTTCAACCAGTTGCCTCAGCAAATTTCCCCAACCATAATACATAATTTAAATGTAAGCTAAGCACTTAAATTATGACAAAAAACACAGACTCAAAAAGCGACCGGAAACAGGCAAACGAACATCTATAAAGACCTAGAGAGAGCGAGAGCGAGAGAGAGGGAGAGGGAGAGACTGAGAGCTCGCAATGCGTAACGGCTTTAATTTTAGGAGAATTATCTATGTGTAGCACTCGGTCGCAACTTGCTATAAAGCAGCAACTCCATGACGACATTAACTGCAATTGCAATTAACCCACTTTGTTTTTTCCCTGTCGACAGAGAGAGAGAGAGAGAGAGAGAGAGAGAAGAGAACGTTAACTCGTGCCGTGTTTTGATATAACTAAAAAAAGAACGCTGAGAATTAAGCGTGAAATTCATCCTGTCATTTGCCAGAGATCGTAGAAAGTTTTGTGTGATACAGTTTGTTTTTTATAGTTTTAAATGGGCTCAACTAATAAATTAATGCTGTTTGGCTGTGTGGCTCGAGCTATAATTAGTTTAGTTGGCTTTTTTAATGAGAAATTTTAACTATCAGCTTTTTTTTTGGGCAGAGGGCATTTCCGCTCTTCAGATTTCGAAATATGTTTGTATATGACTGAAGCAATTGCATAATTTAATAAATATTTCAAGAAAATATTGTTTGATAAACTGTTTTTACTGTATTTATATTTATTTATACTATAAACCCTTGCCCGCTACAATCTCTCACATATTCCACCCTTGCAGGTGAAGTGGCCGCAACCTAAGCCAACAAATCTATATATTTATAGACAGTCATGTCTCGTGTTCTCTGTAATGCAAGAGAGAAGAAAAATAATTAACATCTGCCATATGCTGGCGCTCTCAGGTCTATTGTTTCCCTATGCATTGCTGTCACACTGCTCGGCTTTCTTCCCCCTTGCGCTCGGGACCCAGTTAGGGTCAAGTGCAAAGCGTAGTGCACTCGTAGCACCACGGCACATGCTGCTGCTGCCTGTACTCTCATTCCCGTTGTCTATTTCCATTGCTATTTCCATTCCATTCGGAAGACTTTAATAGTTTCGTTCCACTCACTGATTTCCGCGCTCATAATTTTTGTTGGCAAACTAGAAACAATTTCCTTTTATGGTTTTTCGTTTGCTCAACATGCGGTTCTAATCAACTGACTTTTCAGTGCCTTTTTCAGCACCGCCAGCGGAAAAACTCTTTGGCGAGTTCATTGGCTTCCTTTTAATTTGCCTGTCGCGATGCGTGTCCAGCTGAATAGTTGGAGACGCCTCCACGAATATGAAAAGGCTTTTGACGCCAGCTGACCTTCGACGATTGTTAATGGAGAGGCTGGGTGAGGGTGGGCGGGCAGCACAGGGGGATGGCGGGGGGTCAAGTTCAACGGAAGCCAGCAGAAAAACAATTTTTCATCTCTGCAGTCAACACTTTGCTATACACGCTATACTCTTTCACTATGCTGAGAGGAGTATATTGGTTTGCTTGCCGATAGATTAGAGAATAGATAGAGAGTAAATACATATATTAGCTGGGCTTGAGACAAGAGTCTATAGATTGCATTCATCAATATCTCCAGCAGATTCTATCCATCTATCGATCAACCAAGAGCGAGTATTCGATAGTCGTTCTAAGCCATTCAAATGCTTTTCAACTTGTCGTTTTTCTTCGACTTGCAACTCGACGAGTCGCCTGCAACATTGCGTAGCGTTGTTTTGTTGCTTGTGCCGCCCCCTTGCGGGTTTGCATTTTTTGTGCAGATGTCTTTAAGATGATAACCCCGAACCCCCAAACGTATTCCACTCGCTCGCCTGGGTAAAAGTGACAACAACAACAACAACAACAGCAGCAGCAGCAGCAACTGCAACTGCAACTGCTGAAAGCAAATGAAATGTTTTCATTTCTTGTATTTCTTTTGGGGTTTTTTTTTGTTTTTCTTTCGGATTTTGTTGTCGTCTCCAAGTTGGGTCTGTGTCGCAGTTGTAGCGCTTATCGCTGTGGGGCCATCTGTTCAGGGGCCAAACAGAGCCGTAAAGAAATTAATTCGCCTAACCCTGTCGACACCTAACACAAGGCTAAGCCCAACAGCCATCAGCCGTTGCACTGCGCCACACATGGCCATAGCCATAGACACTGTCAATGTGAAGAAGAGGCTTTCACTTGGCCTTCTCTCCTCTATCCTCTCCTTTCTCTCGCGTCTGCATTCTTGATGGCCACCCGCATCAAATTCGTGCCTTGCACTTTTGAGTGACTTATGCAAATACTTGACGCAAGGTTCATCAAACAGAGAGAAATGAAAGGTCTCTATGAAGGTGGGCTAGCTGCCTAATTATGCAAAGCGGCTTAGCCAGCCAGCCAGCCAGCCATTTAGCCAGGGCCAAAACGAAGCCAGAGCTGGCCCCTTACTTTGCATAATTGACGAGTGCCATTCGATGATGCACTTTGCACAGCCAAAATGAAGCGAAATGAACCAAACCCCGGAAATATTCGTCTCTAAACCATGTTGCATGCCCCATTCAAGTGTGCGAGTGTGTGTGGGGAGGAAAGTGCTGCGGAAATGCAAAACCAAATAGTTTCGCAGCGAGTGTGAAAAACTTGAAAATGTTTTCAATGTTTTTTTTTTTTTTTTCTTTTATGCGGCGGGGCGCGAATAAACAAAGCCAAAAGCCAAATGCAGTCCGAGCGGCAAAAGAATGCACATAAAATATAAGGCGCAATTGTTATGCTCGACTAAGCGGCAATACACTGCGAGAAAAGGCACTCAAGAAAAAGGAAAGTTATCAAATATAGATGAAATATACATACATATAAATATAGATGAATAAGTAAACTTTGCACAAAATTGATTTATTCTGAAAATTTAAAAGAAATATTTCCAAATTTATTCAATTCATTTTAAGCAGCAACATTTTCGCTCAGTGTAGCCGCAGTTGGCAACGACGTTTAAAGCTAGTTAAGGAAACGACAAAACTATTCGCCTGACCTGTGAAATGTGTTTACAGGCTGACCCAAAGGGGGCGAAGTCTCGAGACTTCTCAGTGCATAAACCAAGGCACTTAAGCAGTGAACGGCAGGTGCAGGTGCAGGGCCTCACTGACAGGTGGGCGTTGCGGCTGGCGAAAGGGGCGTTCGCCTGGTCATGGGTAAATGGGTTTCGCAGTAAGAAGCAACACTTGAGCTCGAGCAACGAGCTGAGCTTGCCAGAAACTCTGATTGTGTGCCATTTGGCCAGGCACTGACAACAATCAAATCGTCGGCTGATTGCAGCTCTGCTCGCATTTAATCCCGGTTGTTTAGGCGCACAGAACATGGCATTAGGCAACGCCTGGAGATGCCAGCTACTGGTTAAAGTTAGTCCCAATTGCCGCTGCTTAACAAGCGCAATTTCCATAATCTAGAGGAAATGCAACAACGACACGCTCCACACTTTTCACACCACTGATTGCAGAGCTCTGATCCAGCCAGAAACCAATCGCTTCCGCTTGGTGTCAATGCTGAGAGAATCAGCGCTGAACGTGACCACCGATCGAGCTTCAATTACGAGCAGAGTTGCCAACAGGAAAAGATATTCAATACAAATGTGGTCTAGGCAACCCTGGCTAGCGTATAATGAAGCTTCACTGTCCAACTGCAACTCCTTTAGCTCCAACTCTCATTAAATTTATGTTCAATACATATTTGCGCTGTGTTGGCAACCCTGTTAACAAGGCAAGTGCAAAGCTGTCAACTCTTAACAGCTAGAGACTCTACAGCAGCAGCAGCAGCTGCTGTTTAATAATATTTTTGCCAATTTTTCCCACTTGAAGCTTAAAATTTAATTAAAGCAAAGCAAAAATAACTTATTGCAAACACTGAAAATTCAATTAATTTGTGTGCCTGGCAACTCTGTAAAATATTGTTCAAGCTGGCCGCCTGCTGCAGCTACTGGATTCCGGCTTTCGACTTGCACAACTAATAAATAAAAAGTCAAATTTAAATTGCAATTAAAAGATGTTTGTGCCTTGGCAACTCTGGCCAAATGTAATACCTATGCTGCGGGTGCAGTCAGTCAATTTGTGTCGACATCGAGTGGGCGTCTTTGGGCCGTTCTTTGCGGCTTTCACCTTATAGAAAGCTCATCATCATTACAAATTTTGGCTTCAACTGTGCCCAGCCTCTGCCAGAGAGCCACACACAGCCACACATAAACTCATATCGGAGCTAAGCATCTATTACGATTCGATTTATCGCGATGCTCTTGAATTACAAATAGACCCGCTCGAGCCAACTCTGATGAGGCATATCAAAGAAAAAAGTCCAAAAATGTGTGTGTTTTTTTTTTTTTTTTGGGTGCGGCTTTTTGTTGGCTCTTTTCGTCTTTTGTCTTTGGGGCAAGTTTGTCTCAAGTTGAAGGCGCCAATAACATTAAAAGTTAATAGACTGAGTTTAAAGTAAATTACAATTGGATAAGTCATCATTGGCTTTCAATATATGGGCTCAACTTGCGACTAGCAAAAGAGTTTTCAATTGGAAAGTTGTGGGCAGTAAAAGTTGCCTATTTCAATTCAATTCAGTTAGGGAATCTCGAAGTGGGGTATATCAGAAGACAGATATACAGATTCCTAGAGCAGATCCTGGACACATACCTTGAGCATATATCTCATAGTATTGCTTTGCACTTTAACCTCTTCCATTGATCTATGTTTCCCCCTCTTAAGCCTTTCCACATTATAAACACATCTACATGAAATTCATCAATTGAAAGTGCGCCGCAGGCGAGATGCGATCCGAGAAAACGTCACGCGAGCAGCTTCCCAAGCGAAATGACAAAGTCTTCGCTGCAACTGCGCCTCTTGTTGCATGTGGCATGTGGCATGTGGAATGCGGCATGCGGCATGTGACTTGTGGGTGATTGCTTTGTAAGCGTTGAAAACTTTATTATAGTATTATCACATTCAACTGAGGCTGTGCGCGGTACGAAAGCAGAGCTTCAGTTGAGTCTTCGACTCAGCTCGAGCTCCTCTCGGGCGTGGGCTATAGGGACCAACTGCCGAAACTGAAACATGTGCAACATGCATTTGCCGTTCCCTTTTTCGAAAATCATTTAAAAATAATTAAGCTCAACACGAGTCTTGCCCAATTGAGCAGCAGCATCCGCAGGCGCCCACGTCCCACGCTTTGATTTGTATTTTGTTCAAATATTCCACAAAAATGTATTTATTTTGGGCTTGACATCTGCGTGGCGGGAGCGAGAGCGGGAGCGGGAGCGGGAGCTTTGGGGGTTTAGGATTACAGTCGGGGCTGCTGCGTGGGGCGCGCTGCATCAATAAATCAAAGTGAGCGAACGAACGGAAGTGTAGCAAACGAAACACGATCTTCTGTTACACATTCCCGATATCGAATATCGAAAATCAAATATCGAATGTCAAATGTCGATATGTGCTCATGTAAATGATTTGTTATAATTGAATTTCTTTTGTTGCGTGGATCGGGGATTGGTGGTTGGAGGGAAGGGGAAATGTGATTACTGTGAGTTGACTGCCTCAGAGAAGAGCAAGAGAGAGAGAGAGAGAGAGGAGAAAAAGAAACTCAGATGAGGATGAAAGAGAGAGAGAACAGAAGAGGCAGAGAACAAAGCAAAGAGACACAGAGAGAGAGAGGGAGTAAAATCTAGGATTAGATGATATTACAGTCAGATTAGATATTACAGTCAGAGTGAAGGCTTAACGAATCGCATAGAAGGGCGAAACCTTGTTAGGAACACAAGCTATACTTTTAGCTCAGTGTAACTGGCTTAAGTATGACTTAATCAGTTACATATATATATCACAGATATATACATATATATGGTAAGTCATACAGCTCCAGATGGGGGAGGTGTCATCCGTTTAACTGGCGACCCGAGAGCCTTAGTCACCTTTTAATGGGTTTTCTAGACACTCGCAATGGCGCGCCAATGTCTGTGGGGAGTGCCGGCAAGGCAAAGCTTGTGTCTTTTATATAGATTTATGTGTGGAGTAAGTCAAAGTCGTGCAGAGCAACCAGTCGAATGCTTTGTAAATGCTTTGCCACCCGCGGCTGCATCAGCAGCTGCTGCGACTGCTGCTGCGGCAGCCTTTGACAGGTGTCCAATGAGATGACAACACAAATTTCAATTACAATTCGCACACCTTTTGACTCCTAATTTCTGGCCACAAAAACTGCAAAGAGCTAACCGCAGCGCAAATTAGGCAACAAACGAACGCTGGCAACATGTTGCCGCGCAGCATGTTGCACAGAAAGTAAAGGCAATGGGAATAGGCAATCGGCTCGGCAGTTGGCAGCGAGCAATTGGCAATTGGAATTGCAATAATTTATGACTTTTAATTTGCCACTTGTGCAAGATTTATGGCCCAATATGAAAATTGAAATGCAATCAAAAAATATTATGTTAACCTCTGACCGCAAAAAGGTGGGAAAATTGAAAAAAAAAAAAGGAAGAAAAGAAGAAAAGAAGACAAAGACAGAGGCAAAATGGAAAATGTGAACTATTGTGGCTCATAAATCAGTTGGGGCAACGACAGTTTTTGGCGCCCTTTGCTGCGGGCACAGCTACAGTTTTCACTCCTTAAATGCAACGCCAGCAAATTGATTGACAAGCCATGAAATTGCATTTTGTGGTGTTGTCTTGGCTTGGCTTCTCCAGCTGCTGCTGGCGCTCACAATTTGTAATGGCTTAGAAAGTTTTGTTGTTTTCTGAACTGAACTCTGACATCGGCGACTCGTCGGCTGCCTGGGAGCGTCGCGTCCTTTTGCCTGCAAGCATCCTTGGCTCATCATCGAGGAGAGGTAGAGCGGCTGTGGCACTGTGGTCTCCAGCAGCGCCTAGCCTCGTGCATGAATGGCCAGCTTTTGTGACTGCTATATGAACATGACGTCAACTTGCATGCCACACACAGCTTACCTCACCTCATCCTCTGCTGCTCCTGTCTCTGGTATGCCACCCAAGCTTTGGCATTTGCATTTCCTACATGCAGCCTTGGTTTCCTTTATGCATATGTTTTTCTCTTAATATATATGTAACAGGCAGAAGGAGGAGGCGTGGCAGACGAGCTGAGTCGATAGAGCAATGTCCCCGGGAGTGACTATTATTAGTAATCGCGTGGCTCTCTCAGCAGCTCATTGTGTGTCCATGTGGATAAAGCTAAATCCTTTTGTTGTAGGGAACAACTTCCTTAACGTAACGTCAAGTCTTCAATTCATTAACAGCCGGTGCTTCCAGTCGGATACTCCCTCTTACTACTTTTCCTCGTTGTTTACATAAATATTTTGCATGCACTGTTTAGTTTGTATTTACGCCGTTGACTCTAAGATGTATTTGCCATAGCCGTAGTTCCTCTAGATGTCTTGCTTCAGCCTCGGCGACTCGTGCCATAATAAATATGAAATGTTTTGGCATTTGGGTAGCCATTGAAGCGCAACAAAGCCCGGCTAAATAAACATTTGTTTATGTTATGAGAATTTGCTAGCTTTAAACTGTTCCCCATCAGGGGAGTGCATAAACCAAGTGGAATTTCTGTTAGGCTCAATAATAAAAGGAAATCTGTTAATGGATTTATTATATGCTGCACTTGAGAGGTCTATCTCTGTTAATATCTATTAGTTCGCCGCATGTGAAAGCTTTTTCCCTCTCAATTAAGTGCGTTAATCTAATCTAATCGACTGACAATCCATTTAGCTGTCTGTCCAGGTCCAGGTATTCCCCCTCCCTACACGATATATACAATATTTTACGAATTTAGTTATTTATGGCACAGATTAATGGAGTCGGGGCGAAACTTATCAGTTGAATATTGTCGCAAAGTGGGCCAACTGTAGATATCGAATGCTTTATCGATTGCCCTGTTATCGTCTGCATCGGCTATGAAAGCACTTTCGAGCACATTCAGCCAGCATTGGCTGCATTTTTGTCGCGTGTCTGCCACGCCCGCCGCTCACTCGGAAAATGTCATGCACCATTGCCACATGCACACAGCCAGAAAATTGGGTGAAAATCCATTTCTTTTCCTTTCCGCTGTTGCTTGGAGTTGGACGTTTTTCTGGCCAGACATAAATTTTGTGCTTGGCTAGAAAATAGCTTTTCTCGTTTGCCTTCATTCAATTAGCATAACAAACTATAACAGCGCCTGCTACGCTGACTCTAGAGACTCCCCCACTCAACACCCACTCTGTAAATTGTGATATGGCGCCCATTTTTGGTGCTTTCCATAACAGGGCATGCGGTGCACTCTCTCCCGCTCCCTCTCTCTCCCGCTGATGGCCTGTCAATGGTGAATGTATATATGTTCTATATATGTTAGGGATTTCTCCAGTTTGTTATTATTGTTTATCTGGTCGGGCATCTGGCGATTATTCAACTGCCAGAGTGTGGCCAAACATTTCACTTAAACAAATCATGACCATCGTGCCTGTTGTCAAACTTGTCGCTCTGGCCCCTATTTGGCCATAAGTTATATATTTATAGCTCTGTCGATTCCCTTTGTCTGGGAAGTGGTTTCCCCCATCTTCCATCTTCCTCGATCGCCCATAAATTTGATGTGGCTTTGAAGTGCATTTCATTAGGTCGCCAGAGAACTTGACAAACTCGGAACCAAAGCAAATGCTTCTCGAAAGTTTAGAAAGATAGAGAGAGGAAGTGGAGGCTGGGAGTCTGGGTATATTCGAGTCGTGTACTCCCGACTGGCACATTCTAATATTGCTCTGACTATACTCAATAGCTAAACATAACAGCTACTTATGCTTCTTACATATGAAATCAACTAACTTTGCTTCTCTCTCTTCTCTCTTTCTAGGTAAGAATCATGCATATAAGGTCTAAGATCTGCGATCTCCCGCGACTGCAATCGCCACACACATGTGTTGCGTAAGTTTTTCCAGCTATTTTGGGTCTCATGTTTGTTTTTTTTTTTTTTTTTTCTATTTCTATTTTCATTCGGTTTTTGCTTCCGCAATTAAAATTGCCATTTCTCATGTTGAGCTATCAACAACGAGATGCCATTTCGGCTGCCCGAGCTGCCCAAGACTCGCAGTCATAACTTTTTGGCTTTGCGTGCAAATTTCAATTTTTCATGGCAGCGCGAGGAAGAAGAAGAAAAAAGAAAAACGTTCAATAAACTAAAATGGAATTCAGATTAAGATATGCTTCTCTTCCACACACAATATATTTATAAATATATTTCAAATTTGTAGGGGCAGTTGCCACGCCCCTCACACTCTGGGTATTTAACGATTTGCAATCAACATTCATTCGCTTTCACTCAACTCATCTCTCTGAGTGCACAAATTATTCGCTGCGCGCTGTGTTATGAATGCAATTTCTTAATTGGCCCAATGCAATGGACTTTCGCATTTCATTGCCTGATTTATTGCCTAATTATTGGACGAATCGATAATCGATAAAGTTTTATATTTTAATTGAATGAAGTCTGACTGGCTTTGAAGTGCAGACGATAGGCATTTGAGCAATGCTGATTGAAGTCGAACTCAAAGGCACTGGCTTCTGGCATAAAGTATCTCATGAGGTATATCAGATCAGTTATCAGTTATATAGATATCTGAAACTGAAGGCCAAAGTCATCTTGAGCACCCCTAACTAGATGACTTCAACTCTGCTTCCACTCTCAGTTTCTCAGTTCCTGCTCAGCTTCCATTCGCCATCTTCAAACTGAATCCATTAGATTATCTATCTCTGGCTGGTCTGCCATTAGCCTTTCATGCAATTAGCTAATTATGCAGAGAGTCAACGTTGCCCGATAACTTCTATTATAAGCGAATCGAGCTGCATAATGATTGCATTGATCAGTATCGGACTGAAGCGAGCAATTACTTTTGATAAAAGTGAACGCGGGGACCTTCAGACAAAGGCAGCGCTTTGAAGCAAGATGCGCAGCGGATGGCAGCCCTAGCCCCAGCCCTAGTCCCAACTGCAACTGTCAGCTTGTCTGTCCAGCTGTCTGTCTGTCTATCGACCCGAGTTCGAGTTCGAGTTCGACTTTCGTCTGACAGTTTTTGGACTCGACTTCGACTTCGACTCTTCGAGTGCTCGAGTGCTCTGGTCCGGCTGTCTTTCAAAGGCATATTGAAAACAATTCGTTGCTGTTTGCAGCGTCTGTCTTCCGGCAGTGCTACAACATGTTGCTGTTGTTGCTGCTGTTGCTGTTGCTGTTTGTTGCATGTTGCATCAGTTGCTGTCATTTGATTTTGTGCTGGTTTTTTGCTCTCTGTCAATGCAGCGATTCGCCTGTTTGATATGGCGCAAGTAAAATACAGAAAAGCAAAGAAAAACCTTTTGCTTTTCGCTTTTCCTGTGCTCTCGACGCTCTTTGCCACTCAATTGAGTCGCCACGATCGCAGCCGAGATGGGGGCACGTCTGCCCAGCGCTCATATTTGTTAGCAATCGCCAGCAATGCGAAACGTGACGAAGCCAATCGCCACGTGTTGCATTCACACAGGTGAAAATTGCAAATTTCGCAATTTGAATATTTGAATATCAGCGCGACATGCACGAGTTGCAGCCACAAAAGACTTTCTAATGCTGCCCCAGCAGAAGGGTGTCGCCAGCGCCCGCTCTGCCCCCCTGTTTGACCCACAAATAAGTCTGAAATTCGCTGCGCCTGATTAATCCTTGTTGAGTCTTAAGCAGCCCACTTGCAACGCATTCAATCAGGCCAGCGTTAGGTGTGTCCGTGTGCCCGTGTGTGTGTGCGCTGCTCTGCCTACCTGGTGGCAGCCACTGCTCGTTTATTCAAATTGTCGTTTGGCAAATTGCTAATAAAGTTGCCAACCTCGGCGAACGACGGCGATGACGACGCGTTGCCAATAAATTTTGCTTTTATTTCCACGCTATGCAAATTTTTTATGTACTTCGATCGATCGGGCAATAAAAATCAACAGGCGTTGATGTGTGAACGCTCTGTGTGTGTATGTGTGTGTGTGTGTGTTTTAGGATGTCTTCGTTATGGTCCTATTGTCGCTTTGCCAGACAATGCAGATCAGTTAAACTTTCACTGCCATTGAGCGCAGATCAAGGCAGCATTAGCCTGCTACAGATGCATCTAATTGATGTGGCCAGCGAAAGTCGCAGAGCTCTACCTGTGCAGGTAGTCCTTTGTGGGCTGACTACATGTGTCGCCTGTCAATGAGCCAGATATAAATGGAAAGATATATGATACTTAGAGATACATTTCAATTGAGTTTTGGGCTTTTCTTTTGAGCTTGAGCTTGAGCTTGAGTGTGAAGTATCAACTAGACTTAACATAGCATATGCTAACGGAGCAGTATGAAACAACTGTTACTTATGATATTGGTACTAACTTCTATAGACTGTCTACTCTATCGAAGATAGAATCTTCCATATTTCATATTCTTATGTTGTCTAGCTTCCGTCTTCCATTCTTTTTCTATGTTCCATCCATCATCTACCATATTTCTTCTTGTATCTTCTGTGATCTACACACTTTCATACATCTTCCATCTTTAATCTACTATCTTTATATAGCTTTCACTACTATATCCACTACTATATCTACATATTCCATCTTCCATCTCTCATCTTTTATCTTCCATCTCACATCTTCTATCTTCTGCTTGGTCGGCCTCAGCCATTCTATCTTCTATCTTTTATCTGCTACCTTCTATCCTTCATCATCCTTCTTCCGTCTTCTATCTTCCATATTTCTATCATTCATTATCTCTCTACTATCTTCCATCTCTCATCCTCCATCTAGTCTGCCACTCGCTGTTCAATTGATAGTTCTAGCTATGATTTTAATCAATTTATACTATATAATTGATTATTGATAATTGCCATATGTCTCTCATGCATATATATTCTATAATTTGATCGTTCAATTCATTCCCCATTTTTATTCAATCAACACTTTAAGTGTTGCCTCACACTCTCCCTCTCTAATTATCCTTTTACATAACAATATTTTCTCTCATTCTGTTTCCTTCACATTTGCTGCCCAAGTTGGCTTTATATACATATATATAAACTATATACTATATATATAACTAATCTTCAACTGTTTTCTTTTGCCACTTGGTGGTTTCTCAGCTGATTTCTGATGCTCTGGCTTGCCTCAGTTTCAGTTCAACGTACTCTAAACAATTGAACATTAAGCACGCTTAGCTGATTGCCTATGTTTGTTGCAGTAGTTGTTGTTGTTGTTGTTGTTGTTGGTTTGCTGGTTGGCTGCTGGCGGTCTCTTTCACCTCACTCGCATCACATCGGCTGGGTTATATCTTAAGGCTTAACTACCAATTGTATTGGGTGTTATTGAACTCGGCCCACATTATTGTTATTAATATTTGTATTTGAGCCCGAAAGTGCCTTAAATTGTGTCACAAATTGCCGTTGATCTGGCTGGGCACGTAGTCGGCCTGCAGATTACCTTTTAACCCGGGCCACGAACACGCCTTCTCTCTGTGCATTTAAAAATCAATTGCTGCAAGAGCTTCCGAGAGCTGAGCAGCCAACGTGTTGCGGCTCTCCTCACATGTCGTCGTCCGTCAAGTGGCGACGTCGCGACGTTTATCTATTCGGAAGTACGAGAGATGCTGAGATGTTGCAGCCGGCCGGGAGTGACCCCCAAATGTGACCCGGCATGTTGCAGAGTTATGAACCCGTTTGAAGCTTAATGAGTCTGTCGACGACGGGGCAGGAGGAGGCGGTGCAGCACTTGACTTATGTGTGCTTTGATTTTGCAGCTTCTGGGCATTTGGCTGTTCGCTGGGCTGCCTCTGCTCGCAAATTGAGGTGTCGTAATTGTTGAAAAAGCAAAAGGAAACAACGAGACATGCTGCAGATTCCACTTGCAGCCAGTAGAGTTTACTGTGTGTGCATCATCATCATCATCTCCTCCACCTGCTGTTAGTGAAAGTTTTCCATTGTCTCCTGTTTGGTGTCTGCTGCGGCCCCCCAGGACAAGCCAGCCCCAAAAACAGCAAAAACTAAAACTGAAACTGAAACTGAAACTGAACCCCAAAACTCATTTGCAATGTTAAATGAAACGAACAAATTCATTAGAGATACGGCTAAAGCCGCAATCGATAGAGACCCGCAAGCGACACTAATGACAATTTGTAAACAACCAGAGGAGAGGATATATTACACATAAAGCAATTATAAAGGATTCAGAGAGGGAGAGAGGAGATAATTGCAGATGGTAGTTTGTGCAGATGATAAATGCTGATCAAACTTGGGTTAGTTATGGATCTAGTATGGAGTAGTAGAGCTATGTTCAGTGTATATTGATCCTTTGCATATATGAGCTACTTATCATATGACGATGATATTGTATATACTATCATTGTATATATCCTCTACTGTACTCAGACACATATTGATATCATATATGAGTTGAGATAGTATTTGTTCTTCTACCAGTCCATTCTTCGTTCGTTATCTTTTGCTATATATCATATGAACATTAAAGAGCTATTATTATACTATAGATACAATATGTATCCTGCACTACATATATATCATATCTTTCATTGCGCATAGCCTTTACTGTATATTCTTTCATATCATATACATTTGAGCTCTCTCTACACCTTCAGAGTATTCGATCTTCGTGCATTTGCTATTCAGTTTTCTAGCTTATTTAATTCACTTTTGCAATTTGGTATTTTTAATGTATTTTTTCGTTGCTTTTTCTCTCCACCTCCCTCTCTCTCCGTTGTCAGCTTTTGGTAATTACATTGTCCATTCGGCTGTGTTTTTTATGGGCACTTAATTTGCCAAAATGTCGGCTTTCAATTATTGTGCGGTTTTGTTTTGTTTTATGTTTATGTGTGTGCTGTGCACTGCCACGCCCCAATTACGAGTTGTCCAAGAAAGCTGGCAACCTATTATATGACAGAGGATGTGCAACGGGGGTCAATGGAGGTCGCCTCAGGCAACTGCCTGCCTGATCATTATCGTGATTATAATCTTTATGCTTCGAGTCTATGTCAATTACAACTGCATCGGGTATTAGCTCTAATCATATTAATCACATTAACGAATCGAGTTCTGCTTTAAAGCGCTCTTGTAGAAGGAGTTGCTGCTGATGAAATGAATGGAGTTCCCTTTGTATGTTGCTAGAGATAGCAAAATGTCAAGTGAAGTTGACTCATGAGATATATGCCTTATAAGACCTATAACCCTTAACCTTCCAAAGTTGTATGATGTTATCTGAACTTTCTATAAAAACTGGAAACTAAGCTTGACTGCTATAGGATTGATACATGCTCAAACTTCATATGAATCATATCTGAATCCTATTTTGAATCACATATGAATGGTTTCAGCTAACAATTTGATGTCTCTAAACATCAATCGCTCGTTGGCTGTTCACATAAAAAGCAATCTCTGCATAATGCGCTTGGCTACGAAATACTTTTGACAGCTCAGACTGGCTGCAGCATAAATCGCGCTCATTAATATATATTTATATAGACAACTATAAAGCGCTCGACCCCGGGTTCAATTGGCTCGTAAAACTTGATGATTAGTGGGTCCAGAGTAAAAAATTTGGTTTGTCTTGAAGACTCTGGGCTTATCAATGCCCCCACACAGAGAGCAGCAGCATTGAGGGACCCGCAGCGTTGGCTGCAATCTATTGACCTTGACTTGCATACAGTAGACACTCGCTGATGATGATTAGCCTTCGGGCGAAGTTGTAATTGTCCAATTCAAATGTTGCGCAATTAGACGACTTCACGTTGTTTGCTTTGTTTGTTTTTTTTTCAGACTAATTAGCCAAATGTTTGCCAATTTCATTGACTAATTTCATTTGATTGCAGCAATCATTTGTCATGGACAGCTTTAGTTTTTGGGAAAACTGTTGGAAAACTGGTGAAAATGCGCCGTCGTCGCTCGCTTTGTCAGCGCTGCAATGCAATATTGAGAAATGTTTCGCTCTATTGTGTTGCTGGCTGGCTGGCTGGCTGATATATCGGCAGTCATATGCATTTCCATTCCATATCCATATTTCATCTGCTGTCTGTACATATCCATGTTTTCCAGCCTGTTAAGCTGTTGTTGTTGCTGTTGACCAATTTCGGTGGGGGTAAAATCAATCATGAGAAATGTTTTGCCATTAACAATGGACTTGTAATCCGATTTGGATTTGCACGAAATGGGATTATGAGAGAGATGACTAGGAAGAGGGGAAGGTGGGAGAGGAAGTGGGAAATGGCTAAAGTGGTCTTAGTTGAAGATGAGGGAAGGAAAGAGAGAGAGAGACATCTTACCTACTCAAGTATGAGAGAAATATAGATAGAGATCTATCGTACTCAAGTATGCCAGAGATAGAGAGAGAGAGAGCAAGAGTAATAGAAAGAGATGCCTATTTGGATTTGTATTGCTTAGTTAATGAAGATGAACAGTAAAAGACAAATGAAGAGTTTTATCTATTATTAATAAGAAAGAGACAACCGCATCTATTGCCATTGATGAAAAGAGCAGAAGATTAGCCTCAACTGCAGAAGTCTTCCGTAGGTCTTTGTATACCCCAAAAGCCTAGAATGCTGCTCGCCTTAGCCGGCTAAGCTTTCTCGAGCTCAGAAAAGAACGGTTTCTTTTAACTGTTAGCATTTACTGCGCTCGACCTTCTGCGGCGAGTTCAGTGAACTTCTTCACCCAAATCTGTGACACCGGCAACTCGAGTATCATCTGCACTCGAAACTATCGGATTACCAAACACGGCGCTGCCCCCAAATTGAGCAAAAACAAAGTCGAGCGAGCTCCGAAAACACTTTCGAAGCACTCGTCGTGTGATCTTCAGGCCACTCGAGTGCAATTAACGTTCGTTAAGTGTCTGCCAAATGTGGTCCATAGGAAAAAACAAAAACAGAGAGGCCAAATGACCGCCATCAGTTGGCCAAATGGACAAGGTCAAAGCGCTGTCGCTGTCCAAGAGCCGTTAACAAGGCTGCTGCTGCTGCTACTGCTGGGGTGGGACGCCTCATGGTTGGGCTTTCATTCGAAGGTTGATTACAGATCAGCTTGCTAGTTGAGTAGCCGTTGAATACGGTAGTTACTTAAGCAGACGGGAACTCTCTCTCTCTTTCTCTCTCTCTCTGTCTCTCTCTCTCTCTCTCTCTCTCTCTCTGTCTCTTTCTATTGCGGTCTATGCCTTGAGGCAATTAAAATGATATTACCCTGCTGCGGCCGCCTCTGTGGTCAATGTACTAACAGCTGGCAGCAGGCGTAACGCTAGCTGAGAGATCCCAAAGTAACAAAAAAAACTTTTGGGCTAACGACTTGTTAATTGTGCAATAAATAGAAAGCAGAAAGCAGACCCAATAGGCTGAGGCTGAGGCCGAGGCTCAGTGGCCCCTCTGATGTTGTAATAATTGAAATTTAATGCCGCCAGAGAAAGCCAAGGATTTGCTTTTAATCTATATACGGCAGAGGGGAGCAGGTAAACAATGATGCCTTGAATAACCAACTTAAAGAATGCCTCATCAAGCGCAGATGTTTCAATTGTTGTGGCTTAAGCTGAAAAAAATGATGTGAATTGATTGAAAATGAGAGAAAAAACGGGGGTTTAGTTAGGTATATTTCAATATGATGAAAAAGGGCTTAGGATGAAGAGGGAGAAGGGAGTTTTGATCTTTGACTCTAAGGAAAAACTTGAGTTCTTGAAGAGAAAGTCTGGAAACATAGATCAAAACTACAGCTGAGCTAGAACAGAGTTGTTTCTGTCCGTCGGACCGAAGGAAGGTGCCAAAGAGTAATTTACCTCCTATAAATGAGCTGAGAAAGGAAAGCAATTGAGTTTCCTTAGGAATATCTCTGATATTTGCTATAGACACACAGCTTATCTAACAAGTATCTATCCACTAGGTATGCCCCAGTCACTCAGTGACTAAGTAAAATCGACTTTGATTAGTAGTAGTAAAAAATAATTATATAAACAGTTAAAGCCCAGCAATTTCATAATCAGTTTAAGCAGTTGAGGCCATGTAACATGTTTTTAATGAGACCAGAGGCAGAGCTAAAGTCAAAAGCCAAAAGAGAAAAAAATGCAGAGGAAAACTGAAAGAGTTTGAAAAGCTTGACAAGCGGCAAACTTGTTCTTGGCCACAGTTTTTGGATGCAGGCAGACTTCGAGTGGACCACATGGGGGCCTACCAACAGCAACAACAACAACAACACATCTGCCAAGAACGTGACGGCAACAAAAGGCGCAGACGACGACGACGACGACGACGACGGCCGAGACGAAGTCGTCTTATCGTGCCCGGCTACGAACGTGACACTCGAACGTGATTATGTCAACCGTGTCGTTGTCAGCTTTGATATCAGAGGCGGCCCCTCGCTCGCTCGCTCGACGCTGCGCCGTCTCTGATATGTTACTCAATAGGCCGTGTCGGGGATTTTAACTGTGCCTCTCTGGTCAGCCAACGACTCTCTCTTTCGCCTGCTCATAGAACGGTTCTTCATCTTTGGGGTTTTCGGTTAATTCCCGCTGCATTCGCCTGCGGTACGTTGCAGTTGCATTCGACATCGTTGGCTGCTCCCATTTGTGGGTCAACTGCAGTTCCGACATATGTATGTGGTCTGTCTCCCAGGCAGCTTAATTGTCCAGGTGACAAAATACGTGCGAGTTGTTGCACTTAACGCCAAACACAAGTCAAACAATAGGTCTTAACTGCACTCATTTCCTCTGCACTCCTACCACAAAGATACCCTGTAGAGGGGAGAGTCTTGATGGGGTAGTCTTGGCAGTAGTTTGTGGAACTACAAAAGTGAAGGCAAGTTATCGATAGGTACTCTACTGTATAGCAATTACATTCATGTTTATCGATAACACACTTGCAGTATGCTTAGATATACTTATCGATTGCTTCTCTAGGCTATCTCTATAGCTTAATACTTTACAACTTGGGCTCATTTGCCCATTTTCTCACACCTTTCTTCAGCTTGTCTGCTGCTTCTTCCTCTGCTTGTTTCCTCTTGTCATTTATCTTGTCAATAGAGCTCGCCCAACTCCTCCGCAGCAGTAGAGAAAAGTGTTATTAGTGCTTCGCCTGCTCCGGCTCCTCCTCCTCTTACTCCTCCTCCCCCTTCCTCTTCTCCGTGCTCCATTGAGGTAATTAGAGAAGTCGCAACTTGTTTGCTTTGGAAGCGCGCACGCCGAAATTAGTTTGTGTCCCAAACCAAACCGGGCAGACTTTGTATCTAATTTTTTGTCGCTTCGCTCTCTTTTTTTTGGGGCTATTTAAAGTCGCTTTCGATTTGGCCATTTGGAAGTGTTCCAAATGTCGTGACTATTTCGCTCAGAAATGTGCTGCAAAAAAAAAAAAACAAGTCAACTGTGCGCGTTCCAATTTATAGTATGTGTGACATGTTGGAAGTGTTGCATAGTTGTTGCTGTTGCTGCTGTTGTTGTTGTTGTTGAGGCAACGTTCATTGACTTTTTGCAAAACAAATTTTCATTTTTGGGCAGGTGAGAATTGAACTTATATGAGCCAAATTTCACGCTTTCTAGAGTTGAAATTTGTCGTGTTCTAGTGGATCAGATATATATATATCTAAATATATGTATATATATATATATAGATGAACGCATCGCAGCATCTCAAGTGATTAGGGGCGTAGGCTGTGCCCAGCGTCCAAAGGGGGGCGATAAATATTTAAAAAACGCGGTCGAGGTCACGTACTGACATTTTCGACAATGAATCCGAATGTTGTTGTAGCTAGTTAATTGTTGTTGTTGTTGTTGTTGTTATACTTGGCTATTGCTCAACACTGTTCGAAAAAGAATGTTGTGAGTCAACGAACCTCGATCGAGAGAAACAGAGAGAGATAGAGAGAGAGAGAGACAGCCACAGCCAGTCAGAGCTACGTGCCCAGTCAGTCTTCAGCTTTATAAATAGCGAAACGCATTAGAAGATCTTTGCGCGAATGTGCGTCATGCGGGCAGCCAGCCGACAACAATTGGAGGACAGTCGCTGTCTATGACTCTGTCTCTGTTGCAACTGGCCCAAAGCAGAAGACCAAGAAGCAGCAGCAGCAGTGTGCCCACTGTGCCTGGAATTTATGTGACCAGCAGTCCAATTAGCATTTGGCTGGCCAAACTGTGGCCGAAACTCATTTTTCAACTGGCGCCAGCTGGAAAAAATTGCTCGAGTTTATGCTGAATGCAGGCGCACACAAATCATAAACGAACTGAGAGCGGAGCATAAAGAATTATGTAAATTATTTAAAAGTTATTGGAAAATACAACAGCAAAAAAAGAGGCTGAAACGTGATTTTGCAGTGGGAAAACGAGAACGAAATGAGGCGTTGACAGCTCGTTGGGCAGCAGGGCCGAAATATAACGAAAATATTATGAAATGGATGATTAAATATGTGAATATACACATAGTATAAAGAAATATCTTTGGACATGTTTCAGTAAATCATTGTGTAGATGTGCCTAACGAGAGTAGGAGAGGGGAAATGTTTGAGGAATTTGGCTAGTTTAGTGGCTAAGATATCAATATTTACTATGAATGCCTAGAGATATAGGCGCTGTAGGCAGCTTTCTGCAATTGCCTAGAGCAATTGATAAATAAACACTTTGGAGCTTTCTATAAATAGCAAATCTAAAATTGTTTATAAATCCTAAAAGCATTTGCCCATTGAGCAGCCTCGACGCAGACCTTGAAACAGCCGAAGAACAATAGAACAATAGATACATTATTTTGAAATGCTCGTTTGAGAAGTGAAAAAGAGTATATTGGTTTTATGCAATATCCGTCCAGCTGAGTGTGTGGCAGTCCGGCTGACCTTCTGTCTTTCCGTTCGTACTTGAAATGGGAAGGGGGACTAAAGTCTATACCCTGTGCTCGACCCATTCTGTGCGCTCGATTCTGTATCTCGCCCACTGTGCATTCACTTTTCTTTAGCCAATAAATTCTCTCTCGCTCTGGCTTCGTCTTGCAACATGTTGCCAACTGGGCGCCTGCTGGCTGCTGCCTGCTGCCTGCTGGCTGAGTGCATCAAAGTCTCAATTGCAATCACAACAGAGTGCAGAAGGTAACATCTCAAGTTCAGTCGCCGATTAGTCACGAACTTTTTGCATAAAATTCTGGCTCATATTTATTTTATTATAATTCAAAGTTCTGAAACTGGAGTCGGAGTTTGGAGTTTGGAGCTTGGAGCTGGGCGTTCGGTGTTCGGTGTTCGGTGTTCTCAGGTGGGTGGGTGGCGTGTGCAAAATGCATTAAGAGGCTCGCCAAATTGCCAAGACCCAGAGTCGTGCAAAGATTGGGGAGTGGAGCCAAAAGCCTACAGCCTCCAACTCGACTCAGACTCGAGTTTAAACAAAGAGAAAGGCGTTGCTCTATGGCCAGGCAATTGTTTGGCTTAGCTGGTGTCTGGCTTGCTGTTTGTCTTGTGGCTCTCGCTCCTCGGCTCGTAATGAGCCGCAACTATCGCAAATAGGCAGCCGCTTGGCTGCCACACCCACACCGCCTCCACACACCTGCCCAGGTCAGAGACGCTTCTTGCGGCGGAGGCTCCTCTGCCAAGAACTTGAAACAACTTCATGACTCGCGCGACTCGCCTCTCAGCTAATGGCACACACACACACACAGCTTGATTTTTATTATTTGTGCAAACAGCCAAGCCTCTGAAAGACTCCCCCCTTCGGGCACCGAACAAGTTCTTTGCCAAGCCACATAATTAGATATGAATGATAAAGGCAAAGCAGCGCAACTATCAAAATTTTATAATGCAAACAATTTCAGACTCAAGTCGCTGTAATGATGCAGAAAATTGTCTAGCGGAAAATTCCTATAAAACAGAATTCGATTTGCGCTCGTTTAAATATATTTTAGAAGTCGCAGGAGAAGCCATTCAAGTGGAAGAGTTGAGTGTGGGTGATGTTAGAGGAACGATTAGAGAATGATTAGATTGGCTATATCTATATACATATCTTCCTCTATATACACAAGTAGCTCAGGCATAAGTGTAGCTATCGCTTACCTTAGCAAGCTTAGCTTACAGATATATATTTGTATGATAGTCACACTACCCACTATAGTTATATAGAACATATTTGATATATCATCTCGATCATTCCAGCATTAACTTCCCCACTCAAGTGGAAGTTAACTTTCGCGCTTGGCTCAAGCAATTCATCAGTGTTGAAACTTTGACCAGGGCTGCAGCTTGGCCAAGCAGCTGCTGCCTAACTTTTCTTTTATTTCTTTAATCAAATGTCAAAATGTCGATGATAATCATGTGCATAAGATTTGCACGAACTGTGAGGAGAGTCGAAGAGGAAGAGAGAGAGAGAGAGAGAGAGGGAGCGGGAGCGGAACTGGCATATGCAAAACTCTAGACGAACGCCTTTTTATGACATTTCAATTTGCATTTACAGAGTGAGAGAGAGAGAGTGAGAGAGAGAGAGAGAGAGAGAGAGGGGCAGAGAGGGAGGGGGAAGGAGTACAAATGAGCAGCCCAACAGCAGGTGAAAATAGTAAATTTATGACTTGAGCTGGTGAAATGCACAGGATGCGAACAGTCGCTGCCATAAGTGTGTCTACCAGGTGGGTTTAACTTTACCTGCGACGACTTTTGGTCGCTTCATCATATTTATCGATTTCTAATGCTTAAGCTGACAGCTATTGTGGTTGCTGTTGCAGTTGTTGCAGTTGTTGTTGTTGTTGTTGTTGTTGTTGTTGTTGCTGTTTACTTAGCCAACGGACAACATGATGCAAGAGTTCGCTGAGGTTAAACTGGTGTATGGAGATCAATGTACGATAACCGCAGAGCGCGCGGCTCATGTGTGCGCGGCTAGGTGGGTGTCATTGTGCGGCATTTGACGCTGCCACGCCCACAGCCCCTTCTGCTGGCATCAACTCTGACCTGCTGCGTGTCAATTACATTTGTAATTATTTTTCAACCACTTTCTTCTTCCCCCCTTTTGATAAATTGAATATCGCACGCTTGTCTCCGGCTGCGGCTGTGGCTCTAGCTCTGTCTGTGGATGCGGAAAGCCTTTTTAGCCAATAGCATTTATCGATTAATCTTCGACAATACAATGGACGGATGCATCATCGCTGGCTTATGCAATGTGTGGGATTTGACCTTTGTTTCGATTGGGGTTGGGGCTCGACTCGTCTGCCGAAAACCAAAAAAAAAAATGACAAATGAGTGATGAAAATCTAAGACAAAAGCCAAGTGCTGCACATGAACGGAAATGGACTGAGACTGGGCTAGAGCAAGGGGCTGAGGCAGAGTCAGTCTTAGTTTATGATGAGCGAAGCTAAATGCACTGCACGAAAAAGTTGGGCGAATGTGTGAGAGTAAAAGATTCTAGACAGGCTGAGCAGAGGAAGGCAGATAAGACTTGATATCCAAACCTTTGCTTGAGTTCTCTATTCTAACTTATTCTCCTTCTCAGTCGCAACTTTTTCGCTCAGTGCATTTAGGTGCAGTCGCTTCATTTAAGAGTTCTGTCTAGACTCACTCCATCTGAGCTGCGCCCCAAAGCCCACGCGCCACTAATGCAAACGTCTGGTGGGGCAACAACTCTATTGGCAAATGGCATGGGCAAGCGGCGGCTTTGCTGCAAATCACGTGGCCAATGCGCGCGCCATATTAAGTATACGTCATGTGTGTTCGCTTTCCAATTGGCTGTCAATGCGCATTTGGCAGCTTTCGCATTCGATTGAATTTGAATTTCTCTGTTTCTTTGTCTATTTCCAGGTGTTGTACCATGAAATTGTATCACACGCTCGAGTTGTAAGCGCTTGCATACGTGCCGCCTCCGAAAGGGAGCGGGAACAGTCACAGTTGCAGTCGCAGTCGCAGTCGCAGTCACAGTCACAGTCACAGCAGCCTGCTTCCTTAACCAGCAACTGCTCCAGCGAATCGACCAGCGACTCGGCGACCAAATCGCACAGTCTCAGCAGCGGCTTCGCCTCTGATGCAGCACAATTGACCACGCCCAGCGTTGGAGTTGCGATTGGCTCTGGATCTGGAGTTGTCGCAGCTGGCGGCAACAGCAACAACACAGCCCATCCACGAAAGGGTGAAGGCAATTTGGAGCGACTGCGCGATCGCTATCATCTGATCTACTTGAAGGCCTTTGAGCTACAGCTCTGCCTGGATAATTTACTGCGCAAACGCAGCTCGACAGCGGTGAGTCTCAAAGCAAACTTAACTCTAAATATAGTTTCTCTATAGATATGATGCGAGGTGTGGGTGAAATTATGAGTAGAGGTGGAATATGGAGGGATTGAAACGTCTAACTTCATAGCCCTAGGCCTTGATCTTCAGTCCCTCAACTTCACCTAGAGAGAGAGAGAGTCGATATAAAAATACATCTCGAATAGATTCTCTTTGTTTCTTACCTTCGAGAAAATCACTTTGGGCTAGCTCGAAGTTGTCGCCTTTCCGTTTTCTATTTGCAACAGCAAAAAAGGCAGAAATACGTTGAATTCTTGGAAAATAGAAATGCAACCGCATCAGTGGCTGATGGCTCCTCTTTTTGAGGCGGTGCGTGTTGGCGCCTGCTTTCCTTTGGCAGCGGCTGCCTTTTGTGTGTCCGCCTCTTGCGGACAGTTGCCAATTGCGGACATTTCTAATTACAAAAGTGTCTCTGCTCGCTGATTTAATTAATTCATTTGGTGAAAATGCCGGCAATGTGAGCTCCACAAATGCCTCAAACGCCAGCCAGCCAGCCAACGCGGCCAACGGCCGCAGCAACAGAAGTCGCTTCAAACGACAGAAACATTAAAATCTCGGCGAAAAGTACAATTTCTCCCAGCACAAATAGTTTCGTGATTGTGGGCAATTAAATGTTTTGCGAGCCTAGGAAGCTATCGATTAACCAAATGGAATAATAGTGTAGGAAATGGAATAAAACATCCAAGAAGTAGAGTGTAACTAAAGTAGAGCAGTATTTAAGGCTATCGATAAACTGTAATCGATTAATATTGTGTTATAAATATATCTCTTTCTTTTCTTTTGCTAGTCCGCCCCTAGCTTACTTTGAACACCCTCTACAGCTGCTCTCTGGAGCCAGCGCAAGATTCTCTGCGTTTCCTTTTAGTTTTATCGCTTTAAAGCAGAGATCAATGAAGTTCACCCACTTTCCGTCTTAGACTTTCGCATAACGTGTTCCTTTCTAACCTTTCCAACATAATTTCTCAATTCTCTGCAGCCCACACACGCTATTTCATCTCTCTCTCTCTCTCTCTCTCTCTCTCTCTCTCTCTGTCTGTCTGTCTTTGTCCTCATCCCACTCACTTGACAGCTGGCTAGTGAAAGTCTTTGCCTATAATCACATTGACCCAGTTTAGAGAGCACTCGAGCCGAGCTGCGGCAACTCCTCCTCCGGCTGCAGCTCGGCTGTGCTCTGATTTGTGCCAGTTTAAACGTTTCCTGGCCAAAGTTCTGAGCCGCCACCCCAACCAGCAGCCGGCTACTGCAATATATAATTGCAAAGCGCTTTGTGAAGCCGGTAACAACATTTTAATTGTGTATAATTTAAGAGTGTATCTACCTCTCTCTCTCTCTCTATCGCCGCCCCTTTGCTAGACTCGTGCCGTGCTCTGGGATGTCGTAATTCATGCAAGGCACGCACTGACCCACACGCTCTGGCTGCCCTCTGTAGCGGCAGCGGCAGCTGTTGCCTGTCAAGCCTGCGGCTCTGGAGCATTTCATGTTGCAGCTTGCAACGGCAACGGCAACGGCTACGGCAACTGCTTCATTTGTGGCCAAGTTTCTCCTGCAGAAACAATTTCATTTTCCTGCGCATTTCGTTGCGCTCGCTGATGCAACAATTTGCATTCGTTTGTGGCCGCCAGCTACAAAACACGCCCCCTCCTGCCAGCACCGCCCCCTCAATGGCTAGCATGACCAATGCAATGAACACGTTGCGGCCATATAATTTGCAACACTTTTCTAGCCATGTGCTCCACATACACATACACATAGAGTTGTGCTTGGCAACATGTTGCCAGCAACATTTGTTGCCATAAAGTGTCACCGAGTGAAATATGCCACATATAAAAGCTAAATTAAAGTAAAAGTGAAATTTATGCGGCCCATTGCAACAAACTTGGCCCAGAGGTCGCCGAAACTTCGAACTTGCCACCAGCCGTGGCAGCATCTGTGGAAAGCGACCATAAATGCGGGGAAGACATTGGAAAAGGAAAAGAAAAACGAAAGAAAGAAGAAACAAATGAAAAATAAACCAAATCAAATTTACGACGTGCCCAGCGAGACGATCGCGACTTCTCATAAAAATCCATTTTATTTCTGTTGGCCTTTTGTCTTCTCTCTCACTCTCCTCCCTCTCTTTCTCCCTCTGACTCTCTGCCCACGTACTCACGCCTCACCACACTCGATAAACAAATGCAGTTTGCAATCGAATTACATTGATTACACTTGATTATTATATTTGACTGTTTGGCTGCCCTGCTGCGCGCGCCGTGTCGAGCTCTTGTTTATTCTTGGATCAGAAATTATAGGGTATTATATGCGTTATGTTGTTATTGTACAGATCTGGCCACGCTGCAGGCCAATGCACTTTATGATTGATTCAACGAAGGCCAAGCACCGAGCGAAAGTGTTGAAAGACGCCAGATTCCCATCTGGCCACATTTGTTGTTTGCTGAGATGAAACTGAGTCAGAGTAAAGGAAATTCCTTAACTTTGTTAATCTGAGTTGAGTCACCGAAGGAAAGAGCTACCTTGAACTTATACTTCAACTGTGTATAGCTCCACTTCTATGCTCCAGGAAACTCTTGGCCAACCTTGAGGCAGTTTCTCTCTCCTGCATCGTCTATCAGCACTCAACGAGCGGAGCTAATTGGATTTCCAATCATGCCCAAATCGAACAATCGAACAGCCAATTAACGTCTATCAATATAATGTTAACGATTTATGAATTTAATTGCCGCTCGTCAAATATTTAAATGCTGCGGCACATCAATCAAGCGCTGCCCCAAAGCATAACTCAACCCGAAAACACACAAAAGACGGTAGCAAACGCCCGGAAAAAACCCCCAAAAGATAAAAGTTCAAATGCAAATTAATAATTGCCAAAACTATTGCATAGATCGCTGCGATATACCCTCTAGGCAGTTGAGCTGATTGCGGGATATGATAAATTGTATCTATTTTTATAGAAAGTTGGCAATCTAAAGACATTTGTTAAATATACTAAATCAATAAGCTGAAGGTAGTCTAGTTGGTTGAAAGTGTGTGCATAGAGTCTGTTTCACATATTAACTAATATCGATAAATTATCGATTAGCAATCTGACTTACTTGTAGAAACAGTGTTATATAACTAGAGCATAGTTGCTGGTCTAGCAACATTTTATAGCTGATTTGCAGACATACAATATCTGGTAGTCGGCTGTTTATTTATAGAGTATCTGCTAGTCTGTCTTTCAGTTCAGCTCATATCCTAGTATGGCATGCTGTCTGTCTTACAGAGTATCTGTTAGTCTGTCAGCTGACTCCAGAGAGCACATTTGCGTGTCGTTTTCCTAAGCCTTTCATAAATCGAACTGCAATGCGAGGCATGAAAATGAACGAATGCGCTTTGAATAATAATTGACGGCCGAACATATGTCTGTCTGGCTAACTAGGCTGTTGTTGTTGTTGTTGTCGCTGCTGTTGTTGTTGTTGCTGCTGTTGTTGTTGCTGCTGTTGTATGCAACACGAATCGGAACTGCATTTGCATGTTGAACAACGACAGCAACAAATTGTGACTATTTAAGTTGCGTGAGTGTGTGTGTGTGTGTCTTTCGCTTCCCCGGAAAATGCGAAAATTAAATCACAATAATTATGTAAATTTCTCGCAACAACCTGTAAACGGGGCGTGCCACCCACAATAGCAACGCGGAAGCAGTGGCCGTTGCCGTTGCCGTTTGCCGTTTGCTGTTGCATGCCACAAAACGCTAAACAATGAGCCCCGATATACATTTACTTGCAATTATATATACATCTATTTATATGTAATGCAAAGCTATGCTCAGGTTTCACCTGGTTGCTGCAAGGCCGTTAAACGGCAGCTGGCCGAAAAGGTAATTACCTTACCGCCTCTCGGTCTCACTTTCGTTTTGGGGGTCTGGGCACAGTAATTAGCCGCTAGCCGCTAGCCAGCAGCAGCAGCAGCGACCACAACAACACTTAACCAAATGCAGCTTGTAATTGGAAGCCTGGCCAAAAGCTGAAAAAAAAACACTCGTCGTGCGGTTAGCAGGCAAATTGGGTGGGTTTTTGTGAGAAATTGTTTTATAATGTGGCCACATCCCCAGCAACCACCAGGCTGAGTGGCTGGCGGGACGACCGGCTGCCGCCTGTCTGACCGTTAGTTGATCCACTTTTAGTGGCAGCTAATGATGCAGCTTGCAACCGAGTTGAGGCTTGGCTTGGTTTGGGCTGCCTTTTGGCTCTCCGTTTCAATTACGCGCACAAATGTGTGCCTCAATCTGCCATTTATTGTTCATTACGCTCCGTACATTGGCCAACTTTGATTCCGAATCAGATATTAACTAATGGAGCCGTGTCGGCTAAATATGGCCATGCGTGGCGCGTGATGAAATGCCAACTCGAAATCTATTTGAATGTGTCAAAGAAGTAATGAAAATATGGAATATGAATATGAGATAGGCAAGAGTTATGGAAAGTAGTATTTAGTTAAGGTAGGAATCAGCGAGGAGCGGAAAGTGGAGTAAGAGTGATCATTTGTGTATCAGGCAGAAGGCTACAGCCAGCAGTCCAAAGACTCATATCTCTTCGAGTGTCTGATTAGTCTCTACTGTACTTTTCTCCTATAGATTGTCTTTATCATCATATCAGAGTCTCTATAGCAATCGCAGCTTCACTTCATATATAAAATTGACTTTTTTCCACATTACACAAATCAAGTTAATACCAAATAATCGATAGTTTCCTTAACAACGATCTCCATATACCAATTCATAGCAGCTCAAGTAGTAAATTAATTATTTGTGCGCTATCGGAAGATCGTAAACATAAACTTTTATAGCTCCACAAATATCTGCATATTGCTGGGAAAACATACGAAAATGCAATGCAAAAGTGAAAGAAAAAAGTGAAAGAGTTTCCTGTTTGATAAGTCTAAGGTATATTTACAAGATTTTCTAAAGCTTCAGTTACCTAGTTGTATATGTGTATATGTATGTACAGATTCAACTCAGATAAATTCTCGTAACATATTCAATCAGATGCCAAACATTTGTCTGCCAATGATTAATTGCAAAATCAAACAATGGGAGGCAACGGGAGTTCCCTGAACAGAGGCAGAGCCAACGGATGATGGCAATAAAAAAAAGCTAAGAAATAGCTCAGAATAATAACAACAAGAGTAAAAGCCACAGCCACAGCCACAGCTACGGCCAGAGCAACAGCAGCAACATGGCCAAATTGCTTCATTGTGGCAGCAGCTGGTAAACAGACGACGACTTCCATCCAATTCCTATAATCGAATCGAGTCGAGGCGAATGGAACGGAAAAAGACGAGCACAAGTCAAACGAGATGTGGCCGCAATGTAATCAATGGGGAAATTACAATGCAGAAAGCAACTGGGGAGCAGCGGGAGCGGGGGGCTACAGCTGAGAAGAGATGAAGCCAAATGTAAACAACTAAATGCCGCCACATAGCAATGGGAGCAGCAGCAGCAGCAGCAGCGACAGCGACAGCAACAAAAACGGCAACCAGCAACATGTTGCTGCTGTGTTTGATGTTGTCAACGCGTCAGACTAACCCACACACACACAGTCACACAGGCAGACACATAAATCAGCAGCTAATGCAAGAGGGCACAAAAACAAAGGCAGCGACAGAGACATCTTCGATTGCAACAAGCTGAGCTATACCCTAGCTGTAGATGGGCATAATGAAGTTCTTGCGAGTTGTGTAAGAGACAGAAGATGAGAATTTCTTAGTTATTGAATACTTTTATAAGAAAATTCGATTAGTAAACTTGTAACTTAGAGAAGTTCAGTCTCGGCAGAAGCTGCTAGAATCATATATTGTATCGAGTAGTCGGTATTTATGAGTCAGCTTCTACTGTTCAGGTTCTACTAGCTACTGTTTGGTATATAGTATTCTGTCTGGTATCTATCTAGTATCTGATATATGGTATCTGGTATGTGGGGATATTATATATATTATCTAGTATCAAGTACTCAAGTTCTAATACCCAGATTCTACCAGGAGATAGACCATTTAGTAAGTTGTATCTAGTATATGTTATCTATTATACAGTCACTACTTTCTGGTATTCTGCTCTTCAATATAATATCTTACATCACCTAGCACACCTCATCTACCAGTTAGGGTATCTAATTGTCTGGCAGCCGCAGTTAACATATTTTTTCTGCGACTTTTTTGTTGCAATTTCCTGCAATGATATTTCCCGAGCTGCATTTATGGCATATTGACATTTGGCAAATGTCAAAAAGCGGCCTTTGTTTGCATTGTTCAGCTGTCTGGCTGCCTATATATCTCCCACTCTCGCTCACCCTCCCCTTCTCTCTCTTTCATTGTCTTGTTATCTCTTTTATTGACTGCGAATTGTCAGCCTGTGCTGGCCTACAACAATCCAGCGTATTGTCATTCATCATAGCAACACCTTAAAATTAACAGCAACCTGCGAATTATGTGCCGTGCGTGGGCCGGCAGCAACACACCCACTCACGCACGTGTTGCGGCAACATGTTGCCAGCTGTGCAGCCGCTGTCAACATATTAGGGTCAGTCGAAAGTCAGCCAAGCAAGCAGCCAGCCTAAATCTGCGCTCAAATATTGTCGCCATTCTAGCAACTGAGCAACGCCACAACTTAGCTAAATTTAGCGTCTAATGCGATTTGTAATAGTTGCGCTAAATTGTGGACATTGCTGCTGCTGCTGCAGCACCAGGAAATGTTTTCTGCAACAGCAACAACAACGACAGCAGCAATGCTGGTAATAATATTGTTGCTGCAGCGGGTGCTGCTGTTGTCAGAGTTTGTGCGGCAAAAAGCTGGGCATGTTGCAAGTTGTTGTTGCTGTTGTTGTTGCTTTCATATGACTTGGAAGTTTTCATGTTGCTGCGGGTTGTCAACGCTTTAGCTGTTGCCCGTTGTCATGGCGCTTGTTGTTGCTGCTGTCTGCAATATATTTGCATTCATGTGGCTTTTGTTGTTATTTAAAGCTTTCAATAAATTGAAATGCACTAAAAATGCAAGCTAATTTCTTTATTACTGAAAAGATCTTAAGAGATTAATAGCTTCATAGAGATATTTTGATTTGATTTGGTCACGTTTGCTTGCACATCTATAATAGTCGTGTTTATAGATTTGTCACTTCAAGGCTTTGTGTTTATATAAACTATGTACACTGTGCGAAAAAAGTTGATTGCATATAAGTAAAGATTTGAGTTTGATATGCAAGAGTATCTAACGTCACGATATATTCTATATGAAACTATATGAGCTCTGTGATACATGAAATACAATATAGCTTCTTTATAGGCCCATTTAGTATTCTATGTGCCACATCATAGCTATAAGTTCTATATAGTATTTAATCTAGCACAAGTAATTGACGTATCAATCATATGAAATCCAAGTAAAGAGCTCCCACTGTATCCAATTTCCCTAAGTGCACAAACGACAAAGCGATTGATCAAGTACCTCAACTGAGCTGTCAGCTATAATTTCCACTGTTTGTTTACCTCGCGGATAGATGTAGGGGCAGGCATTATACTAGCAGCAATTTCCAG
Organism: Drosophila repleta; assembly: GCA_018903745.1. NCBI lineage: Eukaryota > Metazoa > Arthropoda > Insecta > Diptera > Drosophilidae > Drosophila > Drosophila repleta. Next base: position 5,755,640 of record JAEIGN010000752.1, on the reverse strand, counting down.
TTGCAGCTCACGTTTTTTAGTTTTCTTCTCGCTGCTTGATTGCACGACAATTACACGCCCCCTGCGAACGAACGTAATATGTTAATAGAGTTCAGCTCGACATCGATGACATGAAAGCGTTTAGTGATAATTAAACGTTGGCGTGTGATAAATTCATAATTTCAAACAACGAAAGAGAGATGGGGCGAGAGAGAGAGAGAGAGAGAGAGAGTGAGAGAGAGAATAAAAAAACAGTAGCCAAGCTGAAAGCACTTGGAAGAATTTCCCACACACATTTTGAGAGCGAAGAGAAACACAAAAAAAACTTATCGAGCAATCGCATTTCGAGTTGTTTTTCGTGTTGGTAAAAAAAATTACAAAAAAATCCAAAGTTCTTTGGAAAGAGAGAGAGAGAGAGAGAGAGAGAGAGAGAGAAAATGACATGAGAATTGTGACAGAACGAAAGATTGCGTGTTGCTGTTGCTGTGGCTGTTAGTGTGGTTTCACTGTACGTGGCCGATGCTTATCTCGCGTCCTAATGATAGTCTTAGCACAGAGCCGAGCTCAGCGCAGTTCAGCTCCGGGCAAATGAGGTGCTAAGCTGGCAACATACAACAACAACTGCAGCATTTCACGTCACGTGTCCAACTGCACAGCCACGCCCCCCTCGCCACTCGCCCGCCTGCATTCGTTTCGCGTGAAGTGCGTTGCGATAAACTTGAACTTAATTTCCAGCTAAAGCAAAAGAAGGCAGTCGCAGGCAGGCAACAAAGGAAACAACCGCCAACAAGGGGAAGGCGTTGCCACCTTTTTGATGGGATCTCTCTCTCTGTCTCTCTTTCTCTGTATTTTGCATAATAAGCTCATAAATTGTGGGCCCGACAGAGCTCAGCTGTGGGCGAAGGCAGCAGCCAAAGAGCAGCTCACAACTGCAATAAGGAAGGAGAAGAAAAGGGTTTAATGGCTTTCTTTAGCTTGTCATTCGATTTTATTGGATTGAGTTAACTGAAAATGTTCAGCTAAGCAAACTTGAGTTACTTTTAATCAAGCCATCTAAATGCCTATTCGATATTTGTTTATCATTAAATTGACTTGTAGTGCCCATTGGCATTTGTTTGTCTGGCCCAATTACACCTGCTGCTGCTGCGTGTTCAAAGGAAAACTCTGTGGGGCAGCGATCAGTTCTGTTGTCTTCTTGAGCGTAAACAAACTAATCAAAAGGCGCCTGGCCGAAGTGTTTGAAAAGCTGCCAAATAGCCCATAAATCATGTCTGGATACCCTGGAATAAGGTTGAAAAGGAAGATAGATAACAAGGGAAGATATCTATATAAATATAGTTATAGTCTGTATCGGTAATTAAAATATAAAAGGAGTCTGGCTTGCTAACTAACTTGAATGAAATTTGCCTGAGACGTTCTTTTTTGCTGTGGATAATTCGATTGAGAGATTATATAATATAGTAGACAGGGAACAGTCTCTCTCTCTCTCTCTCCCTCTCTCTCTCTCTCTCTCTCTCTATTTCTCTTTCCTTCAACTCCTTGCACTCTTTCTCTAGCTATACCCGAGAACTGTCTTACCTTCTCTAGCTAAGCTCAACTTAGTTATATCAATCATATTCATAGGGTACTCCAGTCTCAATCAACCAAACTCTACCTGCTCTTTCATGCTTATGTGTACTCCCCTCCCTGCAGACCTCTCCCTGCAGTCAGCACTTAATAGAAACAAACTATTAGCTGCTGACCTTCAGCAGGCGTCGTTAACATGGAATTCCGCTGCCCTCAAGCACAAATTACATTCAAGATTGCGCAAATCGAGAGAGGAAAAGATGTTAAGCATTAAAAATTTTACAGTTTGCGATGAGCTAATAATGAAATTTTCTAATTTTTATGAGCTGCAAAAGCAGATGATGTTCTTTATGAATGTAAATGGGAATGGGGCTGCCGGGCCCATTGGGCCGTTGGGCCGTTGGGGCCCAGTTGCCAAGGTCAACTGAGGTTAAGCTGCCAACTACTAGTTGCTTTCCCAAATGTTGAACACTTGTGTTTTTCGTGTGTGTGTGTTTCAAGAGGTTTCAAGGCCCGCCCTCGCATTGGATGAGTACGCGCCGCCTGCTCCCACCGCCACCCACATGACGTGTGCTTTTCCTCGACCTCCGCCTCCTGTAGCTCATTTCTTTTCTTTAGCTATTTTTTTTTTTGATTATCTATCATCTGTCTGGGCAACTGCTTGTCGTGTTTTCTTTTTCATATATTTTATGTCTGTTTGTCTGGCACTTGGCCCCAGCCCCAGCCCCAGCCCCAGCCCCGGCGTAGCAGCAATTGAAAGCAATTATAACATATGCGAAGAAGGAAACTCGCAACAGTCATCGCGTTACGTGATGGGAAATTGTGTTGGAAATGTGTGAAAATTGTGAAAATGCGACTGACCAGCGGCTGCTTGAGCAATATTTATGCTTTCCTCAGATCCAAATCAAGTTGGCCAATTAAAAACTGAAACTCATATTGCAGACAACACGAAAGAGTTTATTAGACTTACGAATACCCTGTAAACTCTAATTATATGAGATAATATTATAGGCAAACTTTCTCTCTGCTCCTCTACTTGCTCTTCTTCTACTCAATACTCATTGCTCAAACTCTCTGTTCGCTTCTCATACAGAACGGCTTGGATGACGACGACGACACCGAAGACGATTCATTTGGCTACGAGGGCGAAGACGGCGACGGCGACGGCGACGGCGACGCTGCCACCGAGGACGATCTGAACGAGGCTGTTTCCGATTTGGATTTGGAGTGCGAGAGTGCGCCCAGCCACAACTCGACGGAGCTGTTGCAGCGCTGTCAGCTAACCACCACAGAGATCGTCGTTGCCAGCGTCCAAGCTGAGGATCAGTCACGCGATTGTATCGCAACCCAAAAGGTAAGCAGAACTGCAGAATGCATTTGCATATATGCTAAATTTGTGTGTTGTCCTCCTCCTCCTCCTCCTCCTCCACCTCCCGTATGTTCGTAGTTGTTGTGTATGTTGTTACTGCTAGTTAGAATAGTTGTGCATGCCTTCTACAGTATTGTCAACTTATTTCGAGCCTAAAAAACGATAACGAAACCTAACCTAACCCTCAACCGATTATTCCTAACTCCAAAATTGTAAACAGCTAAGAAACAGCCAAGAACTTGAGCTTGCAAATGAAGCGAACTTAACGATTTGACCTTTGCGATGAACGGAGCTGACCAGGCGCTTGATGCTTGCTTGACTTTAAGAAAGATGATGTGAGATCATTGAGGAAGAAGAGTTGTTCTGTTCGGAGTGTGCTACAATCAAGACAAATCTATATACATTCTTTTCTGTAAATATGTTGTATAAATAAAAGTTTATGGATCTTTAATTTTGTGACAAGTTGGCAGCCCTCAAAGTATATTTTTGACTTTATAAATGCCTCTCGAACTCGCTTTGAAAATTTTTACCATTAATGTAAACAAATTTGGCAAAGGAAAGCTCTTTGCCTTAAGACTCTTCGCAAAGTGGAACCCATAACAACAAGTTGGCAGCGCTGTACATCTATTACCCTGCAGCACTGCTGATCCCAACCTGATCCCAAATTCAAAATATATCCTATTTCTCCCACAACTGCTAAAAAAACTTCCCAACTTAATATTTAGCCACAAAATTTCGCCCAAGTTGGCAGCACTGCAGCAGCATGTAAATATTGTTATCGTTCATGTGTGCGTGTGTGTTTGTGTGTGTGTCTGAGTCTGCGTCAGCCTTACTCTAACTGCCTGCCAATGCATTTTTGCCTAACCAATATTTGTTCCACACACAAAAACAAACAACCAAACGCCCATGCAGCCTGGTGACGAGGCGGACGAGGAAGACGACGACGACGTCGACGTTGTTGACTTTGTGATTGCGAAGCGTGCCTGGCGTCCGGGCAAGAGCAACCACCACAGCAACTCGGCGGGTGCAGCAGCCACGCTCACCGACTTCGAGGCCGACTCAGAGAGCAGCGATCTGGAGCAGGTGCAGCAGCTAAGGCGAGGCGGAGGAGGCGCCTGTTGCAGCGGTATCTCTATCAATCAGCGCTTGGCCCAGCTCACAGTGGGTCATGTGAATATGTCGCACGCCATCGACAGCAGCAACAGCATCAACGGCAACAGCAGCGCCAGCGGCGGTGGCAGCAGCTCGACGCCCAACTTGACAAATTTGTCGCTACTGCAGACGCGGCACGGCAACAAAATGCTGCCGCCCCAGTGCCACAGCGGGCACAGCGGCAAGGCGAAGAGCATCGCCGTCGCAGTGATTACGCCCAACACGCACCACAGCAATGGGCATGGCCATGGCCACGGTCATGGTCATGGTCACGGTCACGGACACGGACATGGGCACGATCTGAACAAGTCGCCGACGGTGCTGAGAAAGTCGCAAGTGCATCGCAGTCATAATGACACCTCCAAGTTCAATCGATCCAATCGCAAGTCCAAGAACTGCGCCATTTTCTACTTCAAGCACTTGGACACGGACAACGAGACGAGCGGCGCCGGCACCGATCCGGCTGGCGAGGATCATGAGCTGGAACGTGCCAGCGAAGTAAGTACCGTTAGCAGACAAGGTGAACGGTCTTCCATGGTGGCGGTATCGACTCTAGCCCAATCATCGGCCAACGCGAATTCGCTGCGGTTATCGACTTATCGACAATCGACTGAATACGAAGAAAAACACCCATGCCGAATGCACTTCAATTTGCATGTGATTTCGCATGTGTTAAATTGTTTATTCATCTCTCTCTCTCACTCTCTAAACTAACCATATATCATAGATATATACATATATTTATTTTCTCTAGTCTTTGGCATGCCTAACAATTTCTTAATTAACTTTTGCTGCTCATTATCTGGTAGTCCACACATAATAATGCTATATCATTAATCATTAATCATTAAACGACTTTCAGCCCACGCCTGGGGCTATAGTTACTACTTGACTCATGTCAGAGTTCAGGCAGTTCTTTAGCCTCTTGAATGTAGTTCCGCATAGAAATAGATTTGAACTTGAGCTGTGAGTTCATAACGAAAAGTTGAGCCAGATTAGCTAATTGAAGCGTAAATCTTGGAAATTGATTAATTGTTTAAGTGACCTAAACCTGTAGGCAAGTAAGGATGGAAGCAAGATGGAAGCAAGATAGAACTTCAAAGTGAGGGTTAGAGATCTCTGAGATCACAGTAGCTAGTGTCGTTATAGATGCGGGTATTAGATTGAGAAAAGAAAAGGAAGGAATGTATGAGAGGTTATCAAAACTAATAGAAGGAAGTCTCTTATAGTTTAGCTTAGTCTGATCAGTATAGAGAGTACCAAATCGGATTACTATAAAGACTCAAGACTGTCTGCTGGGCTGCTCTAGCAACATGAGCTCTCATCTCTCTCTCTCTCTCTAGAACTTTCCAGTTTCCATAATTAAAAACCTCTTTGATGCCGTGATTTGCCTGAGGAATTCCGAAATTAATTTAATACAAATGAAATTCAGTTATTCGAATGACAAGTGGGAGTTGCTGGTGGGACCTGTGTTCACCTGTTGCTGCTGCAGCTCCTGCAACAGCTGCTGTTGCTCTCTGCTCTTTGCTCCTCCGAGCAGCGAGCCAAGTGATGAGTGCATTGGCTGCATGCAAAGCCTAAGGTCACCAAGACAAACCAAACGAAACGTCACAGCATTAATATAAATTGCAAACAGAGAAAACGACAACATCAACTGCAGCAACAGCAACAACAACAATCCAAGCCATTTGTTAGAGGGCGGCACGGCGGCAACTCCTACTCTGAGCAGAGGTTGCAGCGGGCCATGGCCGCGCTGGCGGAGGCAACCGGCATTTGGGACGAGCTCAAAAGAGTTTTGCCACTCAGCAGCAGCAACAACAATTTGTAGCTGCAATTGTTGCTGCTGCGACTGTGGCGGTTGCTATTGCTGTTGCTGTTGCTGTGACTACAAGTTACAATTTGCCATTTTGCGCAAGTAACGCTAATTAAACTTCATTTTCTACTACTTCATCTTCATCGCGCATTGCCACAGCCACAGACACAGTCAGAGCCACAGCCACAGCCACAGTTGAAGCCTGCAACTTCGACGCTGGCCCACACAGTTTTTGCTTTGGCTTTTGCTTCGACTTCATTTGTATATTGCATACTAAGTCTTTTTTTTGGTTTAACCTTCCTTTAGATACTGAAATCGGCTGATGCCTCATCGGATGACGACGACGAGGGTTGGCTCTATACGGCAGCAACAGGCGCAGCAGCAACTGTTACCGCTGCAGCAGAAACCTCGTGCTCTGTCGATGGTCTGCAGTCGGCTGCCATCTCATCAACAACGTCTGGCGCCGTTGCCGGAGTCAGCGACGACTCTGATAAGGAGAACAAGGAGACGCTGTTGTTGACCACATCGGCAACAGCAGCAGCAGCAACAGTAACAGTAACAGCAACAACAACAGCAACTGTTGTTGCTGTTGGCGGCAGCAGCAGCAACTACGACAGCAGCAGCGCCTGCTCCTCGTCCAACTCGAACGGTGTCCATACGGAGACCTCGGCCACCTCACGGGTTACCCAAATGCAGCGCAGCGTCGTCGACATGGACATTCAGTTTCAAATCAATGGCAGCGCCAACGATGGCAGCCACAGCAACAGCAACATGAGACACATCATTAGCAACAATTGCTACAAACAAATGCAATGCGACAGCGACAACAACAATACCAGCCAGCAGCAGCTGAACAACAATAATCACAAGCAACAACAACAACAACAGCAGCAGCAACAGTTGCGCTTCGACTCTAAACAACAGCAACAGCAATTCAAGCTGAATCTGGAGAACGCTGCTGAAGCAACTATCGCTGATAACACAAATGGAAATGCAGCACAGGTGAGTAGAGCGCGACAAGTGTTGGCCGAAGATAATGATATCTGAAAAGTGAATTAACTTATGAGAGGAGGCAGACTAGAGAAAGATGTGAATATATAAGAACATAATAATATAGGCATAATTTATATAATAGATATAATATAGTGGGTTACATGGGAAGATATAGATAAGGGTTTAGTAGAAGACATTCAATGAATCAGCTAGGAAAGAAAGGCACACTGCGATACCTGAAAGAGACAAGGGAAATAGAGTCTTAGATATAGTAATTAGCTAGAAATTAGAGAGGATTAGATAGACAATCGATATACTTAGGATTCTATACAACGTTTGATACTCATTCTCTAGCACTACGATAATGATGTTTATATATAAGTATATAGACTATAGAGGAAAGTCTTCTGGGTTACACTATACGGTCTACGATAGCTTACAGATTACACAAGACAGATCCACCTTGAAGCAAGGTTACATTAGATAGGATAATAGTATCAAAACTGTCGATATGTTTAGGATTCTGTACAGCAGTCGAGTATATCTTCGGCTTCATTCTCTGGCACTAGGACACCCATTTATTCTGGCCATAACTAGGCAGGCTTGCCATTATCGCAATGCACTTACAAATATCTCCCGCAGCTGCACAGCTTGAAGCAGAATGTCAATTGGCTGCATGATGTTCATTACCATAACGAGAGTTGATTTAAGTTTAATCTTTCATCCGTTCGTTTAGTTGCTAATAGCCTGCCAGCAGATAGAGCTGGCTAATAAGACAAGAGCTGAGCTGAGAACTCGAGTGTTGTTATGCCCTAGCCATTTATGTGTAGACCGCAGAAATTTCAAAATTCGCAGACGGCAGGGGCAGCTCTAAGTGTGCAACAGCAACGTGCCACACAGGTTCCCACAGTCTCGGACTGTTCACTTTGAGTTTTAGTTTGAGTTGCATTCGATTCCGATTCGATCGCTGACTTGCTGTCTGTCTGCCAAGTAAAGTCTCTCTCTCTCTCTCTCTCTCTCTCTGTCTTTCTCTGTCTCTCGCTGACTTGTGTCAATAAAGTTGCTGCTTTGTTGGTTGTTGGATGCAACTTTGTTTGCCATTAGCCCAAAACCGAGCAGTTTAAGGCAGAAGGAGGAGAAGGAGGCAGCTAGGGCGGAGCGGGGGTTGGTTGGAGGCTGTGGCAAGGCACCTTTTCAATAAATGGCTACCGCCTCTTTTTCCTACTGCGCTGCTTGCTTTCTGCTCGGTTTCCCCTGCACCTGATGATTAAGCAGTTGGGTTAATGAAAGCGAATCATGCAGAAACTGCGCGATCGCGCAGACTCCCGTCCCGGCAGCAGCTGCCATTCAAAATTGATGCCCAACTATCGACTCCCGACTGCTGCCGCTGCTGGGCTGCTCTGGCTGTCAGTCAGCCAGAGAGACAGTCGGAGAGGGACAGACGAACGGACGGACGGACAGTCAGTCAGTCAGTCTGAGCTTGGCTTGGATAGTCCAGGAAAAACTGAGCAGCGCACGTCAAAAATGGGAAAGTACGAAATTAACTAAAAACGTGTGATTTATTTCTTCATTGCGGCAAACAAAAATATAAAGAAACAAAGGCAGAGTACTCTAGTCGGGAGTGACCGACCGCAGAATACCCTTTATGAACATGAACTAGCTCTAGCTCTCATTCAGGATCTAGTTGTTTATATATATAAACTCTTTGCCGTTGTCTGTTACCTGTTAGCAAAACAGCCTTCGCTGCCCTCTCCAATAAGTACAGGGTATAGATGGAAAAGAAACTTAGCAAACAGTTTGTGCAATTGAAAGGGTCCACAGCGAAACAGCTGAGATAGAGGACACGTTCGACCGGGCCAGATTTATGGGTATATTGGTGGCAGGCACATCGTAATAGAGCCATGCAACACGAAGCGCACAGGCAGCAGCAGGAAATGCAGCTCAGCGTCCAGCTGATTGATTATGAGGCAGAGACTGAGCCATGGGCAGAGGCAGTCGCTTTGCCTGACAACCTTAATTAAAACAACTTTTTGGTTACCTTTACAGCTGCTCTGCCACAATAACAACAACAACACCAGTTTCTATAGTCGTGCGGACATCTGCAACATCAGCGTTTGGCCCAGCGACATGAGCAATGGGAATTCAAGTCCAACTGGCCAGCAGAATGGCGGCAATCGCCTGCCCCCTCGCTCGCCCGCCAAGTCGGCCAAATCCAGCAAGTCGCAGGCGAGCAGCAGCAATGCGACTATGTCGCCAACTAAGGTAAGTCTATCTCTCTCTCTCTATCTCTAACTCTAACTCTAACTCTGCGATCTTCCCTCTCCCTCTTCCATTTGTCATTGCTATAAAACGGTGTAAAGGAAGCGGAAGCATTTCCTGTGCTCCGTTTGTGTCCAGTCCCAGCTGGAGGAATGTCTTCTAGCCAGCTTTCTCCTAGTCGCACGCTGACCGAAGCAATTTTGATTTATATTAAGCTGAGACACGGTGAAAAATTGAGAAGAGAAATCTTCTAGGGACTACTATAGGCTATATAGGTGTTATACTCAAGGCTTTGCAGCTCAGCTAGGAAAGTAGATTCTACTTCAGCTGCAAGATATCTATAGATTTATAGATATATTATAGATATATTCATTTAATTTCTCTCAGTGTAGCGTCTTTCCTTTCATCAAGTTTCTCTCCTAGATAATACTTCCTCTTCAATCTACAACTCTTATCCTATATATAGTTCTCCTCTGCCAACGATAACTTCCTTCCATTTTCTCTCAGTGTACGCTGTGTTTTCCCTTTCATCGACGCAATATAAGCGAAAAGTATATAGATTCACGGTACTTTGCAATTTGTCATCTTGTTGTGGCAGCCAGCGCCGCGGCGAGTCGGGGACATTGCGTGTCGCACGTTCGCACAACCGTGACCATGATCACTCGAGAGCCTGGAGGGAGAGCTGAGCCGAGCTGAGCTGAGCTGGGCCTCGGCGCTGCTCTGCTCTGGCATTATGTATAACGGTTCGACGGCTCCTCTTTGTTGCTGTTGTTGTTGTTGTTGCTGAGGTGGGCTCTCATGGTTTCAGTTTCGCTTGAAATGCACACGAGCTGCGACTTGGATCGATTCAATCGATACAGTTGAACCACTTTGTTGGTGGTCCGACGATCGGTCCGGTGGTCCAGTGGTGCGTGCGTGTGTGTATTTCTCTTTGAATTCGCCTCGAATTTCTCTAAGCTCTTTTTGTGGCTTTTTCGTGTCAATTTGCTGGTAAACATGTCCCGCAAACATGTCCAATGACAAGTTGCCGCGCTGTAATGGGCTGTAAACGATCATCTTTTGTAATTCGAGAGATTCATCGGAGCTATTTTTTGTGAAAATCAGCGGGTGGAAATCAAAAGACCGCCAGAGACTGCCAAGTGTTTGGCGAAATGAAAGCAAAGTGGAAAATGTCTCGGAAATAGTTGCTAAATTGGCCAAACAATTTGTTAAAAAAGAGCTGTTGATATGTCCATTAATTAGCTCTGGTTGGGTAAGATTGGGATGATCGAAAATGTGGAGAAATTATAGCTAGTATATGTCTCGAGAATGGACATTGAAAATGGAAACTCAGAGTATAAATGTAGCAGGCGGGACAGAGCTCTTGAAGTCTATATTGATTATGAGCTGACATGGTCTAGTGCTCGGTTGGGGTATCTGTAAGTCGTGCACTTCTGACTAGAGTCACTCAATATCATATTTTTCTTCAAGATTCTGATCCCTTTCCATCTATTTCATCTGTATGTCAAGCAGCTCTCTCCTCACCAATTGAGCTGTAATTAAAACTGAAAAAAAAAGATATTAAAGATTTCTAAAAAATTGCAATGGCAACTCCTAGGCCATAAACAGATTAAATATGACAAATAGAAAATCTGTGAAATCCTATTTGACGACCATTAAAATTAACTCTTGCTGCCATAAGCAATAATTGAGGAAAGATCTTTTTAAATTTTTAAATTTTTATGACGCTCAATCAATGTTTATTGTTATTAATAAAAAATATGCAATCAAAGCTAACAGCTGTAGTCCGCAGCTCAGTCGAAATTGCCATCCGCTTCGAAGCTCATTAGAACTTTATAGCGCTGTTGCTGTACAGATATCATTTTCTCTTGTCGCTAAGCCTCTCTCGGCGCTTCTCATTATGTCAGGCAGCTCGTAAACGCCTCTACATTTCATGTGCAGCGAGCCCTCCATAAACACCTCTCTACGCGCTGCTCATAATGTCGTGTGCCTGCACTTTAGCTGCTCTCTGGTTGTTATTGAAGCAATTATTAACTGGCTGGACATAGGCAAATGTCTGCTCGTTGCTTTTGCTGTTGTTGCTCAACTCTCACTTTTATTTGGCCAGACAGCAGCAGCCGCAACAGGTCGTGTTGGAGTGTGTCTGAGCGTCATTTGCATTTGTCGCTGACAACTCGATTGCAGTGCGGCTCAGTCGCAGCTCCACTCAGAGCTGCATCGCACGCACTGTTTTCACTGTCCCTCAGGCAGCGCTGGCTGTGTTTCCTCTCCTGTTGCGTGCGTTGATTTATTGAGAGTGAAATTCGCGTCGCTTTGATTAATATTGACAAATTTCGCAAGTTGAGATTTATTTTATATACACAAACATACATATATATTTTGGTTTCATTTATGCGCGATAAGCAATCGAACTGATAAAGCCGAACATCAATGACGTACACTGCGCCAAAGTCGAACAACGAGCTAATCTAATCGAATCGAATCGAATCGAATCGATTCGCCGCGATTCGAATTGAGTTGTTAACAAAAATTAAAAGAAAGCAAAAATCATATTTAGCAACAGTTGGCAAATAAACGCTGAGCAATTATCGATAATCCGATGATCGATGACTTTTGCTCGATACTTTTTTATCTTATCTCGTTGCACTGTGCAAAAATCATTATCAGCTGAAAAATTGGCGCTGCTCGCTTTGGCCAGGCAAAACTTTTAGTACGTTTCGCAGAGTCACACACGCTGGTTGTGTTACAGATACAGATACAGACACAGCTATAGATATAGCTAAAGCTATAGCAATAGCAGCAAAGTTACATAGATACACTGCTACAGACAGAGAGACAAAACAATAGAAAGCCACAAAGCAACAATAGCTATTGCTACTGCTATTGTTATTGTTATTGTTATTATTGTTAGCTTGTCTGGTTTTGTTTTTTGCGTAATTCAAATTCAAATTTATATTGTGTTTGTGTTTATTTTTCGTGTAATTAAGTGTGCGCAGTGCTTGCCAAACTGCGCGATTAAATTTCGCGATTTGCGCGCTGCGTGCCGCAGTGCAATTAAATTGGCCAAACGACGATTGTCAAGGCTGCCAAAAAAGACTGGAAAAAAAAACTGAAAGACTGAAGAAAAAAAACTTTAAGCTTGAGCTGTCTGCAGACATTTCAACAGTTTGCCAGCCACTGTGCTGGCTAAAGCCGCCCCAGAGATGACAGCGTGAGCAGACAGCAGACTGAAGAGTGGCTAGAAAATATTGAAAATTTGAAGTGCTCTAGTAAGGTATGTGCATCAAGTGCAACTCAAGATAGATGTGAGTTAAACTATCGTATAATTAAACACAAACTATCGCATACAAGCCACATGTGCTTGAAATACTTCCAATTGCTTTTGTAGGGTATATTCTGTTGAATATTGACTTTGATTCAAATAGATTAAAGTTATCAAATACTATTCTTATAGGAACTATCGTTTAAGTCGCGGGAGCGTATGCCTTGAAAGTTTAGAATAAGTTTAGCTATCACTGAACTATCGCCTGCATAAAGCCAAAAGATTGAATACATTTAAGCCACAGGCCTCAGCTCAACTCAGCAAGAAGTTCTTAGCATCTCAGTAGACTCAACTGCCAACTATCGCTTAACTATCGCCTACCCAGTACAAGCAGATCTTATAAAACTAAGCCAAAAACTTCAGCTTAACTCTACAAGAAGTTCTTAGCATCTCAATGAACTAAAACTGCCAACTATCGCTTAACTATCGCCTACAATATTCTTCGATCCCCCGGGTAGCTGCCAGCTTTAGTTGCTGGTGAGCAGAGTTTCCAGTTTGTTCGCTTAATTGGCGAGTGGCTAAGCAAAAAGCCAAACTCCATATAATTGCCTTTAATTATCGCAAACGCCCAATCGCAAAGGCCTTTCAATTGTTGCTGTTGCTGTTGGTTTTTAGTGGCACTTCGAGCAGCAACAGCTGCTGCTGCTGCTGCAACTCCGTTGCAACGAAAAATTGTTTCCGTTTGGAGCGCGGCGTGCAGTTTGACAGCCGCAATGCCGCTCAAACTGTTTGGAGTGGCCTGTCCACAGGAAACTGTTAATTAAATTAAGCCAAAAGATTAGCAATAAAGTTGAAGCGTGTGTTCAACACAGCCGACAGCCGACCGTCGACAGCCGCTTGACTTTCAGCGCGAGAGAGTGTGTGGTGATACGAGCTAACTTCAGATAAACTTGTCAAATGCAAATATGTACAAATATATATATATGTACATATATATGTATCTATCTATATCTGTATAGGTATGTCTATCTGGAACTCGAACTGAGTCACTTTTAGTCAGCTGAAAGCCAAGCCACAAAATCCGCCTTGGGATTGTTCAATTGTGCAACACTCAGACAACAATTTGCAATTAAACATTTATTTTAATGTCGCTTTGTTGAACAGATTAACGCAAACGTTAGCCTCTGTCTCGCTGCTTAGTTGGGCAACAACACGAAATGCCTCAAAAAGTGTTCAAACATTATCAACGCTTCGCTGGCTTTTTCTATTTTTGTCTTGCGAAGTTCTAATTGGCTGAGCAATCGAATAGATGTTGACAAATTTACATTTTGGATTTGTTTACCTAACGTTGTTGAAGGGTAAAGATCTGAGAGCAACAGCTGTTATCGAGCTATAGCTCTTTGTAGTGGATGTCGACTCAAAAGCATAAGCTTAGCTTGAGTATAGCCTAAAAGCTGTTCTAGCTATAGCTAGAGCTATAAACCTATCTAAACTCTCTCTTTTCAGCCAATTCTGTATATCGATATTTATCGATTACTTTTAAAATCTCATATTAGTCTATTAACTCACTCATAGAACTAATTAGAGGGTATTTAAGGTGCCATCAGTCTCGCTTGCAATTACAATTTGGCAAGGCCTTGAGCAAAATTTTAGCTTGATTCACTTAATTGAGGCGCAAAGACAGAACAGCAACAGCAACAGCGATAAGAAATTTAACAGAAGAAAAAGAGAAAGAAAATGCAAATGAAAGATAAGAAATGATATAGAGTGAGTGTTGAGTGTTGAATATGAATATGACTAAACAACTGAATACCATGAATGACGCCAATGAATACAGCAATAGAAAAGTGAGCGATAGGCCAGAGCAACCCGTTGTAACTAGCAGCTGCAATTCGGAGAACTCGCAGAGATAAGGCAACAACCTCGCAATCTAGCTCGCTCTCTCCCGCCTCTCTCTCTCTCTCTCTCTCCTCTCTCTCTCGTTAGCTGCACTTCCTCATACGCCCTCAATTTACACTCAATTGTTTCTTTTACTTCACAATTCGCTTTGCTCATTAACTAACTCTCTCCGACTCTCTCTCTCTCGCTCTCTCTTGTTTAGGGCAAGGTCTCGCATGATTCAATCAAGCAGCTTGTGCTCGAGGCGGAGCATTTGGTGCGCGACGCTCAGGAGTCATCGTTGAAGACGCCAACGAAGCAGAAACATTCCATCATCAAAATCTCGTCGACGGTCAAGAAACGCGAACTCCAAATGCCCGGACCCATCAAGCAGCGCGTCGAGGTAAGTCAATGCCATAGCACAGCCACACACAGAAATGGAGTCAACTAATCTCGATTGAAACTCTTTCCAGGAATGGCTGGAGCATCAGCCGTCGACACCACAGCTGCTCACTCGCACTCATCTTGAGGTGCCCAGCAAGCCGGACGATTGTGAGGCCTCGGGCGAGGCCAGCGAGACGGACTCGATGCCCCAGACGAATCTGGTGTGCGGCGCCAACTCGGACTCCTCGGAGGGCTTCACCGACTCCATAGCCACCTGCATGCAGACGAGCACCAATTCGTACGGCAATTCGACGGAGCGCATTGGCGGCTCCGCGGAGCCCATTCACCAGTCGGCCACGCCGCTGGGCTTCGGCAGCAGCAACCAGAGCTTGAACGTGAAGATCGTGAAGCGCACGCAGACGCGTCGCAAGTCGGAGCGCCCCTGGAGCGTCTCCTGCCTCTCGCAGCTGACCACCGACGCCGCCCAGCTGACCACAGTGATCGCCGCTGCTGGCCAGAGCTCGCCTGGCACGGGTCTCGCCAGCCACTCGATTAGCGAGAGCGCCTTGGACTCCCTGTCGCCAGGCCCGCGGGCTCGCACTGCCTCCTCCTCGGGCACCGGCAGCAATGCGGCCAGGAAGGCGGACAGCAAGGGCTCGCTGCGTCGCCGCAGAGCGCGCAAGAAGCGCATGTCCGCCGCCTCGGCGGGCAAGAAGTCCGACTCGGGCTCGGAAGCCCATGGAGATCTGACCCAAACGCTGATGAAGTCCTGCGAGTCGATGTCCTCGCAGCAGCTGCAGGAGTTCACGAATGCACTGCTGAGCATACAGAAGGTCAGCCCCACCAAGGACGAGGCCACGCCCGAGGCCGACTCGGAGTCGCAGCTGATGGTGCCCAAGTTCCGCGTCGGCTCCTTCACCACGGCCGCTCTGCGGGCCAGCGAGATACGCTTGGGCGCTCTCGCCGCACTCTCCAACTACATGCACGAGGATGAGCAGCAAGCAGGTGAGTGGACGCAGCAGGGGCGTGAATCAATGAATCGTCGGTTATCTCTTTGAATGCGAATGAAGCGATGTGAGTGGCCATTTCCTTGTGGGTATGCGATATACAATCGTGATATCATGCAGTTTGCACTTATCGCAGTTATGGAGGCTATTAAAATTCGGCCATGAGATGTGTCACGTACAACAGCCGATATATATACATATGTATATAGTAGATGAGTCTACGTAGACAGATGGGAGCTAGTCTTAGTCTTTTCTGTTATAAGAACTCCTTTCGCTATATCTGATAGCTACCCTGAGATATTCCTTGTTTCTAACTCTTCAGTTCTTATAATAATAGAATATAATTCTTGGGGATAACTCAATCAAATTGAAATTACGAGCTTTGCTGATATGTCTATATATAATCTATATCAACTCGGAATATGTCTAGTTTTTTTCTTTTTTCTATATATTGCAAATGTTTATATATATATGTTGTATAGGAAAGTCAGATTAGATACTATTCACTATCAGAGCTGACAAGCTAAGAGCTTGCTCAAGACAAGAGAAATCATAGTGTTTAGGGAAATGCTTCACGCATGTTTATTTCTGTAGCTTATCAATAAGAAATAGTTATATATATTATATATGAAACAGAACTAGAATAGAAGAGTGAAAATGAAAAGTGGAAGCTATAGGCAAAGTCTTATCTGCGATCGTCCTCAATCTAGCGAATCGTCTTCATACGAGGAAGCTCTTCAGTTTCGTAAAAGGCCCACATCTGGCCTCAGCAAATAGATATCAAAATGATCCAAACTTTATGAGCCGCCCTCGCATGTAGCTTCAATGCCATTCAAAATCGTTTCAGTTGCATTCAGTGGCCACACAGCTCTTAAAATACTTTTCTATCCGTCTATTGTAAACGTTTTTCTTACGCAAGCACGCACGCCCGTACCCAGGCCAAAAGGTACCGCAAACTGCACCCAGAACCCCCTCTCTATATACACCCTACAACACATATATCTAATATGTACTCATTTATATCTGTATTCCTCATTAGAGCTGAGCACCGAGGAGCATCACAGCAGCATCTCGGAGACCGCCTGGGACAACTACCAAGAGAAATACAATTCGGAGAACTACTCCGAGGGCTTCGACTCGGATGCAGCGCGTCGTCTGTTGGAATTCGGCGATGACTATCGGTGAGTAGCCAAGTTCTATTTATAGACTATATAATATATCATATATGATCTGTTATAATTTTCGATTTGATTTGGGTTCTTCTAGCAATTTCATCGACTCGCAGTCGGACTGCTGCAGTTCGCTGTCGGCGGCCAACAACTTGGACTCGTTCTCGCCGCCGCGCATGGACTCGCTGCAGCAGCACGAGCTGAAGGCGCTGCACATCAATCAGGAGACGATCAGCAGCAGCGTGGACCACGCGCGCCGTCAACGCGCCCTCGAGCTGCAGTACGAGCGACGCCGCAAGACGCTCGAAGTGCGCCGCAAGTCCTGCCAGGGTAAGCTAAATTACAGGGTATATCTGCAGTCCCATCAGACTCTAATCTTCTTGATTCTCTTGCAGACATGGCCGATGCCATTGGCTCGCAGCAGGAGCAGCAGCTGCAGCAGCAGCAGCGGGAGGCCACCACAGCCAATCTCTCCTCGTCGGCCACGGCGCTGATGACGCCCAAGAACTCGGGCTCGGCCTCGGCTCAGCTGCCCGCACGCACCGAGTCGGTGGGTCGCAAACTGGAGTTCGGTGGCTCGATGAGCCACTCGGCGCAGTCGCTGCTGCGCCGCACCTCGGAGAGCGACACCTCGACCAGGCGCCGTCGCACGGTGACTGCGGACGAGCGCAGACGCTCCTCGCGCAACCTGGAGAAGTGCATCAAGGTCATTCCGGCCACGTCCTCCTCGAGCGGCGATGACTCCGAGGATGGCGAGCAGGAGATGCGCTCGCTGCTCCAGCAGAGCAAGGACAGGCTCGAGGATACGCGCGCCCTCAAGATACGCTGTCATCTGCTCAGACCAGAGGACTATGTAAGTTGACAAAAGGGAGATAGATAGAGATAGTATTATATATGGGTAACTCTAATCAACCTCTGTCCTATCTAGAACGAGATCATTAACACTTGCCGTGACAACATACGCTGCTTGGAGGCCGTGCTGAGGGGACCGCCGGGCACAGTTCTGTCGACTCATTGCGCCGGCCAGACAAAAGGTGAGTCCTTGCCGCCGGGCTGTCGGCTAGTCGCAACTGCAACTGCAACTGGAGAACTAACTGCTGCTACTGCCGCTGCCGCTGCCGCTGCCACTGCCACTGCTGTTACTGCTGCCACGCCCATGCCCATAGTCGAGTGCAAGTGTGCGCCCATAACGCGTTTTGTGGCCCGAGTGATTGACTTTGTCTTGGACGTTGGCAATCTGCTGGAGCACTTTACGCTCTATCGATTCCTGGCGGGGACGCTGCGGACGCTCTATGCGCTGGTCAACCGGCCCATGGGGCGGCTGGAGCGTCTCTTTGCCGGCTTTCGCGGCCTGCTCTGACAGCTAAAGAGCCGAGCATCCAGTTGCTCTCAAACCACCTGCCCCGTGCCTTATCAAACTTTTGCCAAGCGAATGAACTTTGTATTATTATTATTATTACTATGATTATTTCTATTATTTTATTTAATTTTTTTTTTTTTTGGAAAAATTTTGTTTTTGCATTTGACAAAACGCATTTTGCATCGAATTTAATTTGCATTTGTTTTAATCTTATTTTAAAGTGAAAAAGAAAAAAATATTTATTTTTTGCAATATTTTTTTTTGGCAAATAAAAACTAATCATTTTTGATATGAACAAAAAAAAAAGAAACACCAATGCATTTCAAACTGTTCTAGTCTGCTGTACACCTTACCCGCTCTACAGAGAGAGTATTCACATATACATATATAAATATATATTTAAACTTAAATTTAATATTAATTTGGTGTAATTGTTTCGTTTATGCTTGTGTTTTTGTCAAATGTTTAACCAAAATTAATTTTTAGTTTATTTTTATTTCTATTTTTCTTTACTAATTGTATTCAAACTGTCGCACAAATAGCGGTTTATGGGCCACACGCACACTTGTACTCATAGAAAACAAAAAGAATTTAATTTAAGATAGACTGCCCTTTACAGTTGTTCAGCCATTGTGCTAAGCTACACTCTCGCTTAGCTTCGTGCATGCTTCTCAAACTGTCCCGAGAGATATATTTAGTTTATGAACAAATTTGCTTAGTGAATTATGCGCATTAAGATCAAACGCTGCTTTGACCCTCAACAAGAGCAAAAGTTTTTCACTGCCAACTGACGTCATTTAGCTGAATTTATTGAAATGAATTTGTTGAAAGAATGCCAAGCAGCAGTTCATAAACTGTAAACCCAGCGGATTTATGTGGGCAATTAATAAGAAAGGGCGCTAGGTGGCGTCTTGAATGTGACATGTTAAGCTCTGACTGTGACTGTCCAACTGTAGCTCGTAGCCTCTGTACGCGTGTGTGCGTGTGTTTGTGTTTCGTTTTGTGGTCGTCACTTGCTATTGTTGTAGCTGCTATCATAGCGTCTCATCTGCTTCTGAAAATGACGTCGTCGCTCTCTGCCTAAATATTGACGCATGCGCACAAACGCAGACACATGTATGTATGGCAGAGCAGACGCACACACACATGCAGGTAAGGCAAAGCAATGTCAGAGCTGACACACACACATGCATACACATATACTCACGCTCTCACATGTGCGAAGCCAAGTTCAAATGTTAGCCGCTGCGCGCTTAGCGCTCTCTTTCCTTGCTTTGTCGCCGACGTCTACCTGAAAGCTGCTGAGCCAAAAACGATTCAAACGTCGTCATTTCAGTTCATTTTCAGCGTGCGTTCCGAACGGTTCTGCCTCCGTCGTCATCGTCATCTTCATCTTCGTCGTCGTCGTCGTCGTTACATTTGCTTTCAACTGTCATTTATTCTGCTTCCGCGCGCTGTCAGAACTCGCACAACTGTTTTTCTAGAACAAACTAAAAATCTCATTTGCATTAAACTAAATAATAAACCAAACTGTGATAGCAACAAGAACAACGAAAAATCTCAATAATTCGTTTGCCTCCCATTCATGAAAGTCGCGTGTCTGCGGCTCCCTGCGTATAAGTGTGTGTATAAGAGTGCAGTAGAAGAGCGCGCTGTGTGCTTGGCATTGGATTTTCAGTTTTCTTTTTGTTTACTCGACGAGTTTCCCAACTTTTCGAGGTCAGCGCACAGCGTGTAAACAAATCTCGAACGAAGCCAACTTCAACGCCCTGCGTTCAACTGTAAACAATCGGAATTGAAATGTTTAAAAACGCAAATTAATAACGAAAATTGATTTCAAGTGGCGCCGCCTGGCGGGCAAGAAAAAAGTGCCGGCTGGCCGCAGCAGCAGCAGCGGCAGCAGCGTTAAGTGGGTCACAGTAAAGGGTGCCCAGGAGTTAGTGGTGGAGCAAGCGAGAGCGCACTATAGCGCGTGCTAGAGCAAGCTCAGCTGGCGACAGTCATGGCCAAAATAAGTGTCGCTGTGCAAACGGATTTATGTGGCATGCTGTCGGCCAGCTCATCGGCCTCCACGTCGCGTTCGTCGTCGGAGCAAGGTAAATACAGTTATGTGCAGAGAGCGAGGGAGAGGGAGATAGAGATAGAGATGTGTCTCCAAACAAAGGGAAAACTTATCGCGCATAACTGCAAACAGGTGTAAATGATGTTTGCGAGAGAAGATGCCGAGGAAGACATAGAGAAAACATGAAGATCTCAGATAAGGCGGAAGACGTTAGAGCAGACTAATTGTTTACTGCTGTGGCTGCCGAAAGTGAAATAGGTAAACAAGTGGGCGTGGCAGGGGCAGAGAAAGGGGCAAGGGCTTGGGCAGTGTCTGACAGTGGTGGCTAAATTAAAAGCCTATTAAAAGCTTATGCATTATGCATGAAGCGCAGAGAAAAACTGGATTAAGTTGGGCTTACTTTGATGTTAACTGTGCTTAAATTAGTCGAGGCTTAGTTAATGAAGTTGGAAGTTGTTTTTTATTTCTTTAGTCGAAAAACTGAAGCTGCTGAGCTCTGCTTTTATTTTAGCCATTTTAGTAATGCAAACTTATTTCTCTCAGTGCACTTTTTGAGAAGTTTTTGGCTATTTAGTTGGAAAATGTCTAAAGAGTTGCTCTATAACGACTTTTAATCATATTATGCTAAAATCTCAAATTGTTCTTATACAAGTTGCAGACTTTTCGCTCAGTGCATGCGTATATATAATCTCTTTTCTTCGAATTATAGAATTTGCCTCTGGCTGAGCTCATTGCGTGCCCCTTGGCTGTGCCTAAGCATACTTTATATAACTAGCCCGATAAGTGGAATATATATATGTATATATATGTTTATATTATATGTATAATTGTTTCAAAATCCAATCGGACTACACTGAGAGCAAAAAAGCAGCGCACAAAGTGCTTAAAAAGCTTTTTAAGTAACATCAAAAATGCTTATGGGATAATAAAGAATCTTGAATGTTTATCGTGTGGAGCAGCAGATGTTATGCAAGCCAGACAGATAGAGAGAGAGAGAGAGAGAGGGGGAAAGAGCTCTACCTCTCTCCCTCTCTCTCTCTCTCTCTCTGCTCTACTCTCTCCCTATCTCATATCTCGTTCTATATCTTTCGGTACTTTAAGAGTCTTTAGCTCCATTCTTCAGCTGCAAAAGAAAATGCAGTCGAGGAAAAACCGTTTGTGCCAGATTTTCTTCTTCAGCTGTTGCTTCTTCTTCCTCCTCCTCCTCTTCTTCTCCATCTGCTGACCGACTTTGGCCACCTGTTGTTGCCAAATTGGGTTGGCCGCTGCTGCTCCACTGATGGCATGCCTAATTAAACATCGCTGTCAGCCATAATTCTAAGTAGGCGTGGCCAACGGGGGGTGGGCAGTCGGTGGTTGCATCAACGTCAGTGCAATTGCAGTTTTATAGGGCGTTGCATTGTGGCCAATGGAGCTTTATGGCCCAGCTAAGCCGAGCCTCTGCTGCGGCTCTTCCTCCGATTCACGCTTAGCTTGACATTCATTAACGGTACTCCCAGTACAGTGGGCTCTTTTATGGTCAATTGTTGGCGTTCCGCTTTGAAGTTTTATTTTACAGCTCGAGAGAGGGAGAGAGAGAGAGAGAGAGGGGGGAGAGAGTGGGGGAAATACGTTGAACTCGCGGCTGAGGCAATGGCAAAAACCGGAACCGAGGTTCAACGTGGGTCAACATGAATATCAAAATAACAAAAATATATACATATATATAGCAATGCTTATATAAGGCAAAAGTCTGGCGTCATTCTATCCATTAATTATAAGAATCAAATTTGTTTTTTTTTCTTCTTTCGCTTTGGCCCCATTCGTGGTTGACCTTGAGCTGAGCTAGAAATTGTTGTTAAATCATTGAAAACTGAAATCGAATCGAATTAAAGTTTCCATATGATAAATGGTTTAAAATATCATATCCAATGCGGTTACTGCGGCTGCCGCAGAGCTAGAGCTGAGCTTGAGGTGAGCTCAGACACCTTCCCACAGCGGGCGATTGGCAGCGGGGAACAAATTGCATTTTGCATTCATTTCGTTTGTCTTCGGGGCGTGTGGCCTAGCCAAAAATACCTTTGACTGCACTCAAGCAGAAAATAACAAATGGTAACTCTTGTCAACAGGGTTGCCAGGGTGCCAAAAGTATGTGTAAAAGAAATATATGTTAAAAGGCAAATATGAGTATGACTAGATAGATAGATAGAGAGATAGAGAGATAGAGAGAGAGAGAGAGAGAGAGAGACAATGAGTAAGAGAGAAGAAAGGAAGAGAAATAGCTAGAAATACAGAGGGAGAGTAAGTGGGATAGCGATAGAGAGGAATAGAGACATATACAAAAGCATATGCAAGTGAGATATAGCAGAAAGGTATACTGAGAGAAAGAGAAAAGATATAGAAAGAGAGACAGAGAGAGAGAGAGAGAGAGAGAGAGAGAGGGAGAGAGAGAGACAGAGGGAGCGAGAATGAGAGAGATCTGTAGAGTGAAATATAAGGAAAGCGAGCAACGTGTGGGATATAGAGCGAGAGAGAGAGAGAGAGAGAGAGAGAGAGAGGTAGAGACAGAGTGATAGGGTATCGACATAAAGAGAGAAAGAGAGATATAGATAATGCAAGGCACATAAAGCGACAGAGGGAAAGAC
Organism: Drosophila repleta; assembly: GCA_018903745.1. NCBI lineage: Eukaryota > Metazoa > Arthropoda > Insecta > Diptera > Drosophilidae > Drosophila > Drosophila repleta. The sequence continues at coordinate 5,732,763 of JAEIGN010000752.1, read as the reverse complement.
AGAGAGAGAGACAGAGAGAGAGAGAGAGAGAGAAATAGTCGCAGTCTAAGTTTTCATTTACCCTTTTCAAAGAGAAACTTTTTAATTAAGATTTTTAAATAAGCAGTAAAAAATATATATTAAATTTATATGCCCTTTTAATTACTTACCCTTTAATTAATTACCCTTTTAATTACTATTTGATGCTTCAACTATCGTTCATACTAGTAGCTAAAATAGTAATTAAAATTACTGAGCTAAGCAGGCGCAGCTAACGACTTTCGCGGATTCGTCAGCAACTTTTGGCGGGTTTATGCTAATCGCATTAGCTCTTTGGTCGCTCCGCCACTCGCTAATCAGCTTGAAAAAAAAGAGCCAGAAGCGGCGGCTTTTTGTTTATTTTTAGCTACGTTTTTCTCATAAATATTTCGCTAATTATATTTAATTGTTGTCATCGTTTATTCCACGACTGTTTGCTTCACATAATTATTCAAGATTATTTTTGGTTGGCAAATATGTGCGAAGCTTAGGCCTAGGTGCTGCTGCGCCTGTGGACGACGCTGGCAACCCTGCCTCAGCTTGGTTCATCTGCGACTCTATTACTAAATAAATATGTTTTCGTTGCTGAAGACAAGAATCGTGCCGCTTGGCCAGTTGGCATTTGGCACTGCCTTCCGCGGCTGGTGGGCCACACCTCTCCTCGCCTTTTGTCGCATTCTCGTTTCGCTTTATGAGTCCTTGTCACGCAGCCGGATCCGGATCCGGATCCTTGGGCCCATTTCGGGCAGGTCTTTGCACAACTTTGTTTTAGTCGCAAAAGTAATGTAAGAAAAGGAAATTGGAATAAGTTTTGATATAGAAACATGTGAGCAATAGGGGATGGAGGCGATTTGATGAAGGGATAAAGTCTGGGATTGCTCGAAGGTAAAAATAGCAGAAAGGCATATAGATATATCTATGTGTAGAGTATTGAAGAGTTGGCTAGTTGAAGCAAGTTTGAGGCAGACTTTGAGTCATTCTCGAATTTGACAATACTAAAAAAAGTATCTGAAGAATGTATCTATTTTGAAAAGCTTACAATGAAAACAGCTGTTGAAGAGTATAGACAGAGCGTGTGAGATGGAGGGACAGAGAGGGAGATTGAATATTGCGCATTATAATTTGTATATCTCTGACTGAAGGTGAATATGTTAGAGGAGAGAAGGCTAACAAAAGGAAGAAGGATGAAGATAGCAAGAGGAAGAGAAGGAGTTTTAGTCAGAGAAGGTGAGAGAGCTATGTAGATAGAAGTGGGGAGTACAGAGAGTTTGTTAAGTGAATGGGAAGATATGAGGAGAGACGAGCAAAAGAGAGAGAGAGAGAGAGGAAGATTACCAGGAGATATATTTAGAAATAGAGAAAGAGCAAGCAAGACTCTCTATATGAATGATAGAAGAATTAATCAAGAAATATAACTAGAGGTGGAAAGAGAGAGGGAGAGAGAGAGAGAGAGAGGCTGTTTCTCGAATGGCAGACCTTGAGGTAGATCTTTAAAAAACTGAACAGAAAGTGTTTGCTCCCAGCAGCTGCAGTTGAGGGCATATACATATGTGGTACCCACCCACACAGACATCCACCCACCCACGCCCACTTGCCAACACCTCCCTGAGAGCAACGACCACATAGCATAGCAGATTTTCGCAAGAATGTGCATTTGCTGCACGAAACTCGCATTTCTCTTATTTTCGCTTGTTTTCTGTTTGTGCTTTTGCCAGCTTTCGTGGGCGCGTCAATGCCCTTGGATTTGGCATTTTGTGGTTGCATTTGCATTTTGCATTTCGCATTTTGCATTTTTCTCTCGCGCTTTTCTGTTTTCTTAAACAATTTTCGCTGCGTGTCGAAATGTGAACACCAATTTCACTTGGCTCAGTCAGCAAATGAGCAGAGAAACAGAAAAGCAGCAAAAGAAACTGAGGAAATCAAAGCTCAAAGTCGAGCTGAGCTGACAGTTGTTCCGCATTAGAATTCAAATTTGCCTTGCGAGACTCGAATTGGCGATTATTGCGCTAATTGTTGATTAGAGTGAAAGTTGTGAGCAATTTCCATTGCTGGCGATTGCTAATCAATTTTATGAGCGCTCTTTAAGCTCTTATCCAGCTGCGCGCAGATTATTAATTTCCACTGGGAGCCATTACGGTGATCGCTGGCTGGCTGGCTGGCTGGCTGCGCGCCCCGCCCCTGCCACGCCTCCTTTGGCAGTTAAAGAGTGCAAATCATGGCGGGTTGTTGCCTGATAATGCTCAGTTGGCCCGTGCAACGGCCCGGCTGGCAGGTGCAAAGCCCTCGCCTCGCCTAGACCAGAGGCTGCGCGTTGTGCAATCCGCTTAAGATTACGAGTTTTTCGCCAGCTCGCAAAGTGCGTAGATGACGTGAGCTGGACATCCTCCGCCACGCACCGAAACGGACATCAATTGGACTCGAGAGAGAGATGGAGATAGAGATAAAGATATATGTATGTATATAAACTGGGCAAGTTGTCTGAGGAAATTGAAATGCACTGCACAGTGGGCGAAAAGTTGGTGAAATAATGAGAGATATAAGCTCGAGATGTCGTACCATAGCCATTCAGTGTTATCGATAAACGATAGTTATTAACTACAGGCATTGAATAATGTTCTGCAATGATACTGATAACTGGCATGCATTTCTTATGTCGATTGTTATCGATGACTGTTAAAGATTGTTGCTATAGATTGATATCAATATTTAATATATCGATAATCGATTAATGCCAATATCAAGACAAATTACTACTATCTGCTATCAAATTTGGTCAATTTCAGTTGTGCTGTAAAGTATTATAATGATAATCATCAAATTATGTTATCGATAACACTTATCGATTGCTTTTAGACACCTCATTGAACAAGTTTCTTTTACTTTACATCAGTTATATACTATAGCTCAGCATTTTCTCGTCTTTGGATCACTTTTCATCATGTTCGTCCCACTGTGCGCTCGCCGCTCGATCGTTTTGTTGCGCTCGAGCTGCTCGCTGCGCCGTGGCGGCGGGCTTGGCTCGCTGCATGAGTGCAGCTTGCGCGCGGCAGACACAAGTTCAGTCAACCAGTTTCAGTTTGGCTGCCAGCAAGTTCGGTTTCGTGCGCTGCTCTGTGGCGCTGCTCCTGTTCCCAAGTGCGTGCAGTGCGTAATACGTGAAGTGCCTGGCAATCGTCTAAGCCGAAGATAAACTCCAACCTGTGGCTAAATGCCATCCACCTGCTGGGTGAAAGTAATTGCCTCGCCGATCTGTTCGCGCATTTCAATTAAGTGAATCAGTTGGGCTGACGCCTTCCTTGCAGCCAGTCGAGCTATAGTCATTGCTGATTAGCTATTAAGCTAAGCTACTAAGAGTCATACTAGTTAGTATATCACTTAGCTTTTGGGTAAGTTCTGGCAAATCATTTCTGCTGTACTCAGAGAAGTCTGACAAATCAAGTTCGCCCAGTGTCAAGTTTAGCTTTGCTGCCCACGAGTCTCTAGAGAGCAGCCAGCTGACTTGAAGATACCCTGCATAAATTATTGTCAATTGACTGTATGAATGAATGAATAATGAATCACATTGCAGCATATGAATGAGTTGAATCACTTAACTCTGCAGATTTGCTCTTCTCTTTTATAGCTAAACATTCATATAGATATAGATCCCAAGATGCCATTTTATTAAAGCTTTGTCAGTGAAAGGCTTCAACTGCTTGTCGGCCTAGGCAGCTATCATTTATAGCCATGCTATGCCCAGCTCTGCTCTCTCTACTCTTAAGCCTATATACCTCTTTTACGCACTGACTACAGGGTATATGCAGTATTCTATTCTGTGAGGCGTCGCCTGTTGCTGCAATTGCAAAAATTGGCGCTGTCTTTCTCCCACGCACACTCAGTTTGACAATACACACACGCACACTCAGTTTGACAATACACACACACACACACACTCTCAACAAATCTGATATATACAGAGATAGAGAGGGAGAGAGAGAGAGAGAGATTATTCCCCCTGTTCCACTCTGGCGCGCTTAGTGCCAAATGTTTATTGTTTTGTAGCTTTTAACATTTTCGTGTGGCTCAGCAAACAAATAAAAGTTTCACTTTACAGACATCGCAAGAGAGAGAGAGAGAGAGAGAGAGAGGGAGAGAGAGGGAGAGAGGAAAAGGTTTATGCCTTAGTCTAAAAAGGGCTGCCAAATCCAAATCCAAATTCAAATTGCGGCAATTATCGCAGAGTTTTTCTTTGGCTTTCTCTAGCTGGTTTTTGGCTTGCATCATTAAGTCTTTGGAAATCGTTTGTCTTGCAGATCTGCTGGCCAACTGGGAGGATTTGCTTAACTGGAGCGAGAATGCGGCCAGCGCACGCAAGCTGCAGCAGGAGATGAGCGCACTGAAGCACACGCTGCGCCGCCTGGGCGATCCGTCCACGCCGGAGCTGCTCGACACTGAGCCGGCCATACAGGTGGCCATCGAGGCCTTGAAGGTGAGTTCGAGTTGCTTCAGCTCCAGCTCGAGATCATAGATATAACCAACTTGCATTCGCAGCACGAGCAGACACAGCTGAGCAGCTATCGCACCAACATGCTGCGGCTGAATGCCTCCGTGCACAGCTGGCTGACGCGCCAGGAGCGGCGTCTGCAGCAGGAGCAGCTGCAACAGGAGTCCGAACAACTTCAACAGAAGGAGAAGAAGCTGCAACTGGAGCAGCAGCAGCTGGAGATGGAGATGGAGACGGAGCAAGCGGCGGGCGTGGCCATCACTGTCACGGACAGCAATGGCAACCAGGTGGTGGAGGCCTCCACGGGCACCTGCGATGTGTCCAGCCTGATCAGCGCCGAGCAGGAGTTCCACAAGCACCTCAAGGACGAGGTCAGCGACATGTACAGCGCCTGGGACGAGGCAGATGCCAGGTGAGTTAACCCTGAGTTGACTCACAGTGGATCATTGACTAAAGTCTCTTCTTCCTCTCTATTGCAGAATCAACTCGCAGCTGGAGATGCTCACGAACTCGCTGATTGCCTGGCGACAGCTGGAGTGCGGCTTGAGCGAGTTCCAATTGGCGCTTGGCCAGGATCGCGGCACGCTCAAGGGCTTGGAGGGTGCGCTGGACAAGGGGCAGGCGACGCCCGTGGAGCTGGCCCAGAATGTGAAGCTGGTGGCCAAGCTGCTCTCGGAGAAGGTGAACGTCAGCCAGGAGCAACTGCTCGCCGTGCAGCAGCACCTCGACCCCAATCACATCTATCACATTGCCAAGTTCACAGCGTCCAATGGCTCGCTGTCCGACTCGGGCATCTCGGACGGCGGCGCCACCTCCGACGGCGGCTTGTCCGAGCGCGAGCGTCGTCTGGGCGTGCTGCGTCGCCTGGCCAAGCAGCTGGAGTTGGCTCTGGCGCCTGGCAGCGCCGCGATGCGTTCGATTGCTGAGCGCATGGAGAGCGCCGAGGCTGAGCTGAAGCAGCTGCAGAACACGTGCCGAGACCTGATCGTGCGCACAGCTGCCTCGCACCAGCAGAAGCAGCAGGAGAAGCTGAAGGAGCTCAATAAGGAGGAGCAGAAGCAGCCACTGGCCAACGGCCATGCCAAGCAGGCGGCTATCAAGTCCGCCACGCACTCGCCCAAGCGCCGCAACGGGCGTAAGCCTCGTCCAGCTGGCGAGAAGCAGGAGAAGCAGCCGCTGCGCAGGGATCAGGAGCAGCAGGTTGTGGAGCAGCTGCAGCGCATTGTCGCCGCTGGTGGCGGGGGTGATGAGCCGCCCGAAGATCCAGCCACCGTGCTGGACAGCTCCGAGGATGAGGACGATGCCGCCGCCAAGCCAAAGCCTCGCGGCTGGGCGTGGCGCATCGCGCGGGCAGCTGTGCCCATGCAGCTGGCGCTGTTCACGTTCTTCTGCGCTGCGTGCATGATGCAGCCCAATTGCTGCGATAATCTGAACAATCTGTCCATGAGTTTCACGCCTCAGTTGCGCTACATACGCGGCCCGCCTCCGATTTGAGCGATGCAAGTCGCGCGCGACCCACAAAACGCGCGCGCGTTTTTATGTAGGCAACAAATAATTTACTTAAGACGAGTATCGTTAAGCAGTCTAACAGCCAGTTAGGTGCCAGTCGGGCAATATAATATATATATATATATATATGTATACAGATCCCGATTAGCGGTCGACCTCGCGCTGAGGCGACTCCAGCGCGTTTTACGCGCGTTTTGAGCGCGACTCGAGCGCGTTTTGCGAGAAGCAAATTACATATAAACATTTTTTGTGTGTGTTTGTTCGTCTTTTACGCAAATGGAGGCACTTGATTTCTTATTTTTAAAATGTTTAATTGAAGTGGAAAACAACGCGAGTTATGCTTAAGATATACCCCATATAGATTTTGATTTGATGGATCGTTTCGTATATTTATCTTAAGAGTTTCAATTGCGGTTCTTGCAAACATTTATAGATTTTTTTACGAGAAAGCCTTTAAAATTAAGTGCGAAAGCAAGTTTAAGCTCAACTTTAGCAAGTAGAGAGAGAGAGAGAGAGGGGAGCGGGAGGAGGAGAATTGAAGAGATGAGATCAAAAGTCCATGACAGATCGTGGCAAAATGAATCATATACATATATTCGTAAACGTACTTAGAGAAGGATACTGTCGGGTGCATGGAACCCGCCCGCATATCACGGCAACATTTATAAGGCATGACACAAACTCCAGTTAATAGAAATACTATTTGAAAAGAAGAAACATTATTTTTTGGTCAACTTTTCTGTTTGTAAAACACGTAAAGTGCCTAAGAGGAGACCCAGCGCAAGGAATGGGCTCGTCACGCAGACAGCGAAACGTTCAAGGACGTGGAACAGGAGGAAGCAAAACACTCAGAATGCAGGCGACAGCGTCGAACATATCGAGCAGCAGGCAGCATAGCAAATCAGAAGCTAAAGCCAACCCAAGGGGCGCCGAGACCAGTTGAGAATTAGAGTTTCTATTTTTATACGCAGAAGCAATTTATACAAACAGTTCGCGAGCCTTGGCAAACACCTTTTGTCCACCGAACGCTCTATTTAATCTGTTTTATGTCTATTATATTAATAGGATAAATTCTAAAATTTACAAACACTAAAACATATATCTAAACTACAGCAACCGAGAGATGGGAACAGAGAATTTGTATCTAAAGTTGAACGCGGCATCGCGCAACTAGTTAAACTATCCTTAGGTTCTTATTTGGCAAACGCTAATTAAATTATAATCTACTTTAAGTTTCATTATATCTTGTGAGTTTTCCCACTTTGAATGCAAAAAAACTACAAAAAAAAAAAACTATATGAAAAGCAAAAAATAAAAGTATTAAAGAGCAGAAATCATCATTGTTTGTCTTTGTAGGCTGTGTTGTGGAAATATTATCTAATCTTACTCAGGAAACGACTTATTCCTTTGAACACCACTCGAACTTTGCCCGGTTATATCTCGAGTATTTTTCATCCGATTTCTGAGTGTTGTACCATTTTCGATTCGTATGACTATCGACTATTGATTTGCACTCAAAAGCTTCATTATTAAAATTTTGCCATTTTTGACAAAAATGTGATGTAACCCCTTATCATTTTTCTCAAAATCGGATCGGGTCGAAAAAATCGAAAAATATCGACTATTTTTCAACTTCGACTGTCCATAATTGGAGTATTTTTCATCCGATTTTAGGATGGTGTACCTTTTTGGAAGCGTATTTAATCCGAGTATCGATCTGTATTCACAGATTTTCTATGGTTTTGAGAACTTTTCGAGATATTGCAACGAGTCCGAAAAAGACCACTCGAACTTTGCCCGCTTATATCTCGAGTATTTTTCATCCGATTTCTGAATGTTGTACCATTTTCGATTCGTATGACTATCGACTATTGATCTGCACTCAAAAGTTTCATTATTAAAATTTTGCCATTTTTGACAAAAATGTGATGTAACCCCTTATCATTTTTCTCAAAATCGGATCGGGTCGAAAAAATCGAAAAATATCGACTATTTTTCAACTTCGACTGTCCATAATTGGAGTATTTTTCATCCGATTTTAGGATGGTGTACCTTTTTGGAAGCGTATTTAATCCGAGTATCGATCTGTATTCACAGATTTTCTATGGTTTTGAGAACTTTTCGAGATATTGCAACGAGTCCGAAAAAAGACCACTCGAACTTTGCCCGCTTATATCTCGAGTATTTTTCATCCGATTTCTGAGTGTTGTACCATTTTCGATTCGTATGACTATCGACTATTGATCTGCACTCAAAAGTTTCATTATTAAAATTTTGCCATTTTTGACAAAAAGTGATGTAACCCCTTATCATTTTTCTCAAAATCGGATCGGGTCGAAAAATCGAAAAATATCGACTATTTTTCAACTTCGACTGTCCATAATTGGAGTATTTTTCATCCGATTTTTGGATGGTGTACCTTTTGGAAGCGTATTTAATCCGAGTATCGATCTGTATTCACAGATTTTCTATGGTTTTGAGAACTTTTCGAGATATTGCAACGAGTCCGAAAAAAGACCACTCGAACTTTGCCCGCTTATATCTCGAGTATTTTTCATCCGATTTCTGAATGTTGTACCATTTTCAATTCGTATGACTATCGACTATTGATCTGCACTCAAAAGTTTCATTATTAAAATTTTGCCATTTTTGACAAAAATGTGATGTAACCCCTTATCATTTTTCTCAAAATCGGATCGGGTCGAAAAAATCGAAAAATATCGACTATTTTTCAACTTCGACTGTCCATAATTGGAGTATTTTTCATCCGATTTTAGGATGGTGTACCTTTTTGGAAGCGTATTTAATCCGAGTATCGATCTGTATTCACAGATTTTCTATGGTTTTGAGAACTTTTCGAGATATTGCAACGAGTCCGAAAAAAGACCACTCGAACTTTGCCCGCTTATATCTCGAGTATTTTTCATCCGATTTCTGAGTGTTGTACCATTTTCGATTCGTATGACTATCGACTATTGATCTGCACTCAAAAGTTTCATTATTAAAATTTTGCCATTTTTGACAAAAAGTGATGTAACCCCTTATCATTTTTCTCAAAATCGGATCGGGTCGAAAAAATCGAAAAATATCGACTATTTTTCAACTTCGACTGTCCATAATTGGAGTATTTTTCATCCGATTTTAGGATGGTGTACCTTTTTGGAAGCGTATTTAATCCGAGTATCGATCTGTATTCACAGATTTTCTATGGTTTTGAGAACTTTTCGAGATATTGCAACGAGTCCGAAAAAAGACCACTCGAACTTTGCCCGCTTATATCTCGAGTATTTTTCATCCGATTTCTGAGTGTTGTACCATTTTCGATTCGTATGACTATCGACTATTGATCTGCACTCAAAAGTTTCATTATTAAAATTTTGCCATTTTTGACAAAAATGTGATGTAACCCCTTATCATTTTTCTCAAAATCGGATCGGGTCGAAAAAATCGAAAAATATCGACTATTTTTCAACTTCGACTGTCCATAATTGGAGTATTTTTCATCCGATTTTAGGATGGTGTACCTTTTTGGAAGCGTATTTAATCCGAGTATCGATCTGTATTCACAGATTTTCTATGGTTTTGAGAACTTTTCGAGATATTGCAACGAGTCCGAAAAAGACCACTCGAACTTTGCCCGCTTATATCTCGAGTATTTTTCATCCGATTTCTGAGTGTTGTACCATTTTCGATTCGTATGACTATCGACTATTGATCTGCACTCAAAAGTTTCATTATTAAAATTTTGCCATTTTTGACAAAAAATGTGATGTAACCCCTTATCATTTTTCTCAAAATCGGATCGGGTCGAAAAAATCGAAAAATATCGACTATTTTTCAACTTCGACTGTCCATAATTGGAGTATTTTTCATCCGATTTTAGGATGGTGTACCTTTTTGGAAGCGTATTTAATCCGAGTATCGATCTGTATTCACAGATTTTCTATGGTTTTGAGAACTTTTCGAGATATTGCAACGAGTCCGAAAAAGACCACTCGAACTTTGCCCGCTTATATCTCGAGTATTTTTCATCCGATTTCTGAATGTTGTACCATTTTCGATTCGTATGACTATCGACTATTGATCTGCACTCAAAAGTTTCATTATTAAAATTTTGCCATTTTTGACAAAAATGTGATGTAACCCCTTATCATTTTTCTCAAAATCGGGTCGGGTTGAAAAAATTGAAAATATCGACTATTTTTCAAGTTCGATTGTCCATAATTGGAGTATTTTTCATCCGATTTTTGGATGGTATACCTTTTTGGAAGCGTATTTAATCCGAGTATCAATCTGCACTCACAGATTTTCTATGGTTTTGAGAACTTTTCGAGATATTGCAACGAGTCCGAAAAAAGACCACTCTAACTTTGCCCGGCTATATCTCGAGTATTTTTCATCCGATTTCTGAGTGTTGTACCATTTTCGATTCGTATGACTATCGACTATTGATCTGCACTCAAAAGTTTCATTATTAAAATTTTGCCATTTTTGACAAAAATGTGATGTAACCCCTTATCATTTTTCTCAAAATCGGATCGGGTCGAAAAAATCGAAAAATATCGACTATTTTTCAACTTCGACTGTCCATAATTGGAGTATTTTTCATCCGATTTTAGGATGGTGTACCTTTTTGGAAGCGTATTTAATCCGAGTATCGATCTGTATTCACAGATTTTCTATGGTTTTGAGAACTTTTCAAGATATTGCAACGAGTCCGAAAAAAGACCACTCGTACTTTGCCCGCTTATATCTCGGGTATTTTTCATCCGATTTCTGAGTGTTGTACCATTTTCGATTCGTATGACTATCGACTATTGATCTGCACTCAAAAGTTTCATTATTAAAATTTTGCCATTTTTGACAAAAATGTGATGTAACCCCTTATCATTTTTCTCAAAATCGGATCGGGTCGAAAAAATCGAAAAATATCGACTATTTTTCAACTTCGACTGTCCATAATTGGAGTATTTTTCATCCGATTTTAGGATGGTGTACCTTTTTGGAAGCGTATTTAATCCGAGTATCGATCTGTATTCACAGATTTTCTATGGTTTTGAGAACTTTTCAAGATATTGCAACGAGTCCGAAAAAAGACCACTCGTACTTTGCCCGCTTATATCTCGGGTATTTTTCATCCGATTTCTGAGTGTTGTACCATTGTACCATTGTTGTACCATTTTCGATTCGTATGACTATCGACTATTGATCTGCACTCAAAAGTTTCATTTTTAAAATTTTGTCATTTTAGGAAGTGAATGAATTAGGAAAGATTTATATCTAAAGCTTTTTTATTGAAAACTATTCGTTATGTCTTATTGCTTCAGCTGAATTACACAAGAAATGTCTTAAGTCGAGTCCTATTCCTTATTGTCCTTGAAGTCCTTGCTCTCGACTACAGAATCGGATGAGAGGTCAGCCACCAGCTGATGGTAAACGCCCTCGGGCACCACAGTGCCAACGATCTTCTTGTTCTCGTCGGTCTTGACGCGTATCATTTGGATCTTGCGGCCGTCCTTTTCGATGATCAGCGCAATGCGATCCCAGATAGGCAGCATCAGGCCCGACAGCACGTGGTAGGTGCGCACTCGGAGACCCACGCCGCACTTGATGCCGAAGGGGCAGCGGCGGTTCCAGTAGATGTGGGAGCACATGCGCAGACACTGGTTGTACTGCATGTCCCAGAACTGCTGCACTGCCTCGGGCGAGGCCTTCACATAGCGATTGCAAATCGAGCTGAGCGTCTCGGTGCGCACCTGGGGCCCCGTGTTGGGGCGATAGATCTTCATGTTCAGCTTGCTCTGGTCCCCGCTCGGGTTCTGTTCCGGCTGGGCATTCAGGCAGAGGATGGCACAGTTGTTGTTGTTGCGCTCCTGCTTGAATGTATAGAACCCTTCGTGATCCTGTCGATCCTCTTTCTTATATCTACGGAGAAGAAAGTCAAGTTGAAAGGACAATGCAGAGGAGAGTGAAGGAACAATTCCACTTTCTGTGGGCTAACCAGCGTCGGCTCTTACTTGGTCAGCGCCAGCTCGAAGGACATGCCGCGCACCACCTGCATGGTGTGCAGCTCGGTGGCCGCCGTGCCTGTGGCATGCTGCCTAATGAAGCGGATCAGCTTGATGGCCGTCACATTGGCACCGTGCGCGTCCAGGTCCAGGATGCCGAGGTCGAAGTGTCCGGAGCGCTTCATCTGCAGGATGAGCGAGTACATCTTGTTGAGGAAGAACTTGAAGAGGGCATTCTGCACCTCGACGCGGCAGCCGAGTATGCGGTTGAGGAACTTGGGTATGTTGTTGCTGTCCTTCTCGATGACAAAGATCTGGTGGCCCTTGTTGTCCTCGGAGACACTCAGCATGCCCACGCCGGAGAGCGCGACGCAGCAGTCGAAGCTGAAGTCGCCCTTGTAGGACTCCGGTATGTGGATCGTCTCCAAGGGCTTCTCGCCCGTGATCTGCTGCAGCACGCTCTCCAGGGCGCTGCGCCCGATGTTGTTGTCGATGTTGAACTTGGAGAGGTCCCTCGCGTCGGTGGCTCGCCGATCGCCCTGGGTGAGGGCGCCCAAACTCTCCAATCGCTTGGCCACAGTCGCCGCAAAGCGACTCTCCCCTCCCAGGTCCGAGATCAGGAAAACGTACTCCGGCGCATTCGCTTGGTTGGAGCGATGCGTGCGTCCGAACTGCTGGATGGCGCGATCCGCGCTCCAGGGCAGCTCCAGGGTGATGTGGAGCCTTCGCCGCTGGATGGCCAGCCGCCTGTCGCTCTGCAGCGAAATGCCGCTGGAGGCCGCCTCCGAGATGATGGCCACGTGCTTGGTGTCCTCCATGAAGCGCTGCTTCTCCATGTAGTTGACCAGGTCCATGGTCGTCTCCGCCTCGCCGCGCTGCTCGTAGCGATAGGTGTTCTCGTCCGTCTTGATGACCCGCCCGCGCCTGCCCGTCATCTCGGCGACGACCTTGGTGCCCAGCTTGGAGATGATCTTGTCGAGGGTGTTGGGCGGCATGCGCCTGCCCAGGTGCTCGATCTTGTCGAGCAGCTTCTCCCGCACCGTGATGCAGCGCTCGACGTCGCGCTCCGTGATCTTCGCCGACTGCGGCTTGGCGGCATCGAAGTTGGGCTCGTCCTCGTCCTGCTTCGAGTTCATGTTGTTGCACAGATGCTGCAGAATCCGCTCCTGCATGGTGATCTTCTCAACTGCGCGAGAGGAGAGCAGTTAAGCCGAGTGGGCCCGTGGGATTAGTACTCGATTGCTTACCCTTGTCCGGCTTGGGCGGACGGCCGCGACGCTTGCGGCCCAGCTTGGAGCGCTCGTCGCCGTCGTCGTCGTCGCCCCCCCAGGAGTTGTCGCACATCTCAATGTCGCTGTCGCCGCCATCGGCGTCCATGTCGTCGTCCGACCACTCGGAGATCATGCGGCTGCGCTTCGCGCCGGAGCTCTTCGAGCGCGTCTCCGGCTCGAAGGTGCCCGTGTTGAGCAGCTTGTAGAGGGACTCGCGCGTGGGCGCGGGAAAGTACTTCTCCACGAAGGACTGGATGATCATCTTCGAGGTGGAGACGAAGCCCGTCAGCTCGCCCTGGTAGAGCTCGAGGTGCTCCAGGGTGCGCGACTCGCCCGTCGACTGCAGCCCAATGACCACGGCCTTGCCCTGGCGGGCCGCGTCCCGCACCATCTTGACCACGTGGTTCACCTTCGAGGCGATGCAGAGGTTCTTGAAGAAGCGCTGGTGCGCCGACCAGAACTGGCAGGTGATTATCTTCTGGACCCGGTTCTCGATGCACATCAGCCGGCAGGCCTTCAGGAACTTCTCGTTGATCTCGGCCCAGAGCTCGGCCGAGTGGTTGTAGAGCTTGTGGAAGTCCCGCGACATGGGCACCTCCTCGATCCGGAAGCTGACGTCCTTGAAGCTCAGCTGGCGCGCGATGTAGGAGCCCCTGAGCTTCATGTCCATCGCGACGATCTCCATGGCCCCAATGCCGCGCTTCTCCACGGTGTTCACGAACTTGAAGAACTCCGAGTAGGAGGTGCCCGGCCCCCAGAGGCCCAGCCGCACCATGTACGCCATGTTGCGGGGCTCCGAGGCGCCCGTCGCCGAGGCGTACACCACCCGCGCCATGGGCAGCAGCTGCTGCAGCTCGAGCACCGTGGTGCCCGTCTTGGTCGACTTGCCGGCGTTCATCAGGCTCAAGTTCTTCGCCTTGTGGCACTCGTCCAGCACGATGACCCCGTCGAAGTCCGTCCCCAGCCAGTTGATCAGCTGGCGCAGCCGCGTGCTGTACTTGGGACTCGCATTGGCCGACTCCCCGATGAGCGCCGTGTAGGTGCAGAAGATGACGCCGCGCTTGAAGTACTCGTTCTCCTCGGAGCTGATGCGGCTGTACTTGAACTTGCTCATGGAGGCCACCTTCAGGTGCTTGCTCGCCCCGATGTCCAGCAGGTCCCGCTCCGCGTCGAACTTCAGGTCGTTCGACACGGAGATCCAGAGGGCGCGCTTCCGCCCCCTCAGGTAGTTCTCGTAGATGATGGCCGCCACGGTGCGGCCCTTGCCCACGCCGGCGCCGTCGCCCAGCAGGAAGCCCGCCCGCTGGCCGCTGGGCAGCAGCTGCTCGTGGGCCTGACACGCGTAGGTGACCGCCTCCAGCTGGAGCGCGCTCAGCCGGTCCGAGTTCTTGACCTTCTCCGGCAGGGCCAGCTCGTAGGTGATGTCCGGCAGCTCGACGGAGGAGAGCGTGGCCGTCTCCACCACGGGATCGGGGTGCCGCGAGCCGCCCTTCAGCTTGCTCGGCCAGTACGAGGAGTAGGTGTCCGCCACGCCGATCTCCTCGAAGTCCACCTCGTCGTCCTCGAGCGGCGCCTGCATCGGAGCCATCTCCCGCCGCTGCGGCTGCACGCGCAGCGCGCTGTTCAGATCCCCCTTCAGCGGCAGCCGCATCTGGGCCATCGGCTTCAGCACCTGGTTGGGCAGCAGAGCCCGCATCTGGCTCTGCCCGGCGACACTGCCGCTCTTCGCCTTGATGAAGTCCGTCAGGGTCTTGGGAAAGGCCGTCGGAGTCGCGCCCTGCCCAAACATTCGGCTCTGCCCGCTCCGGAACCGATCCAGCGGATTGGCCACCATCACCTTGTACGGCGGCGGCCCCATCGCTCCACCTGGCACGCGTAGCTGCGACTGCATCTTCAGCGGCATAGCATAGCTGGGATTGGGCACTGCCTTGACAACGCCGCCCTCGCCTGGCACTGGCACGCAGAATTTGCCCGCCTCCTGCATGGTGCGTGGCCTGAAGAACATGAGAGATCCTTGCTGCGGCTGAAGCTGTTGCTGTTGCTGCTGCTGTTGCTGCTGCTGATACTGTGGCTGCTGCTGCTGTTGTTGCTGTTGTTGCTGTTGGAATTGTGGCTGACTGTGCATGATGGGCGGCAGAGGGGTGTACGGCAGCGGCTCTGCGACGGGCAGTGGCTCCGGTTCCGGCTCCGGCTCCACCATGGGCAGCGAGTTGAGCTCCTCCTGCAGCCGCGCGTCGATCTGCGCATCCTCCTCGTTTGCGGGAGGCACCTCGGACTTCTTAACGACATCGAAGGGCATGGTTTCCAGGCTGTCCAGCAGCTGAATCTCCGCATTGCTCGAGAGCTTGCCCTCCATCAGGGCCGACTCCTCGAACTTCATGCCCATGTCCAGCGGCATGAGCTCGTCAGTCTGCATGCAGAAGAGGTCGTCGACGTCAAACGAATCCATTTGTGGCTTTTAATTCAATGGGATGGAGGAGGAGGATGAGGAGAGGACTAGATAGAATAGCTTTATTAACGCTTATGCTTCAGCTTTTACAGTAAAACGCTCAAGTTCCTTCAGAAATTCTTTTTTCTGCTACGTTTTGATCCGAACGACTCGAATAACTTCACGTTACAGTTCTCAGCTCGTCTCGACAGTTCTATATAAGCTGATTTTCTGACAGATTACTGTGAGTAGTGTTGCTGAACACCGATAGGACTTGTTGTTAAGTGTTGGACAATGCCAATAAGTTCGATAAACTAGAAGAGCGAAATGAATGTGAAGTCATATACAGTAGATGGTAAAGTAAAAGATGAAAGAAGAAGCGACAGAGAGAGAGAGAGGGAGAGTGGGGGCGGAGATATATAGACTTGGGGGAGAGTAGCAGCCAAAGAGAACAAAGAAGGAGCAAAAGGAGGAGAAAAAGAATATCCTTGAGCTGGTTAGGCCGTTGAGGGAGAGAGGAGCAGGGTATCGAAGGTGTATAATAAGATTGAAGACTTATGTAGAAGTCTCATATTCGAAATCCCACTGATCCAGGCAAGCGTTTGGGGCCAAACGTTGGCCTGGGAGTGTCGTTGGCATTGCCATTGGCTTTAGATTTAGATTTAGATTTATTTTGGAAACAGTCGAAGCTCAGGTCCCCGGGTCTCGGTAGGATTGATGGTGTCGTAGGCAGGGGAGCTCGCGAAATTGTATTGGCATAGGATCAAATGGCAAACAATCCGGATAAGAGCCTCGCCAGCCAGAGCGCCATCAACTGGCACGATGCGGCCGTCCGTCGGCGGACGACCAATGCAATACGGGCCGGAGTCGGCTTCGGCCTCGGCAACGACACCGACGTGCAGACCCCGCGCAAGCGAACGTCGATCCGAAAGGCCTCGATCACATCATCGGGGAAGGGTCGAGATTCGGTCACGTCGGGAAAGGGTCGAGGGTCGGTAGTAGCAGCAGTGCTTCCTGCTGCGCCGACGCAGCGAAGGCCGAGCGACGTACCGACGAGGATTACGAACCCCAATGCAGGCGCTGACATTGTCTACCACAAGCCAGTTCGCTTCCACGCGCCCTAAGCAGCGTGTCCTGAAGCAGACGGGAAATGTGTGAATAAAATGGGCATTGCCTAAGCCATCAAACCCTCATAGGGATTTCGTTTAGTTCGGTTCCTGGAATCATGTGAAAAAATTAAGAGTTTTCAGCTCTGTCCTCGGTTTACTTTCGTGTGGCTCTATCGTCGGCATGGCCAACAGCGAGGATAAGTTGGAGGACGCATCTCGCCGGCTGTCAAACCAGGTGCGTGCGGACAGCAGCAGCCAGAGCATCAGGGACTCGGTCAATCAGTGGCGTCGCCTGTCCCTCGCACGCAGGACTTCCCGAACGGACGTCGTACCCTCCGCCCGGCGAGCGGAGCCCGCGAGAACGTCTAAGAAGCGTCGGTCGTCGGTCGGGAGCCGACGTCGGAAGTCGTCGACCTCAAGAGCCTCAGCTTCGCATGCCAAAGTGGAGCAGGGTGAGGAGTCGGAGGACTCGGAAGAGGAGAACGAGGTGCGCAGAGCCAGCACCACGATTCGCCTCCCGCCAAACCACGGCACCGACCTCTTCTTCTACGAGCCCGTGAAGATGAACCCCGGCAAGTAGACCCGAGTCGACGGCCACTCGAAATAAACCAAAGGCAGACTGAATAGATCTTGGTTTCATTGGGTGGGTGAGAGGAGCTAAAGGACCTTCGGCCAGTTACCTGGGCCTGTGTGTCTCTAGCTCGAATCGACTCCAGCTAAAGCCTCATAGCCTCTTCTTCTATTCTATTCATCACACATTTCATTTGCTTGCAGATAGGAAAAACCTCAAATAATCCAATAATTGGCAATTCGCATTATTCACACCCCGCAATTTGTGGGCCGACGCCCTCCGTCAGAGTTCATAAATAATCTATGGAAAATCTCGCAACCCTCTGCTACAGCAAGGGTTGCCCTTTAAAGTGCTTTTTCTCCTCTTTATTTTCTGTTTTTCTTTTTCTTTTTTTTTGCTATCTTCTATTTGCGCTGTAACTGTAATTCAACTAGCTGTCAGGTGGCTGCCTGGGCTCCAGTTAGTGTGTCCTTTATCGCTTTTGGTGTCCTGCGCCTTATCGAGTCGCCGCCATCTGCAAAGCGAACGAACGTCCGCTGACGATGATGGATTTCTTTCAAATGAAACGCGCGCCCAGCGCCAACTGGAGAGGCGGTGTGCATGTGTGCGCCTGTGTGTGTGTGAGTGTGTGTGTGTGTTTGTGTTGGGGCTCGCTGCTACTCTTGTATGTACGTATATAAGCAAATTCGCTGCGACCAATCAGCGACGAGTGTGTATATAAGGCGAATTCCCCTTTCGGCTGGCGGCGTACGCTAGTTGTCGCACTCTAACGTTAGGGTGTTGGCCAACGTATCTTACTGCTTGTGCTGCTCTAACGCATTAAGCTGCATATAGCTGTCACTGTCTAACCATGCTGGTCTAGCAAAGACACAAACCACTGTTATGGAAATGTAAACAGAAAGACGTAAATAAATAAATTAAAAGAAATATAAAGTTTGGAGTTAGCAAATAAACGCTTTAAGTAAACAAAAGATCAATTATGATATTGTTTTTAAATATTTAATGATTTCGTTTAGCTTGACTGACAAAATAGTTAACTTATGCACAAAGGTTATTTTTATACATTTATATAAATTATCTATATTCTATATAGGAAGTTTTCCTATGTTTAATGACTTTATATACGCAATATCTGACTTAATGCATCGTAAGCTGTAGTGCATCACTTATCACTTGACTAATTAATATTAATGGCGGTGCTCATGTCAACTATTTAACATGCAGTTAAATGTTAATGTGAGAACAAAACCCAATAAATTCCTCTATTTTTAGCTCTTCTCAACGCACTTAAGTAATTTCCGCTAATAAATGAAGCCCTTCATGTGAAACTCTCTCATGTGACACTTGAGACATTAATCATAAACTCAGCTGTGACAGCAGCAGAAATATACTACCCGACTAGCTATATCTTGATATATGATTTTATATCTATATCTGTCGTTCATCAACTGTAAATGACTTTTAGCCTGATTGCCAACTTCAGGTTGAACTTTGACCCCTCCTCAGTGCAACGCCTGCCGTCAGCAGGGGGCGTGGCCGCAGGGCTGTTCGCGTGCCGAAACGGAAGTGTCTTAAAATTGAGTTTACATAATTTAAAAGCTCAGAAAAGAACAGAGTGGAGAAGGGAGCATAAAGAAAGCGAGATTTCAGTATTGAGCTGATGAAGGAATCACACTAAATGCTAAAGGTAAATACATATGGATGTAGGGAATTCATCAGCCAACCCTCGCATGCTCATCTATATGGGTTTTAATTCAGAGCCAAGGCAAAGCAGTTCGAGAGATACGAATCTATTGAAACTAAGACTCAAACTTTATCTATGCATCGCTATAATCTTATCTTATCTAAAACTCTCTCTCTCTCTCTCTTTTTATTTCTCTCTCTTTATCTCTCTGTGTCTCTTCTTCTGTTTCCTCCATTTGATCACTCTCTCTCTCTCTCTCTCTCTCTTTTTATCTCTCTATCTCTCTCTCTCTCTCTCTTTATCTCTCTCTGTCTCTTCTTCTGTTTCCTCCATTTGATCACTCTCTCTCTCTCTCTCTCTCTACCTCCATCCCAGTCGTTTTCTCAGCCTCTCTCATACCTTTTCTCTCTCACTCGCTTTCTAATGTCTTCTCTACCATAACTCTCTCCGTATTTCTCTTTCTCTTATTTCTCATACTGTTTCTCTCTCTTTGTACCCTTCTTTCGCTTTCTCTTTCACACTTTCTTCTGCTCTCTCCCTTTCTTTCTCTTTCTCTTCTCTATTTGTCTCTCTATATTTTGCTCATCTCTTTCCTCTCTCTCTCTCTCTCTACCTATCGATCAATACAACTATATATACGCTATCCATAAATAACTTTCTCTAACCTTTCACACCCTTTTCAGCGCGTCCTCAAGCGTCACCCACAGTAAGCTGGCAACCAGCAGCCGCCCACAATTTTGGCCCTGGTCTAATCCATTCATTAAACTTTGTGATTACAACTGACCACAGGACAAGCCAGGGGGGTTGGCGTGACGAGGCAAGGACAACTCGGCCCACTCAACCCCCTCAGCTCAGCTCAGCTCAGCTCAGCTGAATATGCAAGCAGCTGAGCCTTGTGCAGTCGACTGAATAAACTGACTGCTGACAGGCTCATTAAATGCCGCATTCAGAGTCCGACAGGGGGGCGGGGCTGCCACGAATTGAGGCTAGTCGAGCTCAAGGATTGTGTGTCCGTCCCCATGTCCTTGTTTGCACACCAAGCGAACTGGCCAAAGGCCAAAGTCAACACGTCAAATTGAATGCCTCGAAATGAGGAGAGCGAACGACGCCAACTCCAACTCCAACTCCAACTCCGAGTCCAACTCCGACTGCTGCCCTCGAGTGTGCCACGCCCACTGCGAGGCAAAGGCTAATTTCAGTCAGCTTTAAGTGAAGAAGGAAAAAAGTTCATAAATAATGCGAGGAAAATTGTTAGAAATTGCCAAAACAATTTATGTTGACATTATCTCGGGAGACATTTTTTTTTTCACTCCTGAAGCAGCGCGGATGATTAATTACCGCAGAGCGAGAGAATGGGAGAATCAGAGAGTGGGAGTAGGAGAGCGAAACGGATATTTGAATATGAAAAGCGATAAGTGGCAGACAGACAGTGAGAGAGAGAGGGAGAGAGAAAAGTGTGACAGAAGTTTGGCTTATGGCTCCCCAGTCGGCGATAAAGCTGCGACACGCTGTAATGAACTCTGCAGCTTTTCATCACGACTTTTCCCGGAAAAGATTTTGACAAAGCAACAAAAAAAAGATGAGTTCTTAAGCTGCCGCTGCGAGCAGGTGAAACAGACGCCGAAATGAAATGGGAGAAGCTCTTCAATGAGCGAAATTGAGAAAACAAATTGTAAATTCTGTTTTATTTTGAGTTCTCAGTTCTTGTGAATGAAACTTTTGTGGAGTTTACAGCGGCAAAGGCATTTCTTAACTTTATAAAAAGAACGGAATTGCCGTGTGGGAAGCGTAGTGATTCGGAGTATCTATGGTTTTGAGAAGGTTTCGAAACAATGCACTGAGTCCGAAAATACCTCTCGAACTTTGCATGCCTCTAGATCGAGTATCGTTTGGCCGATTTCAGAGAGATGTGTCATTTTCGACTCGTATGAAGCACGACTATCGATTGGCATTCAAACCATGGGTTTTTCAAATTTTGCCATTTTTGACAAAAATGTGATGTAACCCCTTATCATTTTTCTCAAAATCAGATCGGGTCGAAAAAATCGAAAAATATCGACTATTTTTCAACTTCGACTGTCCATAATTGGAGTATTTTTCATCCGATTTTTGGATGGTATACCTTTTTGGAAGCGTATTTAATCCGAGTATCGATCTGTATTCACAGATTTTCTATTGTTTTGAGAACTTTTCGAGATATCGCGACGAGTCCGAAAAAAGACCACTCGAACTTTGCCCGGTTATATCTCGAGTATTTTTCATCCGATTTCTGAATGTTGTACCATTTTCGATTCGTATGACTATCGACTATTGATCTGCACTCAAAAGTTTCATTATTAAAATTTTGCCATTTTTGACAAAAATGTGATGTAACCCCTAAACGGATCGGGTCGAAAAAAATCGAAAAATTAATTTATTACTTTCGGATATCGCACGGTCGAAAAACACTCGTCTTTTTTTTGCAGAACTTTGGCTAACCACAACTTTGATATTTTTCATCCGATTTAGGGATATTATACCTTGTAAGAAGCGTGTGGATTCGGAGTGTCGATCCCTGTCCGCAGAATTTCTGTGCTTCAAAAAGTCTTCTTAAAAATCCATTGAGTCCGAAAAAATACCTCTCGAACTTTGCATGCCTCTAGATCGAGTATCTTTAGGCCGATTTCAGAGAGCTGTGTTAGTTTCGACTCGACTATTTTGTCATATGTAAAATTCGTAATCCACTAGTTAACAGATTTAAAAGTATGTTTTGAAAAAATAAATGAATACATATAGAAAACCTTGCCTAGCGTAGCCTAGCTGAGCCACCACTTGAGCCTCTCATTAGTATGCCATAGAGGAACGCACACAGAGACACAAAAGAGAGGAGGAGAGTATCTCTCTCTCTCTCTCTCTCTCTCTCTCTCTCTCGTTCGCTAGTTCGAGTGAATTGACATTTGGGATTCGAATTGATTTTTGGTTGTTTGCTTTGCTGATTTGCGCTCTGCGGACTTTAGCATTTGCCATTTGCCATTTGCCATTTGCCATTTTTTCCTGATGCGAATTTGCGAGTTTTCCAAATGAAAATCCGTGTGCGAAATGCGATGTTTGCCGTAATATTGACACTTGATTTGCATTTATAATGGCGACGTGATTCGAGCATATCCGAGTGTTCGAGCATCTTTATCAATCTTTATCTAACAGGTCGCATCTCTAGCTCTGGCTAGCTCTCTCCCTCCCTCTCGCTGTCTCTGTTCCTTTTTTTTTGGGACATATTGTGAGGCCTGGCCGCGGGCTGTTTTCAGCATAAAATAATCTTTTTAAGCCGAAAACAAATTACAAATAAGAGCCCCTCTCTATAATTTGTTCCCATTTTTTTTGGGCGCTTTTTCTCTCTCTCTCTCTCTGTGCATTTTGCATAATTTCTCGTTACGAGGGTTGCTCTCAGCGTTGCTTTCTCTTAACAAATTATAATGTATTGGAAATTGACAGAATTATGCAATGAATAGAAAATTATGTAAATTACAGTGCAGTTACATTTAATGGGACGACCTTTTGCCGAGGTCCAAGTGCCGGGTCGAGCCGTGTCGCACCGTACGACCCGCCAGCCTCAAATCGAATTCCCATTTTTATTGGCAGCTCGTAAGATGGCAAAATTTGTGCCTCGAAAAGCCAAAGGAAAGCCGGAAAAGGTCTGCCAAAGCTAATGCCAGCAGCAGCAGCAAATAAAGTGCAATGATAACAGCAGGAAAAGCTGACAAAGGCACACGGAGCCAAGTCGAGCAAGCAGCTTTAACTGACTCAAGAAATTGGTTCAAAGTGGACTTTCTTTAAGAAGTGGAATTTGAAGTTAAAGTTTCATTGAATCTCTGAGGTTAGTTGATAAATTTAAATAAGTATTCAAAGAGCGAGTCACAATGGGAATGGACTATAAATAAGGCTAAGATACCAGAAGGATACTAAGGAGGATACGGATAGATCTTCGAGCCAGACTTATATGGAATGCACTAAAGTCTAGTTACAAATTACCTTTAGCAGCACTTAAAAATGTCTTTAATTATGCAAGCTCTGCTCAGGTGTCAGCGCGTGAGCTGTACGTGACAGCTGAGAGCCAGCTAGTTCCGGCTGTGCCCAGCTCCAGCTTCAGCTCCAGCTCCTGCTCCTGCTCAGTGAGAGCAAAAAGTAATTAGCATTTGCAGCGGCAAACTGCAAACTTCAAACTTTGCAAAGGCAAGAGAGCTTGAGAGACTTTGAGAGCTCAGCTCGAGGGCGTGTGCTGCATGTGATGCCCACTCCTGTCCTCCCTCTGGCCTACTCCTTAGCTTGGCCAAAATAAGTTGTCATGATATAATTTCGTCGTCGTCGTCGTCGTCGATTTATTGAACGGGCTAAGCGAAACGTTTGATGCCCGTAACATGAGCTTCAATATAAATTTCTGTTTGCATTGAGTCGAGTCGCGGTGATTCCCTCCTCGCTCCTCGTTCCATGTTCATTTGCATTCGTGACCGAAGTCATGACAGGAGCAGCGAGTCACGCGAATTGCAGCAGAACAACAGACATATGTATATATATTTTAAAGCCAAAATCGAGCTGCTCATAACTCTGTCATGTGTTTTCTTTATGAAGCAGCAGCTGCAACATCATCATCATCATCATCATCATTGTCATTGTCATCATTGTGTTTGGCTTCGTTTCATGCGTCATCATGTGCTGGACTAATGGAAGACAAACATTTTATGGGCTGGCTTCAAGAAGTCACGGCCTCGCATTGACCTTAGACCAGTTCGCCTCCACTGACCCCTCTGACCCCTCTGACCCCCCTGACCCCTGCTCCGCGCTTCATTCAATTACATTTTTGCGCACACTCAGCACTAAAGGGACCTCATAAAGCGTCAAAATTTCAGCAAATGAGCAAAGACCTGCCCGACCAACCCACCCCCACTCCGCTCGGCCGTTTGTTGTCCTTCATTAGAAACGAGTCCCGCGGGATATCGAGAATCGATGAACGCTACAGCCTGGCCAGCGCAGAGGCAACACATCAACGCCATCAAAGCGCTCGCCCCTATTAAACCAGACAGTTCCATCGAGGCCGCAGCGTCAACATTGCGGCTGCCACAATTGCTTATGCAATCTGAAGTGTCCTTCATGCTGTGTCCTGTTTCCCTGTGTCACCCCATCTCCAGCTGCTGCACTGCCAAACCTGCTGACCAAGCCAGCAACTCCCTGAGGAATCAGCCAAGCAAACCAAACCAAACACTTGCGCTGCTCCAGCTCTAGCTGGGACAAAAGTCCAACTTGTTTCTGGGTCATATTTGTTTGTTGTATTATCTGCTAAGTCTAGTTGATACCTGTACATGGATTATAAATTATAATTAACTTGAACTCACATGCTGCCTGCCGTCTAATACTATTTGAAATAATTATAGTTCAGCTGCTCTTTAAGTTATAAGTATTATCGGACTATTTAAATATTGAATAAGTCTTGCCATTTAATAATAAATTATATATATTTGCATTGCCAATAAAATTTTATCAAAAATATACATCTGACTTTTATTTCACTCTCTTCAAAAGCTAAATCCTAATACTAATATTTGCAGTATTTATTCATATATCTCTTCTACCTCCACAGTTCTAACATCAAATATGAATGTTTGCTTACATCTGGCTCCGTTTTTCATCTCACTTTTCATACCTTTTGCAACTTTCCCTCTCTCTCTCTCTCTCTCACATGCTTTTATCCTCCATCTCAAGCTGCTAAATTTGTGACAACTGCTTAAGTTCCTTTCCCAAATTTGCTCACGTTCGGGCCATTGCGGGGATTAACTAATTTCGTCCTGTAATTTTTAGCCAGGCTCAGAAACTTCTTTGAAGACGGCGCAAAGTTGAGCTCAGCTCGCACTTAACTCCTTCGGCTGCGTCGAGTTTTTTCCTCGCTTCGTCACGCCTCAAAGTGCGCATAAAAAACGAACAAAGAAAAAAAAGGAAAAGCAGGAAAAATTTTACGATTTTCCTATGCAAATTTTCCTCGACGTTTTTTCCTACCTTCCTTTTATTCTGGGGGTTTTTCTTCACGTTTTTTTCTCTCGGAGCTTTGCAGGTGGATGGTTTTACGATGCATTTTATGGACTGAGAAATGTTTTCCCATTTCGAGCTGAGAAATGCAACGAAATGAATTTTGCTAGTGCGATAAATTAGAGCAAAAGTCAATTAGAATTCGTTACAGAAGAACTTTTGAGCATGCCACGCCCACACATACACAGAGAGAGTGAGAGAGATTATCTGTGATAATAACGGAACGAACTTAGCCCTAATAAAGTACAAATGGGAGCAATTCTATTTCATTAGGCAGCAGCCGAGTGGAGGCGAGTCGAGTCGGGCTGAGATAAGGCCTCTGTGAGCCATAAAATATGTCATATGTGTTGGCAAAATGTTGCAGCGCAATTAGTGTAAACGCATGCGGCAGGGCAAGGATTTGCCAGGACACTCGCCTCATGTGGGACAGATAACGCTGGCTGTAATTAACCCATTCTCCTCTCGCCTGACTTGAATTCAGCGTGAAAACATTTGTGGCACAAGTTTACACACTGAGAGAGAGAGAGAGAGAGAGAGAGAGAGAGAGAGAGAGAGACTCACACTCACTCCCTCTCGTTTATCCTTTGTGCTTTCTTTCTCAAGGCGAGTTAATGCCTTGCAAATTGACACTTGGCTCGAGTGACGGCACACGAGTTCATCACAGAGTGATGAATGTGCAACTTCCTGTGTCCAGGAGCACAGTGGATGTGTCCTGCGTCCTGTGTCCGTGTCCTGGCCTCGCAGTGCCCAACCAAATTGGATTGCATAACATTATTTTGCACTTGTCTGGCGTAAATTTGCCCAAGAAAAGGATAATTTATGCGCTCTTCTCTCACTCAAGCGAGTCGCTGAACTTCCTCTGCGTCCTTTTGATGGACATTCGAGGCAAGTGCCCTGGGACCTCCAACACCTCCACATTCCACTCTCTCTCACTCTCTGGCGTATCGAAGCAAATCCAATAAATAAAACTCAGCTTAGCTTCTAGCTTCGAGCTGCTGCGTCATGTGTGTGAAATAATATTTGTGTCTGGCTGGCGCTAATCAAAGTGGATCGCAGCTGCGGAGCTCTGGCTGACCCCTGAAACCCATTGATATGGGCTTTACTAATGCCAGGACTCTGTATGTGGGGAAGCTTGACAAATGCTGTTAAGCCTGAAGTTCACTTTTATTGGGTGATTGAGTGTGGGTTCTCCAGCTCTAGAGCTCTTGGTTTCTTAAGGAATCTCCCTCTCTCTCCCTCGCCCCTCTCTCTCAGCTTAGATATCTTCAAGCTAGACATTATACAAATGCTGCAATAACAGACTAATTATAGACTTCTTAACAATTTCTTGCTCCACACAGCTCGTCCTCTTCTCTGAGCCACCCCCTCATGCTCACCTTTGCTGCCCTCAGTGCCCAAGCCAAAAAAAAACTTTGGAAAACAATAAAAACAAGGTTCAATTAACATAAAAAAGCGATTTGTTTTGCCCAAGCCTCGAAGCAAGATTAATGGAGTTTGCTGACTTCTCGCCTCTCCCCGGCAGGTGTCAGAGTTTAAATGCTCTTATTGCGAGCCAGCTCGGCGCTGGCTATAATTAATATGCTAATAAAATGTCGCTTGACAGCTGAACAAGAGCATTTGACAGCGAACAGCATCCCAGTCCTCCTCCGCCTGCCTCGTTGGCGCCTTTGGAATGCTGTGCAATAAAGTTCTCGGCATATTTGACTGACATTCCGGGCCACATATTGGGGCTGGCTGTAAATCATGATTATCTTTTTATTGCTGACATTTGCGGCCGCTTTATGAACTTTTCTCTTTGTCAATCGCCCCTGTACTCGAGGGCTAACGAGATTTGCAACGCTTTTGGGCATTTTTCTCGCTGCTCTAATGGATGCGACTCCCACGAGCGGGTGGGTGGGTGGTGGCTTCGCACTTACACAGCCCAGTGGCATGGCCATTGCATACCTTAAGGAGCTGCGCCAAAAGGCATTCCAATCGAATGCCATTCGATGATAAAAATCGTGCCACACGTTAATCCAGTCCAACAGCAGGACGTCTCGCCGCTCGCCGCTCGCCTCTCGGGCAGCCAGCCAAGTTTCGAGTGGCGCAGATTAGTCCCTGCGACAGTGGACGTCCTGTCGCTCCGGCCGGCTCAAAGTGCCAGCGCCACAGTGCAACATTACAATAATGTGCACTTTTATGGACAGTTAACGGCTGCAGAACCCATAAACGCATTATCCAGCGCACATCAATGGAATGCCAATGCCAATGCCAAAGCCAACGCCAAAGCCAAATATGAGAGCCAACCTCACTGTGTGAGGACGTTGTCACAGCAAACTTTAAGCAGCTGCTTAGCGCATATCTAAGCGAAGCTAATGCTGCAATGCGAATGGCCAACAATCGAGAGAGCGTCAAAGCTCAGCTGAACTCTACTTGGGCTAAAGTGTGCAGTAAACGTAATGCTTCTGTGACTATTTGTATCTCTATCTAGATGCACACTTAAGCATCTGTGTACCTATCTCGTGTAACTATCTATCTTTTATTTGTTTATATATCTGCATGCCCATCATTATTTGTATCTGCGTTCATATCAAGTTATGTTTATGGAACATATCTATCTATCTATATCTGCCTAACTATCTGTCTGTATATCTATGAATCTATCTATGTATCTTTCCCTCTATCATTTTGTCTATCTATACGTATATGTCTATATATCTATCTATCTATCTGTATATCTATCTATCTATCTATCTATCTATCGATATATGGATCTATCTATCTATCGATATATCTATCTATCTATCTATCTATCTATCTAATATCTATCTATCTATCTATCTATCTATCTATCTATCTATCTATCTATCTATCTATCTATCTATCTATCTATCTATCTATCTATCTGTCTATCTATCTATCTATCTATCTATCTATCTATCTATCTATCTATCTATCTATCTATCTATCTATCTATCTATCTATCTATCTATCTATCTATCTATCTATCTATCTATCTATCTATCTATCTATCTATCTATCTATCTGTGTATCTATGTATCTAACAAGCTCTGTTTTTCCTTCTACATATCTTTCTTCGTTCAGTTATACCCTTATATCTATATATTACACACAGCAACATTCGGATCGGCAACTAGAAAACTTATATCAAGTCATGCATGTGACATATTCTTAGCCAAAAGTTCAAGAAACTAACTTTGATGTCCCGTAGTCCACAGACCCAATCCCTAGTCTCCCACTGCAGTTCTTGCTGAAGAGAAACAGTCTAAAAGCTATAGCCGCAGCAGAAACGTATGAGAATATCAAATAGTAAACAAAAGCAAATCATTAAAGCTTTAACTGCAAGTACCAAAGGAGTTTCAATCATGCTTGCTTCATCAAAATTGATGACCCTTAAGCCTCTAGCTTCAAGCTTCAAGCTTAAGATTTTAAATATTTATATTTATTTGCTTGTTTACAAGACTTTCCTCGATAGCAAACTGTGTCTGTGGCCAGCCATAAATTTGTACTAGTTGCTCGGCTAACGGAAGCTAATCTCGAATCTGAATGGAGCTTGAAACATGGCCTTGCTCGGCCCACAAATCTCGAAGGAAGCAACAGTTAAGCAGCCGAGAGAGGAGCGTCATAAATAAGGATCCGGGACAAAGGCGAAGCATCTAAATTAATTATTTATAGGAGAGGAGCCGCAGCGCTGCAACTGAGGCTGAATAATAAAACGATTTGCGAGTCGCAACTAAACATGAATCATGCCCGAGGATAGCCCGGAGAGCGAAAGAATAGGAAAGATAAGGAAACGAGTTTAAATTATGAAGGTTCGATGTTAAATGGACTCGGAGTCCGAACTGCAACTGGAGCAGCTTCAATGCGGAAGTAAATCTAATTTTAAGAGGCGAGCACAGCCCCGGGCCCGGGCTACAGCCCCAACTACTGCCACAGCCAACAATTATATTAATACAGTTACTCGAATTTATGACTTGCTGCCGAGGGTGGTTCGAACTGTCACAGTGGCTGGAGAGGTGAGTTGGGGGCGGGGCAGGGGCCGGGGCCGGGGGCCGGGGGGTTGCCAAATTGAATTTGCATAATTTTGAAAAGACGACTGCGGCTTCCAAGTGGCTAAGCGCGTTTGTGCATATTGACAGGACGACGACGAGCAGAGGGAGCGAGCAGCCGGAACAGGAGCAGGACTCATGGAAATCATGTTTTTGATTTTGATTATGCAAATTTAAGTGTCGCAACAATGTTGCTCATTGGAGCCGAAAGTTGACGCGCCGCAAGCCTCGCGAGTGCAGCTCGAATCTTTCCGCAATCAGTTCCAAGGCGAAGTTTAATATGTTAATTACAGACTGGAGGAGAGTGCCAGAGAGAGAGAGAGAGAGAGAGGGAGAGA
The DNA here is from genome assembly GCA_018903745.1 of Drosophila repleta. NCBI lineage: Eukaryota > Metazoa > Arthropoda > Insecta > Diptera > Drosophilidae > Drosophila > Drosophila repleta. Next base: position 5,703,241 of record JAEIGN010000752.1, on the reverse strand, counting down.
GGGAAAGAGGGAAAGATCGGGCTAATCTAGTCGAGATTGTGCGTTTAATTGAATGCGACAGAGCCACCCTACGGCCGTTAGAGTGGACCGCACGTTTGTCCACTTCAATTGAGCCGCAACTGGCGACAGTTTAGTGGACATGGCCAGCCCCCGTCAGCAGATATTAAGCCATGATTTTCATATAAATTACTTCATTAGCAAAAGTCCTTGGAATTTATGTCCACATGCATATATCCTTAGGAATACTCTCTCTATATGTATATGTATGGGTGTGTGCTCAAATAGTTGCCCAGCTCAATTGCTGACATCATCGCAATGAAACTTACAGCGAGCAAATGCCTTCAACTTTAGAGAAAACTCGCGCTGAGTTAGTCGAGGGTCAGCTGGAATTTGAATTGGAATTGGAATTGGAATTGGAATTGTCTTCGCAATTTAGAGAGCGCAGCAGAGGCAGCTCGAGAATTATGTAGAAGAACTATCCAGATATGCTTATATACCCATTCAAAAAACGAGAAGAGTATATAGGTCCATCTGAGCATCGCTGTTGCAGCTAGAGACTTGAAGCCACTCCACCACTCCTGCTTATCCCATTCCTTCAGAGTATTGGGAGTGTTGGCTGGCAAGCCAAGCTGAAACAGCTCTGAGCTTTAAGGCTCACTCAGAAATCACATGAAAAGCGCATTGAACCTTTGCCTTTTGCCTCTTTGTGGAGCATTTCCAAGGAGATGCGAATCTGAAAGTTCCATTTGAATGGACTGCGAAATTCCTGGCATAAATGAGAGCTGCTGGCCCAAGTGCTGTTTGTGAATGCGCCTTGACGGATTTGCACAAATATTTCATTGCCCCCTCTCTCTCTCTCTCTGCCTCTCTCTCTCTCTTTCACTCCAGGGTCTGCCGTGGCACGTTTTATACGAATTTGAACGGTAATAATCGATCCCAGCGGCACTTTTTTTCTTATAAAAAAAGGAAATATAAATCCGATTGCAAAGGACTGAGACTGAGACCGAGGCTGAGGCTGACCCGGAGGAGGGTTGCTTTAAGTTGTTGCTCTTTAAAGCTGGCTTAAATACTGTAGCTGTCCAGCTCTGATGGCTGTTCTTTATGGCTTCGACTTGTGATTGCATGCAAAGCCGCAAGGATTAAAAACAAATCCACTCAAAATTGAATACGATTAAATTCCGAAATTGACCTCTGGGCCCGGGCTGACCACATACATATGCAAATGCCTGCACCCTGCCTCCAAGGTATCTCCCCCCCCCTTCTGCCTGCTCATTTAGCTCGAGCTGTGAAAGTCAGACACAGACACACACACACTCGCACACTCGCACACTCACACTCTAGTAATTTTTGCTTTTGTAAATTTTAAAATCGAATTTGGTAATGCTGTGCGAGGCGGAGGAGGGTTGTCTCTGCCGTTGCCTTTTTTATAGTCACGAAGGGTTGCGGCACACTTGAGCTAGGGGTTGTCCGCTTGGCTCGGCGAGCTGCTCTCAAAACATAATTACGCGCATGTAAACAATAATTTAATTTCACACTAATGCAACAAATTTGTGGGCTGATTGCGGGTTTTGTTTAAGCATGTGGCATGTGGCATGTTCTGTGAGTAAGTGTGTGTAGAAGGTGTTGGCCATTGTCTCTATGATGCGCTCTCTCTCTCTCTCTCTCTCTCTCTCTCTCTGTCTCTATCTACTCTCCACTTATGACAAACGCTGAGATTTATGGGCGGGCAACCCTTTTAGCCTTCTTTTCTCTCTTTGATTGCCTTATGTTCCATCAATAAATTATGTCAGAGGCACATAAATCTTGCCAATCGATAATATGGGGTAGTTCCAGTGTTGGTAAACAAGCTAAGCTGCAGGCACATATCATCATCGAACTGATTTTGGCAACTGTTGCCAGCGCGAGGGGGGTGGGGGTGGGGGCGTGGCAGCGCATGTTCCTGCCAAAAGATGAAATTTCAATTGAAACTCAGCCAAGTGTGCCTGTCACTCACACACACACACACACACACACACATGAGTCTCGATAGTTTATCCATCACAATCAGCATCGCTTCTGCTTGAATTGCGGCAAACGAAGGAGGCATCAAGGCGCGCGTCCTGGCCAAACACAGGATGTTCATTAGGTTCGCTGCACTCGCCTATTAAATCTAGATAGCAACTGAGGAAACGAGCGAAAGAAACTCAACTCCGATGAATAATGCATGAAATGGTTAATCGAACTGTGCCGGGATTAAATGATTATCTCAGCCTTTAATGCCCAGTCGAAGGTCTTAGTTCCTGCTCTTGTAATTACCCTGACCACTTGCTGGCCGAACTAGTTCCAGTTCGTTCTCTAGAACCTGTGCAAAATGATTTAGTGCCCAGCATTATTGAACGAAATTTAGTTGCCGAAATTAGTGACAACTGCCGACGTTTGTTTAGCCTCTCTTTCTCTCTCTCTCTCTCTCTCTCTCTCTCTCTCTCTCTGTCTGTCTTTGCTCAATTCATCAGGCCACAAATTTTTGTGTAACCGGATGCTACACCTCACTCTCTCTATCTCTCTCTCTCTTACTCTCTCTATCTCTCTCTCTGCTGCATCAGCATATGTAATCCAATGAAACGAATGCTTTATTGGCTTAATGGAGCTGACGAGCCGTCGAGGCCTCCCCAGGGCCAGTCGAGAGTGTATCGAAATGAAAAAGGACAATTTAATTTCATCTGCCGGACGTAGAGCAGCACGGCTATGCGCCAAAAGGATGCGCCCATAATTCACACTTGTGGCCAAAGCACACACATACAGCCTCCCCACACACGTGTGTGTGTGTGGGTGGGTGGGTGTGGTTGTCTTTCCATGCTTAATTTATGACCACTAATTGCGTCGATGATAAATTTAATTTCGAATTATGACAGCGCTTCCATTGCAGCCCTCTCCCTCTCCCTCTCTCTCTCTCTCTCTCTCTCTCTCTCTCTGTCGTCGCATTCCTCAGCTGTCAAACACATTATTAGCATATTAATTATAGCGACTTGGCTCAACTTCAGCAATTAACTTTGACACCTGAGAGAGAGACAGAGAGAGAGAGAGGGAGAGAGAGAGAGAGGGAGAGAGCGACTTCTGAGACAAACGAATCGAAAATCTAATTTATCTTCAGCCCAGAGGTGTAAACACAAACAAATCTCTTTTTTATGGTAATTTGGCCCAAGTTACGTTTGCTCCTCCTTTTCGTTATGGGTATTCCCTTGCACTGGCCCGTCTGTATTTGTTATCGATAAAATTTAATTTGTTTTTATTTACGCAAAACTAATTAAAATTCACTGTGTGGGGGCGTGGCAGCACATGAGTGGATGCGAGCGCCCAGGGAATAGCCCAAACGCCGAACTCCCGAGCGGGCGGTAAACTCATTTGTGTAAACTAATTGAGAGATTTGCGTGCGAGCAGAGCCAACTTCGTTTTATGATCTGTCTCTCATTAGCAATTAAAGCGAATTACACACATATACACTTGCTTATATCTATATATACATATATAGTTAGCTAATGAGACATTAAATTTTTGGCTGATTTGCCAAAAATGCGATTGTTCAGAGGCCAGAGAGGGAGAGGGAGTGAGAGAGAGAGGGAGGAAGCTGGGCTTAGCTGAAACTAATTGCGAAATTAAAATAACAATCTATGAAATTAGCACTAATTATAGTCAGAATGAAAGAGAGAGAGAGAGAGAGAGAGGGGGAGAGATGAAGTTATATAAAAATACACACAGGGTGTCCCAAAAATCACGCAAGATTTCAATTGTGCTCCACTTGTGCAGTAAAGTGTTGGTAAACCAAATACAAAGGAACAACTGGCAGCTCAGGGTTATTGAAAATGAAGCACTATACAAACTACTATATAAATCAATAAAAATTTACAATTTTGAGTTATAATTCTGTATTTTCTATACAAATTACTTCTTGCGTTAATTTTGGGACACTCTATACTTTGTAAATGAAAGCTAATAGCCAGCTCTAGCCAGAAGGACTGACTGACTGCATGTTAAGGATTGTCAATTTAACACTGCATGACTTATGGGATTATGAATAGCTGGGAAAGAGGTCAGGCTTACAGATTGCTGTCTCTAAGAGCCAATTCATAGGGATCCGTGGACTACTAGGATAAGAGCTCTTCCTGTGGCTGTTACATTGGCTCTGGCTGAATCTCTGGCTGAGAACTCTAGTAGTGGCTGTGGCTCTGGATCTGCGGCTGGCTCTAACTCTGGCTCTGAATGTGGCTTTAACTCTGGCTCTGCCTCTGCCTCTGGCTCAAACTCTGGCTCTGAATGTGGCTTTAACTCTGGCTCTGCCTCTGCCTCTTGCTCATACTCTTGCTCAAACTCTGTCTCTGGCTCATTCTGTGGCTCAAGCTCTGGCTCTGCCTCTAGATGCAGGCGCCTCTAACTCTAGCTCTATCTCTGGCTCTTACTCTGGCTCTGCCTCTGCCTCTGGCTCAAACTCTGGCTCTGAATGTGGCTTTAACTCTGGCTCTGCCTCTGCCTCTTGCTCATACTCTTGCTCAAACTCTGTCTCTGGCTCTGGCTGTGGGTCAAGCTCTGGCTCTGCCTCTAGAGGCAGAAGCCTCTAACTTTAGCTCTATCTCTGCCTCTAACTCTGGCTCTGAATGTGACTTTAACTCTGGCTCTGCCTCCAACTCTGGCTCTGGTTCTGCCTCTGGCTCTGTCTTTGGTTCTGGCTATAGTTAAGGATCAGATTCTGGCTGTAGCTCTGCTAATAGCTACAACTCTCTCTCTCTCTCTCTCTCTCTCTCTCTCTCTCTCTCTCCGACTCCAGCTTTGGTTATTTTCGAGTTAGTCAACCACATATTAAGCACAATTCGACCCACCTTCAGGCGCAACCTTAAACCACAATTAGGCCAAGAGCCAAATCCTTTCGCATATCTACTTTAATGGACAAATAGATAATGGAACTTTTGAAATTGTTTTACAGACAGACTCCACTCCAGCCTGTGCTTCGCTTAATTGCAGGAGCGTTGTCCTTGTTATCTGTCTGTGTCCCATACGAGAAGCGGCCCAGTTGAGGGCGGGAGGCGTGGCGAATGGGTTTATTGTAATTTTGTGTTGCAGCATTTCGTTAAAATATGACATATTTTATGGCTCAGAGAGCTTTTATCTCTCATTTGCATTTGCATTTCCCCAGCCGAACGAGAAAACTCACAAAGAAAACTCACATGTGCGCTAAATGGGTTTAAATGAAATGGAATTGCTCCCATTTGTACTTTATTGGGGTTAGCGGCGCTTACGTTACGTACATTACGTACAACACATTACGTTGGGAGCGCAGTTAATGAGGCTGTTTAGTTTGCATATTGAGATGATGCCTTCTTTGTCTTTGTCTTTGTCTTTGCTTGAGTTCAATTGGGAGTTGTAAGGATTTTCCTCTTATTACGTAAGCAAGACATAATATTGTCGTTACGTTATACTATAAGTAAATTGAAACGATGTAACTTATAGATTTACGTAAGGTACCTCCTCAGCCGATGAATATGTTTAATTAGACTCAGTGCACGCAGATGCATGCTATTACGTTACGTTATATTATGACGTATGCTATATATGAGAGGTATGTTATATATATTTTAAGTTTTTTACTTTTTTGAGCTTCTCTTAGTCTGCGTGATACTTGCATCCACATGCAGGTCACGTAACGTAACTATCTGTGTCGTTACGTTACGTTACGTTACGTTACGTTGCACTCAATTTTGCACTACGTTACAAAACTAATAAAGCTAATGACGCTATGCAGTCACACGATAAAATGGAACTCCCTCTCTCTCCCTCTCTCTACCTCTCCCTCTCTCTACCTCTCCCTCTCTCTACCTCTCCCTCTCCCTCTCTCTCTACCTCTCCCTCTCTCTCTCTATCTCTCCCTCCCTCTCTCTCTCTCTGTCGTTGGCAAACTTTGTCTGATTGATTTGAGGCTCTTGAGGCCGGCTTTTTGCCTCGACGGGGAACATTTCGAGATTGCGAAATATGCGCGGAATTTGCTCGTGGTACTCGTGGTAGCAAAACTCCCTTTAGTTGCCTTCTCTGTGGCGTCTTTTTGTGTGTCGCTGCGCCCGATGCAAAAACCCGAAATATATTTCATTGCTTTTTGCGCGTTTGTCTGCGATTGTCTTTGAGGCCCTCTGAGCGCAACTTCTGTCGAACGCTGAACGCGTGTGTGTGCGCGCAGGTGGGGCCAAGGGGGGCTCTGCGCAGGTGAATCTCAGCAAAAGTATCTCTCGATAAATTAAATCGAATTTCTTACATTTTTGTGCATGTTTAACGCGTGCAAGGAGTGAGGGCAACAAATTCGCCCTCTCCCTGTATATAAAGCACAAGGCTAAGAGAGCTTCGAGGAGAAGTTGTTGTGGACGGAGTGTATATATTATAGTTATTGGCCAGATATGGTCGATCTGTACTTTTATTGAGTATACATAATCTATAATAATCTCTCTCCCCTCATCTTCTCTCGCTATTCCTTCAGTTTCCTGCTCTCCATTGCCCATTCTTAAATCGCATCCTTTCGGCCTAACGCCTTATCAAGCTTTCATCTCAATTGCAGTTTTGGGCTCTCTCACTCTCTCTCTCTTTCTTTAATCAAATAATCTCTTCACACTTGGAATTAAGCGCCTTCGCCTTGAACTGGCTTCCGTCGCGCCACGCCGCTGGCTGATTATCCCCAGAGCGTTGGCCTTCATGTGTGTCATCGGAAATTGCTTTGGCGATGTCTTAACCCGTTCGCTGACGACGTCCTCCCGGCCCTCCCCTCTGGCTGGAGCAGGCGCTAACACGCCTCGAGATTGCCGTAGCACGCGCTGCACCCCGCTCCGGCCATGAGTCGTATCGGGCCATGTCATCGCTCAAATAAATGTGAAAATGCTAATTTAACCCTTCTTATTATTCATAGTCTTACACTTGGGCGAGCGCCGAATCTTGTTGTAGTTGCGACGCTATCACCATGGATGATAAATTTCAGACTCGGCGTCGATTTGCATTTCTTGAGAGCAGCTCTCAGGGGGACTAGCCTAGACCAAATTATTTCAACTCATCTCGTGACAATGTCTTGCATTAGATTAAGACATTTGTCAACTTAATGCCCAGCTATTTGGTTAAGTTATTAAAGTTCGTCTAATGAAATTCCATCATTTTCTCTCATCATCTCTCTCTCTCTCTTTCTCTCTTTCTGACTGCGGCGATTCGTTCAGCCGTAGGCGAATCCGGATTGCCACACATATTCCTAATAGCGGCGCACACGCCCTCAACACGTGCCACCGCGCTTGCACCACGAAATTTCAGCCAATTTTTGCCTCGAATTTCATGTGAATTAGTTGTGAATCAAACGAATCAAACGAATGCCACGGCGACGCGTGTCAATCAAACGAAAATCTATTGTGAATAATTTACTTATGACATTTCGCAGTATTTGACGTATTTTATTCAATTTCATGGCTCCTTCTTTACGGCCGCAATGTGTGGGCCACCAAATGTATTCTGAATGTGTCTATAAATATAGTAAATTGATTGATTGATTGATTGATTGACTGATTGACTGACTAACTGGAAAGGTTAGAATAATATGAGCTGTGGACGTCCTTCTTTAGTTATTCTATTCATAAACATTTCAAGTTAGTATTCATCGCCTTTCTATGCAATTCTCATAGCTTTAAATCAACACATGCTAGGCTGCTGCTCAGTATATCAAGTAACTACATATATTTGAGTTTTATTATGAAAAAGCATAAACATTTCATATACCTATCGCCTCTCTATGCAATTCTCATAGCTGAACATAGACTGAGCACAACAAAGCGCAGCCTCTCTATGCAGTTCTCATATTCCAGATCTACTCCATTCCTATTCCAGTTCTCATATTCCAGATCTACTCGATTCCTATTCCAGTTCTCATATTCTAGATCTACTCGATTCCTATTCCAGTTCTCATATTCCAGATCTACTCCATTCCTATTCCAGTTCTCATATTCCAGATCTACTCCATTCCTATTCCAGATCTACTCTGCCTTCTCCTACTAGCATTTCCTTTATTTCCAAGCGCAGCCTCTCTATGCAGTTCTCATATTCTAGATCTACTAGATTACTATTCCAATTCTCCGATTCCAGATCTACTCCATTCCTATTCCAGCTCTCATATTCTAGATCTACTCCATTCCTATTCCAGTTCTATTCTCCCTTCTCCTAGTAGCATTTCCTTCATTTCCAATCGATTGTCGCTGAAATCAATATTAATTGCGCTCTAAATCAAATCTCCTGGCTTCACTTAAGACGTTGTTCCACTTCATTTGTCGGCGATGCGCGGCAAGTTCTCAGTGCCAACAAGGATTGCCCATTAAAAATGTTAATTAGTTGCGCAAACACTGAGCATCGGTGATTGCAGTAGCCGCAGCAGCAGCCGCAGCAGCAGAGGCAGAGAGTGGGGCAGGGGCAAGGAAAGGCATTTGCAACAGGAGCTGAGGCATCCACTCGGACATGGGCAACGACTTTGCCGACATCGCGTGTATGCAAATTGAATTGGCTGCCGTTGCAGATGCTCCCGCTGCTGTTGCTCCTGCTGTTGCTGAGGTGTCTCCAATTGAATGGCAATTAAGATAAATGTTCGCAGCATGTCCGCACTTAAGGCCGACTGCCGAATGCCGAATGCCGAATGCCGACTGCCAGGCAGACAGCTTGACGCGCCGCTCTTAAAGCTCTCTCTCTCTCTCTCTCTCTCTCTCTCTGTCTCTCTTTTAGCACAGCGAAAGTGAGTCTGGCCATAATTATTAACTAATTTCTTTGACACTTTGAACTTTAAGCAGCGAGCGAGCAGCAGTGGCTCAGTCGAGGCCCTGCCTGCCGCTGGTCAGCGGCGATTCGCAATGCTCGTCACGTTTGCGACGGCGTCTGAGCCAAAATCGATACGATGATGAGGGCTGCTCGCCCACCACCTGCTGCCACGCCCACATGCCCAAGGTGCATTGAACCAGAAGCCTAATAGTGGAACTCTTTTATTTCAGCCCTCCCCCTCCCCCTCCTCCTCCTCCCCCCCCGCCCTCGTCAAATGACATCCATTAATTCTGAGGAGATTTTTCGCAAAGCGTTGCAAAATTTTTATAATTTTCAGACTTTTGATAAATCACAGCGTTCGCAGCTCGAGCGCATCATTTGTCAGCAGCAAGTGCAGATATATATATATATAGAGAGAGAGAGAGTGGAGTCTACATACGTAACATCCCCACAACTATGCACCCACACACGCCGACTGCCCTAGTCAGCTCTACATATGTCACTTGGCACTTTCGTCATGGCGCAACATAATAAATGACATGTTTTTGCTTTGGGGGCCCAGTTGAGTTATGATTCTTAAGACTGCGTCCGCTGCCCACTCCCCAGAGGGCGATGTAACGCCCTGCTAATATGCCAGGACACGCTCAGAAACCCTTTGGTCAACTCGATTAGCTTTCGTCTCCTTTGGCTGAGATAAACATAATCAAAATTTGGCATATTTTTATTGGCCTGGCTTATAAATGGAGCGAAGTTCAGGAACTTGTTTAAACATGAAAATATGCAGATATCGATAAGGTAGATTACGAGGAATATAGTCGGGAGCAAGAGAGAGGGAGGAAGAGAGAGGGAGAGGGTGTGAGAGAGGCATAGGCAAAGTGTAGCTAGGGGTTATCTTATTGAAATCAGCTACAAATGAAGGAACCAGCTATAGGAACTAGTTCCAAATTTAAAATATTTATAAATGCAAATGAAAGCTGATAGAGAATGGGAGTTGTGGGAGGTAGTAGTACCAGCAGTAGTTGTAGTAGTAGTAGTAGTAATAGCAGGAGATGGATGATGCTACATTCAGGAACTAGTTCGGATTGAATACTAGAGCAGTGGAACTACAAAAGGCCAGCTATTGGGCTAAAGAAGTAAAGTCAGCTTGAAGCATTTCGTATATTTCTTCAGATGCCTTTAAGATATGCCCGTAAGGCTGGCATATGCTTGAGCGACTCCCCTCTATGAGCTACAGCTGATACGGAGCAGAGGAACAAGTGCATGTCAGATAATTTGCAACCTGCTTCTAATTGTGCTGACAATTTTTATGGCTGTCATATAAAATATTGGAAAATTATGCAGAAATAATGCGTGTGGCGAGGAGTTTGCCAGCTGCTGCCAGCCGAAGTCGCTTTTATCGAGCAAAATTAGAGCGTGAAGTAAAGCAGGGAAGCTCAATTTATTGGGAACAATAAATCATAGGCTGGCCTTGAGCGGCTACAGGGCAGGCAGGGGCTCGCTTAAAGCACTTCCTGCTGCCACAGCGATAGATAGATGTTTATGTTTATATTAATGAAATATGCTCGCGCGCATCAAAGTTTGTTTCGCTCAGGTTTCGTTTCATTCATAAAATCAAATCCGAAGGAGCTGCTTAACATGTGCGGCACGTGCAGCGGCTCGCTATTTGCTATGGAAGTTGATAGCATCTCTGGAAGACAAAAGTATGTATATAGGGAGGAATCATAAATGAAACAGAATTTGAGATACAAATTAGGAGAAAGAGACGCCGAGTGACGACAAAAGGTGCGGGCGTATCGCGCACTCAATTGAAATCCCTCGAAAGGTGAATGAAAACTTTTTTCGTTTGTTTTCAGAGCGCGTGCTGAGACGGCACCGAAGATTGAATCTGCGGCCGCCACGTCGACTCGTTAATTGTCGCGCTCCCAGATCGTGTGCCCGGGGAGATGGCTTCATTCATGGGAAATGCCGCGTCGTCGGGCAGGTAGTCTAGCCGCCAAATCTATTAAAAATCAGCTCTTGGAATCAAAGTCAACTTCAGTGGCAACGGAAATCTATTGTCTATTGAGGAAATCCTTATCAGTAGAAACTATCTGGCTGTCTAGAGGAAAAACGGATATTCCAGAAAGAGATCTTAAATTAGAGAGACAGTTTAGCTAGAGAGAAAGGGAGACTCAATTTGTGAGTGGAGAGTTCTTCAGGGAGAGAAAGAGAGAGAGAGGAGGTTTCCTGCCTAACACTAGAAGAATCTTAAGGCAAAGCAAGCTTATGTATCAGAGATTGATGTAAACATCTATGGATCGTAGGCTCTCCTCTATCATATTCTTATTCAATGCGCTAAATATAATTATTCATTATCAAAAACATCGCAGCAACTTCAGCTGAGATCACACACATCCTGCTCAGAGCAGGTCATACTCTAGAGTAGTCCATAGTTCCCCGCTCGCATTAGCTTAGCTTAGCTCCGTTTCAGTAGTCGTCGGCCACGTTTGGCGCAAAGTGCGTCGCAGTGCGTTGGGGCGGCTGAAAGTGGCCATAAATTAAAATAGAATTCCCGGTATGATCGGTGGTCAGCCTTATAAGCTGATCGCCGTGGCCGACTGGCCATTTAGGGTGCTTTGGCATCGACTGAATCTGGCGTCCCAGTGATGGACACGTGCCACAGCAGCAGCAGCAGCCGCACAGCCGCAGCTCCGTAATTTAAATTTTAATTTCCTTTATTAATTGCATTCAATTAGCGAGCGACTCGAACTGCATTTGGCGCGGCCCCAGATCCGCTGCCAATCAGCCAGCTAAGGAGCGCGCGCTAATAAACTGTCATAAGCGCTGTCAAATGGCATTAGGCGAGCATCTAGAAGCAGCTCTCTGGGGCGAGTTAGCACACTCCAGAGTCCAGTCTCTAGAGATCATCCAGATCTATGGATATCTGACTGTGACTCAATGAACCTAGAGAAGTATCTATAACTGCATATGAAATGGTATATGTATCTGCATATCTATATCTATATGAATCTGTATATATATCTGCATATCTATCTGTATCTCTATCTGCATCTGTATGTCTATTTGCATCTGTATCTGTATCTCTATGATTATAGAGAAGTATCTACCTATGAAATGGAATGGAAATTTCTGCATATCTGCAGGTCTCTGTATCTGTATCTGTATCTGTATCTGTATCTGTATCTGTATCTGTATCTGTATCTGTATCTGTATCTGTATCTGTATCTGTATCTGTATCTGTATCTGTATCTGTATCTGTATCTGTATCTGTATCTGTATCTGTATCTGTATCTGTATCTGTATCTGTATCTGTATCTGTATCTGTATCTGTATCTGTATCTGTATCTGTATCTGTATCTGTATCTGTATCTGTATCTGTATCTGTATCTGTATCTGTATCTGTATCTGTATCTGTATCTGTATCTGTATCTGTATCTGTATCTGTATCTGTATCTGTATCTGTATCTGTATCTGTATCTGTATCTGTATCTGTATCTGTATCTGTATCTGTATCTGTATCTGTATCTGTATCTGTATCTGTATCTGTATCTGTATCTGTATCTGTATCTGTATCTGTATCTGTATCTGTATCTGTATCTGTATCTGTATCTGTATCTGTATCTGTATCTGTATCTGTATCTGTATCTGTATCTGTATCTGTATCTGTATCTGTATCTGTATCTGTATCTGTATCTGTATCTGTATCTGTATCTGTATCTGTATCTGTATCTGTATCTGTATCTGTATCTGTATCTGTATCTGTATCTGTATCTGTATCTGTATCTGTATCTGTATCTGTATCTGTATCTGTATCTGTATCTGTATCTGTATCTGTATCTGTATCTGTATCTGTATCTGTATCTGTATCTGTATCTGTATCTGTATCTGTATCTGTATCTGTATCTGTATCTGTATCTGTATCTGTATCTGTATCTGTATCTGTATCTGTATCTGTATCTGTATCTGTATCTGTATCTGTATCTGTATCTGTATCTGTATCTGTATCTGTATCTGTATCTGTATCTGTATCTGTATCTGTATCTGTATCTGTATCTGTATCTGTATCTGTATCTGTATCTGTATCTGTATCTGTATCTGTATCTGTATCTGTATCTGTATCTGTATCTGTATCTGTATCTGTATCTGTATCTGTATCTGTATCTGTATCTGTATCTGTATCTGTATCTGTATCTGTATCTGTATCTGTATCTGTATCTGTATCTGTATCTGAATCTCTGTGAATATAGAGGAGTATCTGCATATGAAATGGTATCTACATCTGCATATCTGATATCTGTATCTGTATCTGTACCTATATCTACATCTGCATATGTATCTATACCTCGCTCTCCCTTGATTCATCTATCTGTATCTTTTGCCTGCTTATGTATCTGTATCTGTATCGCTGGCTCAGCTTCTGTTTCTCTCTGCCTTTTGTTCTTGTTATTGACTTGACTCGGCCGCCGTGGGCTGCATCCATTCTATTGCCCATTTATGGCGCGGAGCATGTTTTTGCCCTCGGTCGTGTAATGTGACTAATTGGAGCTGCAGCAACTGGAATTGTTGCTCATTGTTCAACATAATTACCCAGCACTTGCCCACGACAAGTTCGCTCTCTGCCCATCTCCTGCCAACTGACATTGACTTTGATGTTGTCATCGCACAGCACAGCCCGGCCGACAGAACTGCATCCCGAATGAGCCTCTAGTTTTAATCAGCATTCGGTATTCAGCGGGACTCTGGCCAGACCCAGGCCCAGGTCCAGGTAACAGTTGTGGGCAGGTGTTCGCTGCCTTCGCTGGCATTTTATGAAATTTATGACAATATCTCTACACACCAGACCTTTCCGCAGAATCATCGACTAACTGTACGCATTGTACTTACACGATAGCAGCACAGCGTGATACGACTCTGCCTCTATTCCTCTGCTAACCTCATATTAGCTGTCATAATATTAACAATGCGACTATATTACGATCCTGGAAACCTTTGAGAAGTGCAAAAAACATTGTTCTTGGCCAGCTTCATAGGCGCCACCTGAAAGATACGAACAGACTGATTGTAATCAACTAGGACTTGGTATGGGAAATGATAGGGAGAGAGACCTTATGATATTGTAACTCTATAGAAAGTTATATAATCTGCTAAAAGTGTAGCTTACTTGACTCCTCTGGCAGATCCCTTCGATGTACGTATGATGTAAAGGCATTGCTTAAGTAGTTTCCCAGATATCCTTAAGAGTTCTTCAACTTCCCTCGAATCGTCGCCTATTGAATCCACTCTCCTGTGTGTCGTTTCAATATGTTTGAAATTCGTTTCAAATTAAGCATTTGAATAATTTGGTTTTTCCTTCTTTTTGAGGCCCAAAACGTTTGAAATATGCAAGCAGTTGGCTGTAGCCAGAGAGCCAGAGCCAGAGCCGTACCGGACTCAGCTGTGTCTGAGTTACGGCCAAATTGCGTGCCAAATGGCGGAGGCTTGCCTTTACGCCTTTGCCTCTGCCATTTGTCGCACACCCTCCGGATCCGGATCCGGATCCGGGGGCAATTGCGAAAATGAAGTGTACTATGGAGGGCAGCTCCTTTGTCAACAATTTAAATGCATTTTTATTGAGATTCATATCGCGGCAGCAGCGCCGCCTGTGCGGGAATCGAATGCGCATTTGAATCGACTTCAAATTCCTTAAATTATTGCCAACCTTCCTCGCGCACACATATGCCACTCCCCCCTCCCAACACCCATACCCAGGCCAACTCCAATTCCAATTCCAGTTGTCTCGGCTCGGGCTTAAAATCGTTTTGGCAACTCGCACGTTTTATGCGAATTTGAACGGTAATAATCGATCCCTGCGGCATTTTAAAAAACAAATCCGGGTGGCTCCAACGGGAAGCTGCTGCTCGGAGGCTGAGGCTGTCTTTGAATTATTGCACTTGGCTTAGTTTACAGCACACACACACACACACTCGCACACACTCGCACACACTCGCACACACTCGCACACTCTCGCATGTGGCACAGGCCAAGTTTTATGCGTTTCTTATCGCAGTTTGATTTGGCAGCTCAATTGCAGTAAATTAAAAAGTGCAAACAAAACACTTTGATAAGCATGTCCCAGAGTTTATGGCGCGCTTTAAACTCGAACGGCGAACAAAGGCTGTTAATTAGAAAGAGATGGCTGATATGCATGTGAAGCCAGAGAGAGAGAGAGAGGGGGAGTGATGGCAGATATATTGGCTTTAAAGTGAAAGCTGCTTAAGATTGCCAAAAGAATAAGTGAAAGTCTGTTGTTTATGGGCATGGGATATGTTCTCTGTAGAGTTGAATTTCGAGGGTATTTGGAGTCAGAGTGTATCGAGGAACTAACAGACAGGACACTCTTCTATCATAGAAGCCTGCTGTTCCCTTGCTCCATCTGTGTAGTTAGACCTTTTCATCTAATTTTCTGCTACTCTTATCTATCTTCCTCTCTCTCTCTCTCCCTCTCTCTCTCTCTCTCTGCCTTCCTGCTGAGACTTCTCTCGATTTCCATCCATATCTCTCTCTGTCTCTCATTGTCATTCTCGAACTACTATTACTACTAGTCTGGCGGGTAAAAAGCTAAAAATGACATCACTGACTACTAGTAGTACTGCCTCTCTCTCTCTCTCCCTCTCTCTCTCTCTCTCTCTCTACATTCTCTTATCTGTCTCTTCTTCCTTCTCTTGCTTAGTTCATTCTATATTGGTTTGTCTTTCCCTATTTCTGTGGTTCCTCCCTTACTTTCCCTATTTCTTTCCATCTCATCTCTGCTCCTTCCTCTCCTTCTGTCTTCTCTCTGTCTCTCTCTCTCTCTATTTCGGCAAGCTTTCTGGGTTTCCTTCTTTCTTTTTCTTGTTCTGCCTCTGATACCCTCTCTCTCTATCTTTCCATCTAGCTTTAACCTTCCTTCTCTCTCTCTCTCTCTCTCTCTCTCTCTCTCTCTCTCTCTGTATCTCATACAATGTCTCTAGCCTTGCCTCTTCTATTACCTCTGCCTCTTTCTTCTTCCGCCTTCTTTTCACTCCCTCTCCCCTTCCCTCTGCGCAATCTTCATCTCATTAAACTCTCAATCCATATGCTCGCAGATTCACAGTTAGCTCTACCTATAGACCTCTTTATGTATATTTACATTCCGGCAATCAGTCTTAATTTCAACAAATCTATTATCAAAATATTTGCCTGGGCAATTAGTGCGCACTCCAAACACGCAATTCGTCAAGTCACAGCTAATGAATGTTCTCCCCTCTCTCTCTCCCTCTCTCTCTCTCTCTCTCTCTCTCTCTCTCTGCACGCTTTCTCATGCAAATTTCGCTTTGTTCACATATCAGACACCCCTCGGCAGGCCTGTCAGCGCTGTCAACCCTTTCGACTGGTACGAATTAAGGACCTTCTCCTTGCATAAACTTGTCAAATCGAATTGCGAAAGGGGGCGAGGTCTCTTTTGCATACTACTACTGCTCCAGCCGTAGGTAAACAATAATTAAATTTCGCACTAATGCTGCGAATTAGTGGTTAACAAAGGGAGAACTCCTGGCTCCACAGTCCTGCCCGATTAGTAGTAGTCTTCTCTCCTGTCTCCTGCAATTCGAATACTTTCGCACTCACATTCTCGATGGTGGGCCTATCGCCTATCGAAGATGGCTGTAAATCATGATTATCGTTTTATTGCTGACACATGTTTTCATTAACACGGCCCTCGGCATATCGATTGCAGCAACCACCCACCGAGTCGTCCTGCTGGCCTCTGTCTTCTGCCGATGACAAATGATGTCCGTTTGCCGCTTGCCAATTTTCATAATTCTGCAATTCTGCACACTTGCTGTCTGGCCGGAGGGTCAGAGGTCATTGGGATTATGTAAATCTCGTATGCAATGGGCCCATCAATCAGGCCAGCTCGCCGTCTTGGCGACTCACAGCAGCTGGCTCCACCAAATGTCCTTTTAATGCCAGCCCTGGCCATAAAAATGTCCTCCGTTGCGCTAATTAAACAGCAGCAGCAAGGAGCAAGGACCAGTGGCAACAGCAACTGCCAAAAATGTTGCAGCTTCAGCGAGTTCGATCCGCAAAGGACCCGAAAGGGTTGTCGCATTAGCATTAATTGCTCATTGGCTGTGAAAGGTAGCGGAAACTTCATACGAAATGAGCCCAAAGATGCTGCCCCAGGGAGAGCTTCTGCTCTAAAATCAAAATAATCGAAAAAAATTCAAGTAGTTCAAGTGTGGGCGATGGGGCGTAGCCGACTGCGCAATGCTCGTTAGCTGGTCAGAGGCATCTAGACTTGATGAGACTTGGAAAGGCTTTCATAGTTGGCTAGAGAGTGGGGTATGCATGACTGAAGAAGAAGTGAAAGTAGAGTAGTGGGGAGTAACCAACTGCGCAATGCTCGTTAGCTTGCTAGGGAGACTTAATGATACTCTACTGACTAAGGCTTTCATATTTGGTTAGGGTATGCATGACTGAAGAAGTGAAAGTAGAGCAGTGGGGAGTAACCAACTGCGCAATGCTCGTTAGCTTGTTGGGGAGATATGCATTTGGACTTAAAGATACTCTTTATAGAGTATATATCATACAGAGTGGGGTATGCATGACTGCATATAGTTCAAGTTTCAGCTGAAGAAGTCAAAGTATGCAGTGGGGAGTAACCGACTGAGACTTGAGAGTAGCTTAAACTGAGCAACTCCTGACAATTCTATGCTGAGACTAGGGTATATAGTACACAGATAGCTCTATAAGTAGGGTATACTGATATGTAGTAGAAACCAATATGCCCTCAACACATTTCTTGGGCGAGTATATAAAAGCAGAGCCACTTCAGAGAGAGAGAGAGAGAGAGAGAGAGAGAGAGAGAGAGAGAGAGTTACAGACCCACTCTCTCTCACTTGCCCTTCACTTTAAAACATAGAAACTGCGAGAAAGGACATGCCTCAAGGATCTGGCTCATGGCAGTGCACAATAATTTGACAAGTCATAATATTGATTGGATGCCCGCAAGATTTATGGGCGCATATGCGCTTTAGGGTTTTAGCCACGATTATGGCTTGTAATCGAACAGTTCGACAATGCGAGCCATAAATCTTGATCCGCATTCGACGTTTCGGGCAGATCCCAGCTACAAGTGTGCCCAAAGGACCCTCTCGAGCAGCATATGTGCGGCCCACGCCCACTCCACTCGCTGCGGGCATAAAAAAGGGTTGCTACACGCGGGCTAAGGGCTGGGGGGTGTGTGGCTGCTTAGTTGAACTAATTTCGAGGCGAAATTTCGTTTACACGATTTTTTATTCGCCTTTCTTCGTCCTTTACAGACGATAAATTCAACGCAATTTTTCTACCAAGAAAAACGCCGAGGAATTTATGCAAATGCCCGTGAAATAGTGGGCAGCAGCAGGGGCAGAAACAGAAGAAAAAAATGTGGAAAATAAAAGAAATTAACAAACATAAAATTAATGTTTGCACCCAACAAATTCTCGCTGCACGTGTTTTCATTTTCCCAATGCCCAATGCCCAATGCCCGTTGTAGTCATTTTCCACCACTTTTCTTTTTTTTTGGTATTAACTGAAATTGTTTTGCTCTTACTCTCCCTCTCCCCCTCTCTCTATCTGTCTGTCTGTTTCTCAATTTTGCTTAAACTGTCAACGATGTGTGATAGAAATCACAGGAGCCAGAGCCAAGCGCCACCTGAAGTGCACATCAGAATGCAGAGATTGTTGCCAATTGCCAATTGGCAATAAGAGTCGAGGCGAATGGCTCCCTGTGTGTGTGTGTGTGTGTATCAGCTGCCAGGATATCTGCCAGGATATCTAGTTTGGCTGGGCTTAAGTGCGTATCGGAAAAGCAACTTTAATTGCAACTGCGCAGCTCAGCGCTAAGCCCTCTCTCCCCCTCTCCCTCTCTCTCCCTCTTTCTCTACTAATGACCCGCACAGGATATTCGTTAGTATATTTCTCTTTATTAAATTTTGACTTTGGCTGCAACAATTTTTGGTGGCCAAAGAAAATGAGGAAAAATGTGCGAAGTCGTGAAATGAATAATGCATGAAATTCTCTTCGCCACAAACAAAAGCCTTTCGAATGGGCGGGCGGAGTGAGGTGGGTGTGGGGCAAAGGGGGCGTGCACTGACAGTGATTATCTGTCTACAAATGTGCGTAAATGAGAGTGTGTGTGCGTGTGTGTGTGTGTGTGTGTGTGAGTGTCATTAAATGTAACTGCCTCTCTCTCCCTCTCTGTCTCTCTCTCTCTCTCTCTTTCACATTACTTGTCTGTAGCTGTGAGTCTGATTACAATTACCCAAACCAGCGGAAAATGTGAAAATTGTGTGTAAATAAAAGAAATTAACGAGCAGAGAGAGAGGGAGAATCTTCATATGTGAAATGAAAAGGTGCTGAATCTATAACCTGATCAAGCTAATACTCTTGCTTAGATTCAAACTTGGCAATGAATATTCACACTGCATAGATAATCCACAATAGATAATCTATCATCTTTCGTAATCTTAATCTGTCATCCTCAACTTTATATACTATATATATTATATTACATATGTTTCATATAGTTTATCTTTAAGTTGATTCTCTATTGCCTTTACTTCTCTACATTCATAATCCTTTCACTCCGAAGAAGAGTTCCTCGATCATAGAATTATCTTTCCATCAAAGACTTCAGCTCTCGTCTGTCCCTTTCCCATATGCTTTCACATAATCAACTGTTCACTCTTACTATCTATACTAATTATTATTCATACTAATCTTCATTTCTCCTTAAACTCCTGCATAAATAGTTTTCATATATATGTATATACATACTTTATTCCTTCATTTCACTTGAAGCTCTTCCATTTGCATAGCTATTTGCTCTGATGCTGCGCCCCTGCTTATAGTTGTCTCCCTCCCACTCCTGCACTCTCCCACTCTCCCATCTGTGGCTCATTTTTATTTGCTGCTCTTCAATTAGCCACAGAGCAGGTTCCGCTCATCATCTAAGCACACAAATTGACTGACACTGATGTCCTCTCCCTCCCACCAGTCGCGCTGCACTGACAGCCAACTGACACCAGTCACAGAGCGCTGCTGCTGCTGATGCTGCTGCTGCTGCTGTTGCCCTCCCCCTTCCACTCGCACACATGTTACCCATGTGCGTACGTGCAACAGCCGCTGTCTCTCTCCCCCGCCCTCATCTACATATGCTTTATTAGTTTAGCCAGTCCAGGGGGTTGCTCCTATTGTTGTTGTTGGCGTTGGCATTGCGCTAATATTAATTTATTGTCAATGTTGGCAGCTGCCTCCCACCACACCCACACACACACACGCCCCTGACCGACTGAGATATGCATCAAAATGAGAAAGGACAATTTAATTTCATTTAGCAGCAGGAGGACACGGGCAGGCAGGACTCAGGGGCCATTATTAACACTTGCGACCACAAAAAGTCGGTCAAAAAGTTCTCAAAGCTCACATGGCTCTAATTATATAATGATGGATCCACTCCGCAGCCACAACATGTGGCGCCTCGCTTGTCCAGGAGTGGAGGAGAAGGGGCGGGGGTTGGGGCCAGTCACAGGCTCGAGGCTCGAGGCGAGTTTCATAATTCATTTTGAATACTTTTCGCTTATCGCTGAGGGCAAGATTTATGTCAGACACTTTGGTAACACGATACCTGTGGAGAGGCGGTGGTGGTGGTGCGGGTGGTGCAGGCTCAACTCCTTATCCGCTTGCAAATGATTTAATGCTCAGTTACAGTGGCTGCCGAGTGCCGCCGCTGCTGCTGCTGCTGCTGCTGTTCCTTTCCAGCTCGTTCCCAGCGGCGCCATTAAATCTCATTAAAAAGTTGCCTCCGCCAACGCCCTGGGCAGGAGGCGTGGCTAGCAGGCGGGGGTGGGGGAAATTGAAGCTGTCGTATGCAAATTATAAATGTTGTCGCCTCGCAAACAAAGCAAAGAAAAACTTGCGCAACTTTTCACGCTTTTCACAAATGAAACTACACACACTCACTGTGTGTGTGTGTGTGTGTGTGTGTGTGGCTCATTAGCTATGCATGAAACTGAAATGACGTGGAACGATAGCCATCATTGACTTGGGCTTGACTAATGCGCAAAGCTTTCAATTGGAAGCGAATGTGGAATCGGAACATGCGTCAAAGCTGATTGAAAACTGAAATTGAATTTCGCAATGGAAATGGAAATGGAATTGAGTTTGAGTGGGCTGAGTCAGCTGACAATTTAGCTGCTGTCCGAGTTTATTAATCATTAATAAATGTTTTCTTTATTGTTAAAAACGCAGCGACAGCGCATAAAACAAATCTGCATAATAAATACACGCACGCTCTCACTCTCCCGCTCCCACTCGCACGAAACTAAATGTATGCTTGCGTGCTGTCTCGCTCGCTCGCACTTTGCATTAATATTTCAGTCACATATCAAAGCAAGAAAAAAAGAGGAAGACGACGACAGACAAACACAGCCCGAGAGTAAATAAGCAAACAAGGAGCAGCATAGCCAGCGAGAGCGAGCGAGTGCGAGCTAGTGCGTGCATGTGTATGCGCGTGTGTGTGTGTGTGTGTGTGTGAGGCAATGCTGCGCTTTACATAAGCAAATAGAATACAAAGCTTTTGCCTGCAGCGTGCAGTGCGGGGCAACGGGCGAGAAAAGGACGGCACTTTTACATAAACAAGCAGCATACATACATATATACTAAATGTTAAACTAGCATATGTATATGCTGTGTGTGTGTGTGTGGCTATGTACATAGCTGGGTCACGTCCCGCCCATTCACTTGGAAAGTCGATGCTCGATGTGACTGATTACTGCGTCGGCAGACGCTGCTGTTGTTGTTGCTGCTGTTGTTGTTGCTGTTGCTGTTACTGTTATTGTAGGGGGGTGGGGGGAAGACTGGTGCTGCTGCTGTTAATGACAAACAATGTCTGCCATTTTGTCAATAGGATCGAACATATTTCACAGCCAGCGCTCGGCGAAAGTAGAAGGTCAAGCATAAAAGCTACCAGAATAACTGCACATAAGAACTTGCGAATGACAGAAGTGTGAAGCAAGAGGGAGAGAGAGAGTCGACTATCGAATACCCTGTAGATATGCTTAATGGCTAACGATTATAGTGGTTAATAATAATAATGGCTAATGCTAATACTGGTAAATGGTAATAATAGTTAAAGTAGATGATGATATGCAAGAATCGAGTATTATAATGTGAAACTAGAACTAAAGAGCAGTGTATATACTACCCTATACTTCATATATGCATAGAGACTATGGGGTATAGGGAGTATAGGGTATATAGTATATAGGATATCTGTTCTCTGTCATATATGCTATTGCTAGATAATGCTCTCAAGCTCTCTCAAGCTGCCTTCCCATAGAACTACCCATCCCTAGGGCAAATGGCTCGCCCACTTTGAGCATTATTGCCTCGGCAACTGATTTCTAAAGAAAATACGTAAATATTATAATTGTAACTTATTAATATGTGGGTAGCGTCTGGGTTTTTGGGTTCTTCATTTGAATATCTTCTTTTCCTCTTCAAGTCTGGTTTTTTTTTGTGGGGCAACACTGTTTTTTTCTCTCTTTATTTTTTGGGTTTCTTTAGCTGCGCAGTTGGCGGTAATTTGTCTGCGGATCAAACAATTGTCGGATCAAACAGCGCGCCGGCTGACAGAAGTTGTCGTGGGGAAAGGTTTATGTAAATACCTTCTGGAATGGAGTGGAATGGAATGGAGTGGAATGGAATGGAGTGGAATGGGGAAAAGAGGGCAAGCAGGTGGATGGCGTTAATATCTTGTTGCTGACTTATTCAGCAGGCACTCGACACTAATCAAGCAAAGTGACTCCGCGACAGGACGGCACAAGGACTTCCAGCGTGCGAGCGGCACGCATCCTTTGCCAAGGAATTATGCACTCGCAATCGCAGTTGGAGTCGCTGTTGGAGCACATAAAACATTCCGCTGCATAATTGAACAAGTTGGCAGGCCAGGAACAGGATGCGAGGACGACGCCAAACGAATTTATGGCACCACCCGCCCATATGTCTTTGGAGACTTGTATTCCGTCTGTTAGCTGAGCGTACGTACACTGAGCGAAAAGGAAATTAATAGTAGAAACAGTAGTGAATGTGGGGTAGCATGCGAAAGTATGAATAGTAGTAGGACTACAAATAGGAATAGTAGTGGGAATAGCAGTGGGAATAGTATAAGGAATATCAAAATGCAGAATAGTTGGAATAGTAGTAGGCATATCTGAAGATATATTGGAATGAATAGTACTAACAGTAGTAGTATGAATAGTATTATGAATAGTAGTAGAAGTAGTAGTAGGAATTATAGTAGGAATAGAAGCAAGAAGAGCAGCAAGAAGAGCAGCAAGAATGGTAATATGAATAGTAGTAAGAATAGTAAATAGAAGTGTGAATAGTAGCAGAACTAGTAGTTGGAATAGTAGTATGAATAGTTGATATATGAATAGTAGTAGTATGAATAGTAACATATATGCTAGGAGTATGAATAGTAGCAGTATGAATAGTAGTATGAATAGTTAGTAGTATGAATAGTACTATTATGAGTAGTAGTATAATCAGAATCAGTTTCATGAATACTCATACGAATAGGAATATCACCAGTAGTAGTATGAATAGTCCTTTAGATAGTAGTATTATGAATCGTGGTATCTTCAGTAGTAATTTTATGAATAGCAGCATAAATATTAGTAGTATGAATAGTAGTATCATCAGAAGTAGTCTTATGAATAGTAGTCTGTATAGTAGTATGAATAGTAGTATCGTCTACTACTGTAGTACTTAAAAGTATCTTCAGAACTAGCTCAGCTCCTGGTTCTGCCTGCAGCAACATTTCCATGTGATAGCTTGGGTATAGACTCTATGGGAACATATGCGCCTTCAGCTTATGGTCTTTCCCGACATAATTTCTCGCAGTGTGGCTGGGTGTGGTGCTGTGGCTCTTTGTGGTTTAGCGGCTCAATTGTCATCCGGCTGGCAGCTCGGCTCCATGACAATCGCTTGGCAATTGCTTTGCATTAAATATTTTTATGGCTCCCGGAGCTGGGCTGGATGGCGGCTTCATTGTTTTATTATCCTGCCGCTCATCAGAGCTGCCTTATATCATGAATATTTCAAAAATCTACAACGCACTACACACGCACACACACGCACACAGAGACAGCTTTTTGCATAGAAAAAGTTAATCTTTTTAAGTAAATTCCTAGCAGAAATTAAAGTGCGACCGGGAGCAGTAGCTGTAGCTGTAGCTGGAGTTGGAGCTGTGGCTGTGGTTGGGGCAGGGGCGGGGGGCAACTCTGGTTAGCTGTAATATGTGGCAGCGCAACGCACTGAGCCAGCCGCGTTGCATGCAGCGCTCGTAGCCGACGTCGAGCTCCTTTGGCAGACAGAGACTAACGTTTCGCGCACGTGACACGCATTTCCAATTGGATTTATGATTTTAATACTTCGTATTTTTTCATAAAGTCTCTGCTCCCCTCCCCCTCCCCCTGCCCCTCTCTTGGAAAATGATGGCCTATTCGGGGCGTTAGTATGAAATTTCCCAGTCGAGGCGAGCCAAAGCATTCAGTTAATGCGAATGGGTTAAGTCGAAACTCGAGCCGAGTTAAGGAAATGCTTTCAGCATCTCCCAGAGCATATATGGACTCGCCCCTACTCTATACGCGATCCACAACTAATTCGAACTAATTGCTCGACGCTAAGAAAGGGCAACACTTAATAGGTCCAAGCGGAGAGAGCGACTCGAAGAGAATGCGATCTGGGCTTGGGTTACAATAGTTCTATTGAGGGAAAGGAGGAAGGGAGGTCTGTCTGATGTAAAGCTTATTAGATAATCATGTAAAATACTATACATAATACTAGAAAATAGTACTAAATACTGGAAAGTACTTCTGGCACTAGGCATAAGATCTCATATGTATATAGCATAGTTGTCCCTCTCTCTATCTGCATCTCTCTCTCTGTATCTCTCAGTCTTTGTGTGTCTTTGTGTGTCTGTATATGTCTCTCTCTCATTCTCTCTCTATATCTCTCTGTCTCTCTATGTCTCTCTCTGTTCGTCTCTCTCATCCTTTCTCAAACTCTGTCTCTTTCTCTGCCTCACTCTCTTTCTCTCTCTCTCTCTCTCTCTCTCTCTCTCTCTCTCTTTTTTTCTCTGTCTCTGTCTCTGTCCCCCTCTGTCAGTCTCTGTATCTCTCTCTCTCTCTCTCTCTCTCTCTCTCTATATCTTTCTCTGTCTCTCTCTCTTTCTCCTATCATCCTATCGCATTCTCTTTCCCTGTGTGTATCTCTCACTCTTCCTCCCTCTCTCTCTCTCTCTCTCTCTCTCTGACTTTCTCTCACTCTTCCTCTCTCTCTCTCACTCTCTCACTCTTCCTCTCTCTCTCTCACTCTCTCACTCTTCCTCTCTCTCTCTCTCTGTCTTCTCTTCCTCTCTCCCTCTCTCTCTCTCTCTCTCTATCTCCTTGTCTCTCTCTCTCTGTCTTCTCTTGTCTTTCGTCATCTCTTCGTCGAGGATATCAGAAAAATCTTGTAATTTTCCAACGATTTCTACACTTTGCGTTGCCAAATGTGAGAAACACACACACAACAGACACTCACACACACACCACACACACACACACACACACACACACACACACACAGAGTCAGATTGTAAGAGTGCAGTTAAAAATGTAATTATTTTGTTGTTGAAATTACGTGAAATGTTGTTAAAAACATATATATATTTTTTCTTCTTTTACAGCAAAAGTTGCGACATTAAAAGCAACAACAACAACAGCAGCAACAACAGCAACAGCAACAACAACAACAACAGCAACTGTTTCCAAGTCTCTGATTTTGTCTGCAAACTGTAAAACAATAAAAACGCGTTAATGATTTCCCATTTGAGATAAGGTGCCATATAACTTGACCCCCCGCCCCTGCCCCTGCCCCCGGCCCCGCCACGCCCCTGCTCCGTGCCCCCTCGCACACTCCGCGCTTCTGTGCGCCGTAAAAACCCATCGAGCAGCAACGACTGAAGAAATAGAGATAAAACCCAACTTAAAGCTGCTCTCGTTTAGATCTGCCCTGATTTTCAGTCTCAGCTGCTTACCTTTTCTCTCTCTCTCTCTGTCTCTCTCGATCTGTCTCTGTATCTCTTGGGGTTTAGTTTTAGTGGGGAAAATTAACAAATTTTATGAGCACTTCGATGTGAGGCCAATGATTAATCAGGTCTCCGATATATATCAACTACGGCGGAGCACATGCGGCTAATTGAGGGAAAAAACGGAGTACGAACTACGTGCTGTAGCACTTGGAGAGATCTAGAATGGAATAGAACAGATAATGAAACCATATAGTATGTGTAGAGAAAGAGAAAGGGGGAGAGAGGGAGAGAGAGAGTGGAGTATATAGAGCATAGATGTATATAGCATATATATGGTATAAAATACATATATGTATGTGGTATATTTAGTATATTGTCTATATAGAATATAGTGTATAGTATATAGTATATAGTAAATATATGTCTATGGTATATATAGTATATAGTACATATACATAGGTATATAAAGCTTTTGCTGCAGCTAAGAACTGTCCTTTACTGTAGAAATGACTGTGCATATCTAAGGACTATATAAGAGCAGCATTATAGTTGCTGCTCTCAAGTGCATATAGATCTAGGCATATGTATGCATAGATATAGATATATGTATGTATAGCTATACAAGAGAACAGCAACAGACTTTGCCTAGGACTATCTTAAATTATTCCTTTTTGTTAGCTTACAGCACAGCTTCATCTCTATCAACTGGTATCTAGAATCTACATCCTATG
This sequence comes from Drosophila repleta, assembly GCA_018903745.1. Classification (NCBI taxonomy): domain Eukaryota; kingdom Metazoa; phylum Arthropoda; class Insecta; order Diptera; family Drosophilidae; genus Drosophila; species Drosophila repleta. The sequence goes on along the minus strand of JAEIGN010000752.1, from coordinate 5,676,604 downwards.
AGCATATATACATATATATACACTTAACACAGCAGACATCAGATTTTAAAGAATTTAATATAGTCTATAGCAGTCCCTCGTCTAAGCATCGACCTGCTCGCTTGATCGTCCGCCGCGCACTGATTATCAATTCTCATATTTTTGGCGATCGAGCCTAAGCGAGAGGCAGTCGAACGTCTGCATCGAGCTCGAACTTGAGTGAGAGGCAAATGCACAAATTTTATTGGCTGCAAAAGCTTGCGCCAGATGTCAGATCTAGCACGTGTGTGTGTGGGTGTGTGGGTGTGTGGGTGTGTGGGTGTGTGTGTTAGTGTGTGCTGAGTGATAAGAAGCGCAGGCAAAGCGCGTAGAAGTTTCGTTGCATTTGCCAAGTGCTGTGGATTCTAGAAGAAAACTTGAGCTAAGGGTTATGAATGAGTCCCTCTCTCTCCCTCTCTCTCTCTCTCTCTCTCTCCCTCTCTCTCTCATTTAGATTAAAGCTTGTACTAAGGGCTCCCACTGATTCCCTCTTTCGATCTCTCAGGTTCGCTCTGCCTCTCTGCTATGGAAAGACTCACAGTTCTACTATGGAAAGAGTTCCTTTCAATAGCTCATAGTAAGTGACACTCTCCACCTATCTCTCTCTCTCTCCCACTCTTTCTCTCTCTATCTTCTCTATATCACAGCTCCACTATTAAATCAGTTCCTTTGTCATATATATTCCAGCTATATATATGTGTATTAACTCATGCCATAGCTCTCCCTCTCTCCCTCTACATGCCCTCGACCCTCGTATAGAAGCCACCGCCCACTCGCCCAGGCAGCGCTCCCATACTCTGTCCAACATCATTTTACAGCTCCCCCCACTTAGTGGTAAATGTTAATAATCACAAAACATCAAATTAACATGATATTGGCGCAGATTTTATAGGCAGGAGGCGTGGCTGTAGCTCGCGCTCTCTCCCACTCGCCCTCTCTCTCTCTCTCGCTCTGCGGACAAATTGCAGTTTTATTTAAATGGCTAAAAATTGCAAATCTGAATAATACGCCGTGAAATTGTCAACTTTGTGCCTATCCGGGAGACAGCACGAGAGAGAGAGAGAGAGAGAGAGAGAGAGAGAGAGGGAGAGGGAGATACTTTATTTCGCGACTTGATAAATTTGCAACAATTTCGCACACGCGCGTCTATTTTGGATTTTTATTTACGCTCTGTATTTTTTCCAGCTTCTTTTTGTGTTTGTCAACAATCGTTGCCCGGCGGAAATTGGTGACAGTTGTTGTTTATTGAGAGGGCCGCAGCCAGCGTGAAAACATTTTAAAATTTGTAAAACATAAAACCAAATCGGAAGAGCAGAGGCAGGAAGCCCAGGCTGAACGAAAAATTCGCATAATATTTCACACCATTTATTTCTCGCATGGCTCGAGGCCTGTTTCCTCCTGTAATCGGCTTGTTCCGTTGCGGCAACGGCTGCTGAGTGGGCGGGGCGGAGGAGAGGGCGAGGGCGAGGCAGCACGACATACAGTCAGATAGATAGATAGATAGTTCGAGACATATGTCGGGCTTTGCCACTGCCACTGCCACTGGCAGAGAGCAGCCCTTGAAAAGAGTTTTACAATTTATGGACCAAAATATTGGAAAAGACATGGAACGCCATCAAGATGGAGGGCAATTGTGGTTTTTAGAGTGGTTTCAATATATGTTCTATTATTGAAAGAGGCGGAGAGGGTGGGGGAGAGATGGGAGGGAGAGAGAGGGTGGGGGGAGATGGGAGGGTGAGAGGAGTGGGCTGACAGAGATACTTGAGCACATTCTGAATCCTTTTCCAGCTAGACGAAGACTATTACAAAGCTTGCTCCCCTTCTTTGCGATTCTCATAAAGGCCGGCGAGCTTCGCCTTGGAAAGTGCCTGAATGTATGAATCTATTTATATATGATGCTATGAATATATGAATGAATGAATGTATGAATGAATGAATGAATGAATGAATGTATGAATGTATGAATGTATGAATGTATGAATGTATGAATATATGAATGAATGAATGTATGAATCTATGTATCTGTGGATCTAAGAATGAATCTATGACTCTATGAATAGATTCATGTATAGATAGATAGATGAATGAATGAATGAATGAATGAATGAATGAATGAATGTATAAATGTATGAATGTATGAATGTATGAATGTATGAATGTATGAATGTATGAATGTATGAATGTATGAATGTATGAATGTATGAATGTATGAATGTATGAATGTATGAATGTATGAATGTATGAATGTATGAATGTATGAATGTATGAATGTATGAATGTATGAATGTATGAATGTATGAATGTATGAATGTATGAATGTATGAATGTATGAATGTATGAATGTATGAATGTATGAATGTATGAATGTATGAATGTATGAATGTGTGAATGTATGAATGTATGAATGTATGAATGTATGAATGTATGAATGTATGAATGTATGAATGTATGAATGTATGAATGTATGAATGTATGAATGTATGAATGAATGAATGTATGAATGTATGAATGTATGAATGTATGAATGTATGAATGTATGAATGTATGAATGTATGAATGTATGAATGTATGAATGTATGAATGTATGAATGTATGAATGTATGAATGTATGAATGTATGAATGTATGAATGTATGAATGTATGAATGTATGAATGTATGAATGTATGAATGTATGAATGTATGAATGTATGAATGTATGAATGTGTGAATGTATGAATGTATGAATGTATGAATGTATGAATGTATGAATGTATGAATGTATGAATGTATGAATGTATGAATGTATGAATGTATGAATGTATGAATGTATGAATGTATGAATGTATGAATGTATGAATGAATGAATGTATGAATGTATGAATGTATGAATGTATGAATGTATGAATCTATGAATCTATGAATCTATGAATCTAAGAATGAACATATGACTCTATGAATAGATTCATGTATAGATAGATAGATAAATGAATGAATGTATGAATGCATGAATTTGTATCCACGAATCTACGGATCTAAGAATGAACATATTCTATGAATAGATTCATATCTATAAAGCTATGCATCTTTCCTCTCATATGTACCTTTACCTACATTTTCAAACATTAGTTATCCTTAGCTTCCCCTCCCTTCCCTCTGCGCTCTCTCAACCCCATCCCACGTCTTCTCCCGAACAATTATTAGCTCATTATGCAGATGGCATTTGAGTCTTGCGCCTGACTAATGGAAACCAAATGGCCAAGTTCACTTACTCTAATATCTTATAGCCCAGCATAAAGCTAGAGCTGAGTCTCAAAACTTTCACCTAAGATGTTGCCCTCTTTGAGTGTGAGTGTGTGTGAGTGTGTGTGAGTGAGTGTGTGTGTGAGTGTGTGTGTTGCTTTACATCAAACATTAAACTTGGCATCTCGCATGGCTTTCAATTAGAAATTTGCGCACACTCAGCACTAAAGGGACATTTCGTTATTCGTTTCGTTTCCTTTCTTTCTCTCTCAGCTCATCAGGCTCATCAGCGCGGACGTCATAAAGCGTCGAGATGCCGAGGCAGCAGCGAAGCCTCAAAGTGCGTGACGAGTCGTGTCGAGCAGCTAGCAAACAGTTCCCCAGGGACCCCCTCGCCAGTGCCAAGGGCAAACCAAACACTAAAACACAGCTAATGGCCAGGCCCGAACGGGCTGAAAGGTCAGCACAAGTTCAGCGTGTTGAGTGCTGTCTCCTTTTCGTGTATTCTCTGACATAACACTCATAACTATCATATGAGAACTGTCTCTCTCTCCCTCCCTCTCTCTCTCTCGCTCTCTCTCTCTCTCCCTCTCTCTCTCTCTCTGTTAGTTTTGTCTCTAAAAGCTTATGAAGAGCTATATCTTGTTTGTCACCTTTATCTATAATAACAATATGCATTTGGGTTCCTTTGAGGGAGGCAGAGCTCTCTAGCCTCAACTTTAACTACCTACCTATATCATATAAGATATTTCTAGCTCTTTCACTCTCCCACTCTCCTCTGCAAATTTCCCTTATATTTCATAATAATCTTTACACTATAACTCAGCCTATTCCATCTCTAGTCGTAATAATCATCCCTTTCACTCCCTTCCCTCCCCTGTGAGTCGAGTCCAGTTAATAAATCGCTTCACAACACTGGATAATTGTACCGTAAATTTGTGCTGGCCTCTAAATAATTAATTTAAATAGTCCTCCAGCTGCTCCAAGTTTATTTATCGGAATCGAGCACTGATTTGTGGCTACTTGCGATTTGCCTTTGCCTTTGCTTTTGCCTGCTTTGTGGTACGCCAACCCCCTCTCTCTCCCTCTCACTCACTCTTGTATGGGTACAGTGGTAAACAAAAGTCAGTGGACCGTGCCCGGAGGGGTCATTTAGATGGCAGATTAGTTTTATTGCCCAACTTCTTGCAAATTGTTCGCATAATATGCAAATCGTGCTGTCGGCCCTTAGCAGCAGCTTAGCCAGATCGTAGGGACAGCGCTTGAATTATTTTAAACTATGATTTATGCGAGAGAGAGAGAGAGAGGGAGGGAGAGAGGGACTGAGAGAGTTTCTATTTGCATATGTCAAAGCTCTGGAGACAACTGCCTCAGTCGGAGCAGCTTTAGCTTTTGCCCAATTTAATTTCTCTAGCCGCTTGCTTTGATTGACCCTTGACCCTTCTGGGGCAAGCGAGAAAAACTCATATGTGCACAGAGTGTGAGCCTGCGGCCACGCAGTGCGCACACAAGTGAAGCTAATTCGCTTCCTGGCCGGCTTCTGGGCCCCGGGGCGCTACGCCATGAAGCGAAGCGTCTAATGAAGTGGAAGGAAGACTGGGCTAAACCTCTATCGAGTCTACATAAAGTCTAAATAGTTTATTGGCTAGCCAAGGCAAAGTAAACGAATGGGTAGTTAATTAAAGGGGTATACCCTGCAATCTCATGAGAAGGGGTATATCTAATGTAGGTAATATGAGACACATTAAGAGAAAGCAAGCAAAAGCTCTGAAAGAAACCTCCACTTACATTCAAGTAGAGCTAAGTGTAATCTCATTTCAATTTCTTAACAGAATTCTTATAATTACAGGGTATATATCAGTCAATCACACTCTCAAATCTGCTCAGTTTGCATCGAAACAAAACTTGGGCATAAAATTATGTTAAATAGCTGAACAATTGTTAACTGGAGTCTGCCAATTGCCTCCAACTCAAACTCTATCTCTATCTCCTTCTCCCTCTCTCACGGTCTCCCTCACTCTCTCAGTCTCGCTGTCTCTTTGGCAATATATGACAAATTGAGTTATTCGCATCTACATACAAGGTACTCTCGGTCGGTACTCTCGTTACTCGTTGCGAATACATTTCATTAGTATTCGTGACGCTGATTGCATTTTAATTAACGCGGCGCCAGACCATGGACCGCTCTCCGCCCCCCTCTCCGCGATTCTCAAAAAACGTAACCACGAACCCGTTTGATTGAATTAAAAGCGAAGCACACGAAAAATTGAAAGAATCTTTTAATAACTCAATTTGTGTGGAGTCTCTCTGACTCCCTCTCTCCCTCCCTCTCTCTCTCTGTCTCTGTCTCGGTAGCTGGTTATTAAATTGTTAGGCTAACTAAGCAAACAATAAGTGGATCTAAGAGTTGTGTGAATGAAGCAACGAGTTGAGTGAGCCATGAGTGAATACATTTGAATACTTTGAGTAGAGAGAGAGAGGGCTGCAGCAAGCGAGTTGACCCGAGGTTAAGGGTTGTTGTCTCTCTCCTTGGCCATCCCCAGCTCCATCTCATTTACTGTTATCTGCCATTTGGCCATTCACAATTGACCAGGTTCGGTTTATATGTTCGAACTGGGAATTTCATCGATCATAAAAATAAAATGGAAATTGCGGCTTCAGTTTATTTGCGCCGCTTGGCCAAAAGCGCATAAAAGAGCCATGAATTATTAACAGGTATTTGCTAAGAGGAGTGTCCACGCTCTGGTCAACGAACCCAGATAGAAGAGGTAAGCACAAAGAGAGGGCTGCAGCAGGCAGGAGGAGAGATTAGATATCGATTTGAGTTGAATGTCAAATGCCAAATGTAAGGGAAATGGAAGCAGTTGGCCTAGCTATGATAGTTAGAGGAGATTATGGGGAAGCCTGCTCAGCTGACTGGGTATCTGTCAGTCGAGCACGCCCGACTAGAGCTCTCCTACTTGGTTGCAGTTATTTCTGAGTGCTGTACGATCTCCTGTTGCTCCTCCATAATGCTCAGCCTCCAAATACTTCTACTCTTCAAGCAAACCTCGTATATTTTTGATTATTTTTCACTAAACACAATGTCCTTTGAGCGACTGAAGAGCCGTTAATCTTGCTCAAGCGAAGCCCCGTTTCGATTGCAGTTCGATAAAGGACGAACGCGCCCCTATGCACAGGACTCACGGCGTCCGTTTCAGGTGTGCCTTTTGACACTTTATGAAATTTATGACATTATTGGCCTTCCATTTTGCTTTCACTAGAAAGTGAATCTCAGCCGAGATAACTGTAAAAACCAAGGCCAGAAAAGGACACCTTGCAGGCAGCCGGGCCAAGGACGGACGACTGTGCTGCGGCGATAAGGATCGAGCTGTCCAAATACTAGCATTATGCCGAGTGATATATTTCTCTATTACAAACGGCGGCCGCAACCGTTGGAGATCGCAGTTTATGATGGCCAAGAGAGAGAGAGAGAGAGAGAGATGCAGACGGAGACAGACCCTGGGAAGCTCCGGTTGCTGAAGTTTCATGAAAGTTGCCGCGCTCGTCGCCAGATCTGCTATCTACAAAAGCGCGCCCGCTTTACGAGCAGATGACAACCCTAAATCAAAAGCGCCGTCGGACATGCAAAGGCAACAGCAGCAAAGGTAAAGCCGCAGGCGGAAACTGCAGAGAGAGAGAGAGAGAGGGAGAGGGAGAACAGCCGCATAAATTATCAGGCGGCATGAATCTAAATTAAATAAAAACAAAAACATTTGACATTTGCCAGCGCAGCCGAAGCCGAAGCCGAAGCCCGAAAATCCTTTAAACACAAACCCAAACACACGCTCCGAGTGGATTTTCCATTTAGCCAGCGACTGACTCTCAAGACTTCCCCCCGGCTGCAGCCTCTTACAAGGATTCACCATTAAAAATGTTAATTAGTTGCGCAAACATTGCGAATTGCGCTGCTCCTACGAGCTCCAAGCTGTTGCCGACTGTTAACAGTGGCACGAAAGCGCGTCAAATGTTAACCAAAATATGTTAACTTGCATGGGCGGCAGCAATGGGGGTTTAATGGATAAGCAGATGGTTTATCTGTATATCATTGTATATGTAGAGGAGAGCCAGAGGAGAGCTCTAGTCGGGCATATGAGACTAGCTCATGGTAAGTGGCTGTCAAATTTAACAGGCATATAAAACACTTACAATGCTAATGATGATTTGAATGTACATATATATAGATACAGATATATATGTAGTATAAGATATATATGTATATAAATAAGAGATATATATGAATATGTTTTAGGTACTTTTGCATGATGGACTGGCTGCTAAATTTGACAGCTACTTAACAAGAGAATACTATATTAAAGGCCAGAATACAGCTGAAGTCAGATTGATAGCTGGAGCAGCTCCATATAGACCTAGAGTTAGCCTGATATCTATGCAGCCAAGAACTCTGCCAGGCAAGTGGCAGTCAAACTTAACAGGCACTTGAGATAAGGAGGAAAACTGAAGCCAACTACATCAACTTAAAGTTAGAGAGTTAAGCTAGGTTGATTTACTATATACTGTATACATCATCCAACAGCAGCTACCATCTGCTGCTACCAGCTGCGTGAGCCACTGTGCAGCTGAGCAGCATCGCGTGCATGCAAATGGCAGGCGGGATGCCGGCAGATTGAACGCCAATTAGGATGAATGTTGTGCGCTTTGGCGCACGCCGCTCTGCATTCAAACACCCCACGGGGCCAGACTGCATGACGCCGCACGAGAGCTGAGCGAGGAAGAGGCTGGAGAGGAGAGAGAGAGAGAGAGAGAGAGAACTGGCTACTGTCTGCTTGGCTGGCTGAGTGTCTCGAAGGCCCTAGTTAATTGCTAAAAACTGTTCACACGTTCCGCAGAATGCGACTTTTGCATACAACACCTGAGCCGAGCCAACCTGAGCCTGGTCAGTTAACAGGCGCGTCACGTACTCATCAGCGCTGCAGGAAATCAATATCGGGACTCGAGTTGAGCCTGCGCGGCCACTTCCGCTGCATCCCTTAGACGCGTTTCTCTTCGAAAGTTTCTCGAAATTAAGCATGTACGGTATGTCGGAGACCCAGTTATGCAAATCCCAGCCAAACTCATAAATATCGACGAATTCTACGAATTTGATTTTTCTCTTTTTCTCTCTTTTTTTTTCTTTTTTATATATTTTATTTCGGTTGCCAAGTCGTTTGGAATGCACGACGGCAGCCACCAAAAACAAAACTGTTCGTAGGCCCAACTCAGAGTTGGTACCGGGTATAGAGCGCGTACCGGGAGTAATCGAGTATTATCCAGTGCTTAATATGATGGGCACGTAAGGCCCCGGCCAACTGTTAGCTCGTTAAAGCCGCGACTCAACTTATTTGTTTATATATATCTCTCTGTCTGTCTCTCTGTCTGTCTGTCTGTCTGTCTCTCTCTGGGTCTGGGTTTATAATTTCCATTCGACTTTCAGCGAATCAATCAGGCAAGGTAAGGTCTCTCGTAACTGTACATTCTGATCCCAAAGATAAAGCTGTCAATGCCACCTGCATAAATCAACTGCGCAGCGAATTCAATTTTCGATTTTTTTTTTGTTTTTTTTTTTTTTTTTTCTTTAAATTTTTATAAATTAAAAACTGAGCTAAAATTTCATTAAAGGAGCGGCGAGAGAATCAATAGTCGAGGACACAAGCTCACCTTTGGCTTACGGAAAATTGTAATCCAGCTCTTAGCTTTCCACTTGCCACATGCCACATGCCGTATGCACATCACGTGCCACGCGCGACTCTGGCAAAGTTCCCAGCAAATATCCCATTCGAGAAGTTTTTTGTGTACTTTTTAGCACATATTTCGAGCTCTCGTCTACGAGCAACAACAGCCGATATGCCAGAATGCCCAGATGCATTAAATGTACATATATAGCACATACGTAGATAAAGATAAAGATATAGATATATACAGAGGTGTGTGTATAAATTGAGTAGCTCTACCTGTGTCTGTGTGTGTGTGTGTGGCTTATGTACTCCTTTGACATCACAGCACACGAGAGAATTCTCGATTTGGTATTGTACATTCTATATATATTCTATATATGTATGTTTACTAGATATAGATTTGCATATAGCTTAAGCTTTAGAGATTTATCAGGAATAACAAGTGCTTGGCAGATAGAGAGACAGAGAGAGAGAGAGAGAGGGAGAGGGAGAGGGAGAGGGAGAGAGAGAGAGAGAGAGAGAGAGGGAGAGACAGAGAGAGAGAGAGAGAGTGATATATAGAGAGAGAGAGACAATGTGAGAGAGAGCAGAGAGAGTGAGACAGACAGAGAGCAAAAGAGAGACTTGTTCAGATGTCTATATGATATATGTATGTACGATGTATGTATGTCTGATGTATGTATGTGAGATATATCTATATATATATAGATGTATGTATGCATGATATATGTATGAGGTATGTATCATGTATGCAGGCATGATGTACATATGTCTGATGTATATGTATGTATATGATATGATATATATGACATACATATATGTATATGATGTATGTATGATGTATGTGAGATTCATATGTTGCATGTATGATGTATGTATACATGATATATGGCTCATGTATGTCTAATGTATGCATCATATATGTATGATGCACATATGTATGACATATATGACATATGTATGATAAATGTATGAATTTTGTATAATTGTATGACTTATGTATAACATATATTGCCATATGTATGGTATATGTATCATATATGTATGTTATATGTATCATATATGTATGGTATATTTGTCATATATGTATAGGTGTATCATATATGTATGGCATATGTATCATACATGTTTATGTGTATCATATATGTATGACATATATATCATATATGTACATGTGTACCACATATGTATGACATATGTATCATATAAGTGTATGTGTATCATATATGTATGACATATGTATCATATATGCATGATTATATTATCGATCACCCGACTAACTATTGACTAACTCCCACTCCTGCTTCACCTTGCCTTAAAGCCTCTATGCATCTCTGTCACATCGCATATTCCAACCCGACCTAATCCTTGCCCACTTCATCCACTCCTATCACTCAAGTAAATCTCTCTCTCTCTCTCTCTCTCTCTCTCTCTGTGCAGTCCAATGTCAATACCTAGCGAACGTTCTTTAATTGCTTAATCACAGCTCGGACTGTGGCCCTTACGAGCGCCCAGCCACAACTGGTTCGAGGCATCTCAGTGCCGCTGCCTGGGCCGATATCATTTGGATTACAATGAAAAGGTCAGCAGCGAGTCGGCTGCTGGGGGCAAGGACTCATTTTGTGCTCTGAGGCGCAGCGGCAGCACGCTCCAACTACACATTTGCCATGTTTAGAATTAAGACCCAAACAAACGAAGCAGCCAAGCAGCCAAACAGTCAGCCAAGCCAGCTATGCCAAGAGGCAGAATCCAGCCAGCCAGTCGAGGCGAGTCGAACTGAGTTGAGCTCAGCCGCAGGCCGAGTCATGTTACTCACGTTCCAAACGAGCTTTTGTCAACTTGTCTAAATGATTTTTGCACACTGTAAACAAGCGCGGACAGACGGACGGACAGACAGACAGACAGAGGGACAGAGGGTAGGACAGATGGACAGAGAGACATTCAGTATTGACGTTGACCCTGCACGACTGCGATTCAGAAGTTTTCAACTCCAAAGCTCTGCCCATGCCAAGGATTCTGGACCTCAGCTCAAGTCGTGTGTGCGATTGCCGTGGCACAGCAGCAGCCACTGCAACAGCTTCTCGACTCGGCTTGAACGTTCCCCGTGGGAGTCTTTTGTTATTGTTGCTGGCTGCTGATCTTTTCGATTTTTCGTCGACGATATTGTCGTGTAATCACGAATTTATTTTATTGAAAATGACTTGACAGGTGGCGCCTTATTTAACTAAGTTGTCAGCCGATTGCCCACAGCTGCCAGCTGAGGCCTCTCAGCAGACAATAGAAACTGCATTTAAATGATAAAGCTGAACTATGGGAATCATTTTGCCCAGAGACTCTAGACTATGGGACCAGACTGCAAGCATATCTTATATTGTGAACTATTTGTGTGAATAGGTAGAGGGAAAGAACAAGCTTCAGGGAGAAGCAGAGTAAAACAGAACAGCAGAGGTTGGAGAGGACTCAAGAACAGCAGAGGTTGGGGAAGGTATGTGCTCGATAGTTGGGAGAAGAGGAAGTGTGGCTGAGCAGGTAAGGGAATTTAGTTTCAATTGAACTGAGCTCTGATAACAGAAAGGAAATACTTATTGTTCCCTTAGACAGCTGACTCTAGTAGCTGCTGCCAAAGACCAAAGATAAAACTTCTTGAGCAAACTTTTAGTTACAAACTCCAAAGTATCTTCAGTATCTGCAAATTTTCATAGAATGTAACTGCTTTGAAGCAATATTTATATAGGAAAAAATAAAAAATATATATGTAAAGCAGGTATTTTTTATAAATTTAAGTTAAACATTTACATAGTTTTATTTATTTAATATTTTTATTTTATATATTCAGATGTGTATGTATGTATGATGTGTGTAGGATGTGTCTATGATCATGATATATATTTTATATCATTTTATTTCGCAATTTCTTTTAAGTTAAGCATTTACATAATTTTATTTATTTAATATAATTTTTTATATATTTTATTTTACATATTTTTTGCGCATTTTTAAGTATTTGAATATATTTCTATATTTTTCAGTATTTAAATTATTTTTCATATTTTTATAAATTGTTTATATATATTTCAATTTAATAAATTATATACAACATATTAATTATAAGCTTATTATATTAAAAATGCATTTATATATTTTTTTAAAATTTTATTTTTCATAAAATAATATTTATTTCTTTTTTATAATATTTTTTTACCATTTTTAATAGGAAATATAATTTTAATATTTGATAGAAAATACATAAGCATTTATGCCTGATAAGTTTAGATTTATTTTAATTTATTTTATTTATAAAATTTATTTAATTTATTTTATTTTTATATATATTTTATTTTTTTATTTTATTTATTAAATTTCATTAATTTATATTATTTAATTTATTTTTTTTATAAAATTTATTTAATTTATTTTATTTTTATATATATTTTATTTTTATTTTATTTATTAAATTTAATTAATTTATTTATTTTAATTTATTTTATTTATAAATTTATTTTTTTTTTTTTTATTTATTTGATTTATTTTATTTTCTCAACCTTTCCCATGCAAGCCTCTTCACATGTCTATACCTTAGCCTATCCCAATATTCCAGCTTAAATGTACATATATAAATATTAGACATTATCTGAGCCACAATCCGCCGTACTTTGTGGCACCCCAAAGCTTGGCCATAAACATTTCATAGCCGCAATAACTAAAGTGGCGCAAAAGTCTCGGCAAAAATACTTTTATTAAGATATTGAACAATTGAACAAAGTTGCCATTAAATATCAATGCAGTTCGCACGCCAGCAACAGCAACAGCAACAACAACAATCGACAACAACAACAACAACAACAGTTGCTGTTGGCCAGGCACAAATGACTCCCTCAGTAGGTTCGCTTATCGCACAGAACACAACTCAATGTTGTTCCGAGCAGCGAAATCTCCAGAGGATGCCGCCAGCAGCAGCAGCCGCCGCAGCAGCGACTACCTGAGAGACCACAGAGAGCGAGAGAGAGAGAGAGAGAGAGAGAGAGAGTGTGAGAGCAAGCATATGTGTAGAGAGCGGAGGCAAGAGGTGAGAAGCTGCGAAGGCGATTAAGCTGCTGTCGATGTTGCTGATGTTGCTGATGTTGTTGGGGCAGCAACTGTTGTTGCTGTTGCTTCGCATGGCCATAAAGATGTGGCAAGTGTTGTTTTTGTTGGTGCTCTGGGGCCTCGCCGTCGGGAGAGTGTCTGCCGATTTGTGCAACACTTCGAAGCCAAAAGCAGCCAAAGCGCAAAAACAATAAACAAAGCCAAAAAGCCAGTCGAGACGAGAGTGTGTGGATGCTGTTGCTCTGACTCTGACTGAGGCTGCTGCTGCTGCTGCTGTCGCTGTCGACCTCGACGCAGCGGGCACGGCCTGCGATTGCTCTCCAAAGCAGTTGGCTGCGCTCACTGGGGGCTCCACTCACACACACACACACACAGAGATGGAGCAAAAAACCTGCTCCACCACCATTTGCAGCATGCAGCCGCAGCCGCAGCAGCAATAGTTGCAGCAGAGATGATGATGCTCATGATGATGTTGATGAAGAGAGGCTCAGACTGTGCCAGTGGCAGAGGCAGAGGCAGAGGCAGAGGCAGCCAACCACCAGCCAGCGAGCGAGCGTCCAAGCGACCCAGCAGCGACCATGTTTCCTGATGCGAGGCGATAGTTTATCGCCAATTTTCGTGCCGTGCAGAGGTGAACGCGGACCAAAAACGTGCGAAAGCCCCACGGAGAGCGCGCGCTTATCCTTGCCCATGTCTGCGGATATATCTATATATATATATATCCTGTTCGTTGTCCTTTAGCTGCGATTTACTGCAAGTGTAACTGTGCCTGTGTCAGTGTCTCTCTCTCTGTCTCTGTGTGTGTGTGTGTGTGCCTACTGTGTGTGTGTGTTTGTTTTTTGGCCGAATTCGCCGTCGGTTCGGCTGCGCTCGTACGTAATTCCTTCGCCGTTGCCGTCGCCGTCGCCGCGGCCATGCGCGTTAACGGTAAATAATGGCCGCCATCTTGGCGTGCCACAGAGTGCGACATCAAATCAAAGATAAATAAAAGAGCCCTATATAACCCAACCCCCACCCCCTACCCCCTACACACACACACACACGCCGATAGATAGATAGATAGATATATAGAGAGAGAGATCGAAAGAGAGATTTATATATAGTGAGGTGCCATGGAGCACCATGGCAGCGGATTTGTCGCCTCGCCGTGGGCCGCGGTCCTCGGCCACCACTCGATGGCCTCCGATGCGGGCTTCGCCGCTGCAGCGGCTGCGGCGCATGTCCAGAACGTGGCCGCGGCCCATCACACGCATCCGATGCACGGCCATCCGCATTCGCATCCACATCCGCATCCGCATCCGCACTCGCATCCACACCATCATCATACGCATCCACACACGCACTCGCACCACCATCACCACCATCTGGCGGCAGCAGCGGCAGCGGGCGGCGGCATGCCCATGGATTTGCATGTGCCCCAGGGATTTCCCTACTACAGGTAAATAACGACCCAAGGATACATACATACATATATACAGTCATATATATCTATATATATATTTCTATATAGAGCGAGAGCTGTTTGTCGCCTTTGTCCTTTGTTTCGGGGGCGTTGCCATATTCAAATTATCCTGCCAATGAAATTTACCTGCATTGCACATAGCAAATGACGACACTTAATGTCTACTCTATATATAGATTGATATATATATATGTATAGGTATAATAAGCTGTTCTATATAGCGGCTGCCCAACTGCAGTCGCCAATTGCAATTAGATGAGCATCAAATTGATGAGGGCAGCGGAGGCACTCGGCAGCAGAATGACTATATGAAATACACCTGTGAGAGGTGTACTCAGTCGCGGGCATCTACAGCTCGAAGAGGGCATGGCTGGGAGTGGGGGACTGCCGAGGCTTGATAGGGCATGGCAAGTGTCTGCTGGGAGAGAATGTATTTCATTTTATACAAACTTTAGTTGGTTGAGGTGAGATGGGTGCAGTTGGGAGAGCATATGATCTAATGGCAGGCATATAGTATATAGAAATATATATCCATATAATATAAATATAATTTGTTATCTGCTTCAGCTAAAGCTCGAGAGTCTCTCCAGGCACTTTTCTCCTTTAGCTCAAGCCTGTCCCAACACGAGCTTGAATTGATAGGAAATTTGTCAAATAAAGATAGTGAAGAAGAACTATACCATATGCCTTGTTAATCATGTTCTGTAGTATAAAGAAAGGAAGATACTTGATCCTGGCTTCCTCTACTGTGTGCCACATGCAGACTCTGCTCTTGACTTGAGCTGCAGTTCCATAGGAATAACTTGATTAGTTTTGAGTGTATATATCCCTAACTATCTTTATATTAACTTGGCTTAGTAGCTCATATGACATATCTTATATGTAGCATATAAAGAAGAGACAATTATACATAATCGAATACCTTTCCTTGAGGGAATCTAGCGTAGCTCTATTCATATCAATTAAGAGATACTTTATACTATACTATAGATACAAAAAGGCAGAGGCATAGTATATAAGGTTAAGCAGTTCATTAAGATTTCAATTTGATAGAACAGGAACTGCTATAGCCTTGGCTTGCCATACATAGTGCCATATATAGTATCGGAGAGGACACTCTATAGCTGCGACATATACATTTATCGCTAGAGCAAACTCTAGCCAGTTCCGAGACTAACCTCAACGAGCTCTCGCCCACTCTCACTCACAGAGGGTATTTTGCAGTCTATCATGCCCGCTCAACAGGCCAAATCGATCAGTTTATAAATCATTTTAATTAACTCGAGGCATTCACTCAGCCTAACTGGCTGACGATATCGTGACTCTCGGCTTACTTCGCCCACGAGAGCCACTTGCAGCGGCAACCGCTAAGTGAACCACCCAATTTCAACCACAAGAAATGGGCACCAGAAAAGATTTTCATTAAAAGCCAAGAAAAAAGTTGCCCAAAAATCATTTTGTGGAGAGAGAGAGGGGAGAGAGGGGAGAGAGAGAGAGAGGGAGAGACAGGAGTCAGGAGGAGGGGGGGCGGGCAGAGGTACGTTACAGAGGTGCCAACAAGGCTGAAACTCATAATTAAACTAATTGAATTTACGTGACAATAACACTTTCCAGCCAGAACAGAGACAGAGAGAGAGAGAGAGAGAGAGAGGGGGGGTAGCGATTGTCACGATATGAGAACTCGAGCTGAGCTCTTACAGCTGGTTCACAAGGTTCAAGCTGAGGTAATGCATGGTTATTTTCAATATCGAAAAATGAAATCGGCATCAAAGAACCTTTTGCCGCTGAGACAGAGACAGAGAGAGAGAGAGAGGGAGAGAGGGAGGGAGAGATTCCCACAACAATATGGCGTTGGCAATGTAATTCATGAACTGTGATTGGTGGCGCGTCCATTAAGTCTTAAGTCCGGAGCGAAGCGGCCCAGAGATGAGAGTTGGCTACCAGTCGAGGCCGGGTCCCGGCTGTGGCTCGTCTCCACACACAGACACACAGACAATCAGCGTCTATCAGCATTTTTCAATTATATCGGAATAGCGTTATCCGTGGCTGGATCGCGTCAGAACGCATAATTACTATAATCACCTGAGTTATTACCTTGGCGAATATTGGCGAAGACATACGAAAAGCAGCCAGAGTCATATTAAAAGCAACAAGCGAACGACCAGTCGAGTGGGTAGGGTAGCAGAGGGCAGGGCAGGGAGGGGAGGGGGAGTAACAGAAATCTAAACTGTGATTGTTGCTCCCCACCTGCCCCTCTCCCCTCTCTTAGCTCTGCCTCTGCCTCTGGCTCAATTTGAGTTTGAGTTTTTGGTCTTCTTTTCCCATTATTTTCATTCGCTAAAGCCGCACATTAAAAATTACACTCAGCGAAATGCAGGGCATACATATATGCATAAATATATAGTACAAAAAGAGATATATATATATATATATGTTCTAACTGGAAAATTGCTGCTACGTTTGTTTTTCATTAAAGCCGACTCCTCTCTGCGTGGCGGCAGCACGAACCGCATTTTCATTCCGCAAAGCGATCCCCACAATTTTCCACAACAAATAGAGAAGAGAAGAGGAGAGGAGAGGAGCGAAGAGAGGGAAAAAGTGTTTGGTCAGCGTCTTTGCGGTTTCGAGGTCGTCTTGCCAGCTAGAGCCCGCGGACGACCCCTCTGGAGACCCCAGCTAACTGTAGTGAAAAACCATCATTTCCACAATTTATATTTCGAACGTGATTGGTGGAGCTCCAGCTCAGCCACGGGCAGTAGGACGGGGACGGGGGCGAGGACGGGGGCTGGTGCATTGCGGCCATTAAGAAATTGCTGCAAAGCATAAAGAGCAAAATGAAACCGAACAAAAGAAACAACTCGACGCGAGAAAATGAAATAAAATGCAGCAGATTATGATTGCGATTATGTTGGAAGCTCGCGAAATGAGGTTTCCACCGGATCGACAAGGGGGGGGGCAGCTGCAGAGAGAATGAAAGAGACAGAGAGAGAGAGAGAGAGAGAAATGTATATATTATATGGGAATATGGCAACGGTGGCCATCAACCTTACGGAGGGTCTGACCTTAGCCACAGCGTGCCGAATCCATTTTGCGCAAGGAATTAAAATCCTATTTGTGAGTCAATATGCCCGGGGAAAGGAGGAGTTGGAGGGCTTAGGCAGAGACTATCTTATCTAGGCGGAGACTATCTTATCAGAGAGACTAATCGATGATCACTTTGGAGACTTTTTCTCCTTTGCAAATACTACAGAGCTCCTTGCTTCCCTCTCGCTTTCTCCTACAGATCACAGGCTTGTAGGAAAAAAGATAGAGCTTCCTTTAGCTAGACCTCAAGCTTGACAGTTACCATTCCAGCTTCAGCTCCCATAAACAAAAGCTGATTATGTTTAGCTTCCAAGTCTCGCTACTATATGACACTATCTTATCCGAGAGACTAATCGATGATCGATGACTTTTTCTCCTTTGCAAATACTACAGAGTTCTTTGCTTCCCTCTCGCTTTCTCCTACAGATCACAGGTTTGTAGGAAAAAAGATAGAGCTTCCTTTAGCTAGTTACCATTCCAGCTTCAGCTCCGATAAACAAAAGCTGATTATGTTTAGCTTCCAAGTCTCGCTACTATATGACACTATCTTATCCGAGAGACTAATCGATGATCACTTTGGAGACTTTTCTCCTTTGCAAATACTACAGAGTTCTTTGCTTCCCTCTCGCTTTCTCCTACAGATCACAGGTTTGTAGGAAAAAAGATAGAGCTTCCTTTAGCTAGACCTCAAGCTTGACAGTTACCATACTAGCTTCAGCTCCCATAAACAAAAGCTGATTATGTTTAGCTTCCACGTCTCGCCACATATCCTTTAGCCCTTACTCCTTTAGCTCTTCCACCTTTAGCCCTTACTCCTTTAGCCCTGCTCCCAGTCGCCTTTTCTCCTACCTTCCACAACTGCCCTCCTCATGATCACTGGCTGTAAGCCTTTTCGCCGAGGTGTTATGCTAGCCCCACCCCAAATGCATTACCCGCTACACTTGCAGAGTGCTTCGAGTGCACGGCTCAGCGAGCTGCTGAGGGGCTCCGAGCCGAGCCGGGGCACAGCCCACGTCACATTCAATTAAATTATGTAAATGAAGCGCAAGAGTTGCTCGAGATGCTGCAGAAGGCAAAAGCAAAGGCGAAAGCTGAAATTGACTTTGCCGCCAAAAGACCAAAGTCAAAGCCGAAAACGGAGGTAGAGGCGAAGGCAGGGGCAAGGGTAGGGGTAGGGGCATGAGCACTCCACCCACTCCGCCAGAGGCTGGCGAAGGCTCGTCTTGCAGGTTGAACGTCAAGTGGAGTAAATTACAGCCTCAGTTTCAGTTTCAGGTGTTGTTGTTGTTGTTTGTGTTGCATGGCGGTTGTTGCTTGATGAGCTTGATGTTCACACAGCCGCCAGGCATAAAGCTA
Source organism: Drosophila repleta (assembly GCA_018903745.1). Lineage (NCBI taxonomy): Eukaryota > Metazoa > Arthropoda > Insecta > Diptera > Drosophilidae > Drosophila > Drosophila repleta. Next base: position 5,657,664 of record JAEIGN010000752.1, on the reverse strand, counting down.
TTACACGGCCACGGCTCGAGCTGGAGATGGAGATGGCGATGGAGCTGGAGATGGGGAGAGCGATGTCCTTGCTGCCGGCGAATTCAAAGTGAGCCAACAATTTCATCAACCAAGCCAAGCGATGACGATGCCAGCAGCAGCTCCTACGGCTGCTCCTCTGCCTCGCTGCTGTTGTCGCTTCTGGTAGCGCGTAAAATTAATTGAAATTCATGCCGTGTTACAATAACAATGATTAAACGACGCACACACATGAGCCAATGCCAGTGCCAGTGCCAGGGCTGGCCCTTGGCTGTTGCTGCCTTCGCACCACCACCCACCGCCCCCCAGCCCCGCTCAGGTGTGACCAGCTGGCGCACAGTTGCAGTTTTTCTAACTGCAAACGGGGCCCAACGCACACACCCAGAGTGCAAAAGTACAAATCCCTGTGTGGAATACCAAATGCCTTCTCTGCTGTGATTAGCTCTGATTCATAAATCGATTGAACAGACAGAGAGAGCGAGAGAGAGAGAGAGAGAGAGAGAGAGAGAGAGAGAGAGAGAGTTACAGCTGTCGGCTGCATCCTGGCTTTTGTCTGCCTTCAAGAGTCTCAGCAGCGATCAAATAATTGAGATAAATTTTGAGTACCCCAAAAACAAGCCGCAAGTTTCGAGCCAAAAAAAAAGCTAAGAAAGGAGCTGCATGGAAGCATACGAACTGGCGATGCTCTTAAGGCTGAGAGGACAAGCAGAGCAGCTGGAAGCCTCTCTGTCTCAAGTAGTTAAAGAACAGTCAATCAGTCAATCAGTCAATCAGTCAAGCATTAGTGGCATGTTCAATGCAGCTCAATCTCTATCGTCAATCAAATCTAGCCTAACGCGCCTCGTTGACTTATAGATCGATCATTTGAGCCATCCTATGTATGCTCAACAATCAGTCTCAATCATCAATCAATTCCAATTCAATCAACCTGCCTCCACTAGGCTTTTCTCACAGTTCTCTCTGCTCTTTTCCAGGCTAGATTCTAAGCTGAAATACATTTATGTACAGCTGAACAGTCGATCCCCTCAATCAGTCTCAATCATCAATCAATTCCAATTCAATCAAACTAGGCTTCTGCTGCCTGCTGCCTGCTGAGTTTGTTTCTCACTGCCTAGATACTGCTTAGCTGAAGTATATACCAGCTGATCAATCCCTTCAATCATGATTGACCAATCAGCCAGGGCAGCCGTAGCAACTCCACCTCAGCCAGGGTATCCACGGAGGCAGAGTTGTGGGCAGAGCTTTACGCTTTCCGTAAAACTTTGCTAACTTATAAATATGTATGAGAAGTTTCGAAATTGTTGGAATCCCTGCCGACAAGACGCAAAAACCCAAAATAAAATAAAATAAGAAAAGAAACGTAGGAAGAAGAACAACGCAAGGTCGGTAAGAAGACAGGCAGGCGGTCGATCGGCCGATCGGTCGATGATCGTTGAGAGTCGATCAGTCGAACAGTTCGTCAGTCAACAGACTTCGACTTCAAAAACACCAAACGAGAGACAGACAGAGGAAGAGAGCTGGGAGAGAGGGAGAGAGGGGCCAGGAGCAGAGCCCTCCTTGCAGGAAGAGGCAAAGGCAATCATTGATCAGCGGAATTTAGAGCGAAAATTTGATATTAAGGCCAAGAGATCGAACAACAAAAAATTACTTTAAAGAGGAAGCAGCAAAATAATATATATATATAAGTATATATATATATAGATGTATATATATGAGAGCGATAAAAAATCAAGCACAGCCCAACGAAATTGTTAAAATAAAATTAAGCAGAAATAAACGCCCCAATATGAGAGCGCAGACTGTGACGAACCCTCAATTTATTGCAGCTCTGCTCAAGATCTTCGATCAGCCACTTAGCACTTGCCTCACTCTACCCCTCTCCCTCTCTCTCTCTCTCTCCCTCTCCCTCTCTCTCTCTCTCCCCAACTATTTTCAACTTTAATATAAATAATCGTTCACGGCTACCGCAGCCACAAAGTGGATACGCGACATTACGACAGATCGCTGGCATCTCCAACTCTTTTGGGCACAATCAATAATGCTAGAAACAGCCAGGTGAGAGGCGCACTGGCAGGTGGAGGTGGACGACAGTCGCCGAGGAGAGACAGAGAGAGAGTGAGCGAGAGACGCGCGTGCTGATCAGTGTCCGACCACAAATCGCTTTGGGCGCTTTGACAGCATCATTCAAAATTAAATGCGAGCTGTTGATCTGACTAGAAGTCGATACTAGTCGCGGACAGTGGAGCAAATCGAAAGAAAATGCAATAAAATTGATATGTGGAAGTAAACGAGGGAAAGTGACTGACTTATGTGAATAGATATGACATAGATATATGAATAGATATGACAGATATGATAGATATGATATGATATGAATGGATATGAATAGATAAGATATGATATGATAGATATGAATAGATATGATATGATATGAATAGATATGATATGATATGCATACATGTAACAGATATGAAAAGATATGAATAGATATGATAGATATGATATGAATATATATATGAGAGATATGATTGATATGATATGACTCATATAGTAGAAAATTGAGATATGACAATATGGCATGATATGAGTATATATGATAGATATGAGAGGTTTGAATAGATATGACAGATATGAATATATATGAATAGATATGATAGATATGATATGATATGATATGCATACGTATGATAGATATGATTGATATGAGAGATATGAATAAATATGACAACTATGATAGATTTGATATGAATAGAAAAGAGAGATATGATAGATATGACAGATATGATATGATAGATATGATATGATATGAATGGATATGAATAGATATGATATGATATGATAGATAAGAATAGATATGATATGATATAATAGATATGAATAGATATGATATGATATGATAGATATGAATAGATATGATAGATATGATATAAAAATATATGTGAGAGATATGATTGATTTGAGAGATATGAATAGATATTACAGATATGATATGATATGATATGACATAATATGACAGATATGATATGAATAGAAAAGAGAGATATGATAGATATGACAGCCATGACAGAGATGGCTGAGATACTATAGAAATGAAAGACATAATATCTGCATAGTGAGGATATCATATCTCTGGCATCTCTGGTATCTCTGATATCTCTGTCAGCTCTAGCATCTCTCTAGAGTCCTACTATATCTCCGATATAAATAGAGCCAAAAACTAGCTATATTTAGCTTGCTTCATTACTGCTCTACATAGCCATACGAAAAGGGTCCTTCAGGCCTGCCCATGCCACAGCATAGCTAACAGGAATCAGGTCTGTGCTCATAAAGACATTCTCGAGATATGAACTGGAGAGGTGGCTGTCATCGTGTGTCTGGAACCGCACAGACGGCGGACAACTACTGGAATTGCTTTTTAAGTATGTAGAAACATTTCAGCAATCGCCAGTCCCCATCGAGTGTCGAGTGCTTAAATGGGCGAGGGCGAGGGCGGGGGCGGGGGCGTTCGGTTAATTGGCCGCAACATTTCGTAGCCCAGTTAAATGTGGAGATTACACACCTTATTATTATGAAATATGCTCCGTAATTATGGGCAGAGTGGAGTCTGGGCCGAGCTCTTAATAGCCACTCGCCCCATAGGCCTTATGTAATTCGAGTTGTGTCCCTTCCGCCAGGCAGCAGCCCTCCGGGCAGCGCCATATATTGACAATGCGGCGTCTCTCGGCTTGACTTGGCTTGGCGACAACGTCGCGACATGGCCAGAGCTGTCGATGAAGACGACGATGACGACGATGTTGCCTGGTCTACAGATGCTCTACCCGCTACCCGCTCTCTATCTCTCTGCAGTCACTGATCTCTCTCTCTCTCTCTGTCTCTCTGTCTGTCTCTCTCTCTGTTTGACTCCTGTTTTGCTCATGCCAATTTATTTATGGTGCGGTACAAGTTTTTACGCACTCAAGTGCTCTGAGACTAATTGGGCACGAAACGCAATCAAAGTGACGACGACGACGACGGCGACGACGTCGAGGAGGAGGAAAAGACGCGCAGACCTCGCCAGGAGACAAGCTCCAACATCAGCAGCAGCAACAAAAACAGCGCCTGGTTGCGACAGCCTCGTTCCTCGTATCGATTGACTTGAACTTTATAACGCTGATGAGGCTTTGATTTGTTGCCCAGGCCCTCGACTCGGCCAACTGTTTAGCCACAGACTCCAGCTCCAGCTCCTGCTCCTGGCTGGTACTTGTGGCAAAATAGTTGGGCCATGTTCTACACAATTATCTGTTATTATCGAGACTTTTCAGTGGCTTCTCTGCACTTTGCTTCTCTCTTTTTTTTTAGCGACAATGACATCTCTTTGTTAGCTGCTGCTGCTGCTGCTGCTGCCTCCCCCTCGGGCTGTGGAGTCAGCGTTTAGGCCAATTCTTAAAAATAGCTGCCTCTAGAGATGCAATTGCAGCTATTCGATGCGATTCGATCTGCTGTCGATCGCTCCGTGGAGCTGTTGAGGGAGAACACGTGTCTCCAGCTGCCGTGGGTAAAGCGCAGCAGTTGCTATTGTTTGACATGGCCTGAAACAAGGCGGGCAGGAGCAGGAGGTAGCAGAGGCGACAAGAAGAGGCATAAAAAAGTTAGTGATGAGCGCTTTCACGTTAACAGTTATGCTAGAGAGAATCTTTGTCTTATGGGCATAGGTTCATAGGTAGGAGAACCCATAACTAAAGCTCTTTCTCTTTTTTGTTGAAGGATTGGCATATCTCGAGAAGTCCTAGTGCTCTATACCCCAACAGTGCCTCGAAGACTTATGCCTTCAGTATTTCCGCTTTACACTGCCCCAGACTCCATCGTACCCCATCCATTGCCCTATGCTGATAATTGTTTCTGCTTATCGAGCTTGACCTGCGCCTTTCAAGCTCGGCCAAGCGCAGACCCCAGAGGGGAGAAGCTTATGAATATTATTACAATTTGGATAATTGCCCTGGCGCGTCGCGGATCGAACCTTCGTCGAACCCTCGCAGAAATCGAACTGTTTGAGGGTCAGGCCAAGAAAAAAACGGGACAAGTTGAAAGGATCGCAAGATTTTAGAAACTTGTGCCACAGTTTGCCTCGATTTTCGTTGTGTTTTTGTGGGACAATGATTTACGAGCTGTTCGGGGCTATGACGAAAATTGTCTGGCGCTGTGCCAGAGACAAAGAGAGAGCGAGAGACAGAGACAGAGAGAGAGAGAGTGAGCCACAAATCAATAAATTTTATTCTTGGCCCGCTGCACTTGATTATAAAGCGCGGCGCTGATAATGCGCAGCTCTTTGCCAGCGCAATTTGCCGCTGATTGTTGTTTATTAGACGATTTCAATTTCCTGTTGACCTTGCCGATGGCCCAGCCACAGGCTGACAGACATTGAGAAGCGGTTCAAAAGGCAACGACTTTCGCTTAATGGGAGCCTGAAGGAATATGGCAGGATGGCCCACAGCTAGATATATGAATAGAGTCTTAGGATAGGCCAAGTATGATAAGTTTATTAAAGCTTAGCAAGTAAGAGAGAGAGACAGGAGAGAGACCGAGACATATACTATCTTTAAAGTCCCTTTGTAGTTCCGCCTTTAGACCAGCTACAGCCGAGTTCTCTCGAGTCCAGCTCAGAGAATTGCTATATATATGTTTTTCCACAGATCTCAGCATCGCCTTTCTTTTGAAGACTTTGCTGCTGCCCCAGCCATTGCCTACTTAGAGAGTTTAATGTATTTTTCTGCCTTTTCTTCTCTGCCTTTCAGATATCGCGAGGATGCGCTTTGCTGGGGCGACAGGTGAGTTTTCTGCCACGCCGCGGGCCACATTTATCGGCTAATTTAATTTATTTAGAAAATGTCAACTTTTTCCCAACGCGCTCCCTAATCGAATATTCAACGTTTCTGTTTCTGTATCTCTACATATCTTTCTCTCTCTCTCTTACACACTCTCTTACTCTTCTATGTTCGCAGAAAGTCCATGGAGGAGATCGGCGCTGCTCAGTCCTCGGTGAATGCGCGGTAAGTGTTAATGTTACCGTAAACGATTCTCCCAGTCTCTGCCCCTGCCACTCCCCCTCCGTCGCTGGCCCCGCCGCCCAGACTCCGCGCTCTGCAGCGCCACTTGGCGACGCATTTGTTAGCATAAAATTATTGAATGCCAGCCAGAAGACGTCGCCAACGTCGCCGCCAACAGACGTCAAAGGCGCATGTCGCATCTATGAGATACTCAAACTCCGACTCGTCGCAGTCCGAGTTGGTCTTGTACCGGCAGCTTAGCAGAAACCGTTGCTGTCAACATTAACGTGTTGATCTCCCAGCTGCAGGTGCGCCAGCTATGTGGCACAGCCTGCGAGCACCTGAGATTAAAGAGAAACTTCATAGACTCACACACGGCATTTCCTCCAGATGAGAAATCGTTTAGAATGTCCACAGCACGCCATACCTCTGGAAGTCCTTTAGATACTAAGCTTAAACTTATCACATGCTTCTCTTAAGCTGGCATCAACTAACATACTAATTTTCAGCCAAATCACTCGAGGGTTTCTTAAGCTGCATAGCTGCTATCTGGTTATAGTGGAGTATTATGAACCATTACATGCTCACATTTGGCAGGCAGTATTTTTTAGCTCTAATCGCCTCACATACCAATTTTCAGCCCAATCGCTCGAGGATTTCGGAAACTATGAGAGCTCCGCCTGGTTATAGTGGAGTATTATGAAGTCTTACATGCTCACATTTGGCAGGCAGTATTTTTTAGCTCTCATCTCCTTACGCACCAATTTTCAGCCCAATCGCTCGAGGATTTCAGAAACTATGAGAGCTCCGCCTGGTTATAGTAGTGTATTATGATAGCGGCCAGACAGCGCTGGCTTTGCCGCTGTCGGTTGCTGCTTCTGTTCCTGCTGCTGTTTGTCTGTTGTCTTGTTCTCGTTGTTATGACATTTTACATTTTTAATGGGAATTCTCACATAAAAAGTACAAATATCAGACTAATTGGATTTATCTCGGGGCTGTCGCGCGTTGTCACACTCTTTTTGCCATGGATGGCTACTTGCCGGAAGATGTTGCGCGCATCAAACGATTCAGCTCGTCTACGAGTCTCTAGCCGAGTCTCTCTCTCTCTCTCTCTCTCTCTCTCTCTCTCTCTCTCTCTGTCTGCTTGTTGGCAATTAGCACAGCTCAGCGCGGGCAGGGCCGAGAGCTTGGCACCCAGCCGAAGGCATTCCCAATTCCAGCCCCAAAGCCACATTTCCAATGAATCGATCAACAACAACAACAACGGCAACGACAACGATGACAATGACAACAACGAACGATGACAACAATGCCGCAATGAGGCAAAGTTGCATTGCTTAAATTGATTTCTGCAATTAATCGAACAACGCAAATGACAAACTGAAAGTCGAGGGCAGAGCAAACGAGCGAACGAAAGAAACAGACCTTATGCTCGCCCTCCCCCTCCTCCCTCTCTGTCCAGTCCTCTGCTGTAATACACTTTACTCTCCTGCTGAGGGGAGGGGCAGCGAGTAGCCTGTGCTTCCTTAAATTGTGCTTTTTTTTTCGTGTTCATCCTTCGATTTCGCTTCGTTTTTGCGCCCAGCTGTCACGGTCATGCAGCGTTGCCTCTGGGCTATTGACTCTGCGCCCACACTGATTCGCAACCTGATTTTCATTACAGCTGGAATTGGGCTTAATAAAGTCGATTGAGTTGACTTGAAGAGGCGATATAGCTAAATACCTATGATAATAGCAATGATAATGATAATGGTAATGATAATTATAATAATGATATTGATAATGATAATGGTAATGATAATAATAATAATGATAATGATAAAAATAATCAGAATGAGAATGGAATAGATAGCAAAATGATAATGACAATGATAATGACAATGATTATGCTAATGATAATGATAATAACAATGATAATGATAATGATCAAGATAAATAGAGTGGAGTAGATAGGAAAAATAATAATGACAACTTGAGTGCTAATGATAATGACAATGATAATACTAATAATACTAATGATAATTATAATGAGAATGAGAATAAGAATGGAATGGATAGCAAAGTAATAATGACAATGATAATGACAATAATAATGATAATGATAATGTCAATGATAATGCTAATGATAATGATAATAACAATGATAATGATAATGATCATTATAATAAGAGTGGATAGGAAAACTGATAATGACAATGATAATGCTAATGATAAGGACAATGATTATGCTGATGATCAAAATTATGATAAAGATGATAATGACCATGATAATAACTATGATAATGACAATGATAATGCTAATGACAATAATGATAATGATAATTATAATAATAATGAGAACGTCCACTGTCAATAGTGAAGCCAATGATAATGCAATAATGACAATACCAATGTCAATGATTATCATTATGGTATCAATAATGAAGACAATAACTAACAATACTTTAGATCAAAGCACTTCATAATTCCTTATAATATAGAATAATAGTAATATCAATTTTCATATAGACTATTCGTTCCTTTTCCATTACTCTCTCTCTCTCTCTCTCTCTCTCTCTCTGTCTCTCTCTATAAATACTCTCTCTTTCTCCTTTCTCAACTTCACAATCTCCTTCCATATCTTTCCCACATCCTCTTCAACCTCATTCCAACTCAGTTCAGCCCACTGTGCGGCGGCAATTGACAGGGCTCGTCATCGGCTCATCAGCGCCAACGCCGTTGCCAGGCCATTGCCAGGCCGAGCGCGTTCTGCTGCACTAGATTTTCGCGGAGTTCCTCCTGCTTTCGGTAGGTGCAAGAATATTAATTATTAATTCCGATCACAACTGCGCACTTTGTGTCGCCGCTGCTGACGGCGCTGCGACGGCTCGGCATGCGAATTATTCGCTAAATACCAGAAAAGTGAACGATAAATGAACAGATCGGAGCGCAGCAGAGAGGGGAGAGCGAGCAGAGGCTGAGAGTAGAGCTCAGATGTGGATCACTTGGGTTGACTTCAGCTTGTTTTTGGCTTGACGAATAAAAACAAAACTAATTTATGGCTCGGCTAACGGGGAGTTTGGCAAAAAGGCAACGAGGCGGAGTCAATGATCGCTGATCAGCGTTCGATTGATCAATTCGTCAGTTAATACATTAAATATAGTATAGATATATGTATGTATCTGAGCTGATTTGCAGCCTTTGGAAGTCGCATAAACTGAGGAATGCGATCGATTGAGACTTGACTGAAATGAGAAACAAAATAAAGATATTAGAGCAGGAATCTTAACGATCCATAAGTGTTTGTGTTTATACCATTAGAAGTGATCGATATACGATCACTTTGAGCTAATTGAATGTGAATTAGGGAGGAGGAAAATGAAAATATCTGAGATTTATAGTGTGGAACATAGAACTATAAAGTTATCAAGTGGCATCTGAAGCAAAAATGTATATGAATACACTATAATATAAGCTCAGCTCAGTTCATCGTAAAAGTATGTATATAAGGATCATATTTTATATGAATTTTATTATATAATATAACCATACTTTGACTTATAGCAGAGCTGATCCCAGCCTACAGGCTTAGGCCCGCCTGAGCCTACCGAAGATGCTTCGAGTCTAACTGCCTCCTTACCCAAGTGATCTTTAAGATGTCAGCGCAGCTTAAGGTCTCAGGATCAAAAGCTTTATATTACATATGAACATATGTATATAGATTTATAGCTACTCATACTTAGATTTATGGCAGCTCTGATCCTCTGATCGCTGGCCCAATCCTTCAACTTCCACTTCTTTCGCTCGACTGATCTTCAAGATCTCGTCGCAGTTCATCATAACAAAAGATCGCCAGATCATACTTTATACAACATATATAATATATATACTCATATTTAGATTTATAGCAACAGCATTCGCTGCTCCAGTGCTTCGACTCCAACCAATTCATGCCAAGTGATCTTCCAGATTTCATCGCAGTTCATCATTTTGTGAAATAAAAATGATTACGCCCCTGCTGAGGTAGAGCAGAGGGACTCACACAAGATATATAAGTATTTATATATAGTATTTCATCGGAAGCACGCACAGTGTGATTAAGATCTGGCTTTCAGCTCCCGAGCTGAGCACTGTCTCCAATTTCCCATCTCTCTCAGTCTCTCTCTCTGTGTTTTTATTGCTTAATTGTTTGTTTTGGGTTTGTGGTTTGTTTTGTTCGCCTTACGTTTTTGTGAATTATGAATCGTTTTGTGTTTCGATTGTGTAACAGGGCCCGAGAACAGTTATGCTACCTTTCACAGCGCCATAAAACGCTCGCCTGCCTGCCTGCCAGGTGATGCTACACGCTGATAGCGCGCATTTCTCTGCTACTCGAAGTCACGAAAGTAAAAAACGAATCATCTCGTTGCGTTATTTTATCACCTGCGTCACTTTTATTGCTTTCTCCTGTGGGACGAGCATCTTGACAGATCAGCGATCGCGCTTAGTTTATTGCTTCCTCCTCGACAGCAACTGGAACTGCAGCTAGATTTCTAGCTGACTGTATCCTTTGATTGTATGGGTGCTTAGTGAAGTAGACTTATCGATAAACCTATCGATCTTAGTGGGTACTCTAAATATGGGTGGGAATTGGGTGTAAGCTCGAGCTGAACTTCTTTCATTCGAGAACTGTAACTAGAAGAGAGGGAGGGAGCTATGCCAACTGTCTAAGAAACCTATCGATAAATAGGATATTGAGTAAGTTTGAGCCAGCTCTCAATGTCAATCGAACTTGCTCAGAATGGAAGACAACTTGAGCCGAGAGTGTTACAGAAAGGCCTGCTAGGTTACTTTAATACATTGATTTAGAAAGATATCATTTATCGATAGGCGTTGCATTTATCGACTGGCCTATTGACCGGATTAGCCGAAGCTAAAACTGAAACTATCTTTATGACAGTCTTTTCACTAGGCTTCACACTTAATGTATACTCACTTCGATTGTCGATTAATCTATCGATAAATTGGACTTAACACTTGAATGTTAAGCTCAAACTCTACATGGTCTACCACCTCTAACCCCTATCTATACATTAATCCACATCTATTCACTATCTTAATCTATCGATTAATCTATCGATAAATTGGATTTAACACTTGAATGTTAAGCTCAAACTCTACATGGTCTACCACTTCTGACCCCTCTATCTATACATTAATCCACATCTATTCACTATCTTACCGCTCCACAACTCAACGATCGATAAGTTTATCGATCAAGCGCCATTAGTATTGCCATAGGCCGCGTTGCTCGTTTGTTTTTGTTTTGATTTTCGCAAATCAAAACAATGAGCCGTCGATAGGTTACGTTGCCCCGCTGGCTATTTGGAATGGATGCCTCGTGTGTCCGAGAAAACGTGATGGATAACTGGCAAGTGGCAAGTGGCGCCTCTGTTGACCAATCCACTTGACTTGGCGCTCTTCCTGTGTGCGAGCGACTGATTAGAGGGAAGCATACTTGCATACGTGCCACGGCCGCAGCGCCGAGCCGAGCAGAGCCCGCCGGCCGGTTCCATTCATAAAGTCATGCAACAATTGGCTCCTGACTGGCATACACATTTCTCTCTCTCTCTCGCTCTCGCTTGCTCTCTCGCTCTCATATGTGTGCGATATATATTTTTGAAAAACCAAAACAGCAACTGAAACCGAAACCGAAACCGAATCCGAAACCGAAACCAAAATGAAAAACTCAAACTCATGTCCAATAGGTCCATCAACAGCCGCAGCACGCACTCGGCCAAGCACGCACCTTTGTATATGGCCATGCCCCACCGGCTCACTCAGCCACTCGCTCGGCTCCAAAGTGCGGGGGCACGCATCGCTGCACGTCCACGTCCACATCCACGTCCATGGCCATTGTCCTCGAGGCGTCCGCACGCATCAATTTCCGACCTACACAGAGCTGCGCAGCAGCAGAGGAGCGGCAGAGGAGCGTCAGCAGCTCCAATTGTCAATTGTCTGGATGTTCTTTTGGTCTGGCCGCTGTCTGCACGTGGATTTGGTAAGCGGAAACGCAGCCACGTTCACGATTCGATTTTTATGGCAAGCGGGCGAGTCAGAATTTTAGTTCCTCATTCATTGTCTACGTACGCCTTCACCTAAACACACACACACACACACGTATATATGTGGAGCCACCCCCTAGCGGCTCCCTCCCTCAAGTGCAGCGCCACTTGGCACGTTTCCTTTTTAAAATTCACAATTGCCGCCAGCGACGCGTAATTGTGGGAGAATTCGCTACGCCAACTTGTCTGCCATTGACTCCATCTCACTCTCACTCTCCCTCTCCCTCCCTCCCTCTCTCCCTCCCTCTCTTTGTCGCTCTCAAGAAATCGATCACGTTTCTACACATGTTTCGCTTACGTTACGTTGCGCTTACGTAACGAGGATGTGGGAAAGAAGCCAGGGAGACAGACAGACAGCCAGCCAGACAGGCACAGTCATTGGCTGCTCCAATTAGAGCTGGCCAAAACAATCGATAACTAGCCAGAGATGGGAGAAAGTGCCGCCAATTAGCGATTAGCCTCGCCTAACTGTGCCAATGGCCATCGAGATTGGGATAGTTTCATAAATTGTCTAAGCATTTGCCTTAACAAGGCAATATAATAACTGTATAAGCTGAATTTCAGTTACTTTACTTGATTCGAGAAGAGAAATGGAAAAGGGAAAGGGGAAATTACTATACTCTAACTATAACTATAAGTTATATATATCTAAATAGAGTTTTATTTATGGGAATTACTTATTGAGAAAAAAGAATATAAAATTTATTTGATTTTTATTATATTTATATTATATATTTTATATTATATATTTTATATAGTCTATAAATTGTTTCTATTTATATTTTTAATTTTTTTATTTATTTATAATATTATTTTGTATATATTTAATATTATTTCTATTTATATATCCATCAATTCGATATATTATATCATATTATTATATATATTATACATATATATATTATATTACATGATTTCTATTTATATATCGATCAATTCGTATGCCTGAGCTTATTTTCTGTTCATTTCTTAAGAAAACATGAATTTTCATTAGTTAAAGATAATTTGTGGTCCCTTTTCAACACTGCTCCGCACAGTGTGGCTAACAAAATGGCCGCGGAGCGAGGCTCTGGCGTTTCGTGTTGGCCCATTGATGAAATTAAACAATTTCTGGGATTGCTTGAAAATTATTATAAACGCATAAAAAGCAGGCGCAGAAGTAAAGCCCCAGCCCCAGTCTCAGGCCCGTGCGCTGTCTTTGCCGTGCGAGAGCGGAATACTAAAAGGCTCACAACTGCCCCCAACAATGCGCTGGGCAAGTGGAAAATCCTGGCTACCTGTGTGTGTGTGTGGGCAGGAAGGGCCGCTCCTGGCAGCGAGGCTCTGGCTCTGGCTCTGGCTCTGGCTCAGTCGGGCTGGCTGCGTCGCCATTGGCATTTTGGTCACATACACAAACACACATAAAAATAAAAAGAAGAAGAAGAAGAAGAAGAAACAGTGAACGACAGACAACATAACAAACTCCCACACGAGCGTGGGCGTGAGCGAGAGGCAAACAGCCGAAAGAGCCGCTAAACAAATTCCCAAATGTGTAAAGAAGTAAACTAATTGCTGCGCGTGACGCAGCCCCAGCGAAAACTGGGGATACACCAGTCAGCCAGCCAGCCAGCCAGCCAGCCAGCCCAGCCTGTATATAAAAGAGTGAGAAAGAGCCAACGTGCCAGTGCGAGTGCCTGGGCCAATGCCAGCGCGTGAGTGTGAGCGAGCGAGCAAGCGAAACCAGTTTTAGCTTACAATACAAAGTCTGCACGTACACACACACACACGCACACACACACGCGCGCGCACACTGCACAGACAGCTGCGCTGCTTTGCTCACAGTGGCTGTGGTGGGCTCTCGCTCGCACGCATTGCTGGGCTCATTTGGTATGCGCGCTATGTTGATTCCGATTCGACGGCAGTCACGTCCCGCCCATTTGCACGCACACACACACACACACACACATAGACACAGAGGCAGTGAGTGCTGTTTCGCTACACCCACACACACACACACACACACTATAGAGCGACGGCGAAGCGAGAGAGCTTGCGGCGAATTGGAGCGTGAGGCTGCTTAAAATGCTACTGGTGCGCCCTGTACATGACCAGGCGCTGTGTCAGGTGCACACACACACACACACATACACATACAGAGGCGCCGCTGCTCGCTCACGTTCGTTGGTCGCTCGTTGCTCGTTGCTCGTCGTGGCTGCTTCGTGTCGAGTCAAAGATGTCACCCCCAAAAAATGGTCTAGCTGTGTGCGTGACTCTCTCTTGCACTCAGTGTGCGTGCCTCACTCACTCTCTATGCCTCTGTGTATGTGTGTGTGTGTGTGTGCGTGTGTGAGGGGGTCTCTATGGCAGCGCTGCCTTTTTTGCCTTACTTTGGTTTTGTTCGTGACGTGAACGTGACTCTGAATTATTCTGCACGTACTCGTCGCCCGCAACGGACGTACTACGTAAACACAACTCTCGTAACGCGCGCTCAGCAGTTGTCTCTAGCTTCAGCTATCACTGCTGCTCGTCTCCGTCTTCTTCTTCTCCGTTATCGTCATATAACTTTTACGTTACTTTCAACTGCAGTTTTCACGTACGCTGCCCGGCCGTGCAACTGTAGCCGTATCCGTATCCGTATCCGTGTGCGTGTGTGTGTGTGTGTGTGTGTGGCAGCAGCTACCCTGTGCGTGCGTAATTGGCGCCCATTTGTTTGCAGGCCGCAGCGCGTCGACAGCCCCCAATAGGAATCGCAATCGTCGTCCAGCCTTTCATCTGGATGCTGGTAACGCGTCTGACGTGCCGAACGCGTGTGACGTGCGAATTAACTGGCCGCCAAGTCGATTGCACGCTAATTTGAATGCCAATCGAAGACAGCCAGCCACCCACGGACGGACGGACGGACGGACGGACGACGTTAGTTTTACGTGCGTGTTGCGACGTGCGGGTTGAAGCGAAGGATAATTGAAGGAAGCAACCGACACGTACGCGTGCTCCGCCAGACAGACACACAGACAACACACAGACAAAGGATGCGTCGTTGACCTCCTGCCCGAAAAGTGTGTCAGAAATCAAGCAGAAAAGCAAAGCGAAGCCTCTCCAAGTGCAATAATCGACCTATCTAATCTAATCTAATCTAATCTACCTACATATATCCCCCCCTATTTACCGCTAATATGTGCCAGTGCTAGTTAAGAGAACCGTTAAGAGTCTAAGAAACGCGAAGCTGAACTCAAGTGCTATAATGTTGCCCTACCAGGCCGTGGCCATGGACTACGCCGGCTACCAGCGGCAGCCGACGCCCGGGCATCCCGGCGGGCACATGGTCGGCTCCCTGGGCATGCCCGCGGTGCCGTTCACCCACTCCTGGATGGTGCCCACACAGGACCTCTGCGGCATGTCGCCGTACAACAAAATGCCCAACCAGCACCAGCCGGGCGCGCCCGGCATGCACGGACAACAGCAACCCATCGAACCGGGGTTAGTTGACACCGGGTAAATTGACCAAATTATATGTGTATATATATATATGGAGTATATAGAGAGTTAAATGCCAACTATAGAGAGAGTTAAATATAGGAATTGTATAAGAAATATATCAGATATATAGCTATATACAGTGAAACATCGGTACAACGCATCTATTGATCTATTGATTTCCTATAGGCCCTCATTAGTAAAACCTTGGCAAAGTCAAGGGACTTAAAGTACTACGAAGTACGTTATATCGAGGTTTCTCTGTATATATAGTGTTACGTTTGGGAGAGTGTAAAATGTGCCAAGAATTCGGGATTTGCGCTTTGGCTGAAGTTTTTGGCAGATTATTCCTTGTGGGACTTGGCTCTGGGAGGAATATAATACCTAGATCTTTGCAGTATATACAACTGAATATATCTTCTTCTTGAAATCATAGAGAGAGATGGACTGGCATAGCTTAGGCACTTGGATCTATTCTTTTCCATAAATTCCATAATAACTTAGGAATATTTTGATCTGCTGCAAAGCTGCTCATGGCTCGTAGGGCATATGAATATAATATATATATACAACATATAGTTACCGAGATATTTGCACAATATGAAATGCGATTTCAGCAATAGATTCTTCTAGCTCAGCTCTGCTGGCCCAGCGGCAAGTTCTCTCATATACACTCACGGTGAAAATAAAAGGTACACCTAAATAACTTTGGATATTTTGTCATAAGGGATAGTAACTTAAAGAACGCATAAAACAAGATATATTTCCCCCCATATTCATAGTAGTCCCAATTCATTGAAAAGAGCCTGCTTTATTTTGGTGTACTTGTTATTTTCGCCATGAGTGTAGTTTCTCGAAGACTAATGCAGTCTACTCTCGTTGTCCTTTATCAAATTTCTTTATATTTCTTTATGTTTACCATTCCAAACATTCGATAGTTCGCCATAACGAGAGTCGACTGTATATTATCCTCATGGCCAAAGCTTTGTCTCTCAACTATCCTTCATATTGCATGGGCCAAGCTTAGCTTCAACTTTTCAGCCTTAAGAAATTAACGGGAGTTTCTTTCTCTGAGCCTCAAGGCAAAAGTGTTCATAGCTTTCAAGTTTTATGTTGCTCTTTATAAGAAGATGATCTATAGATAGTAATATGGTAAACTATTTGAATAGAAGTTGGCTTTAAAGATATCGAGGGATATGAGAGATTCTGCTCATAGTTCTCCACTCCATAAGTCAAGCTATAGGAGTCAAGGCTCGAGATATGCCAGATCCTTCTTATATGTAGTTCTCCACTCTATAAGTCAAGCTGTAGGTGTCAAGACTAATGCAATTCATTCCAAATCACAATCAATGCCACATACATTATCACTCGCTGCTGCTCCACTTTGAGGCCACTCCAGATGCATTTTTATGGCTTTTCGTTTTGTTGACATTTTGCTTCAGTGTGTGTTTTCCACGAATTCTGATTACATAATGCCAGTTGATAGTTGGCTAACGTTTACGGCTAGCTATTGTTTGGCAACAAACAAACACACAGAGAACTGATAAAGACATAACGGCACTTCTCACAGCCCCTAAACAATGAAGCGAAACAATCTTATCCTTCACTTTTCCTTTCCTTTTCTTCTTCCCTCTGTGTGTGTGTGTGTGAAAGGAAAACCCCTGAGAGTGAGGAAAATGCAGTTCACCCTTATCGCGATCGTCGGCTTGATTCTTGGCAAATTTGTGCTGGCAACCGCAGCGGCTAAGCTCGTGTAATCCGCTTAGATGCCCAAATTCGCCTTAAAGTCCCAATCAAATGACAATATTTGCCATAAGTCGATTAATCGATCTTTCCCAGCAAATCAAGTGGAAGCGAAGGTATAGGTATCCTAGGGATCTGGGTTCCTATACTAAGGCAAGCTTTCACACGTACGAGAAAGCTTTTAGCTTTCAAAGCTCACACATACTAGGGCAACCCTCAGGCCCGCTCTCTCTCTCTCTACTTATCTACCCATTTCGCTAATGACGTGCACTTTACACGGTAAATTATAGCCGCAGCTCCCTTATTTTTTGCTCTCTTCGCCAATTTCGCATCGCTGAGAATCATTTGTCAAGGCATTCGGTGCTAGCCCTGACAAATGGCAACGAGAAGGCAATTTGAATGTTATTTGATATTGAAGTCGGGCAAGATTAATGAGCCAGGTTCTCACACTCTTGGGCTAATTGCGAATTCGGCTGGTTCCATTTCCAGCTAAGTTCTTTGAACTGCAAGTTTATCGGGAAAAGCAGTCGTCGAGTCTGCGCTTTAGGCTTAGCATTGCCAAACAAGCTCCGATTTGACAAACTAATTAAAAAAGGTTAAAAACTGGCTTGGCCCGTGGCAGACGCATGTTGTACGGGTTTTCGGTTCGGTACGGAGCGGCGCTTTACGCCGTTTTCATTTTAATTATCAACAACAAATATTTTTATAGCCCCAGCGAGGCACTGCCCCTCGCGATAAGCATCATCGGCTTCTCTTCTTCTTCTTCTTTTTTACTTATAAATAAACTTACACAAAACGGAGCTGTGGAGCTCTCTCTGTGTGTGTGTGTGTGATGAGCGCATTTACAGATGCCCCACAGACATTAAAATAAATGTAAAAGGCCACAAAATGTACGAAATGTACAGCAACCGAAAGAGCAGCCAACAACAACAACAACAACAACAACAAGAGATCTGGCTAAGCTCAGTCAGCTCAAAAGCAGAAGCAGAAGCAGAAGAAGAGCTGAGTTTGGCTAAAGAGAAACCTTAAATACTCTTCCTTGCAGACCTCATAGAGTCGAGTGTGAAAACAGTGTTGTAAAGCCCAGTTGTATAAGCAAGCAGTGTTGCATAATTAAGTGATTGATAAGTAGTGTTGCATAAGAGTGCCAAATGAAAGCTGAGCATAACAAGTTTGCTAAAAACTCTAGAAATCTTTAAAAAGCGTCTATGAGAGCGCAAAAGAATTGAAATATAGATGGATAATAAAATAAATAAAAATAAAAAACAATAATATAATAAAAATACATAATAAAATTAAAAATAAAATATAACAAGATATAATAAAATAAAAATATAATAAAAATACATAATAAAATTAAAAATAAAATATAACAAAACATAATAAAATAAAAAATAAAAATATAATAAAAATACATAATAAAATTAAAAATAAAATAAACCAAGATATAATAAAATAAAAAATAAAAATATAATAAAAATACATAATAAAATTAAAAATAAAATATAACAAGATATAATAAAATAAAAAACAAAAATATAACAAAAATACCTAATAAAATTAGAAATAAAATAAAATATAACAAGATATAATAAAAAATAAAATAAAAATATAATAAAAATACATAATAAAATAAAAAATAAAAATATAATAAAAATACATAATAAACTTAAAATTAAAAATAAAAAATACAATAATAATAAATGATAAAAATCAAGATAAAATCTAATCAAAATAAATATTCAAAATCAAAATAAAATATATTCAAAATAAAAAGAAATATTTTATTAAATGTAGGAATACTAGAATAATAATAAAACAATAATACTAATAATAATAATATCATTCCGAGAATTTGGAATTTAAATTGTAAAAAATAAAATAATAAATTAAAAAAATAAAAATAAAATAAAATAAATATATTAATTCACTCCGAAAATGTTTAAGCTGTGAAACTTAATTTAAAAGACTTTAGATGTCTTAAGACTGAGCTGCTCTTGTTAATGCAATCTGGCATTAACATCTGCCAATCCTACAAGACTCTACAGCTGGCTATACTGTAGAGAGAAGTTCTCAAGTTTGTTGATCAAGTAGTTATAGTATGTCTGGAATATATACACTTGCCAGACGAACTATGCGTACAGGCTTAATGTGTGATCTTGATAGTGAATATGTATGTATTTAATAAATCAAAAAAATTTATTTTATGCCTTCAATTCATTTATGTTTTACACACATATTTCTTGATATAATTCTAGATATATATATTTCTAGATAATCTCTTATCTCTTTATATTTATGTACAAAAAATACAAAAAAATGCCTTAAGAAAAGATTTTCTCTCTGACATGATCTCTTGATCAGATCAAGTAGATTTATTGAGTAAAAACTGCATTTATCAGTAATACAAATGGCCATAGCAAATTATATACTATAAAAGAGTTAGCGCTCTATAATTTCTAGCAGTTATCAAGCATAAGAAAGCTCACTCAATAGCTGAGAGAAGTTCTTATAGTTAAGGACTAATCGGTTAAGAAACTAGCAGTAAAACTATGCTCTTCAGACCTCAGACTTGCTCTATCTTGAGCTGTTAGAAATGCCAGCAGCAAAGCTATTCCAGCTGGCTAGACTTCTAGCCAAAGAAACTCAGATGAGCCACCTCTACAACTGCTACAACTTCCATCAGCAAAGCTCGTTCAGTTAGCTCTAAACTCAGCTTAGCCATGTCTAAAGCTGTAAGCAAACCTCTGCCACATGGCCATAAGCCCATTGGCCCGTTAGGGCATACAAATTTCACTTAAAAAGAAACAAAAACGAAACGCGGCGACGACAAGGAAAGATGACAACAAAGTTAAATTATGAACGCTTTAAGGCCAAGTTTCTGGCGAAGATGATGGGCCACGAGTGATACGAGCGAGCGGCAGCCAGCGGCTGGCTTTGACTGTGTTTGCCCAGTTGCTGAATGGGAAAACTCAGGAGAGATCGAATCGAGTATCTGCCAAGCGGCATCTGCCACAAGACGAGCCAGCTTTTGTTGCCACTAAACACACATTGCATACTACAGAGAGGGAGAGGGAGAGACAATGGAAAATCTGTTGGGCATAGGAAATGAGGCAATTTTTCTTCGGCTAGAACAGTGGAAGAGAGCGAAGAGATCGTGAGAGTCAGTGCCGCTGAAAGGCTGACAAATCGCTGGCAATTTGTTCTCGCACTCTGACACCATTTCATCAGCCAAACAAATTGCCAGCAGTTGACAGAGCGACGACAGGTGTGAGAGCGGGAGAGAGAGGGAGAGGGAGAGTGGGAGAGGGAGAGGGAGTGTGTGTGTAGCTGGAGGATCTAGCTCGGCTAGATGCAACTTCCCATTCGTCAGTGTCTACTTAACACCCGCCTAATACATCAATATTTATTGCCTTTTGCTTTGTTCTCTTCAGTTTGTCTTAATGCTCTCTTTATCTTTCTCTTGCTCTTCCTCTTCTTACTTGCAGCATTCTGGAGCTGCGCAAGGAGAAGTCACGGGACGCGGCCAGATCGCGGCGCGGCAAGGAGAACTACGAGTTCTACGAGCTGGCCAAGATGCTGCCGCTGCCGGCGGCCATCACCAGCCAGCTGGACAAGGCCTCCATCATAAGACTGACCATTAGCTACTTGAAACTGAGAGACTTTTCCGGCCACGGCGATCCGCCATGGACCCGCGAGGCGTCCAGCAGCAGCAAGCTAAAGAGTAAGTACATCTCTCTAACTCTATCTCTCTATATTATATATATTATTAGCTGTAAGTATTTCATGGCAATTCGCGCGCACACTATTTGCGCCACCAGTGTAAGTGAAATTTCATAGCTCATTTGCATACGCGACTGTACGGCCGCGTGGGCGGCCATTTTGTGCGCCATTGCTCAGACGACTGAGCGAAAGAAGGAGAGAGAGGGAGAGAGAGAGCTATAAAAACCGAAAGCAGGAAACGCGTATTTGCCTACATTTGACAGTGGCGTCGCCACGCAACGGCACAGTGAAATCACAACTTTGTCAGCTTTTCTATGCCAAAAGCCGAAAACAAAATCAAATTACACACAATATGAGCGCGCACCTTAAAAAAACAAAAATTAAAAGCAAATGCCGAAGCCAAAACAATTTATTGGCTTTATTTTGCTTTTGGGCTTTTGGGGGGCTTTTTGGGGGCCGTCAGTTGTCCATTTGCATAAAATATCGCTTAATAAAGCGCTATTTATATTTTATTTACTGCGCATGCGCAGCCATTTTTCTCCCTCCCTCTCTCCCCCTCTCTCTCTTTCTCTGTCTCTCTTTTATTGCCACGACTGTGTGTCATAGCTGTCACTGTGGAATTCCAGAAGGCCAAGCCAAGCCAAGCCAAGCCAGAGCTCATTATGGCCAAAGAGCCTCAAAGAGCACTCAAAATCTAGGCAATCGTTAAAGTGGCTCACAAGTGAGCGTGAGGAACCTTAGAGGGGAAGAGGAGCAGTAGAGAGAGAGAGCAGAGTAGCTATCACAGCTTTCACCTGAAATGTGATTTGCTCGCATTTAAAATACTTGAAATAGCATGGCCTATATTCTATAAAATTAAAAAATCTATAAAATTAAAAAAAAATTATTAAAAAATGCAAAAAAATTCTCAAAAATTAAAATAATCTATAAAAACTTATAAAATTGCATACATATATATTTTCGATACGTTAGCAACAGAATTTGGACTATAGAAAAATAGACTAAAAATGGTTCTTGGATGCGCTTAAATATGAAACATTTTTATAAATAAAAAAAAATATTTTTAAAATATTTTGAAATATTTTAAAACATTTTTAAATGTTTTTGGGTATTTTTATAATTTTATAAATATTTTTAAAAAATTTTAAATATTTTTAAATAATTTATTTAAATACTTTAAAATATTTTAAAATATTTTTAAATATTTTTTAATTTTTTAAATTAATTTTAGGTATTTTTAAATATTTTTAAATATTTTTAGGTATTTTTAAAATATTTTTAAAAAATTTAAATATTTTTAAATAATTTATTTAAATATTTTAAAATATTTTTAAAATATTTTTAAATTTTTAAAAATATTTTTTAATATTTTTTAAATCAGTTAAGCTTCAAGATTTAGTGTAGATTATAGCTTATAGCTTACATAGTAACAAATTTGACTGCTCTAGTCGGCACTGCTCGACCCAGGAATACCCTGAACATACTCAGAGCTCGGCTATTCCTGGTCCAGCTGCACTTGCTTCATCAGTCTTCACTATTTGAATACGTTTAAGTTTAGAGCAAAGCATGGGATGATAGCCAAAATAAAATAGATATATTCATTTTAGAAATCTATGTATATAGTACATTAGTATGCTATAGATAGTATGCTATAATATAAGAATATCCAATTATCGATGCTTTGAGTTGAGTTCAGCCCTTTTCTTTGATGTTTTTATTATATTTATTTATATTTATATATAAAACCCCTTTTGAGCCTGCTAGGCATATCAAGCTGAGGCTTGTTAGCTTCGGCTAAAATTAAATTAAGTCAGCTTAAATCAAATGAAACTCTAAGTTTCTATGCTAAGACTAAGACTAGCCAGAAATTAGCTTAAGCAAAATTCAATTTTAAGATTAGGCTCAAGCATCAACAAGCCTTGAGGTTAGACTCTCAGTCTCAGCATAAAGGCCTCTAGCACAGCATCTATAGAATATAGTCCAAGTCCCATATTCTCGTATTCCTTTCAAATTACAATTCATTCTAAAGTGGTTTCCAGCCACTCGCATTGAATTCCGGCCGCATCGTGGGCCACTCGAGCTGAGCTGAGCTGTGGCAAGTGTCATAAATATGTGAGCTCTTGCAATATTTTCTCAGCTGTGGCCCGGGCGCCGCATATTTATTTAATTCAATTATAGAATTTTACGATTATGGGCGGTCAAGCCGACCCACCGAACCACCCACTGACCGACCACGAGCAACCCCCGTCAAGCAGCCAGCTCATAATTCGCACAAGTGCAAATCGCTTTAGTCCAATGCCAATTCCCTTGCTCCTTGAGCCTGTCTCTGCTCCAGCTCCACTCTTCGCCTATTCCCTTGTCCCTTCTCGCCCGCTGTTGCTGCAAATCCCCAGCGATTTCTTGGCCTCGCCTCAGCTTGGCAAACAGTTTCCGCTTCCGCTGTCCATATGTGTCTCTCCCTCTCCCCCTCTCTCCCTCTATCTCTGGGTGTTGAGGCGTAGAGCTGCCATAACAGCTTTGCCTTTAATGACCTCACCCCGCCCACCGCCCAACGCCTTAATAATATTTTTATATATATATTTTTTCGTCTCGTTTCGTTCCGTTTTTTGTCTGTGGGTCAAATTGAAGTGGTTTTTATTGCCCGCAGCTTGTTGCTCTGCCTTTTGGGCTTTAGTTGCGCATAATAATACAATTGAACGACCCGCCCCGTCCCGCCCCGCGCCGCCCTCTCTCATACATAACGCCCCATTGATTTTGGATTATTTTTTAGTGCCTTGTCTACCTTTTCGACTCGAGTTGCTGCCAGCTGCCAGCTGCCCGCTGCCCGCTGCCATTGCACCTCGTTCAGCTCTTGGCTCTGCCTTTGGCTCTGCTGTTGCCTCTGCCTTTGCCTTTGACGTGACAATAACTGAACATTGACGTGGCCATCGCTGCATGACGTGGCAATGGCCACTCTCAGCTCGATTGGCAAATAACTCAAGCAAAGCGCCCTGAATAGGACTTGCCTTAGCCGGAGCTGCAGCTCGAGTTTGGGTCGAGGCACTTCAAGTTGGCTTTAAGCTTGGCTATCTATATCTGTCTATAACTGTAGCTTGGCTATAACTTGTCTATAACCTAGCTATAGCTATATGAAGCCAGGTTATAGACAAGTTATAGCAGCAATCCATCAATCTTCTTATTTATCCTATGGCCATATCAATATCTCAGAGCTAGACTCCAATCTCAATATCAAATCTCCACGCCTTCTATGGGCGTGGTTTCAACTACTATTTATATTTTATCTGGCCTTCTCCATAAGCCTAAATATGCTCAATTTCAGGTCTTTGGCAGCTTAGGTATTAGTATTTCCCTCATATCATAGGTAGCATTGCTCGATTTGCCACCACTGTAATGGGCACATTGAGCAACTCTTAGTATTTCCAAGGCATAGATGCCTAAGAGCACATGTTGCTCAAGTGGAAAGTCGCTCAATGCCTTGGCAATACTTTAAATGCAAACAATTGGACAATCGTACGGCCGGACAGCTCGGAAGCCGGACGTAGCGATAGCCAGCCGTAAAGTTACCTTGTCTCTAACTAAACGACTTTAATAACTATATAAACATGCATATGTTCCACAAGTCAAAAGTCTCTCACTACTTCAAATACAAACTGACGCACAGCCGGACTTTCAGCCGGACGTATAGACAGCCGTATAGTTAGTCCCCTTATCCCAGGCTAGCTTTAATAACTATACAAACATATAAGTCAATGCATATGTTTCACATATCAACAAGTCTCGAAAGCCGGACGTATAGACAGCCAGCCGTATAGTTATCGTATCTCTGACTTAACGACTTTCAATATCATCTAAACTTACATATTTATGCATATGTTCCACAAGTCAAAAGTCTCTCAGTCTGACGGACGGACAGCATTAAAGCCGTACGTACAGGCAGCCTATACGGCTCTTACCTCATCTCCGACTAAACGAGTATAAATACTATACTATATATATCTATAAGTGCATACCATATACATATATCCCATATATATATATGCCATAAGGCATTCATCGACGTCATTCGCGCACCTTGTTTTAGCACCTTTTGATGATTGTTTCTGCCTTTTAGCTGCTGCCTTTTAGCCATTTGCTAACCACAAAGCACTTTGCATGCGTTTCGTTGTCTATTGCAGGTGCAGCCATACGACGCAGTCCCGCGGTCGACTTGTTCGAGCAACATCAGGGCACCCACATACTGCAGGTAAGCCAACCACAGAGAGAGAGAGAGTGAGAGAGGGAGATGGCCTGCTATGCGGGCAGCCATCTTTGCCTTTGGCTTTATGCAAATTTGACTAAAACAGAAAAATGTGGTTTTCTCTTCCCATTTCAGTCGCTCGATGGCTTCGCGCTGGCCGTGGCGGCGGATGGGCGCTTCCTGTACATATCGGAAACGGTGTCCATCTACCTGGGCCTCTCCCAGGTGGAGATGACGGGCAGCAGCATATTCGACTACATCCACCAGGCGGATCACGCGGAGATCGCCGAGCAGCTGGGCCTCAGCCTCACCACCGGCGGCGGTGGCGGTGGTGGTGGCAGTGTGGGCGCTGGTGGCGGCGGCGGCAGCGGTGCCGCTGGCCTGGCCTCACCCACGTCGGGCGCCTCGGACGACGGCAGCGGCACACACGGTACGAACAATCCAGACGGTGAGTCGAGTCCGAGTTGCTGCCAACGCCCCGACCCGGGCATCCCGGGCGTCCTAGCCATAGAGACCTAAACTAGCCAAAGCCCAGTTGGACGCCAGCTAACCTCTCTCTCTCTCTCTCTGTGTCTCTCTTGCAGTTGCCGCCTCCATGACGCAGGCCTCGACGAGCGGCTACAAGGGCTACGACCGGAGCTTCTGCGTGCGCATGAAGTCGACGCTGACGAAGCGGGGATGCCACTTCAAGTCGTCCGGCTACCGGGTAAGCCTCGCCTCTGTGGAGTCCACTCCATCCACCCTGTAGCCTAGTGTAGTACACCTTAGTTTTGGTTCTGTCTTTGAGTCTTGAGTTTGCTTTTTCGGTTCGTAGCTTTTCTTTCTCTAACACTTGGCGACATTTGTTTGTCTGTATGGATCCATACTTGCTGGGGCTGGGGCAGTAGACTAACACATAGACACACACATAGACACACACACACGTATACATATATAGAGCTGTCTGCTAGCCATTTATACCCTCATCATCCCAATGCTTATCTACAGGCGAGCGATGCAACCGGCAATTGCAACGGTAAAAGTGTTAAGAATCCGGCCTCGAACTATTCGGTACGTATCAATTGAAATCAGTCCAACCAAATGCAGAGCAAACAAATTTAAATTTTAAAATAAACAAAAAAACAAAAAATAATAAAAAATTAAATTAAATTTAATTAAATTTAGTTTTTGATTCGATTTACTCAATCAGTTTTTCGACTTTCGGCCACATTTCGTTTGAGCGGGCAATGCAAAACTGATTTTAGATTGATCAGCATCGAATATAGACACTATATAGATTGAGATCGCTGCCATATAGCCAACACTGCAGACAAGAGTCATATGAAGACAGTCAATGATCAGTCTAATATCATTATGGTTGATATATAGCATATATATATCACATATATACAATATATATACTATATAGAACAGGCTATAACTAGGCTACATCAATAGATCAACTGTCAGTTCAGGCCATACCCATATATATACTATAAATTGATATCTTGTGTATATATAACCATATATCTGCTATATATACCCAACTTTCAACATTGATATATATATACATATCTGTATATACTTACAATATCTTGCACATTTCTATATATCTACTAAACACATACACAATCAGCTTACTACATACATCAACTATACACACGACATTCTACATCATAAGCACCCTCGAATAATACAGCGTTCAGCTTCTTGTCTTCAAGCCCAATCAAAAGCATTATAAACAGTCGCTTTCAGTCAGTTTCACATATAGCTATCAGCTTCTTATTACTCAGTCAACAACACACTTTCGTTTAATATATAGCTTTCAGCTTGTTGTTGCTAGGCCCAGTCTAGAGCATTTACATGTAGCTTGCAGCTTCTTGTCCTTAAGTCCACTCCAGTCCATCACTCAACAACACACTCACGCTTAATATGTAGCTCTCAGCTTTCTGTCATCAAGCAGCGCATTCAGTCTGATCAGCATTCAGCCTTCTGTCACTGTACACCAATTGCTTAGGTTTAAGTGTCGCTGCTAAAAGCTCACTGCTACGCTTGAGCTTCTGCTACAAAATGGCGAATGCCCTCCCTCTCACTCTCTCACTCTCTCACTCACTCACTCTCTGTTAGCTCGTAAGCAGCTAGTCTTTCGGTCACTTTGACTAACTCTTCGCCGCCTTCTCTTGTGCCTTTGCTCACTGTTGCAGGTGGTGCTGCTGCTGTGCAAGCTGCGCCCGCAGTACACCTTCTCGCACACGCGCAAGTCGCAGCCGCCGCTGCTGGGGATGGTCGCCCTGGCCATCGCGCTGCCGCCGCCCTCGGTGCACGAGATTCGCCTCGAGTGCGACATGTTCGTGACGCGCGTCAACTTCGATCTGCGCGTGGCGCACTGCGAGCCCAGGTGAGTGTTTAATCAATCTGAATCTCCTAGAGCCTTCACTGATCTTCCCTTCATCCGCTGCAGAGTCTCCGACTTGCTCGACTACACGCCCGAGGATCTGGTCAACAAGAGCCTCTACTCGCTCTGCCACGCCGAGGACGCGAATCGCCTGCGCAAGAGCCACACAGATCGTAAGTTCCCCTGGGATGAGACCCATCCACCCCAGCTAATCTCTCTCCACGAACTCCCTTTGCAGTGATCGAGAAGGGGCAGGTCCTGACCGGCTACTACCGACTGATGAACAAGAGCGGCGGCTACACCTGGCTCCAGACCTGCGCCACAGTCGTCTGCAGCACCAAGAACGCCGACGAGCAGAACATCATCTGCGTCAACTACGTCATAAGGTGGGTGAAATCGAATCCTGGCTGCAACTGGGAGACATAGAGAGGGCTCTGAGAGAGCATAAGGCAAGGAGAAGCCCCTCCGAGAGATCCTCTTGCAAGGAGAGTGATTTCTCCGAGGGATCCTCCTGCAGGGAGAAGTCTCTCTGATAGATCCTCTTGCCAGGAGAAGTCGCTCTTGCAAGGGAAGCCTCTCCCAGAGATCCTCTTGCTAGGAGGAGCCTCTCTGATAGAGCCTCTGGCAAGGAGTAGCCTCTCCGAGGGATCCTTTTGCAAGGAGAGTGCTTTCTCCGAGGGATCCTCTTGCTGGGAAAGACTTTCTCCGAGAGATCCTCCGGCAGGGAGAAGTCTCCCTGAGAGATCACTCCAGAAGAAGCCTCTCCGGGAGGCCGTCTTGCTAGGAGAAGTCTCTCCGAGAGATCCTCTTGCAAGGAGAATGCTTTCTCCGAGGGGTCTTCTTGATAGGAAAGACTTTCTCCGATAGATCCTCTTTCAAGGAGAAGCCCCTCTGAGAGCTCCTCTTGCTAGGAGAAGCCCCTCTGAGAGCTCCCCTTGCTAGGAGTAGCCTCTCCGAGAGTTCCTCTTGCCCTGTAGACATGGATATTTACATCCTCTGTCTGACTCTTCCCCATTCAGTATTCCTCAACTAATCCTTTGGTCCTTTCCGCCCACAGCAACCGCGAGAACGAGAATCTGATCCTGGACTGCTGCCAGCTGGAGCCGAGCGTGGATAGCATCAAGCACGAGGAGGGCCTGGGCAACGACAAGAGCAGCGGCTCGCCCGGCGGCGACGCCTCGGGCGAGGGCAACGCCCACCTCAGCGGCGACATGAAGCTGGCCCTGGGCTCGCCCAAGACGGACGCGGAGGGCCACACGCAGCGCGGGCGTGGACGCAGTGCGGCGCATGGGAGCGGGCTGAATAGTAGCCTGGCGCTGATCAAGGACGCGCCCACGCCGCTGGGCGTCGAGGTGGAGGGCGTGCTGCCCGTGCCGGTGTCCGCCACGCCCACGCCGACGCCGACGCCCGCGGGCAGCGCGGCGGGCGGCAAGCGCAAGCGGAAGAGCAAGGCGGCGCAGCAGGCGGAGGAGCAGCAGACGGAGGTGGGTCAGCTGCAGCCGGAGCAGCAGCAGCAGCCGCTGAGCAAGCTGCCCGCCCTGGAGCAGCAGCGGGAGCCGCGCAGCCGGCTGCCCTCGATGGTGGAGGACGTGCAGCCCGCCGCCTCGGCCGACTCCGCCGTCAAGGACCTGGAGCACGCCATGTCCAAGCACCTGCCCTCCCCTACAAACAACAACAACTCGAACAACAACCAGCCCAGCACAGACTTCAGCACGGACGCGCTGATCAAGCAGCAGCAGCAGCAGCAGCTGCAGGCGGCGGAGGCCAACGAGAAGAGCAGCACGATCCAGTGGATCGGGACGCCGTACCAGCAGCCGGCGCCGATGCCGGCGACGGCGCTGCTGCGGCAGCTGTACGCGAATAGGGAGAGCGTGATCCGGGCCACGGCCAGGCAGACGCCGACGGGCGTGGTGCCGGGCGTCTTCTACGGCGAGCAGCAGGGCGGGCCGCTGCCCACGCCGCCGGGCAGCGAGTCCTCCTACGAGAACCAATACCTGCAGCTCCACTCGGCGGCGGCGGCTGCCTCCGTGCCACATCCCGTGGGCCAGAAGGGCGGCAACTCGGCGGACGCCTTCACGAATCTGGTGTCCACGTACGGCGGCTACCACAGCTCCATTGACTACCACAACGCCATGACGCCGCCCAGCTCCGTCTCGCCGCGCGACTCCAACAACTCGGCCAAGCTGCCCTCCGCCGCCGCCGGCGCCGGTGCCGGGCCGCCCGGGCTGCTCGTGGGCTCCAATGGGGGCTACGACTACGCCGATCCGCTGCGCGGGCAGTACGCCACGCCCGTGGACGGCTCCGGGGGCGCCACGCTGCCCCTGAAGCCGCAAGCCTATACGGCGGGCATGCACCCGCACGCGGCGACCACGACGGAGGGCGGCGTCACCTACAGCAACCTCGACCAGCCGCAGTACTTCGCGCCCCACTCCAGCTTCCACCTCTACCACAAGGGCAGCCCGGCGAGCGCCTGGTACTCCACGCCCTCCTAGGCGAGGCACGACTGCCATCAGCAGCAGCTCGAGCAGGGGCAGCAGGGGCAGTGGCACAGGCAGAGGCAGGGGCAGGGGCAGGAGCAGGAGCAGGAGCAGTCTCAGCGCTGGGACTTTGTTGGGGCGCTGGGCAAGGTGGCGCGGATGTTCTTCAATGCGCGCAAGGGCAACCACAACTGAGCCACTGCACCACTCGAACCACCAAGTGCAGCTGCTGAGCGTAGAGAAAGGGCAAAGGAAAAAGTTTGCAAGCAAATTTTAAGCCAAGCTTCAAGCTGTACATAAAAAATAAAAAATTAAATATTAAATATTAAAAATTAAAAATAAAAAAAAATCTTTAAAAAATAGAAATGCTTAAGCAAATTTTTAAAAATATTTGCTTAGTTAATTTTAAATTTTTAAACTTTTTTTTTTAATTAAAAAAATCTATTTTGCTTGAAAAAACAAATATTTAAAAAATTTTTAAATTAAAAAAAAATTTAACTTAAAATGAGTGAACAATATTTTTTCTTAATATTTGCTTAAGCATTTCTACACTTTAAAAAATTAATAATAATAAATATTATTATTTAAATGCCTAAGCAATATTTAATAAAAATATAAAAATAAATAAAATTGTACATAGAAAATTCGAAAATTAAAAAAAATCTTTAAAAATAAATTATAAAAAACTATATATGTTTATTAAATATTTGAGTCAAATGCCTAAGCAATGCAAGCAAATATTTAATAAAAATAAAAATAAAAAATTTAAATTAAAAATAATATTAAAAAAAAGAAGAAAAAACTCAAATTTGTTTAGCAATTTTTTAATAAAAGAATTTGGCAAATGTTAAAACATTCAATGTTGTTAAATAATATGTAAGCTTGTATAAAAGATTTAAAAATTAAGTTTAAATTAAAAAAAAAAAGAGAAAAGAAAGGAAAACTCACACGAAAAAAACCCATTGAAATTCTATAAAAAATACTCGGCAAATATGCAATTAATTAAATTTAAATAAACATAAAATATATATATATATATATATAAAACTCTTGCATAAGACTTGGATAGCGTGCCAGCAACAACAACAACAACAACAACATTATATATAGATTTAAATATATATATGAATCCAACTTAAATCTAAAAACTAAATCAAAAAATGCTTCTTCGACTAATTCTAATTGTTATTAATTATTTAATTTCGAGCTGGTATTATTAACGCAAACAAAAATCAATTTTTAAAATAAATATGCATAAAAATAAATATAAATATAAATATATTAATAATAAATAATAAATAATAATATTAAAATTAATATTTAACATTTTTACAACATATCAAATGCTTCCTCTTCGAGATTACGATTACAACTATAATTAAAACTAAAATTAAAAAAAAAAAACTCTTAAAAAATATTTCTATAAATTTCCTTCCTTGATTCATTTAATTTTAATTTTAAAATTAATATTATGTGCAAAATTAAATACCTCTAAGAGTTCCACTTAAGTTTCATTTGTGTTATGTTTTGTCGCCTACACTGAAAGAAAATATTTATATATATACGCTCCATATATATATTTGTATAATACTTAAAGCAAATCTATCAAATTTTTAGCTTTTAAAAATGTAATTTAAATTTTGTATAAACAAAAAAACAATTCAAATACGTTTTCCATAAAAAGGCTTAAATATTAAATATGATGATAAACACATGCGTCTGCCTTTCTTTGTGTCTAATCTTTTGCAGGAGTTACACTCAGCGAAAAAACTCATTGAATTCGATTATACTTAGATATGTATATATAGCGATAGTCATATATCATATATATGTACATATATGAATAGTGAATATTCTATGATTATGTAGCCTAAGTCAGCTCAGCTTAAGAAATGTTGCCTCTCTCTCTCTCTCTCTATTGATGTCTCTCTCGCTCTTTCTCTATCTCTATACCTCTCAATGTCTTCATGCCTTTTGCTCTCTCTCTCTTTCTCTCTCTTAGTGACTCTGTCTATGATTATGTAAATATACTACCCTCTATGGCTCCTTCTTCATCTCTCTCTCTCTCTCTCTCTCTCTCTCTCTCTCTCTCTCTATCTATCTATATATCCCTCTCTATATATGTATATATATATATTACTCGCTCTCAGTCTCCCTCTCACGTGCACTCCATATATTGATCACTCTCTCTCTCTCTCTCTCTCTCTCTCTCTCTCTCTCTCTCTTTCTCCATAACTGTCAATGTCTTCATGTCTATTGCTCTTCTCTCTCTCAATGACTCTCTATCTCTATATCAATATACAATCCTCTGTTCTCTCTTCTTAATAAGCCTTGCACTCTTTCTCTCGCTCCTCTCTCTCTCCTTATTTCATCAGCGAGACTCTATTGCTCGTGCTTCATTGATCCGTCTTCATTTCTCTCTCTCTCCTGCCTCGCCTGCCTCTCTTATGTCTCTATTTCCCTCCTCCCTCCACCTCGCTTCCAGCCTCCGGTTTCATCGACTACAAATCGCTTCATCGTTTGATTAATACAATAAATTGACAGACACACACACACACACACACACGCACACACACACACAGATGTCCCACTCTCTGACCTGACAGGACATCAGGACATCAGTTCGCAATGTCCATTAGCTCACTCGATTAACATAAAAATCGCATCAAATGCGAATTTGCCGCATTCGTTGCGCTCGCCAATGCCCGTGTCCGGCATAGGTTGTTTTTTTTTTTACCATGTGTCCTTTGGGCTGTCACATTTTTGTGATGGTTTTTTAAGCGATCCACCCACCCCCCGCCCGCCCGCCGACCGCTGCAGCAAATAAATAGAAGCAATTAATCATGATTCAACTGGGCAAGGCCCAGGCAGAGCCAACTCAATTCTATTGCAGCCCCCAGGACATCGAACAGCCTTCAAATGTGTGTGTATGGATAAGATATCCTAGTTCGTGTTTTTGCCACGCTTCTGGATCATCGTCTGAACGGCTGCCTTGAGAACTTCCAGCTCCTTCTTCACCTTCTGCCTGATCGCCAGCTCCCATTCTTCTATCTCCTTGGGGGTCTTCTGGAGTACTTTCAGAGGCTTCTGCTTGCCATCTTCCGGATTGTCCATCTCTTAATAAGTTATATTTTAATTTTAATTAATTTGAAATTCGTATAAATTCGTATAAAGTTTAATTTGATTATGTCCACATGGAGCGGAGCAATGCTTGCTTTGGTGTTTCAAATTTGAAAGTTGTAAAGCGCGCGCAATCCATAGCAAGCAGCTTCAGTCAGTGAGCAAGCACAATCGATATTAAGCAATTATTCAGAGTTGCTTAGCGAAACAAACTATCGCCTGAACGGCGGCATCGATACATCGATATGCTGTATAGTCGCATTTAGCATCACTAGTTCGTCGCTGCTCGCCTTGGTTTGTTCGGTTTCGGAGAAAAATTAAATTCTATTTTATTTTGTTAATTTTGTTCATTATTGAAAGCATAACTGCTTGCGGTTTCGTTACATGTTCCATATGTAAACCCTAGCTCGTGTAGGCAAACAACCACATAACAACCATAACTTTATTTTCAATTTGCGGCTTCGTTCTGCCGTTCCATTTTTTTCCCGTTTTATTGTTTTCCTTCCCAACTCGCGAGTCGCGACCGATCAATCTGTACGTGCGTGTGTGTGTATGTGCGTGCATGTGCGTCAATATTTGTATAAAGTTGCGAAGGAGCCTTACAAATAAATGTGTTCTTTATATATTTGCTGAATTTGTTGCTATAAGTAAAAGGAGTGCACACAACATACGACGTACCTACTCAGTGCTGAGAGTGAAAAGGTGAGCTGCAGTTCCTGTCCACAGCGGTTCATTTAACTCTTTTTCTTATGCTGTGTGTCTGTGTCTCTGTGTGTGTGTGTGAGTGTGCTTATCTGCAGCCACAGCGCGCTGCTTGTTGTTTCCCTTTGATTATTATGATTTTACTCTCTTCGCGATGTTCACTCTCACTCACACACACACACATACATATGTATGTATGTATGTGCATGTATGCACAGCTCAAGATGCCGCCTACTCAACGAAGCGCAGTGTCGCAGCGTCTGTCTGATTTGAGATGCAGAGACAGAGAGAGAGAGAGAGAGAGGAAGAACATGTACTTGCACTCGAACACACACACACACACAAATGCAGTAATCCCAGAAATAAATGCATACAGTTTCTATACGTATTTGTTTGTTTGTTTGTGTGCGTGTGCAATTAATCATGGTATTGTGTTTACAAATCGTTTAATTAATTGAACTAGTTCTTTTGCTGTTCTAGCATTAGGCTTAATGGGATTAGTTGACTTTAAGCCGGCGCGGAGGAGCATTAGCAAAACTGTTTAGTAGACAAATTTCGTTTTTCTTTTCTCTCTCTTTCGTTTTAACGGTAAAGCAATCATTAAGAATATAAGAAGAAGCGAAGCGTAAACAACCAGACAGCTCTTCAGCTGTGTGTGTGTGCAGCCCAGGGGCTGCCTGGCTCTGGGGGCGACTGTTGCATGAAAACACACACAAAAATAGCATAAGAGCATCTCGATGTCGGGGTGCGTGTGCTGTGCCGTGCAGTGCCGTTCGTCAGAAGCAATAAAAATTAAAAAGCAAACAGCGATAAGCATTGCCCCCGCTCCTGCCCCCCTGTCCCATGCTGCCTGCTGGCTGCGTGCTGTGCCCCCTTTCGCTTTAGCCCTGCGCACACATGGCAACCCTGACGCATAACGGTAAAATAAAACCAAACAAATGCAAATGCACAGACAGCAGCAACAACAACATTATTGATGCCTCTCTGGCACGGCAAATTCAATTGTGCCCATCTCCCTCTCTCTCTCTCTCTTATCAGTTTGGCTGGGGTTGCTTAACAGGCGAAGCTTTCGAAAGGCTGCCCACCTTTGACCGCTTTGACTTTGATAAGGATTGCCAGCCAGCCAAAAATACTTAATAACTCTGAGGGGTTTTCAATTAAACTCCGATTTTTGTAGCTGATGACAGAGTTCGAATGCCCTCTGAGTGATGTGCCCTAATTGAAATTGAGTGGCAGTCAGCCCCAGTAGTTCCCCGCCCCCTTGGCCATTTTCACCTTTCCATTTGTGTGTTTTGCCGTTTCAAATTACGTTGACAGCAGGTTCAACGGCTGCGTGTTCCATTACGCACGGGGGCAGACCGCACAGCGTGAGTCGTTCCGTCAGTTCCGTTTCTAGCTCCAGTTCCCAGCTCCAGTAACAGTTCCAGTTCCAGCTCCTCTCTGCATTTTCGCATTTGATCTGCAAATCTACGTGACTTGACCGGCTCAGCTGCTCAGTTTTAAGCGCTGTCAAATACTTAACCGGTTCAACGTACCACCTCCCTCTCTCCCTCTCTCTCTCTCGCCCTCCTTCACTCACTCTCAGCATCAGGCATAAGCAAATTGGATTTGCTTACGTTG
The DNA here is from genome assembly GCA_018903745.1 of Drosophila repleta. Taxonomy (NCBI): domain Eukaryota; kingdom Metazoa; phylum Arthropoda; class Insecta; order Diptera; family Drosophilidae; genus Drosophila; species Drosophila repleta. The sequence continues at coordinate 5,622,091 of JAEIGN010000752.1, read as the reverse complement.
CCATTTCCTCCATTTGCTCAGCGGGTCACGCGAACAAAGCCAAAGCACAACTCGCACAGTGGTTCACAGGCTGTCAAACAGGTCATTTACTATATATAACAGTTTTAACTGTAATACGCTATAGATACATATACATATATGCTAACTAAGCTCAGCTGGGTCAACTACTTTTGCCATTTACTCTGACCCAAAGTAGACTTTGTCCCACTGTGCGCGAGCAACGGAAGCTGTTCCAGCAGCATTTGCCAAACTACTTGAACAAAAGCAAATTAAATCTGCATACAAAATCAGACATATATATTTATGTATATATATACTTAATACTTAACATAATAAACAATAGCTTTGGGTGAGAGAAAAGTGCGCAAAGTTTTGGTCAAAAACTCGGTCAACGAACCAAAAGTTTGTTTGTTTCTTTTATTGGGGGTTGTCAGGCGAATAAATCTGATATATAAACATATATATACATATATATGTGGCTATATGTTTGTGCTTTTGTTTATGCACTTTAAACAATGCAGCTGCTTAGCCAGAAATGTTCCTGTTATTACTGTTGCCTCTCTCTCTCTGTCTTTGTCTCTTTCTCTGTTTGTTGTTCATTTCATTTCATTTTCAATTAATTTCAATCATTTCATTTCAATAATACGTAATAAATACAAACAAAGTGATCACCTGAATACCCCTGCTGCAACCCCCCCATACACACACACCCGTTCGCCTTATAGAGAGAGGGTAACTACGAAAAGCCGTCATAACCACAATGAGAATCGAGTCGAGTCGAGTCGAGTTGAATAGCGTCTATAAGGCTTCCCGTTCATATATGGCCCGCTGGCCGATGTCGCTTTGTCGCCAATTCCCTGAAATGGGGCGAAATGGTGGAGGCCTTGTGGGCGTCACCGGCGCAAATGACGCAACCTCGTTTCTGCTTTCTGTGCATACCCTAGACTCTCTAAAAGGGCAATGGAGTGATACAAGTAGATCGATTTTTATGTCAAATATCGATTGATAAAGCAATTGATAAGGGCAGCGATTGCCGAGCATCATTATCATTAGATTAGCTTTATTAGCTAGACTCCTACCCTCTACTACCCTGTAGCTGCACCTACAGGGTATCTAATAGTCCATTCTATCTAGTAATTCATGTCTTCAACCTGTTGAACGCAATCTACAAAATTATCGACCCATTAGCAAACGGCTGGACGGACGTACGGGTTACGCCTTGTGTGCCTAACAAATTTGCATTCATTCGCTGATAACGAAACGGAATTAAGAGTAAACCCACCCAACCACCAACCCCCTACCCCCTCGAGTGCACCACCTGCCTAATCAGCTTAACCTAGTGAGCGAGCCATGTGGAAGGCATTAATTGGCTTCATGCTCGCTTGTGAGCTAAATAGCTTGCATAATGGGCTAATGGCACAGCTCGATAGTTCGATATGAAATAGATTTCAGTTAACAGATTGTAAAATTCCTTATAGATAGCGACCAGTTGCTTATTGGGCATCGATGTGGGTCGCATGAACTGGCTTTAGTGCCTAGAAATGTATATCAATGAGCATAAGAAGTATATATAGTAGTTAAGTATCTTCCAGATACTACAGTATCGAAGAAACTTGGTTAGGGTATTCTATAGTCTAGCAGTTCTATGACATGTTTATATCATGAGTTCTGTATTAACTCACTTCTACAGAATTCGTGATATAAACTCACTCATACATATAGATATATTAACATATATCTATTATAAACTTGGTTAGGGTATTCTAAAGTCAAGCAGTGGCAAGCTTTAGCTCACGCAGTTCACACTCCCTTTTTGACGCTTTGTCATTGTTTATTTTGTAAGGTGTAGTACCCAGGTGTGTGTGTGTGTGTGTGTGAGTGTGTGCGGGTGTAAGAGGGAAACACTTGAACACTTCAGCTGACAAGCAGTTTGGCCCAAAGGTCTGCTTCTTACTGGGCCTAAGACAGCAATCGGCGCATATTTTCACGCGCTAGCGAGCAACGCACACACACATACACACACACTCACACACACACGCATATACACACGCACACAGCGTAGACAAGTCGTTGACAAGTGTAGCGAATGACTAATATCGTCTTTGTCTACGTCTTCGGACTTCCTTTTGACTTGGTCGCAATTGAATCAATGGAATATATCTCATAACAATGTGTGTGTATATATATATATATAGTAGATATGGCACGCCTATGTATGTGTGTGCTTATCTTTCTTTTTGATTGATGCACCTTGTAATTGGCTTAGGAGCTTTTCCCCCCATGAAATATGAACTAGTTATAAAAATACTCCGAGCTGAATTCGCTTCTCCATTTCTTTGTCGCTGACCTAGAAAGTCAATGGCTTAGTATAAATACGAATTTAAGTGGAGCAGTCTAAGCTGGCAGAGAGTCAAAGTTTAGTATAAATACTAATTTAAGTAGGGAAAACTAAATTCGGAAAGAGTCAAAGTTAAAGTTGATTTGCCACAGCTGGAATTTGTTATCGCATGTGCGGCTTTCACTTGACTGATTATATATATAAATATATATACATATATGTTATGCTAAGTACTAAACACCTACACACACTCACACACACACATGCAGGCACACATCGATTGCTATTTAAGTATTATGCCATTAGTTATAAGCAAATACAAATACAAGTATTTTGTACATGTGACAGATAAAAATATTTATGTGCTCTCTCCCTCTCTCTCTCTCTGTCTCTCTCTTTCTATCTTTCTGTGTGTTCTATATTAATACACAATTTCCGGCTGGCAGACCCAGCCAACAGCCGAAAGAAAGAAATAAAAACTGGGCGAAACACTCAAGTACAAAATGCAATTGAAAATGCTTTCATATTGCCAACTGCGTCGCATTCAATCAGATTTCGATATTGGGCAGTGTTAACAGTGCTATGTTATGTTAATAGTACTGTTCATAATGTTAATGCAAATAACATTTCTTAGCAATTGAAGATATTTCAGTTATGATTATAGTTGCTTACTGTTAACGGTTCTTTGTTATGTTAACATAATGTTAACTGTTCTGTGTTATGTTAACACACTGTTCACAGTTCTACTCTATGTTAACAGCCCTGTAATAAAATAACACTGCTTAAGAACTGCATATATTTAAGTCATAACTGCTAACTGTTAACAGTTCTATGTTACGTTAACAGACTGTTAACATATTAAACCTATATACTTACATATTCAATGCCAATGAGATCAGAATGCTCTACATAACATTCGTCTGTTAAGTTAACAGCACTCTTATGCACAGCTGTTAACAGCACTGTTATAATACAGCAAAGTTAAGGCCACACACACTTGCTACCCTCTCTTGTTAAATACGAAATGTTTTCAGTTCCATTTCCAATTATTATTTGTAGCTGTTGCTTGTGTCAACTCCAAACCAATCTAATGTCTCAATCTCTCTTTGCAGCACAGTCGAGGAGGAGAAGGGGAAGTATCGAGTCAAGAACATCCATCCAAAGTCTTAGCCATAGCGTGAACGACACGTCCAAACGAAGGTCGCAAGTCTTGCCATTATTTATTGAATAAACAAACTGCCAGCCAGCTGCAAGGGGAGCCTTTCAGCAGTTGCTAAAGGAGCACACGCACTCTCTCCCCCACACGCCCACACGTTTAGCTTTAATTGGAAGCAGAATGGAGCGGGGCCATGTTTGAACGCTTCCGCTTGAGCAACCTGAGCAAAAGCTATCGACAACGCGGCGCATCCTCAGAACTGGCGCGCGACAAGAAACAACAGCGGCAGCAATGCGTCACCGTCCTGTTCCTAGATGACATCACGCACACCTTTCGGATCGAGGTGAGTACAGTAGTCGGCTACTGCCCTTGGCTCACTTGGGCGGGCTTTCACTGTAGCTTGAGCTAAGCACCCAGCCCCATCCCCTCTGGCACTTCGCACAAGCGACTTTCCAACTGTTCGCATAATAATCGTAGATTGCGAATTGTGTACAAAAATCAACGAACTCTCGAGCATAGAAAGTCGACTTGTATCTGTATTAGCCATTGTTTTCTTAAACACTCCTCCGCACTTGAAGACTGAAGATGAAAAGTGCTTCGCATCTTCACTCGAGACTCGCTTTCATTTCGGGGGAGAGGGGAGAGACAACAGACAACAGACAGATAGACAGTCAGACACGCACTTGTCGAAGAGGCGTTCGCATTGTTTTCTTAATTACAAAAGCACTCGAAAATGGAAAATAAAGCTAAAGCTTGCGATCCGTCTGTGGCGAAGTCAAATTAACGTCAGCTTACGGCAAGCCATTTCACGTCAACTAAACTGGGTAAACAGGGAAATTGTGAAGCCAAGCGAGACAAGTATATATCTTGATCAGTAGAGGGAGCTAGGACTGTCTATACTGCATGACTATATATTTATCTCATCTATTTGCAATCCCTTTGCAGAAACGTGCCAAAGGCGCTGAGCTACTGGACCAGGTCTTTCACTATCTCGAGCTATCCGAAAGGGACTACTTTGGTCTATTATTTCCACAGAAGCCCGGTGATGTTGTGGTAAGTAAAAAAACAATCAATCAGTCAGTCAAGTTCTTCAATCATTAAATTTCCTTTTGCAGAGATGGGTAGATGCTCAGAAGCAATTCAAGAAGCAATGCAGCAGCCTCTCGCTCGACAACGATGCCGTTCCATTATTAGAGTTTAGAGTTAAGGTGAGCTAGATATATATATATATATATATATATATATATATAAACTCTAAGATCTATATATATATATTTATGTGTCTACTTGTCGGCAGTTCTTTGTAAGCGATCCCAGTCGACTGCAGGAGGAGTTCACACGCTATCAGTTCTATCTGCAGATCAAGCGTAACATTTTGCTGGGCCAATTGCCATGCTCCAGCAACACCCAGTGCCTGCTTGCCAGCTATACGGTGCAGTGTGAGTAGCTAGCAATCCAAAGTCTATCTATCAGCACCACTAATCTATATATGTCCAACAGCTGAGCTGGGCGACTTCAATGCCGTGGAGCATCAGACGGGCTACTTGAGCGGACTGCAGCTGCTGGCGGAGCAAACGCCAGAGGCGGAGCGCAAGATCTGCGAGCTGCACAAGCTGCATCGCGGCCAGCTGCCAGCCGATGCGGAGTACAATTATCTGGAGCATGGGAAGCGCTTGGAGCTCTATGGCATCGACTTGCATAAGGCGACCGATTCCAATGGCAAGGACTTGCAGCTGGGCGTCTCGGCCATCGGGTTGCTCGTCTTCCAGCATGCGCTGCGCGTCAACACCTTCTCGTGGAGCAAAATGGTGAAGGTGTCGTTCAAGCGCAAGGATTTCTTCATACAGCTGCGCCGCGAGCCCAGCGAGAGCTACGACACGCTGCTCGGCTTCGGCATGACCAGTCACAAGCATGCAAAGGCTCTGTGGAAGTCCTGCGTGGAGCATCACAGCTTCTTCCGACTGAAGCGGCCGCATCGACTCTCGCGCTTCCTCAACATCAGCCTGGGCAGCAAGTTCTACTACTCGGGCCGCACCGAGCTCCAGGCCGTGCAGGAGTCCAAGCAGCGGGGTCGCATCCACAAGGTCTTTGTCCGCTCGCCCAGCAAGCGTCTCTTGGCTGGCAACGCGCTGGCCGGCACTTGCGGCAGCTCGGCAGACGGCACGCCACAGCTGCTGCACAACGGCACGGGCAGCGGCTCCGATAGCGCCGCCTCGCACAACGGCAAACCGTCCGCATCCACCATACTGACCATCACGAAAACGAGCCGTCCACACGACACGTCCAAAGTTACGTCCAAGCAGGCCGATGCATTGCCACGCAAGGCCTGGGAGCAGCACAGCGACGAATACGATATACAGCTGTAAGTCTAGTGTACTTCAATCTCTCCCGATTTATATATATGTTTGTATTGCTTGCTTCCCAGCGATGTTGGCTTCATTGAGCAGTGCACGAGGCGCTTTGAGTCCGGCACGCCGTCGCCCATGCCGCCTGCCTACAGCTCGGGCCAGCACAGTCCCGTACTGCTGCCCACAACTATAGCGGACGCAGTGGGTCAGCCGGAGAGCGGCAGCGATTTGATCACCATGCGACTGCTGGCCGACGAGCAGGGTCGCTACGGCTTCAATGTGAAGGGAGGCGTGGATCTGAGCCTGCCCGTGCAAGTGTCCAAGGTGGTGCCGCACACGCCCGCCGACCGCTGCACGCCGCGTGTCTGCGAGGGCGACGAGGTGCTCATGATCAACGGCCGGGAGGTGCACGGGCTGCGGCACGACCAGGTGGTGGCCATGATACGCGACTGCCGGCATCAGTCGAGCGGCGAACTGCTGCTCACGGTGCGTCCCAAGCGCTCCGCTCCGCTGCTGCTCGAGGAGGAGCCCCTCTACCAGTACGTGCCCGAGTCCGATGAGATTGGCTCCCACTCGAATCTGCTCGATGGCGATGCGCTCTTCACTCAGAGCCTGCTGCTGCTCAGCGATGGGCTCGCCTCGGGCGCCCTGCTCGCTCAGTACGAACTGATGTACCGCAAGAATCCCGACCTGGCCATCACAGAGGCTCGCAAGGCAGCGAACGCGCCCAAGAATCGTTATCGGGATATATCGCCCTGTAAGTGAAGTGGAACTCTATTTGGACTCTTTAACTTATCCACGTTTCTTTCACCTAGATGACTGCACGCGCGTCTCCTTGGTCAACTCGCTGACCGGCGACTATATCAATGCCAACTACGTGAATATGGAGATACCCGGTGGGGCGGTGAACCGTTATATAGCGACGCAAGGGCCGCTGGCGAGCACCACAACAGACTTCTGGCGCATGGTGCAGCAGGAGAGCAGCCACCTGTTGGTCATGCTTACCACCGTGATGGAGGCAGGTCGTCAGAAGTGCCATCAATATTGGCCCGTCACAGGCGACGAGCTGCAGCTGGGCGATGGCTTCTCGGTGCGTTGCCTGAGCGAGAAACCGGATGAGACGGGCAGCTTTGTCTTCCGCGAGTTTGTGCTGCGGGATAAGCACGAGCAGCGGCACATCCATCACATGCAATACCTCGCCTGGCCCGATCACTGTGTGCCCTCCGATCCCAATCTGTTCCTCGAGTTCACGGAACGAGTGCGCGCCGCCCGCAATCGCACGCTCCTCCAAGAGATCGAGGAGAGTTTGAAGCAAGTGCGGCTGCTCGACGCGGACGCAGACGAGAACGGGGGACTGATGAGCGAGCGCAAGTGCGCGGCAAGCAACGGAGCGACGCCCGAAGACGAGACACCCGTGTCCACCAGCGTGCACCAGTGAGTCATAGAGAACTCTAGATGTATAGAGTAAAGCTTAATTTGTTTTCTTGCTGTTCGCAGATGCATTAGCGCCGCTAATCCGCCCGTTATTGTGCACTGCTCGGCCGGCATTGGACGCACTGGTGTGCTCATACTGATGGACACGGCTCTGGCGCTGATGGAGGCGCGCGAGCCTGTCTATCCGCTGGACATAGTGCGCACCATGCGTGATCAGCGCGCCTGCATGGTTCAGAATGTGGTATGTTTGCTCAGGCTACTCTGTTCACTCATGGCTAATCTACAGCTCTCTCTCTCTCTCTCTCTCTCTCACTCTCTCCTCCCCTCCAGAGTCAATATCGCTTTGTTTGCGAATGCATTTGTGCTGCCTACATGAAGATCTCGCGCAGCAGCGCGGCCATCAACGACGAAGACGACTAAGTAAACTGCTCCACAACTTACACTAGCGGACAATCTGAATACAAACTCTTCCTCCCTATATATATCCCGTCTTGCATGGCGCTAATGATTCTTCTCAATCTATATATATATATGAACTTATCAATCAATCTTATTGTTAGTAGACCCGTAGGCACGCATACGTCCGCATAAGCAACTACGCTCTATATCATTATGTTTATTATTACCATTATTATTGTCTACAAATATTTATCAAGTGCGTGCATGTATGTATGTATAATCAACTCTGTATATCTATATCTGTATATAAGGGCAATAATCCACGCAAGTGCTGCTGAATCAACTCGAATGGAGAAACAATTCTAAATTTTTACAAAACACACACAAAATGAGAACAAAACTACCTAATTCACGTATACAAAAGGAAGCGAATTCAATAAATTGCATATTTATTTATACAGAGAATTACAGAGAAACATATAAATATATATAAAATCTATATATCTATATATAACAACAAAAAACAAATGAGAAGTAAAAACTGTTAGTATTTTAGCACCAAATTTAATTCGTATACATATATGTATTTATGCTGAAAATCAGAACTAAATAAATATTATAAAATAAACACTTGGAATACTTAAGAATGGAATATGTTTAGACTAGAACTTATACAGACTTCCAGCTGTAACAGACTTGGAATACTTAAGAATTGAATATGTTTAGACTAGATCCGATGATAACAGACTTCCAGCTGTAACAAACTTAGTAGAGATGTCTTTCCTATCTTATGTTAATCTTCATGTGCCTTCCTCTGGCATTAACATAACCCTTTCAAATCGCCATCTTCAATTTCCACACTTTGACAACTTGAACAGGGTTGTAGGTACGCACGCCTGTCAGCTCGAGCGCAAAATATATTCAAAAATATTCGAAGCCGAAAGCTTTTAAATCTGGTGTGAAATCAAAATAAAAAGTAAATGGAAACGTCCAACAAAAATGGGTCCATGGCCGAGGAGCTCGAGGTGGAGGAAACGGAGGATTTCCACGACCTTGAGGAGTTCCACGAGGACAACGTGGCCAGCGGCAGCGGACAGAAGAGGGACGATCGTTTCGTGGTCAAGAAGTGGGTGGCACACGCCCACTGGTCCTGGGACGTGGCAGTCGACAACTGCGCCATCTGCCGCAATCACATCATGAATCTCTGCATCGAGTGCCAGGCGGACCCGAATGCGAACAAGGACGAGTGCACCGTGGCCTGGGGCGAGTGCAACCATGCCTTCCACTACCACTGCATCGCCCGCTGGCTCAAGACGCGCCACGTCTGCCCCCTGGACAACAAGGAGTGGGTCTACCAAAAATACGGCCACTAGTCTCATTAGTCAATAACTACGTGTATTTCTCTTTCGGCATAAGATTAAATTCTATGTATGTATATATATTATATGTGTGGGTGTGCCTATGCTTGCGCCTCCTGCTCTCCTGTCGGGCCCAGCAGCTGCTGTGAAGTGGGTCGGCTGCCCGTTAGGAGCTCCAGCTGCTGGAAGAGCGTGTCGCGCTGCTCAGCCAGATGTGCGTACTTCTGCTGCAGCTCCTTCTCGCGCTCCATCTGCCGGCGCACGTCCTCCTGCAGCGCCTCGAGGCGGCGCGGCACGGCGATGGCCTCCTGCTCGCCGAGGAATCGGAACGTGGACAGCGAGAGTGAGTTCTGTTCGATCTGGGCGTAGGTGTCTTGCAACTGCTTGATCAGCACCTGGGCACGCGCCTGGTAGCCGCCGGTGAGTATCTTCAGCTTCTTCTCAATCTTGCCGCAGCGCTTCGCCTCCTTGGCCATGTGCCGGCGGTTCTGCTCGAGCCGCTTCTCGGCCGACTCCAGGCGATCCTTCTTGCTGGCCAGATTGGCGCGCGTGTAGCGGTGCTGTGACGGCAGGTAGAGCACCTGGCCCAGGCACTCCTGCCACACCTGCGCATAGACATCGAGGGGCAGCTCGCCGTGGGACATGCGCTCCTTCACCACCTCCATCTCGTCGGCCAGCATCTGCTTGGCTTCCGCCAGCTCCTCCTGCGATATTTCCTCGTACGGGTTGGCCTTGAAGTAGCTCTGCAGCTGCTCCAGCTTGTGCTGCGACTGCCCGGGCACCGGATCGCGCACAGAGTCGTAGACTGGAAGAGAGAAAGTGCATGAGCCAAGAGGAAGAAGGAGAGTCAGTAAGTGCTACTCACGCTGCATAGTGATCATTTCGTGCTTGATCAGCTCCTCGGCCTGCTGCTGCTCGGTTAGGTTCTGCTTCTCAGACTGCGGCCGCAGGATCTTGGTGTTCACCTCCGTCGGCCGTGGCAGGTTGCGCTGTATGACCTGGGAGCGCTTGGCCAGCTCCCGCTTGCGCTGGGCCTCCTGCTCGGCCAACATGCGCGCATCCACGTCCGCCTGATCCTCAATCGCTGGCTCCGCGCTCGTGTCCATGGCCTCGCTGTCCTCCTGCTCCGGCACCACGATCTCGTAGTCGTTGCGTGGCGTTGGCAGCGTCGCCAGGCCCTCGCGCAGCGTCGACTTCAGCTGCTTCTGGTAGTTCTTATACAAGCCCGGCGTCTCGGTCACGGCCATGCTCTCCTCCGCGTTGATGCTGAGCTTGTCGCGCACGAAGGCGGGCGTCGCGCTGCTTCCGCCAGCCGCTCCGGCCTTCAGCATGGGCACCAGGGCTCCCGAGGCGGGCGTCAGGAAGCCCGCCGGTGTGCCCGCTCCGCCCTCGCGCTGCGTGCGGAAGGGCGTGGCTATGACCGTGTTTGGCGTGGCGATGGCCGCCGCCTTGGGCAGCGCCCCAGAGAAATCGGATTCGTGCAGCGGCGTGTTGAGGCCGCCCTTGAGGGGCGTCTCCGTGTGGGTGAGGGCCATCATGTTCTGCGCCTCCTGCATTATGCGGTCCGTGTAGGGCGCCGGGGTGCGAGGCGTGGCTGCCACTTGGGGGGTTATGGAGTAGTCGGCCAGGAGGGCGTCTGTGGTCTCGATGCCGCTCTCGCCGGCTATCTCCTTGGCCATCTCGCTGGCCCGGCCCAGCTTGACGACCTGCTGCAGCTCCATGTCGGAGATTTGGGGCGTCGGCAGGACGAGCTTCGAGCGCTTGCGCTCCGGCTCCAAGCTCTGCATCATGGCCGAGGGCACCTCGTTCTCCTTGCGCTGCTTCAGCTTCTGCTTGTCGCGCTTGCGCTCGCGCTCCTCCTTCTCGGAGCGCAGCTCCCCGTCCAGGTCTTGCTGGCGCATTTTGTTGAAGTCCGGATCCTGCTTCTGCAGATGCTCCTCGGAGGTGTCGTAGAACCCGATGGCGGGACGCTTCTCGAAGGGTATCTCAGCATTGTAGTCAATGCCCTTAATGCGCTTCCGGCTGCCACTGCCAATGCCCGCGGCGCGCAGCTCGCGACGTTTCTGGAGCGTGGCCAGCCGGCGCGCCTCTTCGAGCTGCTTCTCGCGCGCCTTGCGCTTAGCCTTCTTGCCCTGCGTGTTGGCCAGACGGGCGCGTGCCTCGGACAGCATCTCCAGCTCGTCCTCGTCCATGTCTTTGGGGTCGGGTCGTGCAGGCTTCGTCTCTGGATTGGGGTCAATCTCACCCGGCTTTAGCTTGCGCGGATCGTCCATGGCGTCCTCGCCATCCTCCTTGCGCTGCGCCTGATCGCTGCGAGAGAAGTTTTTTAATAGGTTCCGGCTACAGTTGGGAAGGTACACTTACAGCAGATACTCGTAGCGCTCCAGGCACTGTGCTGCAGTGCGTCCAATAATGGGCGCAATCGTGCGCCACTGTGTGGGCATCAGCTTGGCCAGATGGAGCAGCTTCTCGTCCTCTTCGCGTGACCATTCGGTCTTCTTGATGCTCGGATCGAGCCATTCGTACCAGCGCGCCTTGCACTGCTTGGCCGACTTGCGATGCAGCAACGAGGCAATGCGACTCCATTGATTTTTGCCGTATTTCATGACGGCCGCCTTCAAGATTTCATCCTACGAAAAACCCATCGATTTATGTGGATACATTTCATTTGGCAATGCTAGCTTACCTCTGTGTTGCGCCAGACGCCACCTTTGATCATAATACGCGGCATTTTGTATTTGTATTTGGTTATTTACTATTTTAATAAATGAAAATATGAATTATTCCGCAAACTTTGTCGGCAGCCGCTAGCGATGTGAGAAATGGCTGAAACGTTTACGATTGCCCGGCATGCTGTGTACTGCGAACTATCGATATTTTTCGAGTAAACCAAAAATACTAAAACTGAGACGAGGTCTGACGTCACTATTGACAACCTGCATATTTCGGATGTTATTTTCTTGTAGCAAACATACGTAAAGTTATATTTAATTTAAATACCAACTATTGAGAGGCTCACTATGATCATTTACAAAACTTATTAATTAATATTATTTTTACCAATATCTTAAATAGCAGCCACAAAAAACGGTAGTTTTCCATGTTGATTTACTTTTTTGAAACACAACGATAGCTCGCCTATCTATCGTTGCATAAGGCTTTGGTTGGCCCGCTTATTGGTATTGTGGTATTTTTCTATCGCTGACTCCCGATAGATTTGGTATATTTGTGAGAGTATCGATGCAATTGTTTTTGTTGTTGCTGCAGTTGTTATTATCAGATGTTTTGATATGATATCAGATCAGTCAGCGACTGCCACAGCTTTCCCAACTGAAATGTAATGCGAAGTTAGCGAGAATGCAGCTATAAACACCTACACATGAACATTGCAACATGAACGGGGATGCGGATGTGGCCTTTACGAGCTTCTACAACACCGTGGGCAGCCAGGTGAGCCACGCGATTAGTTGTCAGTGAGCGCGTGCGTGTGCATGTGTGCATGTGTGCGCGCGTGTGTCTGTGTGTATGAGTGTGTTCGTTGATCCCATTTTTGTTTTTCTCATTTTGGTGCAGCTGCAGCATGCAGACCTGTCGCTGTCCACGCCCATACACTCGCTGGAGCCCGACAATTTCGCCGGCTTCTTCGACGACGAGCCCGCCGCGCTGCTCAGCCTGCCGCCGCCCATAGCAACGGGCGCGAGTGGCGCGAGCAGCCACAAGAGCTCCGGCGACTCACCCTGCATTCCGTTCGTACAAATCCACACAACCGACCTGCAGCAGCAGCCCCAGCCGAGCCGCAGCTACCGCAATGGCTTTCGCCGCAGGACGGCGGAGATCAAGTCCGAGGCCGAGCTGATCAAGTCCGAGCTGGCCGAGGCGGCGGCCAAGGAGCGCACCAACGCCACGCCCACACCGCCCACTGCGAAGCCCATTGCCATTGCCAGCGACAGCTGTCCGTCGGAGGATCTGCCACTGAACAAGTGCCCCAACTGCCCGTTCCTTAGCCTCTGCCCACTGAAGGCGCAGACGCACATCAGCAGCTGCTTCGGCCTCGATGCCCAGCATCGCCTGCCCTGTCCAGGTCCCACCCCCCGCCATCCCCACACATGCCTGCCTTAAGTATTTCTAACGGTCTCTTGCTCTTGCAGGCTGCGCGAATGTCTTCTACAGCTCGGAGGTGCTCAAGCTGCACCTGAGCGCGGACCACCAGCTCGAGCCGGAGGAGATCGCCGCACTGGCCAAGCCCAGTGATGCGTCGTCGGCCAAGAAGACGCAGCAGCAGCAGCAGCAGCCCATGCCCAAGAGCCGCATCTACATCAAGAACGTGGACTGCCTGCGCGAGCCGCAGCTGCCCGACTTCCTGCCGCCCGATGACAATATCCTGGACCTGCTGGACGATGTGGAGGTCAGCGAAGCTGGCCAACCGCAGAGCGAGCCGGCAAGTGCAGCCGTGCAGAAGATATCCATCAAGAGCGTGGACGTGCTGAGGGAGCCGGCGCTGCTGCCCTTCGACTTTCCCATGCCCAGCTCCAGTTCCAGTTCCACTGGAATCCAGCAGCAGCAGTCGCAGCCGCAGCAGCAGGAGCTGGAGCAGCTGCCTCCCCTGATGATCAACAGCAGCCTGCTGGAGAAGCCGCGCCAGCCAAAGATCTACATAAGGAACGTGGACATCCTGAAGGAGCCCATGCTGCTCCCTGGCATGGGCTTCGGCAGTGCCGCCGCCTCGACCGTCCCCAGCTCGGCGGAGGTCTACAACGCGGAGACGCTGCTGACGCCGACGGGCGGGCCGCTGCCTGGCTTCGAGCCGCTGGCCAGCATGTGCAGCGACGCCTTCAGCTTCGACTCAGTGCTGAGTGCTGGTGCCGCCGGTGGTGCGTGCCACAGCGCCAGCTCCAGCAGCAGCCACAACTTCAGCGCTCTGGACCTGGACTTCAGCGTCGACTTCGAGCAGAGCGTGCACCTGGCCGCAGAGCCCGAGCAGCAACAGCTGACGGAGCTGTCACCGCACGAGGACTTCAACAACGACCTGGAAAACTACTTGCCATCGTTGCCCACAGCAGCTGCAGCCACCGCTAGCGCTTCGAAGCAGAAGATCTTCATCAAGAACGTGGACATACTGAAGGCGCCGCAGCGCGGCACGCTCCACCTGCGCACCGTCGACGAGCTGAACCTGATGAACCGCAACGAGGTGGAGCACCTGATAGTGCCCAACCGGGAGCTGGAGCTGCAGCTGAATGCGCCAGCAGCCGTGGCTCTGGAGCCTTCGCTGGTGGAGCTGCCGCCGCCCGCTGCACCGCTGAGCTACGACGACGGCTACGACTTGGCCGAGGACCTCGAGTCCTGGCCCTGGATGGACGACGAGGTGGACGAGGCGGAGCAGCAGCTGCAACTGGAGCCGCAGCCGCCGCCGCCGCCCACAGATCTGCTGATCAAGGACTTTCCCCAGCTCTACGCGCAGCCAGCGCCCACTACAGGCCCCCTGCCGCCTCTGGTGCCAGTCACCGGGTCCGTCGATGCCGCCGCCAGTGCCGCGGACAGTGGACTCAGTGGCCTGCCCGTGCCGCCGCTGGTGCCTCTGCCCAGCGAGAAGACCGCCCGCATCTACGTGGCCAACAACTTGCTGCCCGCTGCGGGCGCCGCTGCGGCTGCTGCTGCTGCTGTGGAGCAACCTCTGACTGGCGGCACCTCTGTGCGAGGGCGTCCCTATGGGGCCAAGCAGTCGGGCTCCGGCCAGTCGAAGCGTCGAGTGGCCCAGGGCGCAGCCGCCCAGCCCCAGGAGCCCAGTGGCAAGAAGTGCACCGTCGAGGGCTGCATGTTCCGGTTCAAGTCGCCGGCGACGCTGGAGTACCACGGGCGGTGCCACAACGGTGCCTTGGGGTCGGCCCAGCCCATGGTGTGTCCGGAGTGCGGGTCGACGCAGTTCAGCAACTGGAACTGCCTGCACACGCACCTGTGGCGCACGCATGGCATCGACATGGAGCTCTACTGCTGCCAGCTGTGCAGCTTCAAGACGCCCATCTACTCGCGGCTGGTGAACACCCACGCCAAGATCCACTCCGAGGAGCGCAACTACAAGTGCGAGCAGTGCGGCAAGGGCTTCAAGAACACCAAGCAGCTCAAGAACCACCGCCGCCTCCACCGCACCCAGGGCCTGGGCATGGCCAAGTCACCCAGCAAGGACCCGCCGCTGCCTGTGCTGCACCGCTGCGAGGACTGTGGAGCCGCGTTCAAGCACCGGAAGACGCTGCGCGAGCATCTCTGCAAGCAGCGCAACGAGCAGCCGCAGTGCTCCACCTGCCAGGTAAGTGGAGTGGCCATTCGCTGACCCACTTCATCCACTGATGACTCTGACTTTGCCCTCCCACAGCGCGTGTTCAGCTCGAAGAGCAGCCTGAAGCTGCACATGCGCAGCCACCAGGCGACCAAGCGGTTCAAGTGCGAGAAGTGCGACTACGAGGCGAACGACCACAACGCCTTCCGCCGCCACCTGGGCACGCACCGCGACCCGAAGCGCTACGCCTGCCCCCACTGCGACTTCCGTGCCATACAGAGCACTGCCTATCGGGTGAGTACCACCTCCACTTCACTACATACATATATATATATATCGATTTCAATCTCTGCTCTGATCAGATACATCTGGAAAAGGCGCACCCGGAGCTGGAGCTGTCCACCATCATACACAAGTGCAACGCGTGCAAGTTCTCGAGCATCAATCACGGCCTGCTGCTGGTCCACCAGGCCAAACACCATCCCGTCGAGCCATCGAACTCCAAGATCAAAGTCAAGAGCAGCCTCCAGCTGGCACATTCCACAGACGCTCACAATCTGTATATCTAGGCACCCATCAAAGTAGCTTATAGACTTTTATACCAAAACTATTCATATATATATATATATATATGTGACTGTATATCAATTATCATATATATATATATATATATATATATATATATATATATATATATATATATGACGAACCAATGTTATGTCTGGCAACTGTTGTTAAATCTGTTCAACTGAGACGATCCGTGTTCTGTGTACAACAATTTTTATATAGTTCTAAACAAGATTATTTGTAGTTTTTATATCTGTATCTATATCTATATTGCAACTAAGTCCTGATTTGGTGTTGTTATTGTAAATACGATTCAAAAAACAAAAAATTAAATACTTTTACAATTTATACAAACCATTTCCTAGCTCTTCGCAGTCTCGTTCGCTCCGATAAAGCGGTTCTGGGGTCTCTTTATTGCCTTTTATTGCCAGCCGCGCAACGAGCCAATAAATGACTTCAGTGGCAGATAGCGCAACAGCAGAGCGGAGAATTCCACGAATTTCATAATTAGTTCATTTAAGCAATCAAGTCGAAACATACTCTCTGCCTGGA
Source organism: Drosophila repleta (assembly GCA_018903745.1). NCBI lineage: Eukaryota > Metazoa > Arthropoda > Insecta > Diptera > Drosophilidae > Drosophila > Drosophila repleta. Next base: position 5,605,668 of record JAEIGN010000752.1, on the reverse strand, counting down.
AGACTGTGAGAAGTAGATGCCAGCAGTTAACAGACATGCCACAGCCAGAGGGGCAGATTCTCTTGGTTCACTGAGGAGCGGACAAGCAGGCAGACGACTCGATACTCTCAGCTGAGTGAGAGACAAGCATATCTTGGCTAGCTCCTTGGCTACACTATAACACCCACAATGAAGACCACCAGTTGAGTTGATTCTCAATTGAATACAAATGAAACCAATTTCGATTGCAATGCAGATTCGTCAACTTTATTCGTGTCTTTCACTCATGATGATGTCCTGGTCACTCAGTTGGGCCTGGGGCTTCTGCACTTGCTGCGGCAGGAGCTGCGGGTGCAGTAGCGATTGTAGTTGCCGCCGCAGCCCTTGTAGGCCATCTTCTTGCAGGAGCGGGACCTGCTGTCGTACCACCACATGTTGGCATTGGCATTCCTGCCGCACGAACGAGTGTTGTTCCTGCCCTCGTCCTTGCCGCCCACGCAGACCCTCAAATTTTCCGCTGCGAAAGGAAGTAAAGCTCTATAGACTGTCGAAATAGGGCTGGATCAATCTACTTACGCACTCTGCCCCTGCAGACCCGTTGCGCCTCCACGTAGGTGGTGGACACGTAGAAGGAGAGACAAGCCAGGATCAGAATGAACTTCATGTTGCTTCAAGTTGAATGTTGAACTGATTAAACACTCCCAACTCCAGCCCTTATATACCCAACCAAGACAATGGAGCAGGAGTCCAGACTGCGAGCAAAGCTGTTTCGCCCGCTGAATGCAAGCTGAAGACAAAGGGCCTTGCACTGACTGAAGATGAACTATATCAATAAGTATATGATATATTATATGTATTCTGGCACATTTCGGACTATCCAAGGCTGATTCTTTATGATGGAGCACGTGCTCAACTGGGAATTAACAAGAGCTAGTAAGTAATATCAGTTATCTATCAATTATCATATAGATATATTTATATATTCATCATCATCGCCATGATCTTATCAAATATATGCATATATACTATACAATATTTAAATGGAGTAGATTGTCTGAAAGTGTTCGTTAGTTAAATGGAATAAAGATCCCATCCAGATCATCTTTATCATCATCATCATCATCATGTTATAGTAGAAGATCTGTTCCGTTTTGTTAAGAAAACAAAAACAGATGTGCGCATGTGGATCATACTATTCTATATATACTATATATAGACTTTCATTCAAGCTGTCATAATTCATAATTCCATTCACAATTTTTATAAATTTTCCATAAGGAATTGCTGACATATTAATAATCTATATATACATAAATCATATATATCTATATATAGCAAATTATTATAGCATCTACTCTGTCTATCTATTCCACTTAACTACTATACATACATAAAAGATGTATCGGATAAGGTTATATACATAAAAGATCATAGATAGGTAGTCAATAATATAGTTTCTAGCTCTTGTTGAGTATACGTATGCATATGTTTATATTTTATGTTCCGTTCAATTTGCAATTCCCAACTGAGCACGTGCTGTATCATAAAGAATCAGCCTTGGATAGTTCGAAATGTGCCAGAATATATATAATATGATATACTTATTGATATAGTTCATCTTCAGTCAGTGCAAGGCCCTTTGTCTTCAGCTTGCATTCAGCGGGCGAAACAGCTTTGCTCGCAGTCTGGACTCCTGCTCCATTGTCTTGGTTGGGTATATAAGGGCTGGAGTTGGGAGTGTTTAATCAGTTCAACATTCAACTTGAAGCAACATGAAGTTCATTCTGATCCTGGCTTGTCTCTCCTTCTACGTGTCCACCACCTACGTGGAGGCGCAACGGGTCTGCAGGGGCAGAGTGCGTAAGTAGATTGATCCAGCCCTATTTCGACAGTCTATAGAGCTTTACTTCCTTTCGCAGCGGAAATGTTGAGGGTCTGCGTGGGCGGCAAGGACGAGGGCAGGGACAACACTCGTTCGTGCGGCAGGAATGCCAATGCCAACATGTGGTGGTACGACAGCAGGTCCCGCTCCTGCAAGAAGATGGCCTACAAGGGCTGCGGCGGCAACTACAATCGCTACTGCACCCGCAGCTCCTGCCGCAGCAAGTGCAGAAGCCCCAGGCCCAACTGAGTGACCAGGACATCATCATGAGTGAAAGACACGAATAAAGTTGACGAATCTGCATTGCAATCGAAATTGGTATCATTTCTATTCAATTGAGAAGCAACTCAACGACCAGTTGATCTTCATTGTGGGTGTTATAGTGTAGCCAAGGAGCAAGGACCTTCGGCTCTGCGTGCTTCACTCGCTTACCCAAATCTTTGCCTTGGGCTGCCTATATACCAGGCTGCCTATATTCCAGTTGTACGAGATGTAGCGTTGTCCAATTTGCAGGCGTGGCTACCAATAGGGGGGAAATGGTCACTCATTCACACAGACATGTGGGAGGACTCCACCCCGTCCACAGTCGGATATTGAAGCATTTACCCAGAGTAATTTCGGCTGTTAAAAGGCTAAATGACATTATTAGTGTAATGATGGTAATTAGGTGGTTAAACGCTTCACACTTTAAAGGATTATTTATTTATTTCCCGCCTGTAGGTGGGTTGGCGTTAGGCGCACGCAATGTCCAGCTGATATATAAGGCGGCGCAGGGCAGCGTTGAGCTGAGTCCAATTGTGGGAAATGAGAAAGTTGCTGCGGCTTATTCAACGGATTTTGCCCTCGAATGCGGCTGAGGGCAAAATCGGTTCCATCGAGCTGAACCTGTGGCTGGCCCAGCTGGTGGGTCTGCCGCTGGTGGGCCTGAAGCCGGAGACGCAGCTGCAGAGGCTGTGCATCATTGGAGTCGGGTGTCCAGTTGTGCTCGCCGTCTGGTACTATGTCTATCTGGAGCTGTACGATCTCTACCTCAACTGGCAGGACCTGGACGCAATGACACAGAACTTCATCCTGTCCTTTACTCATATTGCCTTCCTGATGAAGGTAAGACTGAATGATTGATTGATTGAATGATTGATAACTCGGATATGACAGGTTTGCAATGGAGTTGAGAGCCTGTTATCATGCTGTCATTGTTTGTGGAAGCTAAGCTTGCTAAGTTGATTGATTGACTGAATGATTGATTGATTGAGTGATTGGTTTATTGACTAATTGATTGATCAACTAATCTATAATTCTACCATATTCCATACTATATCAGTCAGTAGTTGATTGATTGATTGACTGATTGACTGATTGAGTGGTGAATGCTCTATGATACTAGCACATTCCATACCATAACAATTAACAGGTGATTGATTGACTGATTGATGGATTGACTGATCTATGATACTACCATATTCTATACCATATCAGCTAGCAGTTGATTGAGTGATTGACTGATTGATGCTAGCACATTCCATACCATAACAGTTAACAATTGATTGATTGACTGATTGATTGAGTGGTGAATGGTCTATGATACTAGCATATTTCATACCATAACAGTTTGTAGTTGATTGATTGATTGATTGATTGACTAACTGATTGATTGATTGACTGATTGACTGATATATGATACTAGCATACATATTTTAACTACAGCCTGATCCAAGAGCTGAGCTGCTGTCGCCCTCGTCATTCACATTGATTGAAGAGCTTTACCTATCAGAGCCAGAGAACCGCTCTGTGGTTTTTGGATTAAGAGTTGGCTATATTATAGTGTCCATTAAATTATAATTCACTTTCAGTTCTGCAATATTTGCTATCACTACGGTACGCTCAAGGGCATTCTACAGAAGCTGAGCGAGCTCGCCCGTCGCTGCGTGCTCTCCGAGCAGCAGCTGGTGGCCTTCCAGGGAGCCGAGCTGAAGAACAAGTTGGCGAATCTGATTTACTTTCACCTCGTGCTGACGCCAGGCCTCATGAGCATTGTCTACGTGCTGATGGGTGACGAAGCCTAGAGACTGAGACTGCCTGGCTCAGGCTATTACTGATACGGTTTCCCTTGCAGCGCCCGAGGAGTTTGCCGGAAATCGTTTTCCGTACCGGGCCGAAATGCCGCGCTTCCTGCCAGTCGTCGCGCAGTCGCTGTACAAGGGGTTGAGCGTGGCGCTCCTGGCGCTGGAGACGACCAGCATCGACTTCCTCAACATCTCGGTCATGGGCCAGATCTGCATGCACCTGAAGGTGCTCAGCCTGGCCTTCGACCAGCTGCACGAGAGCAGCAGCGTCGACGCCTACAGCTGGCTGGAGGCCGTCGTCAAATACCACTGCGAGCTGATTGTGTAAGCAGACCTATGCCGAGTCTATATATCTATATATACATATATGTGTATACAGTCTACGCCAGCAGGTGGAGCGCATTTTCAATCTGGCTGTGATGCTGCAGTTCGTCAGCTCCGTCGTCATCGTGGCCATGACCGCCTTCCAGGTCATCGTGATCGGCGACGGCTCGAAGAGCTCCATTATAATGAACCTGATGCTCTGCTGCGTGCTCTGCCAACTGTTCATGTACTGCTACTTCGGCAACGAGGTGTACGAGCAGGTGAGCCCTAACTGCATACAGAGATCCCTCTGCTTATCAGGCTTTGTCTCCTAGAGCAAAACCCTGTCCAGCTCGGGCTTTGGCTGCAACTGGTGCTCGCTCGACAGGAGGTGCAAAAGGACTCTGTTGATCTTCATGATAAACGCCGAGCGTCCGTTTCTCTTCACAGCTGGCGGCTTCATGGGCCTTACTTTGCCCAGTTTCACCTATATCATCAGCAAGTCCTACTCCATTGTGGCCGTGCTCAGGCAAATGTACAGCAGGTCTTAAGGAGCAGTGCAGAGGCAGGGAGAGGAGAGGAGAGGAGAGGAGGGGAGAGGAGAGGAGGAGAGAGGAGAGGAGGGGAGAGGAGAGGAGGGGAGAGGAGAGGAGGGGAGAGGAGATGGCTTTCTATCACATAATTATGGAACTACAAATTGAATACTCAGAAAGGTGTCAGAAAGGTGTCGTTGAGCTATACTTCACTATTCAGCCAAGTGGGCATATCGAAATGCTGCTCATGTATGTTTCAGGCTGATGGGAATATTCTAATTCCCCATATACTCTGCATCTATATCATGCTAAATACTAATGAGAGTAGTTATGGCAGAGTTGTACCCTGTAATTATGTGATATGGAAGGGCATATTAAGGGGTTCTTCAGCCATTCCACCTAGTCTACGTATATCTAGATATAAACTCGATAACTCCAATCACAGCATCGATATATAGCGAAGCAGGAATGAAACTTTAAGCTCTTCGTAGAAATATCAGCTATCAACCCGCTTTAAAAGTGAATTTAAGTAAAAGGAAATAAGAATATCATAAAGAAATGCCTCGTGTCTGGCCTATTAACTGCAAACTGAACCAATTAATGAATTAGTTTTCATTTTTTTGCAGAATTCAATTGAAGCCAATTGTTGTGCATATATACAGAATATAGAGACTCATGAGTAATGCATGATTACGTTCGCGAAATCAGCAAAATTATTGTTTGCTTCATGTACTATATACTATATATAGTTGAGAGATTCCACATGGCCCGCAACAGATAGAAATTTGTTTTGCCTAATCGACTTTAGAATGAGTTCAGTTAATGGAATTACTGAAATTGTCTAAATTGTGGAGAGTAGAAAATTTGCTTAAGAGAAGAAAGTGAGAAGGGAAGGGCAACTAGAGACTAAGGGCGAGTCGAGCGGGAAGTCTGCTCAGGTTTGGCAACGGACGCAAACTGAAAGCCCAAAGCAAAAGTTGCCTTTGCCAAGCGCCAAAAGAGCAACACACATTCCGAGAGAGAGAGAGAGAGGGAGAGAGAGAGAGCATACATTTTAGCAATTTGTGCTCTCAGTATATACATATATAAATAATTATCTGTACGTAGTCAGGCAGACGCTGCTCTGCTCCGAGCGTACAGCGCCATACGCCACCAGAGACAATTCGAATCGTGGTATTGATGACATCACCAAGCAGGCGAACAAACAATGTATTGCATCTCAATTACATGTATTATACATATATGTGTACTTTATGTTGCTATTATTATAATTCGTAATATTTTAAGAGTTCCTTGAACTAACGAGAGTCGACTTTATATACAATTTTATATTTGAAGCACGTGGGGCGTGATACTCAAACAAGTTGTTGTTTACTTTACTCTCTCTCTCTCTCTCTCTCTCTCTGTCTCTCTGTCTCTCTCTCACTCTCTCTCACACTCAGCGCGCTGTTTCCCATTAATGCTCTGCTGCTAGCAGAGTCCATACAAATAGCTAGATCTGGCTGGAAACGGCCAACAACGTTCAGATTGATGTTCGATTTGAATAAAGCAACTGAAGGAATAAATTTTAAGTTTTAATTTAGCAAATTTTATCTTATAAATATAATAAAAATAAAATATTTCTAAATTTCTTTATTATCGATTTAAAAAAGAATAATAATAATTCCTAAAAATAGAAAAAAATGAATTCAAATCATATATATATACTACCATACCTCCCATAATAGCCGATTATACTCTGCTTGTTTTCTCCCAAAATTATTATCACAGCAGGGTTACGGCTAAAGGTCGTCCGATAAGCCAACTTTCGCTTTCAGTTTGCTTATGTCCCACACTCGCGCAGTGTCCCAGGGTGGAACAAGAGAGCTAAGAATCGAGAGATTAACAAAAGATTCGACTCGAGCTTAGTCCCAAAGTGTCGCTGGCCTGCGAAAGTTGCGATTGCTAATTACTAGAAATCAAATATAAAGGAAAGAAAATTATAAAAAATACTTATAGGCAATAAATATATGAACTAAAAAGTATATATAAAATGTATTAAAATACAAGAATAAAATATCAAACTATATTTAGAGTATAGTTGGATATAGCGTATATATGTACATATATATATATTATATATACTCTATGCATTCATCAATTGGATTCGGACTATAAACAAAAGTGGGAGCTATGCTTATGGGGCGTTTGGCGCTGCGCGCGGCACTGCTCTTGGTCGAGCATGAGTACGTGAATAGAGCAGAGCAGAGCAGAGCAGAGCAGAGCAGAGTAATACTGAAAGACTTCGTTTGGCAAGAGAGCCAAGAGACAAGAGAGCCCAAGTGGCGGCAATTTCAGGCAAAGATCAACGTTCGCGCCGTTCCCGGCGTTTTGTTTCGTTTTTAGTTTGGTTTTCGTTGTCGATGACGAATCTCGTCGCTCCTTCGCCACGGATACGTAAAGTGACGTCACTGGGTAAGTAATATATACACATATATATATATACTAAGGTCTGGACTCTCCTTAATTTCAAGGCCAAAAAGTCCGTGACGATGAAAACTGAGCAGAGGCGAGCCGCGTCAGAGGCAAATGAGTTCATCTGAGCAAACTTCGCTGTACAAATATGTGCTTTTGGCAGACTTCAGCGGTTGACTCAGTTGATTATGTTAGCTAAACAAAGTAGAACTCATGAAGCACAAAAAGCTCTGATAAATTCGCTTGTGAGGTCTGCACATTTCGCCTAGGCGATAAGTCTTAGCGCTTTGAATCATATACATATGTATGTATACAGTTCTGTGTTCGTGTTCAGTTAGACTTCTGAAGCAGGCGCTGTGGCGAGGTTCTAGCAAAGGAGCATAGTCGGAATAGAGCTCTTCTGAGTCACAATTTGCAAGTATTCAAAAAGAAACTATCAACATTTCGCCATTTCCGAGAATTCCAAAATTATAAAAACACATTTTATGGGTCATAAATTATGCGGTTTCAGTTGTCCGGCGATCCATGCAAATCGTTTCAATGTGCCAAAGTTTGGGCTTATCTGCGAAACCGAAAATACACTTTAGCGATATCTAAAGGTGGGAGTATACGACTGCCAGATACCCTGACTAGCCACTCGCGTGAGAGTCTGAACACACCCACAGTCACAGCCACAGCCACACCCACACTCCGAGCATACACGTCTAGCTAATCCATAAAAATTCAAATTTATCTCGCAGAGATCGCACGCAAATCCGTTGATGGCAACCATATGGAATCGAAATATATGAAAATCGTATGAGAATAGCAAAATCGAGTGAGCGAAACGGTTGGCAAGGCATATTGAGTGCTCTGGAGACTTTGGCAGAATGCGGCTGGGCCTAGTGATAGCCCTGGCAATGGCCAGGATTGTGATTGGCGAGATACCAGGATGCGACTACTTCGATACTGTGAGCCTGGCGCAGAGCCAGCGACTGGCGAACGGGTCGTACCGGTACGAGAAGCTGATCATACCAGCGGATCAGGTCGGCGAGTACGACTACGAGATACTGGAGAGGGGCGAGCGGGAGCCAGTGGCCAGGCATCTCAGAGGCTGCGCCTGCCGCTTGGGCACCTGCATTCGGTTCTGCTGCCATCGGAATCTGTTCCTCGTCGAGGGCGAGCGCAGATGCAGCGGCGATATCTCGAAAGCGATTGAGTTCGATCCCATGATCAACATAACCCTGAACGATGGCACCGAGGTGAGGCGGCATGTGCTGCAGGACTTCATCATCCAGCAGGACCTGCCCGTGCCATGTGAAACGCACTTCCACCTCGACGCGGAAAACGACGAGAGCCACCAGTGGACCCTCTACGAGGTTTGCAATGGGAATCGCAATTGGAATAGTTGACTGGATGAGAGCTCACCTTTCGCCTCGTCTCTCCTTCTTACAGAGCGGAGTCCTGCACCGCGAGTTCGATGACAGTTCGCTGACCAAGCAGCAGTACTGCCTGCAGCCCCACAACATCGGGACAGAGGACGACGTGCAGTACACTCTGGTGCCGCACAACTGCGCCATATTGCCCCCGAGTCAATGGCTGATCAATACTCGTAAGCCCCAAGACAGAGCTGAACTGAGCTAGTCAAATGGTAGCTCACTGACCGATCCGATCGGAGATCGCGGGAGGCCCCAACATCTGACCTTCTCTGATCTCTCTGAATCTTTGCAGTGCGTGTGATATCGATCGTCTGCTTGTTGCTCACCATCTGCGTTTACCTCTACCTGCCGAAGCTGCGGAACCTGCACGGCCTGTGCTTCAGCTGCTACATGATCTGCCTGATGATGGCCTACGCACTGCTGCTGGCCGACGCCTGGCGGGGCGACTGGTCGAAGACCCTCTGCCAGTGGAATGGTGGGTACTCCTAGTCGACTAGAGAACTCACTGATCAGTATATTTCGTTGTTCAGGCTACGTCGGCTACTTCTTCGTCATGGCCAGCTTCCTCTGGCTGACCGTGATCAGCTACGACCTGTGGAACAGCTTCCGCACCAACAACTGGCACGTGCCCCGCCACGCCTTCAAGTACCGCTTCCTGCTCTACAGCCTCTACGCATGGGGCGTTGCCTCCGTACTTACCATAATCATAACCATAGTCGACGCCTCCCTGGATGCTGAGGACGAGGGCCAGCTGCTCTGGATGCCCGGAGTCGCCCTCTACAATTGCTGGGTTAAGAGTAAGCTTTCTCATTCGGATTCCTCGACTTTGAATATGATGTATGAGAGTTCTCTTCGCAGCTCAGGATTGGTCTGCGGCGCTCTACTTCCACGGCCCGATGGCACTGCAGATCCTCTTCAACATCGTCATGTTCGTACTCACGGTAAGTTGTGCCAACATAGTAATAATAATACTGATAATAATCTTATATTCTCCTTCATTTCCTAGGCCATTCGCATTCTGCAGGTGCAGCGGGAGCTGCAGAACGTCGCGGTGCGCGGCGATCCCCAGCAGCGACTCGATACGCACAAGCAGACGTAAGGCGATATGCTATGTAAAATATCGATAAATATCGATGCAATGAGTGTATTCACAGGTATACTCTGTTCGTGCGCCTCTTCGTCATCATGGGCGTGACCTGGACCTTCGAGATAGTGCTCTACCTGGTGCAGCACAACGAGACAGCCTTCAGCATCCTGGAAATCTTCGACTACATCAACAGCGCCCACGGCGTCGTGATATTCGTAATGTTTGTCCTGAAGCGCAGTGTTCTGAGACTCATCTCCAATCGGTAAGTATCCAAAGACAGAGAGAGAGAGAGATCGAGAGAGAGAGAGAGAGAGTAAGACTCATCGTATATCACATTTATAACTGGGCTCATTATTTTATGGTAAAAGTGTGCGGGGCATCGAGGATGATGCCAGCGACGCCGAAGAGGAAATTGCTCTCCAAGACCGCAATGGAGGTGCTGATAAGATCGGTCCACAAATCCTGAATTAGGTAAAACAAAAACAAAATCAACAAATTTTTAAATTGGTTTGTGTACTCTTTGCTCGTCTAAATTTCGTTTGCACTAATTCGATTCGATTCGATTCGATTCGATTTGCTTGTGTCCAGTTGCTCGCTTCACCCCGTCCATTTGCTTGCGTGTAAGTGCTTCATTGGTGACGTCTAACATATGTCTAGCATACATAACGTACTACATACATCACGTAACTAACACGAATTGCTATTTCAAATTGAAGCTGAGTATTCAATGCAGAAGTCTTTACTTTCAGGAGAGGCCGGGCTGAGCAATGGCATCAGGACACCACGATCAGCCTCTGTCGCGCCTCGAAGTCCGGATCGGCAGCCCCGAGTGCCGTCAAGCAGCTACAACTGAAGCATTCGACTAGGACCGATTAGCCTCTCAGTAAAAGCACTTTAATCAATGCATTTAACTTACAATCTCACAGTTCATTAACACTTAAGCCAAGCTTCCCCCCCCCTCCTCCTCCCCTAATCAATGTTTGTATTTATATTCGGCCTAATATACTCGCAGCGAAAAGTATCGTTTACTCGTTTTGAATTTGATTTCTGCCCGTTTGAATTTAGTTGCGCCAAACACAAATATCGATAGTTGGCAAGGGCGATATGCTCAGACTATCGGCCATGCATCGTGCAGCTGTGCCTTACACGCATCGATAGTGTTATCGATTATTGCGTAACTGACCACTTAAGAGCAATAGCACAAGAAATTCCAATAAACTTTTAATTTCCTAAGTTATAACTCTGTTTTTTAGTATTATTTAATGAATGAAAGAAGAGGCAATGCAATGTAATACCCTAACCGATATCGGGGCATCAACTTCTACAGACTGTGGTCGAGAGTATATAGAGGCAAGGCAAGAGCTGAAGGCATTGACGTTACCAATTTCGATAGGCAATAAACCCATTTCTACATATATCGAAATTTTGCATGGAGATCACAAATCTTCAGATAGAATTTTAAATAGTTTCCTTGACCCCCGGAATCTAATTGTTTTTATTTTTTCAGACTTGAAGTTACTGCAGGGCTTGACTTGCCTCTTGTGGACCAGGAGAGCCTGAAAGTGAGTGGAAAAGTGGATATTATATAATTTTTAAGTATTTTTATAATACTTTAACTCTCTCTCCTCTCTCTCTCTCTCTCTCTCTCTCTCTCTCTCTCTCACTCTCTCTCTCCATCTATCTGCTATAGGGAGCATTAGCTGTGGACCTCATGATAGGGGCACTACTAAAGGTTTAAATTGGGCCATTAATGTCAATTTGCATATGTATAAGTATAATAATATTTCAGAATTTATAATGCATTTCCACCTTTTTCACTAATTCTTAACAAAGATCCTAAAGCTCTAAAGGATCTCACAGAAAATAGTCTCATATAGAGAAATTTGCATATGTTCTCTAATTAGAGTTTCATTTGTAGTCAAAGAGTTTGCCTAGTTTGAGCTACACACCCTGTTTTTTGTCTATTCAATTTTAATTACGGTCTACTCATGTAGGGCAACAATTAATTGGGGTTTTCACTAATGAAAGCTCTAATGACAACTGTTCAAATAACTAACAAGCGCTAATATATGCGGCCAGATGTAGAATTTCCTAATTAAATTGAATTTATGAAGTCACCAACACAAATCTATTATTTAAGTAAAAATGTAAATTTCGAAAGAGCTTTTTATAGTTGTCAGCAGTTTTACAGCGGGAAGCTTTCATTAGCAGTGTCTCTGTTAAGTTCAAACACGCACTTGTCGTTACTAACTGAGTTGTGTAGCAAGCAGCTGTTTGCCGTGTAGCGCATAGAGCTTTGTATGTTAACAGTGCATTGCTGTTAGCTAACAGTCTTCGGGTAGTTAACAGTCTTCGCTTAGTTCGCTCAGTTGCAGCGAATTAGCCAAACGAGCAGTTTGATCGCGCTTAAGTAAACAAAGTGCCCGAGAAATTTAATTAAACGAAAGATCCGTTGAGTTCAAACCATCAAAGTTGAAGATAATCTGAGAGTTAAATTAAAGCAGACGGCTTTTTAATTGAACTGTTTAAATATTTGTGCCACAGTGAAGATCGCTTTAACAATATTTGTGCCTCAGTGCGGAAATTAAGTTGGTCGCCTGCCCCAGGCAGAGACAGAGAGAGAGAGAGTCAAGGTCAGTCAGCGTCTTGCGTCTTGCGTCTTTCATCTGGCATCGGGCATTGTAATCTTCAGCCGCGAAGAACCTTGGATGCCGGGTTGACGATTATATTTTCTACTCTGTGTGCCCACAGCTTTAATTGATTTTTGTATTTTTGGCGGTTTCTTCAGCAATTGAATTTGGCGTAGTCGCAGCTCAATGCTAAGCGCGAAACCAGTTTGCATGACACTCTTATTTGCCTACTCTTCTTCCTCTCCCTCTCTTAGTCTGTCGGGAATACCGTGGGGAGCATAAGCTGCATACCCTAACAATTTATAGCTTATCCGACTGGATAGGGCACGCTTCGCCCATTTGCGCACAGTTGATGGGCTTATTAACACATATATAGATATATATGTATATATAGATATACAGTTATGTACGTACATACATTAGAGTGCTTTCAATGGTTTTGAAAGCCATCAAAAAACTAATTGACAATTCGCATTTGCCTTCGCCAAAATCAAATTTCGTAATTATATATATTGGGTGTTTCCGCTGCTTCGATTTCTCATCATCTATCGGCATTTCTGATCGCCCAAACATATTATATCACAAAACAATAAATAATATTCGCTGTCGTCGTCAAACCTGACTGCAGACACGTACGATCCCTGGCACAAGCCGAGCTCGTTTCCCTACATTAACCAAAGCTGCAGTCCTACGTGTCATACGACGCCTCAAACTATAGCATATGCATACACATACATGCATACATACATACATTAGCATATATGCATAGCATTCCATATGTTCATTAGGCATCAGTCTCATCTCTTAAATATAACTGCA